>JAECXO010000073.1:0-600000 GCA_018152825.1 Scaptomyza hsui
TAAATTTAGTTATTGCAGCAAACATTTTTTTTTGAGGTGGCAACGGTGGTGAGGTGGCGGTGTTTGTTAGGTGTGTAAATGTCTACAGTAAGAAGAAGAATTTAATTTATGGAAAGTCATTGAGCAGCCAAAATGTAGGTTAAATTAAAATAGCATTTAATTATTTGTTTTACATTTATTTTATTATTTGTCCATAGGGGAAAACACCGTTCACCTTTTGCACTTTTAAAATGTAAACAAAACCAGATTCGCCATTTACGAAGTACGTAGAACAGCTGTTCAAGCAAGCTATCACGGCAGGGCTGTCAAGCAACATGAGTTACTTGGCGGGCAAAATATTAAATATTTGTTTTGTATAAGAACTACAAGAGATAAAACCTAACATATTTTTATTTTAACAATTTATTAAATATAACACTAATGCCATGGGCCAACCTTGAAAACAAAGACAAAAATAGCAAATACATATTAGGCAATTTTCATTTTTGAAAGGTAGCAACTCTTTTTGGCCATTTTCGCTTTACGTATTTGCTCCGAAACATTTTACCGAAAAATGAAATCTCCCTAACTTCTGGCACACCGACGTTTTTTTTAGAGATTTGAAAATCAGCTCGAGCCAAAATCTCCGGAGATTTCTGGCACACCCCCGAGTATATTGGTTTTGTGCAATGTCCGGCTGGGAAATCGATAGATTCGATAACTGAAAACCGATAAAACCAAATATTTCTCACATTCTTACAGCTAGAGCTACCAAATTTTGCATGCAGATAGCTAGTCAAGTTCCTGAAAAAAAATGCATAACAATTTTGGATGTCACGCCAACTCCTTCCACCCCCATCCTCCCTGCTCCTTGAAATTGGAAACGCATATAGTTTTCACTTTTCTTGGGCTAAAGCCACAAAATTTAGAGTCAATATAGGTAATGACGTTTCCCAAAAACTGCATAAAAAATTTGCTTGTCACGCCTACATCTATCGCCCCCAAGCCCCCGACGTTTTGAAAACGTTACACACATTTTTACAGCTACAGTCACCAAATTTCGTTGGAAGGTAGATGGTGACGTCTGCAAAATCTCAGCATCACAATTTTGGATGCCACGCTTACCCAAGACACTCACCTTATAAAATCGGAATCGGCTATATCTTTAAAAGTTTTTGAGCAAGAGCTACCAATCTTGGTGGGAAGATAAATGGTGACATTTAAAAGATTTAATTCAAAGATTTGAATGCCACACAAACCTCTGCCGGCCACCTTTGAAATTTTGAGTTGTTCAGTTATCTTCCACAGTTTTTGAACTAAAGTCATCAAATTTGGTAACATAAAGCTTTCGATGTTTACCACATGGCACACCCCTTCGCACCTATATTCCCCCTTTGCAATCATCCGTTATTTTACTGGTATCAAAGTATTCCGCACTCCGTTGCGTCCGACTGCAACGTTTTCACTTGCTTTTTTATGAATCAAAGTTCCAAAATGCTTATGCTCCTCAACAACTAAAAAGTTTTTCCCTCGTTGCCGTTTACAACAGGGCTCTTAGAAAGTTATTTTATATACATTTTGATGTGCAACATGTAGCAGTTTAGGAGTCACAGGCAAAACCAAAAGAACAGCTGAATCCCCGTTTAGGTTAGCAACACCATTCGGTGATGGTGATATACCGATGGATAACCGCAGTATATGTCCCGGAATAAAAGCTATTCTGAAGTTAACTTATTCAAAGTTTAACTGGACATTGAGGAATTGGGCCTAAGTGTATATAATAAATAGAAAGAGTTATCGATCTGAAACAACTGCCTATGACTTAGGTGAGCTTATTTTCAAAATATGAAATCTTTGGCTATAATAGTCTCTGAGATTGACGAGTTCATACAGACAGACGGACAGACAGCCATACGGACAGACATGAAGACGCACAGACGGACGGACGCAACGGATATGGCTATATCGACTAGGCTGTTCATACTGATCAAGAATTTATACACTCTATGCGCTCAGAGTTGCATCCTTCTGCCTGTTATATACATTTGCATCAAACCATCATATCCTTGTTACCCATTTTATTGGTTTAGGGTACAGAAAGAAAACAGCAGTGTCCGATTCGACTTAAATTACGTGATTGATCACCGAGATCACTTAAGCCTTTTGTTTCTTTACGAGCTGACTCAAAAGAACCTTCATTTATTTATATATATTGCTACATGTTACACTCTTTTGAATTGATACACTTGTCAAAATCGGCCAAAAACAGTACAAAAATCCATAAACTTAGATTAAGCAAGTAAAGGCAAATTCCAGCAGCCCCGAAAATACATTTTTATGTCAAACTCTGTATAAACAAGTAAGAAGGCTCTAGTCGAGATTTCCCGACTAGGAGATGCCCCGAGCCCTATACTTGACGCGCACAGTCATTGTCTATATGCATCTGTGACTAAACTTCAATCTTCGATATCTCTGGTGTTTCTCAACCGATTTCGATGAAATTTTCATAGACTTTCATTATTTTGTATCAAGTTTTCAAAACGTGTTTGATATTTTAAAATTCTTAATTTAGTTGTTCATCTGTTTATCGAAAACTATAAAAGTTATCGATGATTTGAAGCAAAGTTGTGCTGCATAGGGCTTAGGTGAGCTTATGATCCAAATCTGGAGTCTCTAGCTCTTATAGTCTCTGAGATCAACGCGTTCATACAGGCGGACAGACAGACGTACAGGGCAAGAATGACACAGCTGTTGATGCTGATCAAGAATATATGTACTTTATAGGGTCGGAGATGCTTCCTTCTGCCTGTTACATACATTTGCACAAAACCATTATACCCCTTTTACCCATTTCATGGATTCGGGGTATATAAACAACAGTTGGAAATATTCCGGTCAGTGTTTATTGTAAACAGTTCCAGCCAACCTTCAAAAAAGCTCATCAATAGTTGCGATAGTGGAACGATCATAATTATTTCGCGCGTTTCTCCGACACCCTCAAAGCTAGAGACCTGAAACTTTACAAATATCTTGATCCATGCCTGCGTCAGACAAAGTGTCATAATATAGGCGCTACGGCTACTGGGGAGCTGGGAAATCGATAGCAAGTCGATACACCTCAATGTTTAAATCGATAAAGCACGCATATATCCCACATTTAAACAGATAGAGTTATTAAAATTGGTGGAAAGATAGCTTGTGACTTCCCTCAAACAACTGCGTCAAAAGTTTGGATGCCACTTCCACACCTGCCGCCTTTAAGCCCCCGCACATTCAAAACGAGAATGAGTGTACCTTCTGCATTTTTTGAGCTAGAGTCACCTTAAAAATTTGGATGCCACGCCCCCATCCTACCGCCAAACACCTAAGCTTTTTAAAACGGGAATGCGTGTTTCTTTCAGAGTTTTTAAGCTATAGTATCAAGATAGCTGGTGGAATTCCCTAAATATCTTCACAAAAAATTTGGATGCCACGCCCACTCCTGCCACCACCAGCCCCCTTTCAAAGATAGATATGCATGTATCTTCCAAATTTTTTAAGCTGGCGTCACTAAATTTTAGAGGAAGACTGCTGGTGACAAATCCTAAAAGATTCGCGAAATTGGATGCCACTCCCATCCATGTAATGCGCTGAAAAGGCGAGCAACAAATCAGCTGCTATTAGAGTTGCCCTACGATTGGTCGCTAAGTAAAGTTATATGGCGCTGCCAGATATTTGGGCTTACGTTGTAATAAAAAAAATGGTTGTCTATAAAGTCGGTTTACGGACGAAATTTACGTGATAACGTCATGATGAAATAAAATCTTTCATTCCTGCTGAAATTTTCAATATCCTTATTGAAAAAGGTTAAATGAATAATTTTAATTTTATTTAGGATGCTCCAGTTTGCTTTGTTTTGTTAAGGAAAGGACGATGATTTGAACTGTATGAAATAAAGGGGAGTCTTTCAAGGTAATGTGCCTTGAAAAGTTCAAATCAATGGATGTTCCTCTCAGCGTTGTTGACTCATTAACATCTGAAACGCATTTGATATTGTATGTATCTTTCATGAATTTCAGAAAAGTGTCATCATTTTTCACATTTGTGTTGAAGTCGCCGCAAAGAACAATGGGTATATCGGCATCAATATTCATGAAAAACGGTGGCACATACTGGCTGTTGTGTACATATGGAACGAGTGCTTGGTTCAGCAACATACCAATGTTTGGGATACTCGCTCCAGGATGAATATAGACGGCGCCTAGTACAAATTTAAACGATGTATCCGCATGTTATTTTGGCCAAGCACACGTCACCGGTGTTTTTGATGACGCGAGTTGTGTCCGAAAATGCAACTTGGAGAACTTTTTAGATTGCTACTCCACCAGCTGCGTTTGTATTAGAATCCAATCGATTATTCTGCCGGGATGTGCACTCATAATTAATAACTGGAACGGAATCACAATTTTCACGCATCTACGTTTCAGCCAATTCGAAATAATCAGACTTTGGTATCACTGTATCCGTTTCAATATCCGCGGAGTGAGCAGAAAAACTATGAGAGTTAATGTTTGTCACTTAAATTTGTCCAGCGTTGTTAGCGTCAGGACAGAATTTTATTGCTTTTTTATTGATTGTTTGAAGTACGTGTGCACAGAGTCGAATGTATTCGTTACGAATATCTCGCGTGATCTGGGAGTCGTTACCATCTTCACCGTGTTTGAAGATGAAAGGAGCATCTTTGTCCGTGATGATGTGCAAGCCGTCTATATTCGTCACCCGACTCATCGCCACGTATACCAACTGTTGTGGTTGTTTCAGGGAGTATTTATAAACAATGACATCAAACGTCCCGCCCTGTGACTTGTGGATGGTAATAGCACAACCAGGCACGCAGGGAAACTGTTTTCGTTTGCATTTGACAGTTTTTGTTAGCGTAATGATCACCATTTTCTTATACACTGGCACCCAGTTGGGAGACAGAGTGTTCGGATTACTTTGCACGTGAGGTCGACATTTAATTTTGGCACTGGCACCTGTTGATGCTTCTGCAAACTCGAACCATAGAGAAATTATTTCTTCTCGAGATGCCGGCAAGGTTGTACTGGTCGATGGTCCAGCTTTTGCAGAATGGTCATCCACATTTAATTGCTGGCATTCTATACGTTTTAAGACACCAATAGCTCCGTTCACCAACCTATCAGCGACATCTATGTTTGAAGTTATCGTGTAGGGATACCCTTTACCTAATGGCAGCCAGTAGGGCGATCCATCAGTTTCTGCTACCGTCATCTTGTGAATTTTACCTCGGCATTGTGCCTTTTCTTGCTCACTCGAAACCGAGTATAATGTCATGTGTAAGACATGCGTTGATGATTGCACTTTGGTTGTACGAATCGACTTCAGTATTGTTATAATACAGCCGGACAGCATTATGCACATTTTCTTTGCACCAAGACTGAGTTTTAAATCTGGACTGAATAAGTATGATATCACCAATACTTAGTTTTAGTCCATCTCCAATATTGGTCAGAATCGTTGAAAACTTCTCATCAGTTTGTCGTACAACACGAAACAGCGGAAAGTAGTCAATGCTGTGCCATTTTGAAGGTCGTTTGACCTTGCCCCTGTAAGAGAAGAGGATACAGAAGTTTGCGTAGATTGTAGTTGTGCTGTCTTTCGGCATTCGATTTCCTCGCAGCTATAGCCTGTGCAGGAGTTCTGGATGCTGCTATACGCTGTCGGTAATCACGTTGTTTCTGTGCCTTTGATTTTGGAGCCGCGGTTGTTGGTGGCTCAGCGAATGGATTTGCAGACGTGGATGCGGCAGCGTCTTGCGCCTCCGTGAGTACATTACTCCTTGAAGGTAGTGGCAGATCCGTGAAATCCATAGGTTCGTCAGGTTGGTCCGCCATGGTGTGATTATCAAATAACAAATATGAGGCTTGAGGCACCAAGCTGCTGAAGCGCGTACACGCGTAGAAACACTGTTTCTAGCTTGCCGTTTTTGTTTTGTTTTATTTTATTTACGCCAAAGCAAAATAATATATATTTTTATTTTTGATGTTTTCGCTTCAGAGTCGAAACGAATAATGATTTCATGTTCAAATATTCACTGCCCCAGGACCGAATTTTTGTATCGGCCTACTGGGACTGCAAAAAATTTAAAATGAAAAGTTTTATTCAAATAATATTGCAAGTAGTAGTAGTAGTCTTATAAATCAGGCGATATTTTAATTTCGATAAGACATTAATAAGATGTAGGTATGAAAAAGTAGGCTTTTCAAGGCGGAACGTTACAATGAGTCATGCTTTTTTGGGAGTGCTGCCAGTGTTGATTGATTTATAAGACGTTATCACGTCAATAAAACAACAAAATGTAAACTTGCGCCGTCGAATCGATGAACGAAAGCCGTCCACGGTTAAAAAAAAAGTTTGGCTGGTTCAGGCAATTCTCAAAAAAAAAAGATTTAATTATGTTTCCAGAAAGTTTTATAGAAAATTTCAATTATTATACGTTTATTTGTATGGAGACCTTTTACTTGCTTAGTTTTAATAAATAAATTTATATCTATATCAACAAATGTTAATAGCTTATAGATAATGATCCCATTTGTCCAATACAGCGACCTTCTTCATCGAAACTTGCTAAAGTTAATCGGGACAGCTTATTGCATAGTATTCCATTGCCATTATTTTGAATTGGATTTGGTTCTGTAAGTGCAGATAAATAATAATAATAGTAACAATTATTAGTTGTTTTTTTTATAATGAATCAATATAATCTTGAAAAGTGTAGATTAATTTTGTGATGAAATGTGTAACGAATAAAAGGACCACAAAAAGTATATATATTCCAGATCAGCATCGCAAGCTGAGTTGATATAGCCATGTCCGTCTGTCCGTCCGTCCGTCTGTTAGTATGTCAACTGATCCCTCTATTTTAGAGCTATCGAGCTGAAACTTTGGGCAATGTCTTCTTTTAGTTACTGTTAGAAATCAAAATCGGCCAGATCGGACAAGTATATCAAATAGCTGCCATACAAATGCAAGACATTTGATATTTTAATTGTGATCTAGGTATGAAAAAGAAGGCTTCTCAAGTGTATATAGTTTTGGAATGGCCGAAGATAGCTTCGTTACTTGTTTTTAATAATTTTATTTTTACTTATAATTATTATCGCACGAAATATATGCTGAAACTCCAAAGGCATGAATGCCGACAACTAGTGGGCCTACTGACCGGCCACTGTCTGGTTGCATCACATGCAAAGAAGCTAGGCATACTGGAAACCGATGAATGCAGGAAAGGCAGAGAACCAGGGGTCAAGGAAACACTGGAACACCTGCTTTGTAGTTGCCCTGCACTGGCAGCGAAACGACTTCAACACTTCCACGCACCCTTCCTTGCAACACTTGAAAAAAAATTTAGCCCTACACACTGCTAACACCCCACATCCCCGTCAACTTATCTACCGGCCTGGATTAAAAATTAGCAAAACCTCCAACGGTGAGCTTGTTCAGATGGCTACCGCTTGTTCTAATTAGCTTTACCCAGGTACTGCGGATCCCTGTCTGGTGAACCATTTAAGTATATATGTCATATATATATGTATACGTCTTTCTGCCACTTAGTGTTAAACCGAAAAACAAGAACCTTTATTTACAATAGGATATCCATATATCCAATAGGATATCCACATATCCTCCATCGTGGTGCAACTTCCACGGCGCCCTCACCATGGCCAACACGTAATGGGGCAGCAGCCACAGGTTGGCTCAGCAAACACCAATTCGACCACCATAAGGCACGAAAGCACTGTACACTCAGAAATAATGTTTTCGTTCTTTCGTTCTTATTTTTCGTTTTTATTTTCTTGGTATTAGTAAACGGACTGCGTTCCCAAAACATGTTCTCAAATTATGAACAGATGTCTTGATTTACGAACCATTTTTGACCAATAATAAGAACTTTGGTTCTTATTGTAGGAACGGTTTTTTTTATAACGGTTGATAATAAGAACATTGGTTCATACGGTCAGAACCAATATAGCTGCACAACGTGAATAGGAATGGCTCAACAGATAAGGCACCCGGCGCATCATCGAGAGGTCTCAGGTTCGAATCCCGGCACGGGTATGTTAATACAGAACATTTTTTAATGGTTTGGTAGTTAAAGTAACCCCCGCTGAGGCCCTGAAAATGTCAACTGACAGTTGGCAGCCATCCCTCCAACGACTAAACACTGCCAAGCGGGTGTGTCCAGAGGAGCGCCCAATTGCGTCGAGGGCTGCCAATGCCGCAGCAGTAAAATGGCTCGATTGCGAAATAAGTGAAGGTAGCAGTATTACCCAGTCATTCCACTACAAAAACATCCCCGTCAGTGGTTTGAAAAATATATTTTTTTTCAGAGGGACACCTTCACCCCAAACCTGTCAAAAAAATTTATAAATAGAAACCCCCTTTAAACTAAATTAATGTATCATTAAATCCTTCATCCAATGTTGTCAAATTATTATTTTTCTTTTTACTTTTTTTCAAGAAAAGTTTTGCCATTCTTATAAATGTGACAAAACAAGTAAGAAGGCTCTAGTCAAAATATACCGGCTAAGAGATACTCTGAACCATGTACATATCTTTGATATCTTTAGTGATTTTCACCCGATTTCGATAAAATTTTTTATTAAGTTTCTAAAATTTTTATTACATGTTTCAAATTCAAGATTTTATTGCTATCACATGTGTATATTGGAAACGGAATGAGTCTTCGTTAATTCGAAACAAACTTGTACTGCGCGTGGTATAAACGAACTACTATCCCGAATCTGAAGTTTCTAGAACTATAGTTTTCGAGATCGACGGACAAACAGACAAAATCGGACAAAATCGAATAAGCTGTTAATGGGGTCAAAAAGGTTTCTTTCTGTTTTTTTTTATATACATTATACCCTTTTTACCCGTTTTATGGGCTCAGGGTATAAAAAGGCAGCAATTAAAACCCTGCAGACCCATTGTATAAGCTCACGGAACGTCCTGGCAAGCAGAGAAACGCCGGATGCACTAAGCTCTTTAAAAAAGGTGTATATCTACTGGATTCCGAGCCACCAGGGTTTCGAAGGCAACGAGATGGCAAACGACTTGGCTAAGCAACATGCAATGAGACACAACAGTGATACTGGAGATGTTCCCATCTTCCTGTTAACGCTACAATCTATATGGAAACAAATTCACGAGATGCTTACTTAGCAGTCATTTTTTTCAGCTAAGCAGTCAAAATATATGATTTTTTCCTGCGAAAACACTTTCTGGACAAACTGTATCAAGGTTGACAAACACGTCTAAATGCAGAATCTCAAGAAAAATGTGTAAAACCTTTAACGACAAACTAACGCAAAACATGTTGAAACTTTAAAGGCATAACTGCCTGCGGCTCGTGGGTTTACTGACAGGCCATTGACTGGTCGCAGCTCATACGATGAAGCTAGGCATAGCACACAACGGCGATTGCAGGAAACGCAAAGAATAAAGTGTCAGGGAGACGCTGGAACACCTTTTATGCAGCTGCCCCGCACTGGCAGCACAACGACAACGCCACTTATACGCACCCTTTCTAGCAACACCCGAGGCAGGGAGCAGACATGAACGCTTTTGGACTTTGCCAGAAGCATATGCACTCCGCAGGACATGACACTACATAAGGACCTTGAGCGGTCTTTGGGTGACACTCTTCTTTAAGGGTCAGCCGGCTTAACTATAAAATGGTACACCAATATCTAGGCTACGATCTTGCAGTGGAACCTTCGGTTGACGTAACAAAAGCCCCTAGCAGGGGCTTATAGCGTATTTCCACTGCTCAGTTATTCTCAGTTATGTTAGTTAACAGTAACTGAGGTTCATTTTGCATGTATTCTCCCATAAGGAATTAACTGAAGTAAAACTGACCGTAAATATTAACTGAAGAATAACTGAAGAGGAACTGGTTCATTTGAACACTTGTTCGATAAAACATCGCTGTTAATGGGCACTTTTAATGTAACAGTCGCAAAACAGATGATTGTGAATAGCAGAAATTGTGAATGAGTAGGCGCAATATTTAATAATATACAAAATTTTTTGATGAATTATTGTAGGAAACAATTGAACTGGGTGCCAAGGTTCAAAGGATTGCTTTTAAAACTGTGGGCGGATAATTTTGTTGCACTTAGTAACAGAGCAATGGAAACAGCTTTCGTCAGTTACTGTTAAAATTTACGGAAACGGAGCAATGGAAATATGCTATTAGGCTATACCTAAGATAGGTTTTGGGTCTTGTTCCTATAGCTCAAACAAAGAGGCAGACAAGGAAGCAAGATTGGGGCCAGAAACCCTCCTTATAGGGCCCGAGCCGCACTTAGACATGGGGAGCAAAACAATACGGCAGGAACAGAGAAGCAAAGAGACACCCTTTGCGGGGACTCAGGCAAGTCAAATGTCTTTTATGATCCTACAATCTGAAGCGATTAAAGCTAGTAGTATCCATGGGAAAAAAACACTAAGGATACTCATCGGTAGGCAAAGCCAGTAACGCGATCCTCTTTGTACGTTATAGCAAAATACGCAGCCTTGGCAAGGAAACGAAGTAGATTCCTAGCAAAATATTTTAGTTAAAATAGCGGCTTAGAAATCTTGAACCCATTAAAAAATCGTGCGGAGCCTGGGTTAGATGGACGAGCTACAGGCCTTGAAAGACACACCATAAACCTTTCAACCTTTGATATGTTCTGTGTTTCTCATTATACCCCGAACCCATAAAATGGGTAAAAGGGGTATAAAGGTTTTGTGCAAAAGTATGTAACAGGCAGAAGGAAGCATCTCCGACACTATAAAGTACATATATTCTTGATCAGCACCAACAGCCGAGTCGATATAGCCATGTCTATCTGTCCGTGTGTATGCATGAACGCGTCGATCTCAGAGACTATAGGAGCTAGAGACTTCAGATTTTGCACATAAGCTCATCTAAGTCCTAGGCAGGTGTTAAAAATTGGCGAAGGTTCCATAGGTTAAACACTTAAGCTACCGTTTACATACCTATCCTAAAATAAATAATTTAATTTAAATAAAAGTCGAACTTCGCCGCATAGTACATAATTGTGTGTTATGCACTAAAAATAGAAATTTATATTATTTACAAAGAAAACCTACTTTAAATTCACTAATAGGCACTCAAATGCAAAAAAGGATTTAATATAAACTTTTTTAGTATATATATATTTAGTTTTCAAAAACTTTAGAAAAAATCTGAGAAAATTTAATTTTCTTTGAAAAACACCGGAGATATCAAAGACTGAAACTATGTCAAGCATTTAGCGGTGCAGTGACGGAACTTTCAGTATACCCGTGGGAATGATAACATTTTTAATGAGGAAAAAGTTTAAAAACAAAGTGTACGGTTAAATCAAAATATTAAAAGAACATATTTATGCTGCTGATTGAAAACCTTAGCCTAACCTTGTAAGACAAGGAACTTATACTAATAAATAACAATTATCTTACCATCATGAAATTGTTCGGCATTATTTCCATCTTGTCTTTTTTTCCTCATTTGTTCTGTAAAATGCGAAATAAGTGCATCAATCATAGCAGCCTGTTTTGAAAACACTTGCACTAGTTTAGATATTTGTATTCCATTTTCCACAGCGTCAAACTAAATATAAATTTAATGTAATACAATGTAATACAATGTACAACATTTCTTATGAAGTTTTCTAAACACTTACCTGCAAGAATATGCACGTGAGACATTCAGAATCGTCACTATCACTTGGCTTAGCATAATCCCATGACATATCTTCATATCGGAGCCCCAACAACAGAGTCTAAAAATTTAATAAAATTAAACAAAGGCATTTCAATAAATATGTGCAATAGGATTGTTCAATTAGTTCGGTTTGGCGTCTACTACAATGGATCAACAACAGAGACAAATTTATATGATATTAAAAAAACTGCTTTTATAAAAATTGTAAATCATTTTTGAATAACTTTAAATACATTATTGTATATTTTCCAAAAAATCGTAATGCTTCATAGCGCTGGCAACAATCAGGTTTGGACCCCTAGATATTTGTGAAAATGTGGTAGAATTGTTCGAAGAATCCGATTATTTTGAACGCTTATTAAAAATAATTTAACCGAAATTATTGTATAACCAATCCAGTGATTATATATATATATATATATATATATATATATATATATATATATATATATATATATATGCTTGGATCGGGTGCGACCGTGAATGGGGTACAAATTTGCGGTCAGAAAAGAAAATAAGTTTTGAGACGCTCGGAAAAACTAAAAATTATATACATAAAGAGCTAGCGCTACCACTTTAGTGCATCTTATTATATCCAAAACCTATTGAATACTCACGTTTTCCAAGCAGTCTATTATAAAAATTCCTCTCTCGTTTACAGCAAGTAACACTTCCATATCCTTATGGTTGACCAATGACATGATGCCTCTTATAGGCTGCTCCATTTGTCCGTGAAAAAATGCCGCACTAAAGATTATGATTGAAATATTATAAAAATTGGTAGCCAGATCATTTAATATTCTCATACAGAAGTTACGGTGAATATTTATACACTTGAAAAGTGTACATTTATTTTGTGATGAAATGTGCAAAGCATAGAAGGAAGCATTTCCGACCATATAAGGTATATATATTCTTGATCAGCATAGGAAGCTGAGTTGATATAGCAATGTCCGTCTGTCCATCTGTTGCTATGTCAACTGATCCCTCTGTTTTAGAGCTATCGAGCTGAAACTTTGGGCAATATCTTCCTTTAGTTGCGCTTAGATTGTATGTAAAAACTATATCATTTAGCTGCCATACAAATGCAAGGCAATTGATGATCTAGGTTTGAAAAAGTAGGCTTTTCGAGTGTATATAGTTTTCGGATGGCCTAAAAAAACTTCCATTCTTTATTTTTGGTAATATAAAACTAGAGTATAAAATTAAAATTACAAAAAAAAAATTTAAAAAAAAAATTAAAAAAAAAAAAAAACAAAAAAAAAAAAAAAAAAAAAAAAAAAAAAAAAAAAAAAAAAAAAAAATGCAAACGTTGCAATCGGACGCAATCAACTGCGCTAAGTTTTCAATTCTTGTAAAAGTCTACTTTTGAAACTTTTTTTATCGGACTTAAACAAAAAATTGTTTGATGCAAAAAGTTTTTCCAAAAAACCCTAATAGTGACTGCAAAATATTTTTTTTTCAAAAATCTCTACGCAAGTATTTTTGATGATTTTTTTAAAATGAATATAAGAAGGTTATGAAGGGTGGAAAAAATGGGTAAGATAGTCATTTCATTCAAATTCCATTTCAATAGTATAAAACTTTTCTTAACCCATTAAGTACCCATTGAAAGTTTTAAATTCCTGTAAAGGTATATTTTTGAAAATTTTTTCCTAGGGCTTAAGCAAAAAATGTTTTTTATTATTGGACGTAGATGTACTAACAGTACATTCAAGTGGCCCAACGATACCAAGCACCGGCTTGTTAACGCGCAGACCCAAGCAAAGAGCAACCAACCTCCCGCCCAACCGACCGAGGGGCACACCGCATATCGTACGACAAATGACATAAGACTAGCTTTTTTAGAGAACCAATAGAAGGGGCATTGTTTATTATGTGGGATAAATCGTTATAATTTGAACATAAAATGCGGAAAGGATTATGTATAGCATAGTTAGAGTAACAAGCTTGAAGAGCAATAGATAGAAAATTCCTTGTCCTTCCGAGGAATCAATTATTAGTTTATGTAAAAAGACTACACCTAGCATTGTTCTCCGATCAGAAAGAGAAGGGAGATTTATTAGTAAAAGTCTACTATGGTAGGAGGGTAAGTTAATGTTAGTTTCCCAATTTAGTCCCCTAAGGGCAAAGAGCAAAAACTGTTTTTGTACTGATTCTATTCTATCCTGGTAAATCCTGTATTTGGGATACCAGATACAAGATCCATATTCAAGAATAGGACGTACCAGAGACGTGTAAAGAGTTTTGGTTATATAGGAATCGTCAAATTCTTTCGACCAGCGCTTAATGAACCCCAAGGTACTAGAGGCTCGATTTGCAACTGAAGGGATATGCTGTGAAATTTAAGTTTCGGGTCTAAAATTATACCTTAATCATCAACCCATTCAATGCGATCGAGTGGGCTACCATCAAGAAAATATATATTTGAACAAGTAAAAACGTTGCAGTCGGACGCAACCGACTGCGGAATACTTTGATACCAGTAAATAACGGTTGATAAGGGAGAATGCAGGGGCGAGGAGTGGGCCATGTTGTACATCGCCAGCTATCTGTTCAATTTGGTGACTTTAGTCAAAACTGTGGAGATAACTTAACTCCATTTAAGAGGTGGGGTGGTCCATTTTGAATCAATGTTTTTATGTCTTCTATCTGCCTACCAGTTTGGTGGTCTGCTCAAACTGTTAGAGATATGCCGATTCGTTTTATATGCGGGTGGCTTAGGTGGGCGTGGTAAATTTTATGGGAGATGTGCCTTCTCTTTCTCCCATTACGAGCTGTTAAAACTATGGATATCGATTTCCGTTTTAAATTGTGGGCGGCGGGTGGGCGTGGCTCCAATTTGTGCGATCTTTGTGTTGTCCCTAATCTTCCACAATTTGGTGACTCTAGTTCAAATATGTGGAGATACACGCACCGTTTTAACATCGGCGGGGGGGGGGCGGGAGGTGTGGGCGTGGCATGAAATTTTGATGCATTTTTATGGGGAACGTCATATCTATCTTACAAAATTTGGTCAGCCAAAATGTGAAACTATAGGGTTTCCATTTCTGGGAGGGGGGATGGGGGCGGAATTAGGGGCGTGGCTCCAATTTTGATGCTTTTTTGGGAACTTCATATCTTCTTGCAAATTTGATGGCTCTAGCCAAAATGTGAAACTCTGGCGATTCATTTTGGGAGGGGGATGGGGGCGGAATCGGGGGCGTGCGCCATTTTGATGAATTTTTTGGGGAACGTCATATCTATCTTGACACAATTTGGTGGCTCTAGCCCAAAATGTAAAACTATGGCGTTTCATTTTGGGGAAGGGTGGGGGCGGAATGGGGCTTGGCTCAAATTTTGATGTTTTTGGGGACGTCATATTATCTTGCCAAATTTGGTGGCTCTGCAAAATGTGAAACTATGGCGTTTCCTTTCTGGGGGGTGGTGGGGGCGGAATCGGGGCGGGGCATCAAAATTGTGCTATTTTTGGGGACGTCATATCTTTGAACAAAATTTGGGTTAGCCCAAAATGTGAAACTATAGGCGTTTCCATTTCTGGGAGAAGGGATGGGGGCGGAATCGGGGCTTGGTCAATTTTGATGAATTTTTGGGGAACGTATATCTATCTTGCAATTTGGTGGCTCTAGCCCAAAATGAATATAGGCGTTTCCATTTCTGGGGGGGTGGTGGGGGCGGAATCGGGGCGGGGCTCCAAAATTGATGCTTTTTTGGGAACGTATATCTTCTGCAAATTTGGTGGTCTGCCCAAAATGTGAAACTATAGGCGTTCTTCTGGGAAGGGGGGATGGGGCCGGATCGGGGCGTGGCATCCAAATTTTGATGTTTTTTGGGAACTTGTTCTTCTTGACACAATTTGGTGTGCCCAAAAATGTAAAACTATGTGTTTCCATTTAGGGCGGGATGATGGGGGGTGGGCGTGGTTCAATTTTGATGCGTTTTTCGGGCTGCTGCTATTGGGAAATTTGGTACCTGTGTGTGTGAATATTTGGTTTTATCGGTTTGTTTATTATTTTGCCTCCTGTGGGTGCCCATCTTGCTTTATCTGTCCGTCTATAGATAACATATTGAGTTTGTCTCTGCTTTACGGGCGTCGGTTGCGTTTGGCGGACGGACGACGGACGCGGCGGCCCTGCGAAACCATTGGCGGTAAAAATGCAGGCGTCTATAAAAAGACATGACTTTACATTTATTGCAATTAAGATTTAGTAAGTTAACACGACACCACTTTTGAAAGTTATCTAAATCAGTTTGTAGTTTTTGAGCAGACAACAGAGCAGTACCCGACATGCATAATTTTACATCGTCAGCATACACCAGCACTCGAGAATGGTTAATTACAGATGGGAGATCATTGATGAACAGTGTAAATAATAAAGGTCCAAGGTGACTTCCTTGCGGAACACCGGAAGTGACATGAACCACCTTAGAGACAGCATCATTAAAACTGACTCTCTGTGTTCTATGAGTTAAATATTCCCTTATCCACCGAATAAGATTGCTTGGAAAACCTAAAAGTTTAAGTATATGAAGTAAAAGGTAGTGATTAACCGAGTCAAATGCCTTGCTGAAATCAGTGTAAATAATATCCGTTTGCATTTTATTTTGAAAACAATTAACAATTAGGGAAGTAAACTCAAACTGGTTAGTGGAAGTAGATCTTTGTTTCACGAATCCATGCTGGCACGGTGAAATTAAGGATCTGCAAAAATGTTGTAATTGACAAGTTATCAATTTCTCGAACAGTATTGGTATAGCAGACAACTTGGAGATACCCCTATAATTTTGAACATTAGACTTGTCTCCTTTTTTATGGAGCGGAATAATAAAAGATTTTTTCCAGATATAAGGAAATGAATATTTCTCAGTAGACAAACTAAACAGTTTATGCAAAGGTTTTAAGAGACCATCAGCACAGTACTTAACAGTACTTGGTACGCCGTCAGCTCCCGGGGAAAATACAGGCTTAATGCCATGAGTTATTCATGACTGAAAAACTGGAACGCACAATCAAGTATGATGAGTAATGAACAGAAAAGCCAGATTTTCTGAAACTCTTATAAAGCTTAGATTTTCGATTTTTAAGGGCTGTCAACTCTCGTGTAAACCAATCAGGTTTGTTTTTCCTAGTTGGATTACCAAAAGGGACACACTTGTCGAATAAATTTTCTAAGGTGCAATAAAAAATACTGATTGCCGTATCCAAGTCCTCAGAACCATAGAGGGGCGACCAGTCAACCAAAGCTAAGAGCCGGGTAAGTTTTACAAAATCGGTTTTCCGAAATTGGCGACCCGCCTTGATGGTTCACTACACTGGCGTACGGCACAGGTAGGCAAAGTGATCAACACCTCCAACGTCGGGTGGTATATGTCTTCGGGAGTGGATATGGGAAGGGATCTTGACACAGATAGAGTGGATGGATCGGAAACAAATACCAAATCAAGCATTCTATCAAGAGAATTTGAAATACCATTGATGTGACCCAATGACATTTCAAATAAACCAACCAGAAAATCAGTCTGCACCGTGGGGGTCAACACGCTTGAGTCCGGACTTGAAATCCAAGTAGCATCAGCAATATTAAAATCACCAAGAACTACAAAAATATCCCGATCAGAAAGCATAGAAGAAATGGAAAGTATTGCTGACAAATGTTCATTGTAGACAGAGTTGTCAGATAAAGGTGGTAAGAAGGAACAAGAAATATAAATACCAACACCATTAATATTTAGTTTAACAGCAACAAGTTCAACATCTATGGAACTACTTAATATTACTGTCTCAGAGGGATAGTCAACATCAACAGCAATAAGCACCCCACCGCCACCGCAGAGAGCGGTCCTTTCTATAGATGCAGAATCTGTTATATAATATTTCAGAGTTAAGAAATAGTGATTCAAAAAGTTTCTCCAAAAAAATCTATTAGTGAATGCAAAATCAAATCTTTTCGCATGTAGTTTTTTATGATTTTATTGCCAAGTTTGGTGGCTCTAGCTCAAAAACTGTTAAAGATATTTTTTAATGTCCAGTTAAGCTTGAAGTTAGTTGACTGCGGAATAACTTTGCTGCTCGAGCTATCCGGGAGATAAGCAATTTGGTATTCTCAAAGCCAAAGTTTCCTTTCATCGATATATCACTATCGCCTAATGGTGCTGCCAACCATAATGGGGAATT
Source organism: Scaptomyza hsui (assembly GCA_018152825.1). Taxonomy (NCBI): domain Eukaryota; kingdom Metazoa; phylum Arthropoda; class Insecta; order Diptera; family Drosophilidae; genus Scaptomyza; species Scaptomyza hsui. Next base: position 17,934 of record JAECXO010000073.1, read on the forward strand.
CATCTGTTCTTTATCATTGTCTTGATGTGTGACTCCCAAATTGCGGCATGTTGCACATCAAAATATTAATACAATAACTTTCTATGAGCCCTGTTGTAAACGGCAACGAGGGAAAAACTTTTTAGTTGTTGAGGAGCATATGTTTGTGGACATAGAAGACTTAAATAAACATTTTGGAATTTTGATAATTAAAAAAATAAACAATAAATACGATGATTGTATTGATATTTATATATCGGGACTTGACATCGGTATATGTGTTAAACAGACCTCCAGGTAATCGGATAACTAAGTGCCAACCAATCATTGAGAAACACAAATTCGACTAAATTTAGAATAGTTTGACTAAACGGACATTGAGAAATTGGGCCTAAGGCGGGTAGCTTGAGTGGGCATGGCATCCAAATTTTTGATGCAGATCTTTGGTCGATGTCACCATCTATCTTCCTACCTAATTTGGTGACTCTAGCTCAAAAAATGTGGAAGATAGACGCATTTACGTTTTAAAAACGGTGGGGGCTGGGGGTGGCATCCAAATTCAGTTTTTGCGAAAACTTCATTACCTATCTTGACAAAAAAATTTGGTGGCTCTAGCCACGAAAAAATGTGAAAACTATTGGCGTTTCCAGTTTCAAGAAGAGTGAGGGCTAAGGGCGGAAGGAGCGGGCATGGCATCCAAAATTTTAATGCGGTTTTTTGAGGGACGTGTCTAGCTCTCTTCGTGAAAAATTTGGTAATTCTAGCTGTGAAAAATGTGAAAAATTATAATTCTGTGAATGTGAAAAATATATTGTTTTATCGGTTTTCAGCTTTAGGTTTTATCGATTTCCCAGCCTCCCCAATCTTAACACTTTGTCTGACCCAGCTATAGACAAACATAATTGCAAAGTTGCAAGTCTCTAGCTTTACGGGAGTCGAAAAAAGATGCGTTCGTATGGACAGACGAACACCATGACGGACATTGCACATACTATGACACTTTCAGTATCTCGATATCTCTGGTGTGTCTCAACCGATTTCGATGAAATTTTCACAGATTTTCATTATTTTGAATCAAGTTTCCAAATCTAAGATTTTAATGTGACCGATCGCACGTGCTTTTCGGAAATGGAAAGAGTTATCGAAAATCGGTAACAAACTTGTACTGGCTATGACAGACGGACATGGCTATACCGACTCGGCTGTTGGGATCGGAGATGCTTCCTTTTGCCTTTTACATACTTTTGCACAAAACTATTATAACATTATTACCCATTTTATGGGTTCAGGGTATAGAAAATATACAGACGAATTGATAACCTTCTCTTATTTTGGTGTCGGTTAAAAAGGCAATGTTTATCTATTATTTTAAACAAATATGTACTTCCTATGATTTATGAGAGAAAATATTAAAAACTTGAAGTTTCTAGATTTTACTGGCTCCGATATTCACTCGTTCAAAAACATGGATGGACAGACAAACATGGCTGTATCGACTCGGCTGTTGCTGCTGCTGATCAACTTATTGGGGTCGGAGATTCTTCCTTCAGTTCGTTACATACATTTGCACTCTTCATAGCGTAAGGGTATACAAATAAATAGTTGCGTTTGAATAGGAAACTTACCCGTAAAATGGTAAAGCCCAGCAAAACTCCAAATACTTTCGCATTAATTTCCGAGTTGTGGCTGTCTGCGGCACACGTTTGAACTGTTCTAAGAGTTTTATTTCTGCAGAATTCTTTTTACTTATTGGCAACCACAGCCAGTTTGTACTTTTGGCAACATGCTTTGGTAAAAACCTTGACTGGTTTTCTCTAAATAAGCAATAGTTAAGTATACTCGAATATTACCCTATTTTGTCACTCACCTAAAAAATCCCACTGTATGCGTGTGCGAGTTGTACGGACCCAGTTCAATTCTAGCTTGAATACCACCCAGCATGAGCGAATGGACTGGCTCCATAATATATCTTCCTGTTAATACGTAGTGCTTTGCCTCCTCGTAAAGCAGCTCTACAATTCGGTGATCCCTATTATTTTCCTCAATTAAAATATGCACAGTGTAAATAATATAGATAAACTTACTTAATTTTTTCTTCATCGCGCTTAGAAAAAAATACATTTCGCTTCAGAACAATCATAGGCTCGTCAAATTTCCTCTCAATTGGAGTTCCACTGCTAAATTTTTCAAGTAAACTAGGCCAAGCTACTCTTACAATATACGGACAATGATGAGCTTTTAGCTGCATTTCAAGTAAACTACTTGTCATCCATAATCCAAAAATACTTTGCGCCAGCAATTTGTTAGAAATTCCTAATTCTTCGCATCCCAATGCAGCAGCAAGCATTACTTGGGAAGGACACTGCACCGTTCCTTCTATCTCCATGTGCACGGCTACTCGTGACATTAAATATACACAAGTAGGTATGACCTAATAAAATATACACAAGAATGTCGTACATAATTTCCTTTAAGCACAGCTAAGCTTACATTTTGTAAAGTTCGGTTCACTAATAAATTTGATTTTCCAGCACTTGTGTAAGCAGAAGAAGAGTTGCCCCCAACCATTCGTTTTGACACAATTGGATTCTGTTGAACGTCGTTGCTATTATTGCATTTCTGTTGAATTGGTAAACAATTTTGGAGCATGCCTAAATATATACTTTAAGGTTATTAATTAAAAGGTAAAAAATTTAAAATCGTCATTACCGGATGCGTTTCGAACTCCAGCTAGAGGTCCAAGCGAATTCCCATTATTAATAAGATTGCCAGTTATATCTGAAAGATGCAGACAAGGATCCTTGGCTGACATGGACATCGCTGAAGTCACTTGGGCTGACGATATGCAATCATTTTCATTTCGACCGGCACTTACAACGCTAGAAACGCTTGCAGACGATGCAAATGTACTTCCTACAGCTGTCTGAATTTGAGCTGTGGTTACTACACGATGCACTGTGTACATCACTGGGGGAACAGGCACATTGACTGGAACCAGAGATACTGGTGTTTGTGACCCTATTTGGTCACACGCTGCTATATCGGTATTGTTTAAATGCGTTTGTGTGGCAGCTACAACTCGTCCATTTCCAGTGGGATTTGAAAACATTGTGCAATCTACATCAATTGTATCTAAAACCGAGTTAGGGCTACATGCGGTCTTTTGTTGACTATTTTGCATTCGATGGTTGTGAGCGTTTTGATTTATTTGTTGAATTTGATGTGGCATATGGTGTTGATTTTGTGTTTGCTGTTGTATTTGATGATGTGTAGTGGGTTCGTTACTGCGCTTTACATTGTGTCCTAAATAGTAATCGTCACGACACTTGACATCCGCGGTATTGTAATATAATCGCGATCTGTCCAGGAATGGAATTATTGTGAATTTTTAATATTTTATAAGAAACTGTTTAAAGTCGACTTACTGGTAGTCCTGTGACGCAGATTTCTTCCGATTATATTGTATCGTTCCCAATGGAACTGGCATTATATTGATGTAGTTGCCAGAATTACTTGTGTTATTTGTACAGTGAGTGCCGTTATTGCAGCTTGAAAATATGTAAGGGTTTCCTATGTTCCGACTTCCAACGGCAGACTTGTTGTTCCCGTTTCGGAAAGACATATCCCTTGAATTAAATCCCGATTCCGAATGACTTGAGCTACAAGCCATATATTCCTGACCAGCATTGTTTTCATAATTCATTTTACTTAAGGGCGGTTGAGATATTGATGGTGAAGATAAGTTTTGCTGGACATCACTTCGGCAATAATATTGATTTGCGTCCATACTTATAACGACTATTGTCAAACCAACTAAAGTATAATGTTATGAAAATTATCTTGGAAAATCTGATATAAATATTAAAAAACATAAATAAATTAAAACTATTCAACATATAACCTGTGCTATCAAAAGTGTCGAATGAAAATTAGTTAATAGCCATACAATTAAAAATGTTGTTATGTAAGCAGACAGAAACGGTTTACATACCAAAAAATTTTAGATGAATTAAAGCTTAATGGCAACGTTATTGCAGTAACGCAATCTGATAACGAAATAACGTGTCATTTGAAAGACGATCTATTTTAATGGTGGCAGTACCCAATTTTGGAGGAGGCTACTTTAAGCTGCAGCTAGGATAGACATAAGTAAACTTTATCCAATTTTGATTTATATTAAGTTAAATTTAAATTCAAATTTAAAAATTTAACGAATGTATCTTAAATAAGATTTTTGCCTGAACCCAAATGTAAGGAGTATATTGGGTTTGTGCAATGTCCGTCATGTTGTCTCTCCGTCCGTCTGTATGATCGGGCGTTTCTAAGACTTCCTTGAATCTGGAGACCTAAAAATTTTCAAATATTTAAGGCTATGCGTGCGTCAATATTTGGGAATACGCATACTGGGGGGCGCAAAATCGATAGCAAGTTTTTATATCTCGAGGTATGCATTACCTATATTTTTACAGATTATGTCACCGAATTTGGTGACCAGATAGCTATGACTTCCCTAAGACGCCCACACCTGACATGTACAGCCTCCGGTTTTTTAAAACGGTAATGCTTGTAACTAATCACCAAATTTAGTTTTAAGTTTGCTGTTGACTTCTCCCAAAGATCGGCATCATCTCCCACGTCCACATCCACGACCCCCAGCTTCCCGCCATTTAAAACCGGGAATGCCTGTATCTTCCACGTCATAAAGACATTTATCAACATTTACAAAGCACGCATACCCCACTGCGTTTTAAACACGGAAGTGCCTATATCTTCCACACTTTCTCCAATAGAGTCCAAAAATTTGGTGAAACGATGGCTGACCCGACCCAAGCCATCCTTTGCAAACAAACTATTAACCACATGTTTTAATAATGGCTATCAGTAAGAGTATTTTGCATTCGGATGCGCACGACTGCAACGTTTTCAGTTGTTTTTTAATTAATGACCTAAAATAATTTTAAACTTAGTATATTTATGAGCATTATTTCACATAAACAACAATCCAGAATTTCGAAAAAACGTTTTTTAGTTTCACATCAGGTCGGACCATCACTGTTTCCTTGTCGATGTAATCTTAAAAGTTACAGACTCCTTTTTTACACCCTGAACTAATAAAATGGGTAAAATGAGTAATAAGGTCTTGTGATGATTTTCGACAAGAGCCTTCTTACTTATTTTGTTTTCAAAGTATAATATGGTGTGTACCGACAGCTTCAGCTAACTTACCTGCATGGTATCAAATTTTCCGATGTTTCCTAACATAAATATTTTCAAAATCTTAGCGGAGATTTTTTTAAAATGTTCTTTTTACCTTGATACTAGGCAATACTTAAAATGTTATGCCCAGCTTTACTGTAAGCAAAACACAAACTTCGTCATAAAAGTTCATCATATCTTATTTAAAAGACTGTGCAAATAATAAATAATAAGCTTAGCACTCAACTTGAGTGCATACATGTATCCTTGCTCGAATCGATTCCTTTTTCTCGCAGCTATAACAAAGTCATACACATAAGCACAGGTTCTTTTAAATGTAGTTATGTATGTATATGCATTTCTGTATGTGCATTAAAATTTGGATACACATATGTATGTATGTGAATATGGTTTTAATTCGTGCAATGGCAACAAAGTTTGTAAGTAAGAGTTGCTTGAAGGCATTTACAAAAGAAATAATTCAACCACTTTTTCGATTTTGAAATCACCTTTTTAAACACATGGTCCATTTTTATCGTTAAAATGGATACAAAAACTTTTGTCCATACTGCACGTAATTTGTATACCAAATTAAGTGCATTTGGAATGCCCTTAAACTTGTTTTGAAATTTTTTTAAGTCTGATTTTTCCTATAAGTTCACAATTGTCAAAACACTCAACTTGGAACCAAAACATACATAAATATAACACATTTTATATACTAGAACACCAGTAAACAAATACATGCATACTTTGATTTCACATGCTTTAGGTAGCGCATGCGCAGAACTTGTTTGCTAGCTTTTTTTCAGTGTTGTAAAAGGGTCGATGGCCAAAAAAAGCTTTAAACATGTATCATCCGTATTAAAGTTATTTTAAGGGTGTATGTTACAACACCAGTCTTAATTCGCATATTGCGCGCTCTTTATTGCTTTTTCCAACGACAATACACTTAGGTAGACTTGGCATCGCTGTCTCTAGCTCTTTACTCGCTGGAATTTGATGCAGGTACGATTAGCTATTTATAAGGAGTAGGTATATATGTACATGCGATCGAAGCGCGAAGCAATACGCCGATAACAAAGAAGAATGACGCTGTGCGTTTGCTAACTGGCAATTGCTGCGCGCCACGCTAGCTTTGCCTGTATAATATGGTCTTTGTATGTGTATATGTAATACATTTGTTTCATTTTTGCCTTCGCTGGCTTCGCCGAGATTTTCGTAAATTTGTTCTGTCTCTATGCCCCTGAATATGCAAGTGTGTGTATGCATGCACACACATTGCTCTAATATTCACTGACCTTCCGCAACAATTGTTATTTTGCAGATGTGTATCTAAGACGCAGATATGTTTGTTTTATTGTGTTTTTTTTTTATTAATTAGATTTAAAATAAGTTTAAATATATATATATATATATATTTATATATATATATATATATATATATACATTTATTAATATATAAAAAAATTAATATATATATAAATAATAATAAATTAATATATATAAAATATTTAATGATAATATGTATTTGCACAGGCACTTAAGGCATATTCATTTTTGGGGGGGAGGGGTGTCTTCACAATACTAGACTGTATCACTATGACGAGGGGAGGGAGGTTGTGGTTTTTGCCTTCGCTAGCTTCGCCGAGATTTTCGTAATTTTGTTTCCACAATGGACTTGACTAGGTCACTAGGAGATACCCTATACCCTAAATGCTATACAAAACGACATGGCCAAATCTAGTCGCCTTATGATGCTGATCAATAATATATATATATAATTTGATCGGAAATAATCCCTTTAGCATGTTACATACATTCCCCAAAACCAATATACCCGTCTCGTCTGTACAATGCTGTGTGTACATATGCACAAAGAGAATGGGCAAATGCAAAAGAATGGGCAAATGCAAAACAAGGAAACAACAACATTTGCTGGTTGCTGAGACGTAAAAACAGCACACAGTAAAAATACCATTAGTGTCAATATTTAAGTCAATGAAATCTCCTAATATATATTTTTCATATAAATATAACTTATTTGAAGTATTTAAATACAGAATAAGTTTACTTTATTCCGTATCTATATTCAACATATTTAGCTAAGGCCCAATTTCTCAATGTCCGGTTAGTCAACTTATTCTAAGTTTAGTCGAATTTGAGTTTCTCAATGTTCGGTTAGCACTCACTTATCCGATGCATGGAGGTCCGGTTACTACTTATACCGATGCTAAGTAACGATATATAAATATCAATACAATTATCGTAAGGCGAACAGCTGACTCAAGCTGACACTTGCATTGTTTATTTTTTTTTTATGAAGCAAATTTTCAAAATGCTTATTTGAGTCTTCTAGGTTCACAAACACATGCTCCTCAACAACTAAAATGGTTTTCACTCGTTGCCGTTTACAACAGGGCTTATAAAAAGTTATTATATATACATTTTGATGTGCAACATGTACCAGTTTAGGAGTCATAGGCAAAAACAAAACCAAACGAACAGCTGAATCCCCGTTAAGGTTGGCAGCAAAATTCTGCGATAGTGATATACCGATGATAGGTTAATTAGGCTTTGAGAAAACCAAATTGGATAACTGCAGTATTGCTCGAGCATAAATGTTATTCTGAAGTTAACTTATTTCAAGTTTAACTGGACATTGATTAGTTTGTGTAAAAAGACTTACCTACCACAATTCTGTAATCAGAAGGAGAAGGAAGATTCATTTATAAAAGTCTACGATGGTAGGAAGGTAAGTTCATGTTAGTGTCCCAGTTAAGTCCCTTAAGAGCAAAGAGCAGAAATTATTTTTGGACCGTGTCTATTCATTCCAGATGAGCCCTGTATTTTGGATACTAGTTACAATATCCATATTCACGCCATTTGGCAGCTTGGGCTTGCACCTGTGTGTATATCAAAAGCTGCCAAATGGCGTTTGCTAGCTTCCTACTTCTTCTTTGGCCTTGTTTTGCTTTCGCACCCAATCGTGCCGCATATAATTTTTTGTATAAGAGAGATTTGTCCAGTCTAGTTGAATAACATTGTCTTTGACTTAGCATCGGTATAAGTAGTAACCGGACCTCCATGCATCGGATAAGTAAGTGCTAACCGAACATTGAGGAACTCAAATTCGTCTAAACTTAGAATAAGCTGACTAACCGGACATTGAGAAATTGGGCCTAACTATACTATGCTAACTATAATGATCTTTCCCACTAAATAAACAGTGCCACTCCTATTAGCCCTCTTCACTGATTAGTCTTGTGTCATTTGTCTACATGTTTGCGATTTACGTAACCACACGCTATGCGATGCGCCTCTCAGTCGGTCGGGCGGAAGGTGGGGTGCTCTTTGCCTTACATGCACTAACAATAACCTTCGTCGAATCGATGAGGTCCTTTTAAACTTTAAAATTTTGAATGAAAGCTTAATCCAGAGCTGCGGGCTCTTTGCTATGTGAAACCGAGCCCTGAACCGGATCCATTTTTATACCCCAAACCTATAAAATGGGTAAAAGGGGTATAATGGTTTTGTGCAAAAGTATGTAACAGGCAGAAGGAAGCTTCTCTGACCCTATAAAGTATATATATTCTCGATTAGCATCAACAGCCGCGTCGATATGGCCATGTCCATCTGTATGTATAAACGCGTTTTTTTTGGTTGTTTTTTTTTTATTTATTTATTTATTAACAACCTAGTGCTACAAGTTCCAAGAAACTTAAATTTACGGCACTTGTCACAAAAACCAAAAGATATTAATTAAAAAGAAAAAAGCAAAACAATAAAATAGAAAGAATTAGTTAAAAGTATACAAAAAAGGAAACTGGAAGACCAGTCTCCCCTTAAGCAGATTACTAATTATAAGCATAATTGTAAGCATAGTTTTAATGAATTTATGTATATATAGTATTTTAAAATTATTTTATGGTTAGATATTGTTTTGTAAATGCATCAGAAGGCTGCATCTAAATTGTTGTGCGCTTCTAATTATTTTTAGGTCGTGTGGCAAGTTGTTCCACAGGCGAACAGTGTGTACGAAATATTGTTGCTCGGAAACAGATAATCTATGTGGTACAGTTGTTAAATTATTTGTCCGACGTGAAGTTGAAAAGAACAATTTATTATAAAGATAACTAGGCTCTTTTGTATTTATAACTTTGTGTAACAATATTAATGCTCTGAATTCAATATAGTTTTGCAGGCTTAGGTTATAAATTTTGAATACATATGGTGTAACATTGTCTCTTCTTCCCAAATTAAACACATAACGCGTAATACTATTAAAGACAACATTGAGCCTGTGCTTACTAGCAGCGTCGGGGTTTAAGAAAATTTCTACTCCATAAAAGAGGGCTGGTATTAAGTAAGTTTTAGCAACAATGAGTTTAATATTAATTGGCAAGAGATGCTGTGTCAGGTAAAAAATTCTTAAGGCTGCATAAGTTCTAGCTATAGATTTAACTATGTGGTCACTCCAAGACAGAGTCTTATTAAATATTATGCCTAGATTAGCTACCCTGTCTACGTAGTCAATAGAATTATGGTCAATTTTTATTTTTTCCAAGTTAAGAGAGTCTATGGACTTTTTGTATATAACTATACACTTAGTTTTGGACGTGTTCAGACCTAGGCCATTACTACGTGACCACTCGCTCACCTTTACTAATTAGTTACACTTACACATTCATTAATTCTGGACATTGGGCTACAACAATACAACTGCACATCATCGGCATACATATGGACATTACATTCAGAAAAGACATTGGGCAAATCATTAACATAACACTAGTACAGTAGCGGCCCAAGAACTGATCCTTGTGGCACTCCACGGCTCAAAGACAGAAATGACGACGAACTTGACGGTGTGACAACAGCTTGAAGACGGTTTACTAGGTATGAGCGTAATAAAGAATCAGCTGTGGCTGACATTTAACATAGATTCAAGAGCTTCATAATTACTGACACACCTAAAACTAAAGCTAATATCACAGTTCAGAGGATCACAGTTAAGGTATTCATTGGCTAGGGCCTCAGGTACGGCGCAGTTGACAAACTTTTTATTAAGCTCTTCAGCATTATCTTCAACATTGGTTCTAACTTTTTGCTTTTTCACTCCAATTTCATTTAGAATTTTCCATTTATCTCTAGACGCGATGGATTGTTGAAATTTCTGGGAATAGAACCGCTTCTTACCATCTTTTATCAATTTAACAACTGCGCGTCGTAAACTTTTGAAGGTGTCGTCAAAAAGTCATTCTTATATCTCTTCCATTTGTTATAGGCTTCATCTCTTTTTAGTATTGTTTTTTTAACTATATGTGTTAGCCAGGGCTTCTCACTAGGCTGGGGAAGTTTAGATTTCAATGGGACACAAGTATTATACAGGTCTGCTATTCTACCCTGCAGATATTCAACCTGATCGTCAGCTGTGGTCTTGTTATATATTAAGGTCCGGTCATATTTATTAAATTCGTCAAATAAAAAGTTCATATCGGTATTTCTAAAGTCTCTTTATGTATATGTCAGGTCCAACTTATTAATACAAACATCATAAGACACAAAAACAAGATCATGTTTGGAGAAGCAAGGGACGGAAATTTGGTCATACATAAGAGTTTTTATAGGGTTACTGACAAAGACCAAATCCAAGAGTGTACTGCAAGTAGGAGTAAAATGGGTTGGATTAGTCGAATTGACTAAGTGTAATCGAAGAGATTCCAAATTGTTGGTGAGATCGTTCTGGTACAATACATTGCAATTAAAATCCCCCAAAATCGCAATGTCAATATACGAGACAGTTAACATAAAAATTGCGGAAATAATATTAGTGTATGACGCTGCACGATTCGGACGATAAACTAACAAGCATTTAACGAAAATACTTTGGATAGCTGATTTCCACAAAAATGAACTCTGTTGTATTTTCTTCTTCATGCTTACATATAAACTTGGATCGCAGCTTATTATTAAAAAAAATTGCCACGCCCCCTCCATGTCCAACACGATCTGAACGAAATAAAGTAAAACCTTCACATGAAACTAACAGATCACTCATTTGAGTCATAAACTATGTTTCAGATACACACACTACATCAACATTTGACTTAACAAACATATATCTGAACTCATCCATCTTATTGACTAAACTTTGGGCATTAATATGGCAAATGTTAAGCCCATTGTGTTGTTTAGCTAGACTTCTAATTATCACATTACTGTTCGCCATTGGATCAATCAAAGAAACGCACCGAAGAAACTTAAAGCTAATATCTAACTCACAAAAATTTTATAGCGCTATCTGGCCAGCCTAATACATTTCATTCACAATTTTCAAATTGTTTCGAATCACCCCCTTTGATTCATGAAGTCGAGCCTGTATTAATAATTTCAAAAATTTTAATATTGACAAATAAGAGGTTTTGGGATACAAAAATAACTAAAAATACAGACTCGAGCATGTTTATTGAGAACGATATAAGTTCCCAACTGATGAGGAGGCCAGGTCTGAAGAGCCAGTGTTGTCCGCCACGCCGTTATTAGAAAGAGATAAAAGCTCTTCCATGCTCTTAATGCAGATGCACTCGCTGCCTCCGCCTTTCCTGACAAACACCTGAGCGGAGCGCGTAAAGACCGCTGAGAGAGCTTTATGCTTTTTAAGCTTAAGCGCCTCTTTAAAAATTTGGTAGTTGAGCTTTGACAGCTGCTCATTAATGTAAAAGGGCTCTTGAGAGTTGAGTCCCAAGAGATTAAGACTCAGTGGCAGCTTAGAGCTACGTCGGTGTGCTCCCGCGGCGTGTAATAGTGCCTTTTTATCTCGCAAGCTGTCAAACTTAACGATCACAATTGGATCTAGAACGGTATGTGTCGGGCCACGCGGTTTGATTCTAAACACCTCACGTATTCTCGGCGGCGGGGTGTGAGGTTGAGTGAGAAAAATAGGGAATGCATAAGTGTTTTTAGGTTCTCATTATCACTCATTGGGATACCATGAATGCGAACATCATTTGCAATTTTGGCATTCTCCTCTGCCATCTGCCGAGCTCCCAGTTTTGCCTCGAGATCAGACACCCATTCTCGCAGTGCCTGAATGTTTTCATCCTCGAGATGCTGGACCCTCTTGGCAAGTAGCTCAAGCTCACCTACAATGCCATTTAGCTTGGTGTCGAGCTCCTTTAAAATTCTCCCCTTAGCCTCCCGAATGTTCGTACTAATGAGTTTCGCCTGTTCGGAAAATCGTGCGTTAATTAGCTCGACCAGCAGTGGAGAAAGTGCATCAGAGGTGCGGCCAGCAAGATCAGCGGTCGACTCGCTTCGCACACGTTTCGCAGCTGTTTTCGACAGTTCGTTATCCGTTGCGTTCTCACTCACTCGCGATTTTTCTTTGTGCTTATGCAGTTACGGTTATACGGTTATGAGTTGTTTTCTATTGTTTTTTTATTTTGTGTTTCGAGTGTTTCGGCTTATGGCTTTTGAGAGTAAATCTCACAGATTGTTATTGTTGTGTTGATGTTAGCTTTTGCCGCGCTAAGCCAGGAAAGAGGTTTTTATACTTTTTTGTTATTATTTATTCAAATATATGGAACAACTATGCTGCCACTTTGTGAACCACGATGAAAAGTTTTTTATTTAAGTTCATAAACCAATTTATGTGTGTGAAATTAGTCAAAATTAGTGAAAAGAACACAGCGCAAAAGAACATATGCTTATCTAAGTCCTAGGCAGTACAAGTTTGTTTCCGATTTTCGATAACTATTTCCGTTTCCAAAACGTTCTGGAAACTTTATACAAAATAATGAAAATATCGGTTGATAACACCGGAGATATCGAATACTAAAGTTTAGTCACAGATGCATACAGACAATGGCTGTGCGCGTTAAGTATAGGGTTCGGGGAATTTCCAAGTCGGGAAATCTCGACTAGCGCTTTCTAAGTTCTTATTTAAGGCCTCGGTCCAAAAAAAAATGATCTGCTTAATATTTGTGTGTACTAGATATCTGTATTCAGACAGCAAAAACTACAAATATCCACACACACAAGAATTATGACATTTTAGTTTTCTTGCGCTGTATTCCCTTATGCGGTGTTTATACGTAGATATAATGTCGTGCCATTTTTATTGCGCAAATTTGAATTTGTGACGACACTCTCGATAAGACATTTAATTATTTTTTTTTGACCTAGATGTACTAATGAACGATACAATCAAGTGGCCTAACGATACCAAGCACCGGCTTGTTAACGCGCGGACCAAAGCTAATTGCAACCACCTCCCGCCCAACCGACCGAGGGGCACACCGCATATCGTACGGTTACGAAGGTCGCGAACATGTAGACAAATGACATAAGACTAGCTTTTTAAGAGAACCAATAGAAGTGGCACTATTTATTATGTGGGATAAATCGTTATAGTTTGAACATAAAATACGGAAAAGATTATGAATAGCATAGAGTAACCGGCTTGAAGAGAGATGGGTAAACAATTTCTTAGCGCTTAATGAACCCCAAGGTGGTAGAAGCTCGAATTGCAACGATTTGTTTACTTTGTGAAATTTATAAAAGTGAATGATATTGCGGATAGGCGTGCAATTTCATGAATTTATTTAGAAATAAATCGGCTTAAAAATAGTTTAGCGAAAAGAGAAAATAATAAAGTGAGAAAGACGCACTCTGTGTGGGTTCGCAAGTGGTTGGCGCTGCGTGGTCAAATTTTAACGACTTCCGCGTACTTCGACAGCTGATTATACATATGCGTTGAACTGAAAAGCATGGAGACTGATGTCACACAAGACGAAATTCAACAGCGTTAAAACTGTCTTCAATATTTTAAACAAGAACAGACAGCCGCAACCGCATTTTGTAGTTGAGCATGAGACTGAGACAAAAACAATTTTAAAAAAAAGAGCCTCAGTTTCTATTGCATCCTGCCTTTAATGCACCGTACACACAAGCAAAGCATGTGGATCAAAATACGGCACAAGACAACAAGCCACAGGAGCAGCAACTTCGAAGCAATGATATGTAAGCTGCAGCTGAGCTTGACAGAGTTTATGTCATTTATGCGCACAACTATGCAAGATTTAATGCGAAATCAAAATCTTTTGGTACAAATGCTTGTGTCACAACAGTGAAAATAATAATGGCACAGCATTAACTTGATTTAGATCAATTCCTACTCGACAAGCACATCGACGTTATTGTACTCTCCGAAACACACCATACAAACAAATATAATTTTACAATTATTCTACGGAACCAACCATTTCGATGGTAAGGCACACGTCGGGACTGTTATCTTGATTAGATGACGGCTAAAGCACCACTTTAAAGAGTTCGCCAAGAACTATCTACAGGCCATATCTTTAAAAATTCATCTCGATAGTGGTAACCAGATTGCACTAGCTGCCATCTACTGCCCCCCTCGATTCACCATATCTGAAGACCAATTTATGAAATTTTTCACGTGATTAGCGCCAAATGCCTCTCGGAACTATCATCCGACCACTCGCCTATTCTTATACAAGTTTACCTCACAAAAAACTAGCTGGTTGAAATACAAAAATTCATAAGTTCACACATTGAACTAAATCCGCATCTTAAAGTGGAAGCTGACATCGATTCTATAGCAAACAAACTTGAGTCAGTCTTCGACGAAGCAGCTCGCATTTCAACACCAACACCAGTAAATGCAGTACACGTCGAAATGACAACAAATCCTCAAATTGAACAGCTCGATCATGAAAAGCGGCGCCTCAGACGGCATTGGCAATCCCACAGATCGCCGTCAGCAAAGCAAAATCTAAGAAGAGCCACACGTAAACTCACCAAAGCGTTAATGCGAGTAGAAGAATATGCCCAACGCCGATATATTGAGCAACTATCAACATTTAGCACTAAAAACTCTCTGTGGAAAGCTCACCCAACTCTTAGACCACCGACAGAAACAGTGATGCCTCTAAGAAACCATGCAGGCGGCTTGGCCCGGAGCGATGAAGACAGAGCCAACACATTTGCGGATCATCTGCAAAAAGTTTTCCAACATAATTCTGCTCTTAACGCGGTCGCACTTTCGTCTGAATGAAGTCGCAAGAATTATCAACCAGCATCTAAATCCAAAAAAATCTCCGGGTTGGGACTTAATAACCCCAAAGATGATTATTGAGCTTACCTATTGTGCCGTCTGCATCATTACCCAGTTATTCAATGCAATCACAAAACTCGGCCACTATCCAGAGAGATGGGAAAAGACTATCATCATAATGATTCCAAAGCTGGGAAAAGATCAAACAGTCCCCTCGTCGTATAGACCTATAAGCCTTTTATCGTGTCTATCAAAACTCTTTGAAAAATGTTTGCTGTCTCGGATTAATCAATTCCTGAATCTCCATAACATAATCCCATCACATCAATTCGGCTTTCGTTAAAAACACGGAACTATTGAGCAGGTCAACCGCATAACATCAGAAATTCGAGGCGCATTCGAAAATCGAGAATACTGTACTGCAATATTTTTGGATGTGCCTCATGCGTTCGACAGAGTCTGGTTGGAAGGGCTGATGTATAAGATCAAATCAACGCTCCCAGTCAACACACATAAACTGTTACAGTCTTACCTCTACGACAGAAAGTTTGCAGTAAGATGCAACACTGCAATATCCGACGAACACCGTATTGAAGCTGGCGTTCCTCAGGGCAGCGTACTTGGGCCGACACTATACGTTCTCTACACAGCATTCATTCCTACATGCAGAGGTGTACCAACATCAACCTTTGCTGACGATACAGCTATTCTCAACCGCTCCAGACGCCCACTGCGAGCAACATCACAGCTTGCTCGCCATATGGTCAAAGTGGAAAACATTCTACCCGCCTGGCGAATTAAGGTAAACGAACAAAAATCCAAACATGTTAATTTCACCCTAAACAGGAAAGATTGTCCACCACACACGTTAAACAACACCCCACTCCCAAAAGCAAACGAAGTAACGTACCTGGGAGTACACTTGGACAGAAGACTTACATGGCGCAGGCAGATTGAAGCTAAGAGAACACATCCAAAAAGTTTTAAACGTCCCACCTGTCATGGACGTATTAGCGGAACACAAGGAAAAGTACTTGAGCAATCTCTCATCGTACCCCAATCATGTCGCGAGAGGCCTCACAAAGTCGTGCAGCCGATCCCGTCTTCGTCGTAATGACTTTCCAACCCAGCGATGAGTTGAAGGGCAGCGGTCTCAAATTAATAGTTGAAAAATAAACTGTTTGTAAGATTTGTAAACTTTTGTGTTAGTTTCCTTGTTTTAAGGAAAGATTAAGAAATTCAAAATAGCAAAATTAAAAAAAAATGAAGTGAGAAGGCTCTTGTCGAGATTTTCCGACTAGGAGATACCCCGAACCCTTTACTTAACGCGTACAGTTTTATGTGGCGTTTATAATACAGCGAGTTTGCTATCGATATCGTCATCGACGCAATAACGCAGAATTGGTGTTCACACTGGCACAAAAGTGCGTTATGCGTTATACGTGAAGTGAGCAGCAGCTGCTTTGTTTTGATTTCGCTGATACGAAAAATTGGTATTAAAATATTTTTATAAAATGAATTCAAGCAATCTTTTGGAATTGTTATGTGCAATGGAGCAGAATAATGCAATGTTGGCAAAATGCATGAATATGGCGGGAACGTCTGCTGCAACATTTGCTTTGCTAGATGACCCAGGACGCCGTCGTAGCATTTGGACACTTGTGAGAAAATATAGTTTATTCATGCCAATAATCTTTTATTAACATAATATTGTTTTCCTTAGCCACGATATGGATGTTTTTGGGAGAGTGACGTTCCAAATAACTCGGTCGCATTTTTTAAGGAGAGCTTCCGTTTAGAAAGGGAAGCATTTGATAACCTGGTTGGTCGTCTCACGGGTCTGAGAAAGAAGGACACTTCTTTGCGTTTGGCAGTGCCATTAGAAAAACGGATTGCTATAGCGCTGTACACTTTAGGATCGTCTGCAGAGTATCGCACAGTGAGAAGATTGTTTGGTGTGTCGAAAGCATTTGTATGCCACAACCTTCTTGATTTCTGCCAGGAAGTTATTATCAGACTTGCTGATGACTATCTCCCGGCAAATTTCTTAACACAAGAGAAAATAGCAGATTGTGTTAAAGGGTTTGAAGACCTTGGCTTTCCACAGTGCTTTGGGCAATGGGTAAGATATTTGTAAATGTTATTATAAAAAAAATTTAATTGAATATCGCCCATAGATGGCTGCCACATTGAAGTGCGACCAAAGTCTGAGCATGCCGTGGACTTCCGCAACTACAAGGGTTGGTATTCCACCGTGCTATTCGCCTTAGTAGACTACCGGTAAGAGTATATTTCTTTCGTATTTAAAATCTGAAATATTACAAGAATTGTTTATGTTAACAGTTATAGATTCACCTACATTAGCGTTGGCAGTCCTGGAAGATGCCATGATTCGAGAATCTTCGAAACCTCCAAGCCAAAAAAGGAAGCTAATGAATTCGGACTTGCTGCAAAATAATGCAAAAAATCAAGAAACGTGATGAAGCCCTACCCATTTTCCGTAGAAGCAACACCACAGCAACGTGCCTTTAATTATAACTTATCGAGAGTCAGGCGTGTGGTGGAGAACGCGTTTGGCCATCTCAAGGCTCGCTTTCGGAGGATTGGACAACCGTATTGACAAAACTTCTCAAATAATTGCTTGCTGTTGCATTTTTCATAATTTTTGTAATATGCACAACAGCTCCGTGTGCGAGAACTGGCAACGGGAAGCTGAAACTGCACATGGGAATGTCCAACCGGAGTTTGAAGTTTTCCTGGGCAATATGAATGCTAGTGCCGAAGCAGTTCGTCAAGCTTTAGCAATAGAGTTTTTAAATAATAATGAAAATTAAATAAACAATTCAAATTTATGCCATTATTTTTAATTTTATTATAAACTACTCCGCAGGACGGGCTCTAATGATATTCAAAGCTTCGTTCTGGAAATTGGCCGAATCTTCCGCCAATTTCTTCATAGCCGCCAATTTTTCCTCCTCAATGGCAACTAATTTAGCCGCGTTGTCGACCCGCCGTCTCTTTGGCCCCGAACATGACGGCTCTGTCATCGAGTTTTCGCTGCAGCTCGGCTTCTCTTCAATTAACCGCGAGAAGTCTGTAAGAATTGTATTTATTATATTAAATATATGCAATATTTAATTCAATATATTACTTAGGCTATCGGCTATGGGATGGCAGTCCACAGTGTCCGACTTGTTGAGTGCTCTGGCCACGCTCTCAAAATACTCCCATGTAGACGGCGTGCCACCGGAAGGTCCTACCTTTGCACATTCAGCCCTATAAATACATTTATGTAAATAAGCAATTAACAAAAGTTAATCAAAAAGCTGTTATTTTTTTTTAACTTGCCTGTATTTTTTCATTAGATTTTCCACCTTGTTTTTTATTTCCATGTGCGATGGTCCATAATCCTTCAATTATTCCGCCATTTCCTTATAAATGTGGGAGTTTTTCCGGGCTCCCCGAAACCCATCAATGTTGTCTTCCCAAAGCTCTATAAGCGCTTTTGTTGCGGCAGTCGACCACAAAAATCTCTTATCATAGCCTGTAATTAAGTTAAAATGTTTTAAACATACATATTATATTAAAAAAAACAATTGCTTACCATTTTGTTGCGACATGTTAACAATTAATTGCTGTTTTTTTTTTTTCATTGTTTGCCGGCAAACCGTTTTTTGAATTAGTGGTGATAGTTGAGAACGATATACGAAAATGGGCAGTTCCTTTTGAGTCAATCGAATACACGCAACTGCATCCAAACTAAACTCAACTTTTTGTCACCACTAGGCCCCTATGCTATTTGTATTGGGAAAGAAGCTGCTTGTTGGCATTTAACGCAAAACGCAACCGTAGTGTGAACACCATATTATTCTGTATGCATCTGTGACTAAACTTCAATTTTCGATATCTCTGGTTTTTCTTAACCGATTTCGATCAAATTTTCACATTACAGTGGACGCTCGCAAATTAGAACCAGTTGGTTCCTGGGGTAGTTCTAATTTCTGAAAAGTTCTAATTTCTGGACACATTTTTGAAATGTCGTATAAGGCAAGAAATGGCTTCTTTTCTGCTAAATATGCTTCGAAGGGAATGTTATTTTAATTAAAATTAATTTGTTTTCAACATTCAAGAAAAATAATATTTTATTCATTCATAATTGAGCAAAAAAATGCTTAAATGGCTTTTATTTAGAACTATTTTTCTTTTATTATTTATAGTTATCATGTTCAGCGTTGTGCAAGGATTTATTTTTTGCCTCCTGGTATGTGTTTGATACGGCATTCAAGATTAACTCCTTTTTCGATTCTATATAACTGATGGCAGATTTTGCTAAAGGTTTGCTGGAACGCCTCCATCGAGTTGTTTTAATATTTTAGTTTAGCTTTAGTTTCCAAAGACAAACTGTTTTTCTTACGCTTATTTGACATTTTAAACTAGTTTTCACTTAATTTTCATCCCCGAATATGTGCCTGCTTGTCAAAAGTTTGCATGTGAATGACCGAATATGAGTGCACACAAATAGAAT
Organism: Scaptomyza hsui; assembly: GCA_018152825.1. Taxonomy (NCBI): domain Eukaryota; kingdom Metazoa; phylum Arthropoda; class Insecta; order Diptera; family Drosophilidae; genus Scaptomyza; species Scaptomyza hsui. The sequence goes on from JAECXO010000073.1 coordinate 37,718, forward strand.
CGAAACACACGCAGTTGGGTGGATCCCCTTTTTTTATGCAATTCGTTAAAATAAACCAAAATAAAAATTCACCAGAAAAAAAAAAACGCTCTGAAATTAGAACCGCGGTTGGGTGGATCGTCTTTTTTTTTGCAATTCGTTAAAAGGCAAACCAAAATAAAAATTCACCAGAAAAAAAAAAACCGCGGTTCTAATTTCAGAGTGTTCAATGCAATAAAAACACGGGCTCTAATTTCTGGAAGATTCTAATTTCCGAGAGATCTAATTAGTGAGCGTCCACTGTATTTTGTATCAAGTTTCTAAAATGTGTTTCACATTTTTGAAATTCGACATTTTTATGTTATCGATCACATGTGTATATCAGAAACGGAAATATTTTTCGAAAATCCGAAACAAACTTGTATTGCCTAGGACTTAAATGAGCTTGTGTGCAAAATCTGAAGTCTCTAGCTCTTATAGACTCTGAGATCGATGCGTTCATACATACGGATGGACGAACCAACGGATATGGCTATATCGACTCGGCTGTTGATGCTGATCAGGAATATATATACTTTATAGGGACGGAGATGCTTCCTCCTGCCTGTTACATACTTTTGCACAAAACCATTATATCCCCTTTTACCCATTTTATGGGTACGGGGTATACAAAGAGACCTACGAGAATATGCAAAATAGTGGCGGAGAAAACAGGTTGGGAAAATAACACACAGACTTGTAGAATGAACTTATTTGATTAAAGATCAAATATGTACTGATTGTAAGTGCCTGTTAAGCTTGGTCAGCAGCTATTAACATTTTATTCCTTAGTTAGGCCCAATTTCTCAATGTCCAGTTAATCTTATAGTTAGTTAACTTCTGAATAACTTTGATAATCGAGCTATTCGGTAGCAATTTGGTTTTCACAAATCCAAAGTTACCTATCATCGATATATCACTATTGACTAACGGTGCTGCTAAACTTAGCTAAATTTTATTATTGTTTTGTTGTGTGGCTCCCAAACTGATGCATGTTGCACATTAAAATGTATATACAATTACTATCTAATTATTTAATGAACCAAAATGAAACAGGGTAGATTGTTATCGATTTTTACGACCAGTAGTCCAAGGGTCACTTGTGTGGAGACGCTTCAATCTTCTACGTGTTGTGTTTGATCCTAAGTGGTAAGCCAGGGGATTGACATGAATGAACAGTCGATTGTTATACCGACTAGTATGTCTATTAATTTGCTGCATAACTGTTTGCAAATTAAAGTCATTGTGCAGTGTGAAATTGCTCACATAATATGGAGCACCAAAGATGTCTCGTAGCATTTTATTCTGAAGGATTTGCACCGCTTAAATCCAAGATTTAGCAGCAGTGCCCCAAAATTTTATCCCATATGTCCACGCTGCTCATGGTTAGTTTGCTTGACTTCTTTTGGCATTCAGTTAAGTTTTTTCCTATTGGATCTAAATTTGGCTGTCATAATTTTGTATGTTTGCGCCAGGTTAGCTTCCTGTCTAGGTATATGCCAAGGTATCAAACGTAATTCTCTTGAGGTATTATCGTGTTGTTAAGTTAAATCAAAGGACAAATATCCTTTCTGAGCATAAATGTACTATGCTGCGATGTGCTTCCATTGACGCAAATGTTCCACCTGTTAGGCCAGGTACTAAAACTATTAAAGAAACTCTGTGTAACGGTTGCTGCAGTACTATCGCTAATTGAATTTGCAAGAAACACAGTGTCATCAGCGGATGTGGCAGGCAATGTACTCTCATCTACTAGAACAGGAAAATCTGCAGTGTATAATGTATACAAGAATGGACCAAGGACACTACCCTGAGAAACACCCGCTTTGATGGGGTGGACATTTGATTGTTTTGCTCTAACTTCAACCACAAACGAGCGCTCAGTCAGAGAAGATTTAAAAAGTTAATATTTAGCAGATGGCAAAAGTGCTTTAAGTTTTTACAATAAACCATTATTCCAAACACGATCAAGTGCCTGCTGAACATCCAAAAATACGACAGAGCTATAATGCTTATTTTCTAAAGCTTCAAGGACATGTTGCTTAACCCTATGAACTTGCTCTGGGGTCTCATGATTATGTCGAAAACCTAATTGGTGATCAGGAATTGCATTCTGGACAGAATCAACCTCAAATAATCTTTCTAGAAATATTCTTTCAAACATTTTTGAAAAAGTAGGGAGCAAACTAATGGATCGATATGTCTGAACTTGGTTTTCTGGTTTTCCAGGATTAGGTAACATTGTTATAAAAGCTCTTTTCCACATAGTTGGAAAATATTGGTTACGAAGCATGAAGTTGAAATGAAGAACCAAAAACAACACTCCCTTCATTGGCAGAGCCTTAGCAACTTTGCCGTTCACACAATCATAGCCAGGGGATTTTGTGATTTTAAGTATGTGAATCTGCAAGCAGTCTTCCATAGATCTGATTGGTTGAATTGGATCAAGATCTGCATTTAAAAACGCTTCAGTTTTGTGTATTTGGATGGGTGATGCCAGTTTAAAAAGCATGGAACGGTCATGTAGCTCATCGGCAAAAGCTGATGAAATTTCTGCATCTGATCGACACCACGTATTTGCACTTTTCAAGTGTATACAAACGACTGGAAAGGGGAGCGGACCTTATTTTCTGCAGGCTCCAAACAGGATCCACCCAAACACAGTGTTTTGAACCACTGTCCCGTGTCCGCTCGGAAGCACGCCCGGCTGGATAATATAACCGTATATGTCGGCGCCCAATACTTACTGTCGATGGCTTAAGCCATTCTTAATCTGCTTATATAATGTTGGCACCGGCGCCTTTAGGGTCCGGAGATTAAGGTCCGCGTCGATCCGCAACCGGCACTCCTTGTCGATCAGCCCGCTAATGGATTTGATGAGAGCAATGACCCCCTCACCCGCATCGAGCTCGGTGGCGGAGAGGCCCAAGGCCTTTGCCAAAGAGGCGTCGATACTGCTGGTCGGAAGGGTCGACCAGTGCTCGCATCTTAAAGGTTTTCTCGAATTCAGCGATAAGGAACGTCACTGTAGGCTGGATGGTGAGTTATTGGGCTGATGTCGGCGGCAAAGGTCGTTCTGCTCTGATTGGGGAATGTTTCCTGGATGGTGAAAGTCGTTGAGAGACCGGAGCTTGGGTCCATTAGAGTGGACGTCGTTGGGAGCGCGGCGGGTGGCTCTCGTATTAACGGAGCAGGGTATGGTGATCACCACTGCGATGTTGCCTCGTAAGGAGTCTCTGGGAAAACATAAAAAACACAAATTAGTTTGTTTACTCTTGTCATATAAAATGGTTAGTCACGATTTTGGTAAAGAAAAACTTGGTTTTTGGGCTTTGGTGGAGGATAAGGTTGGCCACTGGCCTCTTTAAGATCCTGCAGGTCATGAGTACGTCGACCACTCGGACCAGGCTATCATGTCTCGGGTGGGTTTACTTACCAAGCGCTATTCGTTGGATGGAAGGTTATCCTCCTTTGTATCCTCTCGGGTAGTTGATACTTAGTTTTCATGTGAAGCTCCATCAAGTACTCTTCCTTCCAATGGAAACAGATGTTGGTTGAGAGCCTTGAGCCGTTGCTATTTGCTAAGGATCGATGCTGCATTCCCTTTAATCTCAGGTTCTGTAATGGAAAAGAGTTTGCCTTCTACTAGTAAGTGCCCTGGAGCATGAATACGGAAGGATCACAGGATACCGTTCGTTGTACTTGAGGTTGCAAGATTTACTGATGCGACCTGAAGCTCGCATGATCCCCTTTGGATCAAGAATCGGAATAAAATTGATTATGTGGCTGGATGCTGGCAAGCTGTGCTTGTCACGATTGCTCTTATTTTCCCACGGATAGGAGTTCCTGAGCTTCTGAGAAGCTAACTATTTTGAAGTTGCTGTGAAGGAAACAAAACAGAGGATTGGCCACATCGTTCTTGGAAACACGGTTGGCGACGAGCGTTGTCCTCGAGCAGGGTGATCTACGAAGCCAGGACGGGGATGATTGGACAGGACCTCTTCCCAATGCTGACTAAGCTCAGAAGGAAGAGGATCGTCCCAGACAAGCTCATGAAGCCAGATTTCCTGCATGAAAATCTTTGCTTAAACGATGACGGATGCCAGCCATTGTGTTGGGTCAAAGAGCTTAGCTATCCCTGAAAGGACTTCACGTATAGTGAACGATTACTTTGTAGAAATCTTGGAGGGCGCAAAAAAGAACTCGTCTGTATAGGCTTGCCGTCGGATCCCCAAAGTTTAAGCAACGCTGGCCTCTTCGAATTTTGAGTACTTGCGTAAAAGGTGGTCCTTAAAAATACCGCGAAGGACTTCCTTTTCATTCGACGTCCACTTGCTTGATGCTGGAGATTGCGCATTGCCTGGAGTGAGATCCTTGATTCGTTAGAGGATCCTTTGAAACGGCGTGTGGATTGGTTTTATAATATCAGCGTTAAAACCGTAGGGGAAGAAACGTCATTTCAAAATCTGAATAGTCAGATCGGATTGTAAATGAACCTGTATGAAGGACATAATTTAAGCTCTTGCCCTTAGTGGATTGACTGTTCCCAGTATCAACAGTAGGTGGGATATGTCTCACATTAAACAGGGTGCTCAAGCAGCCCCAAATCGACTAACGTCGAACCTATCCGGGAGCCCGAGGTAGCTATTGACATCTGTTCACAAAGCTCCGGCAACGACACCATCACCAAGGAAGATGAAGAAGCCCTCCTCGCCTCTACCAAGGCTGAAAACCCAAGCGGATCGCGCTATGGGGCGCTGCAAGGAAGAGGTTGCGCAGACACCTTGCGAATGGCATACCCATGGAGGAGGCCAAGAGGCTCGCTCAGAAGCCTATTGACCCTCCTAAGGCAGTGCCCAGCAAGAGTGGCCTAACCAACAAGAGAGGTAGATCGGCCAACACGACCCCAAAAGAGGCGTCGACTAAGAGGGCCATGACGAAGGGTGTTCCTGCAAGCGTATTGCTTGACACGGGGGCTCCAGTAGCCACCACAGCCGCACACACACACACCGCTACACACACGCACTCTCACTTCCCTGCAGTTCGTTTCAGATATGAAAGAGATCTGAAACATACATGATCTGATCATGACCATGCATGAACTCTTAAATGCAACTACACGCGTTTTAGGCATGAATTTAACAAGGGGATGTCCAAGGGCCTCATGCATGCACATTCGCATGAAATGAGAAGCGAAGCTTTCATGCAAGCACATGCGCATGAAAAGAGAAGCGAGCGGGATTCCTAAGCGCACTCAGATAAAATATAAATTCAACTATTTTCGGGTATAATTTTATCTAAAACATAAATATGGTAAATAATAAAAATATACAAAAATATAAGATTCGATTATAATCGAATAATTATTGTTCATATTAATTTTAATGAAATTTCATTTTAACTTCTCGGGATACCTGAATAACCAAGTATGGCGCACTTTTGATTTTAATACACTCGCATGCGTCTACTAGAAATGTTAGAATTACAATTTAAATTATTAATAATTGCTAGAAAGATTAAAATTTGATTATATCAAAACTCACCGAATACGAAATATGATAGCCTGCGCCGGGATTCGAACCTGCACCTCCCGTTTACTTAGCGGATGCCTTCACCATTGCGCTGTTGCTGAACATATTTCGTAAGCAGTTAGCTTTGGCTTAAAACGAACGAAAAATGCCGGCTCTTTGACATGAAGTGTTAGAATTAAATATAACTGTTCTTTTTCTCTTCTTTGCTCTCTTGAACACGCTCTCACTTAATTTCTCTCTCCGAAATGCTCTCTTTCCTCGACCACTGCGGCCTTCGCTGCAACCTTCGCTGAAACCTTCGCTGAAACCTCTACTGCAAATTCAGGTCTGATTTAAACCTGCATGCATTCAGATTTGAATTGGGAGCGATCGCTCCAATTCGAACTGCAGGGTTTGGACAGCCACACACACACACACATGCCCATGCCTACACACGCACACACACCCACCATCACACACACACACATTCCCACACACATACACCCATCCGTAGCGGAGTAAGTTGGCCTATGGCCATACCAGTGCGAGCCCATACCCTTTCCCAACAATGTCAATAAAGTAGTAAAGCTTATTTGTATTTGTGTTTTTATTTGTTGTGTATTTTCCTTTTCTCCCCTCTTTCAGCGAGTAGTCGGGTAGCCCCACATGGGTCGGACATGAGGGGTGGACTAGCGAATCTCCCGAGTTTTACTCTAGATTCTGCGATGTCTGCCTCTTGGTCCGACCCGTGTGTAGCCTCACCATACGGTCCACACGGGTCGGGCATGAGGGGTAGGATAGCGAATCTCCCGAGTTTGACTCTAGATTTTGCGATGCCTGCCTCTTGGTCCGATCCGTGTGTAGCGACAATCGGGTAATACCCGCACGTTGCAGCTGTGGCGGGCCTGGGTGGAGGAGTTTGGTGAACGCATTCCGAGTCTGACTCTGTGCGCCCCGGATCCCTGCCTAGGTCATCCACACGCGTGGAATGACGCGGCCGGTGAGTAGGAACGAGGTGGGCGGGACCAGGTTGTCAGCTGGCCAGGCATCCGGGTTTTACCCTGGCCGAGCCGGATAAGTGCTTGATCCTCGCCCCATTCGTACCCCGAAGCCTGGGGTTTTACGCCTGGTCGGTGCCGAAGGGTGGTCCGAGGAAGGGGGTTGAGGAGTCTTCCGGGTTATTACCCTGAACTCTCGGCCCCTTCCCTTGGCCCACTCTGAAAGTATCGACCCTGGCGCCCGTACTGCCCCTCTGACCTCTACCTGTCTGCGTATGGGTGTTTGATCTCCCAGCATTTTTACAAATAATCTGTAAAAGACCCCAGACTCGAATGAGACGCCGACCTCGGCTGAGAAACGTCCTTACAAACAACATATCCTCCAACTGAAGTTCTACATATACAACATATCCTCCTGGATCTTTCACTAGAATACCCTCCTGCTCCCGAGTAGTAACTCACGCGACGCAGTCCGTGCTTTTCATTCTGGTGACCCATAAATCTGCTGTAGAAGGTATTTATAATTTTACATTTCGGTATTCGCTTTCTCAGTCGACGCTTGCTGTTCTGTCAACGCTTGCTGGTTCTGTCGATGCTCGCTGTGTCTGACGGCGACGCCTGCTCAACCAAATTTTTTAAAGCGGATTTTCTCATATTTTTACATGCTTTTATTACATGCTTTTATTTTACATGCTTTTATTTAACTTTACTTGTCTGTTTGTTTGTATTGTAATCAAATTTTCACCAAGTTCCCGACTAGCTAGAGCTTGGCAATTTCTACCAAAGATGTGTTTCAGATGATTTTTTAACATGTTTTTTAAGTTTTCGGCACGATAAAATATTTAATATCATGTAAAAACCCTTGTGCTTAAGTTACTAATTTGACTGCCTCAATTTACAAGTTCTGGTGGCATAGAGGGAAGATTGCCACTTCACAGGCTGTAGGACGTGGGTTCGAACCCCGACCCGAGACATACTTTTTTTAAAGTTTTTTTTATTTATTAATTAAAATCGATTACAAATGTATGCCAGAAAGCTTATAAAAGCATGTCTTAAAAATTTTTTTGATTTACTTGTTAGTTTTATGTTGTCATACCATTTGTCATACACTTCCTTTAGTTGATTGGAAATACTTGTATAATTATTTTTAAAATTAAATTAAATCGGATTAGTGACCACAAATAGGTACTCAAGAGCGAAAGATAAATTAATATACATTTTTTAAGGGCTACCCACTCATCTATTTGAAGTGAGTACCCGCCAAATCTTAAAGGTAATACCCAAGTTAATATCGATTATATTGTGACGCTTGCCGCTTTTTAATTTCAAAAAAGTTTAGTCTTTTATTGACTGTATAACATCGACTTTAAATAGATGAGTGGAGTTCAAAATTTATATTAATTTATTTTTCACTTGGAAGTCCCTATATGTGGTTTTGAAGTCAGTTACAATTTTTTTCAAATCAATAATTTACCGTTTTTAGTGAGCTACATAGTTTTAATTTGTTAGTTTTTTTCTTTACCGATTTTTTTAATCATGTCGTGACATTAAACCTACTATACGTAGGCGCTTATCAGCGCTTAATGGTTATTTCTAAGACGAGCTTTCTCGACTGGAGTTTTCTTACTTGTTACTTGTGCTTATACATGTAATTGCAAATGACTGCAAATTCAGGAAACGGAAAAAAATAGATAAGTTTGGCCAATATGAGTAGATTTTGTAAAAACAACTATTCGTACTTTATTGAAACAACTTTAATATACATTTTTGAATAAATTTGTGATTTGAAAGGACGAATCATGGCTTTGTAGTTTTATTTTCTTAATTTCTGTAGCTGAGGTGCCGAAACTTTTACTTTTCCAGGGATATTCCTTGCAAGAGCTTCTTCTTTTATACTTTTAAGTAAATCTTTTTCACGGGCATTGCTGGCTTTGTCCTTTGAAAACATACTTAAAGCCAACTTTGCAGCTTTACCTCGTTTTCCAGTTCCGGGGGTCAGCTTTACTTTAAACCTAGAAATATTTTATAATTAAAAAGCTTAAATTAAAATCAATAAAAGGGCAGCGCCATGTGTAGTTTTGAAATGTTTTTAAGTAAATATGTTTTTGTGCAATTGTATTTCTTCATGAATCGGCTAACCAATTTACATTATACATTGAAAAGCTTATTCGTTTGTTACTAATTACTTGAAAAGTGTTTATTAATTTTGTGATCAAATGTGTAACGCATCGAAGGAAGCATTTCCGACCACAAAAAGTATATATATTCTTGATTAGCATTGCAAGCTAGTTGATATAGTCATGCCTGTCTGTCCGTCTGTTGGAGAGCTATCGAGCTGAAACTTTGGGCAATGTCTTCTTTTAGTTGCAGCGACGTTAATGACAATGCATGAAAATATGAAGAAATTCAAGAAAAACTAAATAAATACGTTGCAATGTTTTCCAAGCAATCTTATTCGGTGGATAAGAGAATATTTAATTCGTAGAACCCGGAGAGTCTGTTTTAATGACTCTGTCTCTAAGGTGGTTCATGTCACTTCCGGTGTTCCGTTATTTACACTGTTCATCAACGATCTTCCGTCTGTTATTAACCACTCTCGTGTGCTGATGTATGCTGACGTTGTAAATTTATGCATGTGGGCTACCGCTCTGCTGTCTGCTCAAAAATTACAAAGATTACTTTCAAAAGTGGTGTCGTGGTATCTTACTAAATCTTAATTGCAATAAATGTAAAGTCATGTCTTTCTATAGACGTATGCCCTTTTCACATTTATATTTTCTTGATGGTAGCCCACGTGATCGCATTGAATGGGTTGATGACTTATGTATCCTTTTTGACGCAAAACTTAAATTTCACAAGCATATCTCTTCAGTTGCAAATCGAGCCTCTAGTTGGAGTTAATTAAACGCTGGTCAAAAGAGTTTTACGATCCCCACATAACCAAAACACTTTACACGTCTCTGGTACGTCCTATTCTTGAATATGGATCTTGTATCTGGTATCCCAAATACAGGATAGAATAGAATCATTACAAAAACAATTTTTGCTCTCTGCCCATAGGGGACTTAATTGGGACACTAACTTTAACTCAACTTCCTAGCTTTTTCTTTTTGATCGTAGCACAATGCTAGGTTTAGTCTTTTTCCACAAAATAATAGATGGTAAAATTGATTCCTCTGAATTAATCAGCCAAATTAGTTTTTCTGTTCCGATCAGAAAAAGAAGGAATTTTATACCCATTGCTTTTTAAGCTTGTTACTCTAATTATGCTATTCATAACCCTTTCCGGATTTAAGTTCAAACAATAACGATTTTTCCATCTTAATAGCTTCTATGGGTACTCTTAAAAAGTGAGTCTTATGTCACTTGTCTACATGTTCGCGATCTTCTTAACCGCACGCTATGCGGTGCGCCCGGGCGGGTGGCGGTTAACAAGCCGGTGCTGGTATCATTGGGTCACTTTAATGTACTGTTCGATAGTGCATCTACGTCCAATTAAAAACAAGTAAGAAGGCTCTAGTCGAGATTTCCCTACTAGGAGATACCCCGAACCCTGTACATAACGCTTACAGTCATTGTTTGTATGCATCTGTGAACTAAACTTCAATCTTCGATATCTCTGGTGTTTCCCCAACCGATTTCGAGACAATCTAAACCGATTTTCATTATTTTGTATCAAGTTTCCAAAACATGTTTCATATTATCCAATTTCATAAGTTTTTTGTTCATCTGTATATCGGAAACTGAAAAAGTTATCGATGATTTGAAGCAAACTTGTAATGCATAGGGCTTAGGTGAGCTTATGTTCCAAATCTGGAGTCTCTAGCTCTTATAGTCTCTGAGATCAACGCATTCATACAGACGGACAGACAGACGGACATGGCTAGAATGACTCAGCTGTTGATGCTGATCAAGAATATATATACTTTATGGGGTCGGAGATGCTTCCTTATGCCTGTTACGCACTTTTGCACAATACCATTATACCCCTTTTACCCATTTTATGGGTTCGGGGTATAAAAAAATCACTGGATCAGGGACTAGTTTTGTATGTTTTCAAAAAGCTGTGAAAATTTCACAAAAATCTACCAAGCGGTTTTCCAATTATACTGATCACCAGTTCTAAAACATAGTTTTGAAAAACAGCCATAACTTTTGAAACTTTTAATTTTCTAAAATATCTGTCAAGTTAAGTTGAATATAATAGTGCTATGTTTTTACTTTTATAAAATAAAATAATGGACTGGGAAAAATATTATGTATTTCAAATTGTCAATTTTTTATTTCTCTGACTACACCTAACCTCTTTATATCTTCTACGTTCTCAAATATGTTGTTTAGAGCAGGTTTCCTGATATTTTTAAAAATTTTCAATTTTTGGAAGCGACATGCAGTTAACTATATTTGTAATCAGTCCTGTTGGACAATCAACGAATTGTGTGGGCTAACCATTGGCAGTGAGAATATTGTGAAGGGTGTGTGTGTGTGTATGTGTGTGTATGTGTGTGTGTGTGTGTGTGTGTGAAAACCAATTACATACTAAAGTAAATTGTTTTACTTACTTATACTGTTGCAGTGATTGGTAAGGAGCTACAACTGGAATTGCAAATAACAGTTCATCATCATCGAACGGGACTCCAGTGAGGGTGTCTAACAAATCGGTGTCGACAATTATAGGAACGTCGTCGTTTTCATCTATTTCAGTTTCATTTTTGCTACTAGGAGCTAATGGTTCAACTTGGTGTACTTTTAAAGAATTAATGTTTTCGTCATCGTTGCTTTTACTGATTATTAATTTGTCTTTTCCTGAAGACTTAAGAATCATCATTCTTATTTGTCGTTCCTCTTCATCTTGATCCCTATATTTTGATTTCATCTTTTTTAGTTTTCCCTTTTGACCTCGTTTTGCTTTGGCAGCAGTTGTAGGTTCAGTTTCAATCCCGCAACTTTGAGAAGTCTCAATATTTGTTTTATCTGAGCGTCCTTTCCCTTCCCTGCGTTTTTTTGTTTGTGTCTTTTTACGAGAGACCCCTGCTTCTATAATCATTGTTTCTTCTTCAGTTATTATATTAAGTGGAATTTCATCGATTTTAGCTTTTGAGTCTAGAGATAATAACTCTGTTTTTACTGTTATTCGGCCGGTATCATGCTCAATCTTAACTTCAGTGTCTGGAAAAGCATTTACTGCAGATACACTATCTACGTCGTTAGATTCGCTTATTTGATCAATATCCGCATATGTAATTTCCGCATGATTCACTTTATCTTCATCAACCAAGTCGTCTGTACTTCTAATTTTCCTTTCACCTAGATGGCGTTGTATAAAGCCATCTTCGAGTTTAAAAAGCAAACTTAAGCCCATTATGAGATGACAAGAGGGTAGAAAATTTTTTTTCCCCCGAATCATAAAGCTGCCTGTGCCCAAATATTCTCCAGTCGGCGCTGTTTTGCTTACTTGGTTACTATGAACCCAATATGCGTTTGTCACGACTTTTGCATCCCAAGCAACGCTGTAAGAAATCGCCATGGTGCCAGCTTCTAACAATGTTTTTGGAGGAACATCCCCTCCAGTTGCGTTTCGAATTATAACACTTGATGCGCCTTGAATGTCGGCATGGACATAAATATCTTTTGGTCGCATGTACCTAAAATTGAATACAAATTGCATTTTTTTTCCATTAAAACAAAGTATAATATCAATCTAAGGTTTGTATAACAGCTATATATTATAGTGATCCGATCTGGCTGATTTTGACAAATAATCTGCAATAATAATTAGACTTTGCCCATAGTTCCAGCTCGAAAGATCAACATCTAAAGGACTTGTTTGCATAGAAACAAACGGACGGACATGGCGATATCGACTGAGTTTACAATTTTGGTGAAGAATATACATACTTTGTGGGGTCGGATGCTTCCTTCTTTTGAGTTAAGTTGTAGGTAAGATCGGGGCTATCATACAGACCGACAAACAGGGAAATGGAGAAATCGATTCTGTATGGTGGAATGTATCTACTGATTAGGGTCAGAGATGCCTCCTATATTCGGTACAAACACTTGTACGAGCCATAACGTTTCTTCCCATTACATGGGTTAAGGGTTTAAAAATGAATTTACCTTTTAACAATAAGTTCATTTTGCTGCGCATCTCGCCCTCCAATTACTAAGTAGTTTTCGGAACTAACAAACCAATAAAATTTTTCAAACCAAAAGACTTTACGTGCTTTAGCTATATTTGATATAGTTCGGACGTCTTTAAGAGTTTGTTGTGTTTTACGTTCAGCTGATTTTAGAGCTTTTTTTGATGCATCGATGGTTTTTTTTTCCTTTAGAGCCGCCGATCGCTTCAAATCATAATATCGGCGTGCATTAGCCCATGCAGATAATGCTAAGTCTACATCTACTATAAGCCAATCTTCATTATTAACATCGTCACAACCATTTGTATGATCGTTTCCTTGAATATATGGATCAGTAAGAAGTAATGATATGTGGTTGATCTCTAACTTCAACTGTTTTATCGAACTGGCCACAATATCACCATTTGTTTGGGCCTCTTTTACAAGCTCCTGTATGTCTGGCCAAGACAGCTGACTTGCGACGGCGGATTGAATTGCTAAAATTGCTTTATCCACAAGACTTTGATTGGACGTTATTAATTCAGCCTTTCTCTTATCAACATCTTGTATTTTATTTAGTTCCTCCAATCGCTTTGAATGATCTTTTTTAACATTGGAAAGCTTTTTAAGAGCTTCCCGCTCTTGCTGCAAAGTTTTAATGTCAATTTTTTGCGATTCTTGAGTAGAAAAGAATTCATCAACTGCTTCCAAAAAAGTTCCGTATTTTTTATATGGCTGCTCTTTATGCTGGGCAAATAGATAGGGGTGAAACTCAATGTTTCTATAAAAATAGTCAGTTTGTTCTGTGTCCAATGGTTTTTCCTCTTTAACTTGAATAACATAACCATTGGAATGTCCATGTGCTGACATTTCTATAATATCGCGAGCGTCCTGGAAACAAATGTAAAAAGAAAGATTTTATAAAACAAGTCAAAACATTGTGGTCGGACGCAACTGAGTGCGAAGAATCAGATACCAGAAAATGTGATGGGAAAATATAAGTCGATAGTTTGGGAGGTAAGGGGGGAGGGTTGGGACCACTCTAAAACCAGTATAAAATTGATGGCCTTTCAAAAGGCCTTAAAATGTTTTTCAATTTGATCGATTTCCCAGCCCCCAAATGGCGTAGCTCCCCAATCTTATCAAAGTATAAATACAACGAAAGATGCTCAATGACATTTTTTACCCGCAATTTCTACGTCTTTATGTTATTAGCTTAGGAGAGTGAAATTGTGTAATACACAACATTTGTTTTTAAAATAGTAATTGTAAAATTATTAACTTTTGTATTACATACCTTAACGGCCTTTATCAGCTTTTGTAGATCAGTCGCAATGTCAAAAAATTTTATAGGTGTTTTAGATGTCTTTTGACTTTGCTTATTAAATTTAGTATTTTGTTTCTTTAACTTTTCTGCATTTCCTTCGTCAGCTTCAAGCAATGCGTTTACAATGCAGTTTTCCATTTCATTTTCAATAAGAACGTGTTCAATAACAGCTGGACCACAACCTAGGATTGTCATTAATATACTTCTTAAACTTTCACCAGCATTCGAATTCGCTATTATTTTACGCAGCGTTTCTTCAGACAATTCATGGTTTGCGGTTTTTGCCCGTTCAATAGGATATTTTTCGCGCACGGCAAAGCGAACGCTATCCGCTTCCGTATGCGGTCGAAGGATGTACAGTATTATTAGCTCATAATCAGTTAGGATTACATTTCCACGGTCATAAAGCTCTAACAAAACATGATACGCAGCTTCTCCCGTGCCAAATTGAAAGTCGACAATCCTGTCCGTGCCCAGTTGACGTACATGCTGAAGTCGTTTATTTTTCAAATGTTTTCTTAATTTCATACTGAAACCCGAGGGCGCTACATTTTTAGGCCACTCAAACGCCGTTGTGTGAAATCGAGAGCCAGACTCAATCAGCAAAGTAACCTTTTCCGTGACGCCACTTCCATGAAGTCGAAAAAGATACGTTTTATTGTCAATGTCATATATTTGGTTAACGCGTAAGCCAACAAGCCTATAATAAAAAAAATGTTATGCATTATTTTTGGTAAATTATTTGTTAAGATAAACATTGCAGTCGTAAGTAAGAAGGCTCTACTCGTGATTTCCTGACTATGACATACAATGAACCCTATACTTAACGCGCACAGTCATTGTCTGTATCCAACTGTGACTAAACTTCAATCTTCGATATCTCTGGCGATTCTCAACCAACTTCCAAATACTATATAGTTTTTATTATTTTTTATATAGTTTCTATCGTTATCGATCACATGTGTATATCGGAGGCGAAAAAAATAAACGGTAATCGGAAATAAAATTGTACTGCCTAGGAATTAGATGAGCTAATGTTAAAAATCTGGAGCCTGTAGCTCTTATAGTCTCTGAGAACGACGCGTTCATACGACGGACAGACGGATATGGCTATATTCACTGGGTTTCTGATGCTAATCAAGAATATATGTATAAACTTCATGAGGTCGAAGATGCTGCCTTCTGCAGCTTACATACTTTTGCTCAAAACCATTTTACTCTTTTTACCCATTTCATGGGTTCATTGCATAATACAAATGTTAATATTTATGCTTTCAATTTGGAGGTGGGTATCCAGTATAGCGAAAATAATTAATTTTCCAGACAAACTCCGTAGCAGGATTTTTTTCGCATCGTTAATTCTGGGTATCCAGACACGTAGCAAAAAAATACTAAACTGCTAATCGATTTTGGCTCGAGCTGATTTTCAAATCTCTAAAAAAAAACCGTCGGTGTGCCAGAAGTTAGGGAGATTTCATTTTTCGGTAAAATGTTTCGGAGCAAATACGTAAAACGAAAATGGCCAAAAAGAGTTGCTACCTTTCAAAAATGAAAATTGCCTAAAATGTATTTGCTTTTTTGTCTTTGTTTTCAAGGTTGGCCTCATGGCATTAGTGTTATATTTAATAAATGGTTAAATAAAAATATGTTAGGTTTTATCTCTTGTAGTTCTTATACAAAACAAATATTTAATATTTTGCCGCCAAGTAACTCATGTTGCTTGACAGCCCTGCCGTGATAGCTTGCTTGAACAGCTGTTCTACGTACTTCGTAAATGGCGAATCTGGTTTTGTTTACATTTTAAAAGTGCAAAAGGTGAACGGTGTTTTCCCCTATGGACCAATAATGAAATAAATGTAAAACAAATAATTAAATGCAATTTTAATTTAACCAACATTTTGGCTGCTCAATGACTTTCCATAAATTAAATTCTTCTTCTTACTGTAGACATTTGCACACCTAACAAACACCGCCACCTCAACACCGTTGCCACCTCATAAAAAAAAGGTTTGCTGCAATAACTTAGTTAAATTTACAACAAACTGAACACTGCTCAACCAAGCAATTTTGTTACCTTAAAGTACGGTTTTTTTATGTTTATTTATCACAAAAAAGTGTCTTTAAAATTGATCTATTAAAGACTCTGAATAATAGTTATTGTTAACCAAACAATGTGGCAGCTCCTTTGTTAGGGACGGTTTTGCACGCTTACACAGAACGGCAAATAGTCTTAGAGATTTGTTAAAGATTTATTAATATCGAAAATCATGAATTAAAAAATGTATTAAATTCAAATATATTTGCAATATGCAACTAAGCTTAAAATTACCTTTTGAAAAAGTAACAGTTGTTATTCATTAGACATTTAATATTGTTTAAATTAACCAAATCTCGGGCCAAATTTGTTTAGGTTTCAAAATCATCTCGAACTTGGCTCTGGCACACCTAAAACCAGCTCGAGGTTGGTTTTAGGTTGAAATCGGGTTGGTTTTGATGGCTGGCACACCCCTGATTGTGAATATTCCTGGCTCCAGGGCAGAAACCAAAAACATTTGTGCTACCGGCGTCGTCGTTATCTTTGCTTTTCTCGCTTTCATTTGCGATAGGAAGGAAAAAAACTAGTTGCACTTAATTTTTTGTATATACATTTTGCGTTCTTTTAACTTTTTGGCACACTAAGTTTTAAGTAAATTGCTCATTGCGACCTTTAAGCTATTTACAGCAAAATAACATATTTTTACCACAGATTAGTTTTTTATGGTTACACAATGTATCACAACATATAAAACATATCACAAATTTCTGCTAGGAAATTTTTACAGTGCTATACACACCTTAAGCAGCAAAAATATAACATATTCATGTTTAGTTTATATAACACCCAATTACAAGAGTAAGTATGTATAAGTGCTTAGTAATAACAATTGCAAAGATTCTATTATTTTGCTTTAACAGGACCGAAATTAGGTCAAAAGTAGTTAAGGTAAGTTTCTCATTTATGAAATGGACAGAACATATTGTATCAAACTTTTACCAACTCGAGTTACATACTTTTAGATGAGAACCCTAGAGCCCGTAGACTTTTTTTGCCCAAGTGCTTTAGGCACACGTACAGTGTACTTGAGACTCTGCACTGCTAGCTTTGATTTAATCCCGCAGCTTAGCTGCAACAGCACCGCAAAATAAGTCAAAATCGGACGAAACCGATGTTAAATATTTCCGCTTATTAAATGACTTGACTAAGCAAATTTAGCCATAAGCCCGTGAAAGATATGGGCACTTAAGACTTTAACTATAGAAGAAATGAGGCAGATGGGTGGATGTTTTTTTGCAAATTTCACTTTAACGTCGCTACGTTCATATTAAATCCTTTCAATCTAATTTTTTTTTAATTTCAGAACATACTGTTGTTGTTTATTAAATAAGATCAAAGCACCTTTGAAGCTCGGCAACTCCACAACTTATATCGTAAGAATTGAAGCGGGTTTTCATTGTAGATTGATTCTCTAAGTCGTATTTTTCACCTGAAATAGAAATAAGTTTTATTTTAATAAACACTCGTAATACACATGAATACACAAATGGATATAGCCGAACACGAATTACTTATGCCCATTTCCACAGAAAGGTCAACCACACAAAATTTAATTAGAATTAACAAATATTGCATTATTTATAATAGTTTTTAAAATATTCAAACGCAATGTCGATCAAGTGCTAAATTTCTGTTTTAAACATTTATATTGCACGATTTTTATGATAAATGCTCGTAGTGAGAGACATAATGCATTGACATTTGGACGGCAAGGATGGGCGTGGCATTAAAATTGTATGTTCCTACCAAATTTTGTGACTCTAGCTTAAAAAAACTGTAAGAGATAAATTACCGATTTTAAAAGTGATGAAGGAAGAAACTTACGCGTGCGAACGTAATAAAACTTAAACTAAAACAAGAACGCTCTAGTTGAGATTTCCCGACTAGGAGATGCCCCGAACCCTATACTTAACGCGTAGTCATTGTCTGTATGCATCTGTGACGTAAACTTCAATGTTCGATATCTTTGGTGTTTCTCAACTGATTTCGATGAAATTTTCAGAAAATTTCTATCGTTATTTCATTATTCCATTATTTCAATCCCCATTTTTACATTTTCCAAATTCGAGATTTTTTTGTAATCAATTACATGTGTATATCGGAAACCAGAATAGTTATCGATGATTTAAAACATACTTGTTCTGCTTATGGTATAGGAGAACTTATATTCAAAATCTGAAGTCTCTAGCTCTTGTAGTCTCTGAGATCGACGCGTTCATACAGACGGACAGACAGACCGACATGGCTATATCGACTCGGCTGTTGATGCTGATCAAGAATATATATACTTTATGGGGTCGGAGATGCTTCCTTCTGACTGTTACATACTTTTGCAAAAATAACATTATAGCCCTTTTACCCATTTTATGGGTTTGGGGTTAAAAAAAACTACTAATTTTTGAATGGAACAAAACACAATATTAAAATACATTATTGCTTAGGTTAGGTTAGGTTATCAAGTATGCCTAGCTTCTTTGCATAAGATGCGACCAGACAGTGGCCTGTCAGTAGACCAACTAGCTGTCTGCATTCATGTCTCTGGAGTTTCAGCATGTATTCCGTCCGTTTGTCATCGTAGGGTTTGCACATTATTTTTAAGAATCTGCAGTCGGAGGTGTTCTCCCACCTGGATACTGCCGACGCTCGTTCGTGTGCTTCCATCCGAGCGTGTGTCGTTCGCAGGGAGGTTGAAATTTCTGCAGTATCACTGTATTGTTCCTTTGATCCTTGCTTAGCTAGTCCGTCTGCCATCTCGTTTCCTTCAAAGCCTTGGTGGCTTGGGATCCAGTAGATGTGCTCAGTTCGTCTAGTGCTTCTGTGCTTGCCAGGACATTCCGAGAGCTTATGCAGTGGGCTTGCAGGGCTTTTGTTGCTGCCTGACTGTCCACGAATATATTTACCTTGTTTTGTGTTGTGTAAGTTCTTAAGACCTCTTCTGCTGCCTTCCTTATTGCGGATATTTCCGCTTGGAATATGCTACAGTGGTCAGGGAGTCAGTGTGATATTCTCAGTGGTGGATCAGCGCTGTTTACTGCTGCACCGACTCAGTCTTCCATCTTTGAGCCATCAGTATATAGGTTTATGGCCACTTGCTCTGCTCCCGAGCGCCAGTCGTTTTGGCTTAGGAGCGTGGGCGTGAAGTTAAAATTAGCTTTTGATATCATGTAGTCTGTTTCTACTCGAATTCCTCTACCAATTGTGCTGTGCCCGTAGTTATGTACCATCAAATTGCCTATCGAGCAGAGACGTTGAGCAATCTTTTTTGCCATTAGGCGTGCTTGAATGTCCAAGGGGTTGACACTCAGTATGGTTTCTAGAGCTTTTGTTGGCGTAGATCTCAGCGCCCCTGTGATGCATATAAGTGCATGTCGTTAAGTTTCCATAATTTTTAGGTATGTGGACATTTCTGTTGCTTCAGTGACACATTGTAGTATCTCCTTTAGGGTGTAATCCATGACTGTGCTGATAGTCGAGGGACATTTGCCCGTGATAATTATGCCTATGTCGTCCGCATAGGCATTTATCTTCGGGGCTCTCCGTTTGAATTTCCGTAACAAGTCGTTGACCACGAGGTTCCACAACAGGGGAGAGAGCACTCCCCCTTGTGGGCTGCCACGCTTTGCTTCCCTGATTACGGTTGTGGTTCCCCATTCCGCCTGTATTCTCCTGCTGTGCAGTAGGTTCTGTACACAGGAGTACACAGTTTCTTGTGGGGTCACAGCTCTCAGACTGTGCAGTATAGATTCCGTGGACACATTGTTTAATGAGATGTCTAGGAATGCTCCTAAGGCGTATTCTTTTTGGTGTAGTGCCTTCTCTACATTTGCAACGAGGGAGTTTAGCGCGGTTTCCACCGATTTGCCTTTCGTATATGCGTGTTGGTTTGGTTCTAGGGTTACAGATGTGTGCTCTCTTATGTAGAGGTCTATCAGCTTTTTTCTAGGGTTTTCAGTAGGAATGAAGTCATTATTGCTAAACATTTAACAAAATATTCTTTCAAGTTTCGATAAAATCTCTGTTTAACTGTTCGCCTTGAAAGAGACTTCTGTTTTTGTCGCGTGCGAACGTCATGGTTTTTTGTAATTATCTCGAAAACGAACACTAGCCCAAAAATCTATTTTACACCAAATATAATGCTAATCATAAGCTATAGGTTTCGCAGTTTGTCAAAACACAAATTTTCGATACATGTTTTTTTCTTTTTGAAGGCGTACGAATGGCGCATTCGACACTATGGAAATGCCTATAAGCAGCATGCTGCGCGCACTCGCGTGTACGTGTGAATTTAAGCAAAGCATCTCTCTTGAGAGAAGGCTCTTTAGATAAGCTTCGATTAAGTGCGTGCGAGGGAGGTAGGAATAGTAAGCTATTTGTTTTGTATGCAGAGCGCACGCAAAGATAAAAGAGTGAGCGTTAATAGGCAACAACAAAGCCACATGCTGCGAGCGTGATTTCAAATTATTTTGAATACGCGCTCGCAGCATAAGAGCAATGTGCGCGCTCTGATCAAGCTTTGAGCCACCTTTTTGGGCTTTAGCTCTTTTCGTCTCTGGGATCGACTCGTTCATACATATCTCGGCTGTTGATGCTGATCAAGAATATATATACTTTATGTGATCGAAGATGCTTCCTTCGGCATACTGGGGGTGCCAGAAATCTCAAGAGATTTTGGCTCGAGCAGATTTTCAAATCTCTGAAACAAAACCTTAGGTGTGCCAGAAGTTAGGGAGATTTCATTTTTTGGTAAAGTTTTTCGTAGCAAATACGTAAAACAAAAATGGCCAAAAACAGTTGCTACCATTCAAAAATAAAAATTGCCTAAAATGTATTTGCTATTTTTGTCATTGTCTTCAAGGTTTGCCGCAGGGAATAAGTCTTATACTTACTAGCAAGCAAAGACAATGTTATTCAACTAGACTGGACAAATCTCTCTTATACAAAAAATTATATGCGGCACGATTGGGTGCGAAAGCAAACCAAGGTATATTGG
Source organism: Scaptomyza hsui (assembly GCA_018152825.1). Lineage (NCBI taxonomy): Eukaryota > Metazoa > Arthropoda > Insecta > Diptera > Drosophilidae > Scaptomyza > Scaptomyza hsui. The sequence continues at coordinate 58,775 of JAECXO010000073.1, forward strand.
TTTTGTGCAATGTCCGTCATGGTGTCTGTCTGTCCGTCCGTATGAACGCAACTTTTTTCGACACCCGTAAAGCTAGAGACTTGAATCCTTGCAATTATGTTAATCTATAGACGGTACAGATAAAGTGTTAAGATTGGGTTGCCACGCCTACTAGGAGGCTGGGAAATCGATAAATTCGATATCTGAAAAGATCTGCATCAAAAATTAGGATGCCACGCCACCCCTGCCGCCCACCATTAAAAATCGGAAATTTCGATATCTCTTACAGTTTTTAAGCTAGACGCCGTAAATTCAGTAGAAAGATAGAAGGCAGCATATACCAAAGATCTGCATTAAATTTTGGATGCCACGCCCACCCAAGCCACCCGCCTTAAAAAATTGGAATCGGCTAGAGACACCAAACTTGGTAGGAAGATAGATAGTGACAGTTAAAAAGATTAGATTTAAAAATTTGGATGCCACGCCTACCTCTGCCGCCCACCTTTTACATTTTGAAGTTAAGTTATCTTCCACAGCTTTTGAGCAAAAGTCACCAAATTTGGTAACATGATAGCTGCCGATGTTTACCACATGGCCCACTCCCTTCGCCCCTGCATTCCCCCTTATCAACCGTTCATTTACTGGTATCAAAGTATTCCGCAGTCGGTTGCGTCCGACTGCAACGTTTTTACTTGTTTTTATGTATGTTTGTCACAAAAAGTGTCTTTAAAATTGATCGATTAAAGACTCTGAATAATAGTTATTGTTAACTAAACAAGGTGGCAGCTCCTTTGTTAGGGACGGTTTTGCACGCTTACACAGAACGGCAAATAGTTTTAGAGATTTGTTAGAGATTTATTAAAATCAAAAATCATGAATTTAAAATTATATTGAATTCAAATGCATTTGCAAAATGCAACTAAGCAGAAAATTACTTATTCATTAGACATTTAATATTGCATAAACTAACCAAATCTCTAACCAAATCTCTCTAACCAAATTAATTGAGATTTCAAAACCATCTCGAACAGGGCTCTGGCACACCTAAATCCAGCTTGAGGTTGGTTTTAGGTTGGAATTCAGTTGGTTTTGATTGCTGGCACACCCCTGATACTTTTGCGCAAAACCATTAAACCCCTTTAAGGAATGGGGATTCTACGGTTACTCAGGCGCCAAGGTCTGATGATTGATTCTTGTAGAACTCGACAAAATAAGACAAAAATATTAAATAAAATTTATCGATAGCTCGCTTGGATAAAGTTGATAAAAAATCGAAAAAATTTCATATAATTTTTTTTTATTGAGCTTAATAGATTTCCGAAAAACAACGAAAATACTGGCACGTCTAGTGTTACCAGGGCCCCGAAGTCTGATAATTGATTCTTGTAGAACTGGACAAAATAAGACGAAAATATTAAATACATAATTAATTTATCGATAACTCGCCTGGTTATCAAAATATAGTTAATAAAAAATCGAAAAATTAAATATCGATTCCCGCCAATGACATGCTTATGTGAAATTCACCGATGTTTTACATTGACAGTAAGCCGAGTTGGAAGCGGTGATCTTGAATGTGAATCGGTTCTTCATCAGCTACTTAATTGATTAAAAAACATTTTTAATTATTTTTTGAATATTACTAAATATTGCTCCTACCTATTCACAATTTCAGCTATTCACAATGCTCTGTTTTGCGACTGTTACATTAAAAGAGGCCATTAACAGCGATGTTTTATCGAACAAGTGCTCAAATGAAACAGTTTCTCTTCAGTTATTCTTCAGTAAATATTTACGGTCAGTTTTACTTCAGTTAATTCCTTATGGGAGAATGCACGCAAACTGAACCTCTGTTACTGTTAACTTAACATAACTGAAAATAACTGAGCAGTGGATATACGCTATTAGCTACACAATATCTTTAAAACAAACATCCACCAAGCTTTGCTCATTGCAAAGGGGCTTCACATGGAACATACCCAAAGCGCCACAGATGCTGTATATGATGACGTAGATGCGCAGTAGATTTTTTTTTTTTTTGATACAACGAATGCGCAATCTTGTTTTCTTTCATCCGTGAGCAGATCTTACTTAGTGTATTTACAAGCTATGATACGGTGCGACAGTCAAACAAAATTCTGGGATGCGACTTGGTGTAGGTTATAAATAAAACATACAACAAAAAAATTGTGTAAAATTTGCATCGATAGCTCGATAACAAATCGATAAATTGTATTTAGTATTTTCGTTTTTTTTTTTCAGAAATCTATTACACTTCACCATTAAGCAGGTATACATAGAGGAGTCAAATCGCGTTTTCCCAACTGCCGAAAAAATGCGTGGCCTAGGAGCCACCAGCATTCGGCTGCTAAAGCAGCGAGCCGAACGCAAATTTTGCAGACCATTTGCGTAGCTAAAAAAGAGCAAGTCATTCATGAGCCACCCGCATTCGGCTGCTAAAAGCAGCGAGCCGATCGCAAATTTTGACTCGGTACAGACGGAGTGCCAGCAATTTGCTGTGTATACGTCTGTATGTCAGCGACAAGATCGCCGTTAGGTGTATATATGAATGTATGTTTCTGTATGCTGTTTGCTCTGAGCAGCTGTACATTGTGGAAGGGGGATAGCAGCAGCAGAGTGCGAACAACAACATGAAGATGAATTTTAAAACTAAATAAAATATATAAATTAATGACATTATTTTTATAGCTATTCTTACTTTTTATAAAATTGTTCAAAATCATATAAATTGATGCAGGTCAAGAATAGGCATTACATGTGGTGCACATGAATATACACATGCACACACACAATGATATGCGTTGCTAGAAAAGTAACAAATTCCCAAATCACTTGAGAGCCACCAAAATATATGCGTGCGCACATACATACACACATATATATGTGTATTTAGATATACATTCGGCCAAATGATTTTTACTTCATTTGAGCTCGGAGCCACCAAACACAGAAAACATGCACATGTGTTGTTGTTGTTCGCACTCTGCTGCTGCTATCCCCCTTCCACAATATACATCCGCTCAGAGCAAACAGCATACAGAAACATACATTCATACATACACCTAACGGCGATTTTGTCGCTGACTTAAAGACGTATACTCAGCAAATTGCTGGCACTCCGTCTGTACCGAATCAAAATTTGCGATCGGCTCGCTGCTTTCAGCAGCCGAATGCGGGTGGCTCCTCCGCAAATTGGACCAATTAGGCTTGTGGATTTTTTGCGTTTAACTCCTCTATGTATGAGTGCTTAGTGATATTAGTACTTCTGAGGAATTAAATAGTGACTTCAACAAAAAAATTTAATTATTCGATATTTTTCGATATTTATTAACTATATCTCGATAACCAAGCGAGTTATTTGTTTGTTTGCATTTTATTTAATATTTTTGTCTTATTTTGTCGAGTTCTACAAGAATTAATTATCAAACTTCGGCGCCCTACTGACCGTAAAATCCCCAGACTATTAATTTAGCGATAGCTACAAAAAAAAAAAAAAAACGCCGCACTTCTAAAGGAAAAAACGCAATTTAACAGCTGTTGTTCATTTTATCTGCGATCTGTACAATACTTCGAAGGCAATGGTTCGAAAAGAATCGATTACAACATATGCAACTTCCGGTTTAGAAAGTAAGCATTAGCCGAATCGTGTTCGACTAACAAGTACTGCAAACGTATTTTAATATTAATTGTAACACAGTATGAATGTCTCTCGCTTACAAATCTGTTTACAACAAGGAATGTCAACTAATTTTATATATTAGGTTGTGCATGTAGTGACCAGACCCCATTCTAATTTGCTCCATTAGATTCTTATTTGCGTCTCGCACTACTATTGCTCCAGCTGAGAAGAGAACCACAACAGGTGAGTGCCAACTACCAAATGTAACGTTAGTGCGTTTGTGACAATTTAATTAATCTTATACCAATGGTTAAGTTCTCTGCTAGAGCCACACATACAAGAATGTATGTGTGTACTTATGTATGTGCATATGAGCTTACATTTGTAAATGCATAGGCATACGACCACTGAGCTGAATTTGTTCGAAAAGAATACACCTATGTATATATTTTAAGAAATTTACTGAACGGTTTTTGCACAGCACACATGTACATTAAAGTACATATTAAAATGAGTAGTACTTACTTAAAATTTCCTTCACGACAATTGTCGTTTCATTGATTAATGTTCTATTATGTTTATGGTATGAACTTTCAACTAGGGCTGTGGTTTTAATATCAAAATATCGATATATCGGCCACATACTTTTAGTGTTACATATTATTATATATTTATGAAATTATTCTGCATGACGACTTTATTATTTTACCGCATTTACACTAGTTGCGTGCATCTTTTCGATAACGATTTCCATTGATTACGCAAATAACGAACATTATAAAGATTTTCATTTTGCTCTATTGTTTTTAATGCAAATCCAAGTCGATTGAGGGTAATTAATGCCTTGTCACCTTAAACATTCACATCAAAGAACCATAATTTTAAGTTGAAAGCAACAGCCCTTCTGCAATCAAATTGGAATCGGTCGCCCCATTCTCCTTGCCTTCAAACCAAAAGTTGCATGCATCTAGTTGCACTGTGTAGATGCGATATTTGAATTCGTACTGTTTCCCATCCCTTTACATTTACAGCCACTTTCAAGTTTATGCGTAGTAAATTCGACATAGTTTAACTTAAGCTTCACCCATGTTATCCCATTCTTGAATGAAAACAATAAAGAATTAGCCAACTTGAGTATGAATTTTGTATGTAGTATCCCAAATACAGGATTCATCAGGTCTTTTGACAATATGTTCTGAAAATAATATCAACTTATTACCCACATAAATTAATTGACTAAATATAAATTGTACATAGTTGACTGAAACAAGTGTTGTGCTACAACTCATTTAAAATTCTATTGGAATATTGTTATATTCAGTGATGAAAGCAAAAAAAATGCTTCACTACATCGAGGCAAGATGTACTTAACAAGGTGGTCTCATTTGTGACAGCTCGGTACCAGTTGAGTGCGATAGGGAAAGCGACACTTTCTGCTCTCTTGCCTTTTATTTATGAATGCGAGGGATTTAGAGTTAAATCCAGAAAGCTGTCTGATATGGTGCGGGGGGTGCTACTCAAGGAAGGGAGTGGACGAATTAGCGTTTTTAGGCCCAATTTCTCAACTTCCGGTTAGTCAACTTATTCTAAGTTTAGTCGAATTTACTACTTATACCGATGCTAAGTAACGATATATAAATATCAACACAATCATCGTAAGGCGAACAGCTGACACTTGCATTGCTTTTTTTTTGTGAATCCCCGTTAAGGTTGGCAGCACCATTCGGCGATAGTGATATTCCGATGATAGGTTACTTTGGCTATGAGAAAACCAAATCAGTATAGCTCGGGCATAAAAGTTATTCTGAAGTTAACTTATTCCAAGTTTAGCTGGACATTGAGAAATTGTTAAAAAAAAAAAAAAGATTGCGTGATTTGTAGAGATTAGGTGAGCATATGTTCCACATCTGGAGTCTCTAGCTCTTATAGTCTCTGAGATCAACGCGTTCATACATACGGACAGACGGACATGGCTATATCGACTCGACTGTTTTAGGACGCAACAGACTGCGGAATACTCTGATAACAGTAAAAGAACGGTTGGTAAGGAGTCTGCTTGCAATGGGGGAATGCGATGGCTGCAAGGGTGGGCCGCGTGGTGAACAACGCTGTCTTGTTAACAAATTTGGTGACTCAAGCTCAAAAAATGTGAAAGGTAACAGAATTTTTATTTTAAAAGCTGGGCGTGGCATCCAAACTTTTGGTGCAAATCTTTTGTAGATGTCACCATTTGTTTTGCTACCAAGTTCAGTGACTAGCCTTAAAGCTGTGGAAGATACATGCACTCCTATTTTCGAAGAGGGCTGGTGGTGGCAGAAGTGGGCGTGGCTTCCATATTTTTGGTGTAGATGTTTGGGTACTTTCATCGGCTATCTTGATACCAAATTTGGTAAAAAGCGTAGGAGTGTGGGGAGTAGGTTGGGAGCGTGGCATCCAAATGTTTGTTTCAGTTTTTTGGCGAACGTCTTAACTTATCTTTACACCAATTTTCGTGTTTTTAGCCCAAAAAGAGCAGGGTGGCTGGAGGCGAAAGGAGTGGGGGTGGCATCCAAAATTTTAATGTAGATTTTGAGGGACGCGACGAACTATCTTCGTGCTAAATTTGGTAACTCTAGCTCTAAGAATGTGAGAAATATATGGATTTATCAGATTTCAGTTATCGATTACATTTCACAGCCTTCTAGTAGGCGTGTCACTCCAATCTTGACACTATCTATCCCGGCTATAGACCCGGAGAAACGCTCATACGCTCATACAGGCGGACAGACAGCATGACGGACATTGTACAAAACCAATATACTTTTTACCTCCGGTATCAGAAATAAAAAGGGTTGTACGGCCGCTGCATTGACATTGCCTGATTTGAGGGTCGCCCATGTTGGCAAGTCATGTGCGAGGATTAACCAAAACTGCCCAAATCAATATGATGTTATGCTACTGCATGAAGTCTTGAATCAACTATTCAATATCTCCAGTTCAGTTTTTTTTGTGCTTCAAAATATCTATACATATATGTGTATCGATGCTATCAATATCATATATATTTCGGAAGCAGAAAAAATTATCGATAATTTGAAATAAATTTATTATCATGGTAAAATTTCTTGCTTATGAAGTTGGGCTTATCGTGCAGATCGGTCTCCTTCCGATTCCTGTTGAAGCGTTGCCAATCGCTTTTTCAAGTATCTTGACACAATTGGGACATGCGTGTACGTATTTCCTAACTGTATATATATTTTGTTATGAAATGTGTCTCTGTTTCCCCCCATAACCAGATGCAAGCTTGCTCGTGTGTAAAATCTTTGGCGTACTAAAGATAGCTCCTTAAATGTTTTGTTATAGGAAAAATATAAAGCACTAGATGACCCGGGCAGGCGTTGTTCTGCAACGCAACAATCAAATTTTCTTAATTCAATGTGGCTAATTCATAGTGGTAATTCATTATTCATCCGTCTCTAACAATATCTCTTATCAACCACTATTCCCTCATGTAAACAATAAAAAATCCAAGAAAAACCAAATATTTTTTTAATTTTCTTTATTTAAATTTTACGGTTTTTGGTAAATGCATTGCATCTGCCATAATTTAAATTTAAAAAATTCCGTGGATTTTAATGGTCACATCTGCACACATTTTATTTATTCTCAACCAGGCTTGCCCAACTAGTCTATTGACTAGTCCACATGGCCAAGCAACTAGTCCACACCAATGCTTCTGATATTCTCCATTTTTTTGTTTACTAGTCTATTTTACTAGGAGATGTCATTGGCTCGGGCGTCTCGACCGCCTCTGCATCCACTTGGACTGCAAACATTATTTTTTCAAAAATCTCTTCGCAAGTATTTTTTTATGATTTTTAAAAAATGACTTAGAATTTTTTGCAGAAACTTGTTTCAAAACATTTTTTTGTTTAAGCCTCAGGGAAAAGGTTTCAAAAGTAGAATTTTACAAGAATTGAAAATTTATCAATATGTACTTAATGGGTTAAGCAAAGTTTTGTATCATTCAAACGGAAATTAAATTACTTTTCCTTTGATATCAAACTTTTTATGAAGTAAGTTCAAGTTATGAGTAGATTTAACTTTAAGTGTTGTCAAAATAAAAATCCCTCGATCACTAGTTTTTCGTGTTTTCAAAAAGCTGTAAAATGCTCATTAAAATATACCGAGAGGTTTTCGAGTTACAGTTCAAAACGTAATTTTGAAAAACTGCCATTACTTTTTAAATTATTAATTTTGCTTACTAAAATTTCTATCGAGTCGAAACCTGTTTTAATTATATAAAATAAAATAATTTACTCTTCCTGATAAAAATTGGTTTCATGAATAAGGTATATTGTAGAGTAATATAATGGAATGCTATTTTGTAAATGTAATTGAACATAATGATATATTTTTACAGGAAAATATGGATGAGGTCCACCAATATGTCGAACTTAAATATCTCAGTAAATACGTTTTATTTATTGAGTTTACAATCGAAAATGGAGCGAAAAATCATAAACTGAAGGATATTCAAAATTGGATAAAAATAAATGCAAGGTATTTGTATTACTTTATTATGATTGCATGCATCTAATTCATTTATTATTAAAATAAAAACTTGTGTCAATTGTGTAAAGAATTCTTTGTTTTCTAAAGCTTATTAAATTTTACGCACTCGCATAACAAATTTATATACAGCTGCGAATTAAATAATTGGACCACCAAGTTTCTTGTACTTACTGGTCAAAACACAAACAACTAATATTTGAATTTTTTCAAATACCTTTTTTTTATGAATGTGTTCGTCAAATTGGAGACAACCACTCCTTCCGTCTCCAGCCGCCTTGTAAAATTAGAATCGCCCATTTCTTTGACAGTTTTAAATCTTCAGTCTAAAAAACTTGGTAAAAATATAACTGGTGACATTCCTACAGATCTGCATTAAAAATTTTGATGCCACGAGCACTCCTTACGTCCTAGCAGGCCCACCATCTTGTGAAATCAGTATCGCATATATTTAGAGTCTCAATTTTTTGGTGGCAAATTATTTCTTTGAACGCAGCGATCACCTCTGTCAGCGCCGTACTGCCCCTTTGCATGTCGACATTTTAACTCCAACTCATACTGCTTCTTGCAAGCAGATTGTTTTTACACCAGTTGTTACACTGGTGTAAGAGTATTTCCCGGTCGACTGAGACTGCAATGCTTTTACTTTTTCTTTTTTTTTTATTTATTTTAGAATTAAAACGAAAATGGCTAACCAAATTGAAAGGATCCTTAATTTGCAGTATAAATTATTGCTACGAAAGAATAGGGTTTGTATTAAACAATTTATATAAGCCGCAATTTAAATTTATATATATTTAAAATATGTTTTTATAACCTGAACCCATGAAATGGGTAAAACGGGTATAATGGTTTTGTGCAAAAGTATGTAACAAGCAAAGGAAGCATCTCCGACCCCAACAGCCGAGTCGATATAGCCATGTCCGTCTGTCCGTCTGTATAAATACATCGATCCCACAGACTATAAGAGCTAGAGACTTCAGATTTTGAAGATAAGCTCATCAAAGTCCTAGGCAGTACAAGTTTGTTTCCTATTATCGATGACTCTTTCCGTTTTCGATACACACGTGATCGATAACAATAAAATCTTGAATTTGGAAAATGTATTTTAGAAACTTAATACAAAATAATGAAAATTTCATCGAAATTGATTGAGAAACACCAGAGATATCGAAGATTGAAGTTTAATCAAATATACATATAGACAATGACCGTACGCGTTAAGTACAGGGTTCAGGGTATCTCCTAGTCGGAATATATTGACTTAAGCTTTCTTACTTGCTATATATATATTTTTATGTCGATTGTTGTGTATAACGTCTATTTACAGCTTTTGCCCCGATGGGTTCATGAGCTATTCGAGGACCAAATTATTCAAATAGAACTACTAAGCTCCGATAATGATGAGGATGATGTAAAGACGGAAAATGTTGCTTGTAACACAGAAAACCCCAATTTAACTACAGAAATTTTTATGAGCGATAACGATAAAGACGTACACAATGTAGAAACTGAAAACATTGGGCATAACAGCGAAAATTCTACAGAACTATTTAATACAACAACAGAAATTGGGATTGTTGACAATGAATTGCCACCTATGAGAGATTTTGAGCACCAACAAAATATTAATCCAATTGTGTTGTTAGAAAAACTTTCGCCATCGGATGTGCAGCAAATTTTAAATACAACTAAAGAACTTGAGCAAAGTACTGCAGTCCTAGATGTTGTGTTAGTAAAATCAAATTATCAAAATTTAGAAGATGACGTACATTCACAATCAGAAGTGAACCGTAATAAAAAAATAAACCATGTTACTTGTGTCACCAACACAAATTCAGAAATGACCGAAAAAAACACAAAGTTTTGTGCTATTTGCAATTCTAAGTCCCAAAATCTTACAAATCATTTTATACATATGCATAAAACGGAATCGTATGTTTCTCGTCTAAGTGAAGAAAATCTTAGCTGTATTCGTAATACAATTTCATGTATGGTTCCTCTAGAGAAGGAAAATGCAAATAACGATATCTTGAAAACAGTAAAATTAAAGGCCTTTTGTCCTTTTTGCGAGACTCATGTAACTGATCTTTTTATGAACTTTTATGATCACTTTTCATCACATACTGGTGAATATGCTTATTATTGTAAATATTGCAAATTGAAAAAACCGTACCGTAAAGATATACTTGCCCACCAAAGGCGGTCCAAAAAATGTAGCGCTACCGGAGTGTCAACATTTTATGTATACAGTTCAAAACACATGGTAATTTATATATTTCGATGTAAGTTGTGTAATTTCTTACAGCTCAACTCAGCAAACATATCAAAACATATTCTTGATCATCATGGTAATCACTACGGAGAAAGCAACATTGAAAAATTAGTGATTGCTAAAATTAATGCTTTATTTCCAATGCATTAATATTGTAGATTGCTTGTAATTAAATATCTATACACGCGTACATATGTATGTACATACATCTGCCAGTTTTAAAAAACAATACTGCGAAGCTACTTCTTCTTATAGACCAAAAAACAAACAAAATTCTAGTGAGTATTTATTTTGCTTTGAGTTTTTCCTAGAGTTTATAAGTTCATATTAATAAATTTAAATATTTTTTTTAGTTTTCGTGTTTTGGGAAAAGTTGTAACACATTCGAAAAAAGTTAATAGCGCCACTATATATTGTTTGTTAACAGAATCTACCTTTGTTAAAAAAAAGTGTTTAATATATTTACTCATAATTACTGTTATTTTATATATTTGTTTGAATTGTTAAAAAGTAAAACGGTCGAAATAATTTAGGTTATTCGGAAGCTATGAGAAATGTGAGAAGTAATATTTTTATTACACTGAGGCTATTGATTCCACTTTTTAGGGTTTTTTTTTTCGTCGTATTTGTGACCAGTCAGCTGCTTCCCAGTCGATGACAGTTTAATTGCAAGGAGCAACTGTTTTGTGTTAAGCAACTGATATAAGAAATAAACTAAATAGACTTGTGGCGACCCAGCCACAGTCTGGCAGCTCCACGGCGACGTATCTATATATCTATATATTATATATTATATATCTATACTTAATATATAAAGAGGAAAGATTTGGAAAAGGCTCTGAAACTACTGGGCCGATTTGAAAAATTCTTTTATCCTTAGAAGCCGAAATTATTCCTGATGACCAAAGGCTACTTTTTACAGCGGAAAATTGTTTTATTTCTTTAGGAAAACGCGTAATAGTAATAAGCTATTTAATTTTCTAAAAGCCAAAATTACCTTTCATCTAAATGTCACTTCTTTATATAAATACGATACAATCATCCTAAGGCGAACAGCTGACTCAAGCTGACACTTGAAATGTTTATTTTTTTTATGAAGCCGAAAGGCTTATTTGAATATTCCAGGTCCATCGGTATAAGTGTTAAACAGACCTCCAGGCATCGGCATTGCTAACCGAACATTGAGAAACTCAAATTCGACTAATTTTAGAATAGTTTGCCTAACCGGACATTGAGTAATTGGGCCTTAAAAATACAATTGGACCAGGTAGGTGGCGCTGCTGTCGGTATTTCAACTACTTAATTTTGTTAATTAATATTAGTATTATTAATTATTTTTTCGTTTAACATTTCAAGATTAAGATACCTAAAAGATCAAGATCTTAACATCTAGAAAAAGTTCACAAGCTCGGGCAATAATGCAATGATAGAGAACCTTCATCAGAAACTTAAAATCGTCTTGCAAGTCATAGAGAATACGCGTCACAATCCCGTACAAGACCCCCTGATCAAAATTTGCGAACGTTTAAGTCCGCTCCCGAGAGTGCGTGCTCGCAGCGGGTTAAAGAACAAAGTTTAAGAACCTCTCAAGTCAGTGCGATCGGCATAATATATGTGCTCTACACTCATATTTAGAACAATTGCATCAAATGTCTTTTTTTTTAATGGGTACAATAACCGTGCGAAGCCGGGCAGAGAAGCTAGTCGATAGATATACAGCATTAACCAATCGACGCTTTACTATTCCCGCGTCTACCGCCAAAACAGAATGTACTTTTAAGACATTAATTGATATTTAATAAAGAAACACAAGTTCTACATTGGTGAGCCCCCTAAGAAAATTAAAACTTTCATTGATTCAGCAAACGCAGCCTGTTCACCAGTCTCAGGTGAATTAAAAAGCAACAACAACAACAACGACGTGCCAACCGGCACATCAAGTTCCAGCTTTCCGCAACAACACCAAATTCAGGCTTACGGCAACTTGCCAACAGTTGAATCAGTTGGTGCTATCTAGCTGCCACCTTTCTGGAAAGATCATGTCGAACTATGGTTTATACAAATTAAGGCACAATTTGTACGCAATCGCATTACTTCCGACAACACAAGCTTTTACTACTTATTGAGCGCACTTGATGCCAGCGCCATGACGGAATTAACAGATGTCATTATGCAGCCACCAGAGGCTGATAAATATAACAATTTAAAGGCGACTCTTATTAAACGGTTCACTGAGTCGACTAATCGTAAGTTACATAGAGCCACTGAGCATAGAATACAAAGAGACCTTAAATCGACTGTAATCTTATTGCCGTCAAAATGTTAAACTTCCGATCCAGGAAGAAGAAGAGTCGAAAACTTAACAGACAGAGCTGGCCGCGCAAAAGCGAAACGTCATTCTATTTCTTGCTCTGCTGTAAGCAACACAACGGACTTGGGCTGGAGCTAAAGTCGCGTGTATGTATGCGTGCATATGTGAGCGAGCAGTTAGTCACACGGACACATGACATGTATGTGTTAGTGCATTTTGGCCGCTCTTCAATTATGAAAGAGCGGGAAAGCAGCAATTGCAGATAGCCCACCAAAAAATGAAGCCAGCGCAAGTGCATGTATACTCAAATGTATTTTTACCGTTACTTGCATTCCAATGGAGCGCTCTCTACCCTAAACACTAGCCGGGCTGCTGCAAACGAACAGCAACTGAAACAAAAGCATCTGCAATTGCTGCTTTCTCGCTCTCTCATCATTGAAGAGCGGCCAAGAATGCACTAACACATACATGTCATGTGTCCGTGTGACTAACTGCTCGCTCACATATGCACGCATACATACACGCGACTTTAGCTCCAGCCCAAGTCCGTTGTGTTGCTTACAGCAGAGCAAGAAATAGAATGACGTTTCGCTTTTGCGCGGCCAGCTCTGTCTGTTAAGTTTTCGACTCTTCTTCTTCCTGGATCGGAAGTTTAACATTTTGACTGCAATAAGATTTGAGTCGATTTAAGGTCTCTATGTATTCTATGCTCAGTGCTCCAGCCCAAGTCCGTTGTGTTGCTTACAGCAGAGCAAGAAATAGAATGACGTTGCGCTTTTGCGCGGCCAGCTCTGTCTGTTAAGTTTTCGACTCTTCTTCTTCCTGGATCGGAAGTTTAACATTTTGACGGCAATAAGATTACAGTCGATTTAAGGTCTCTATGTATTCTGTGCTCAGTGATAGAGCGCTGTCTGAGCTTGTTCTCAAAAGCCATCGCAGCTGCTTCGGCAAATGACTATGCTTGCTGGGGGACGCGTCTCCAGCGATGTGCTACGAGTACGTTGGCTTGCACTTCTGCCACAGCATATTCAACGAAGCTTGATAGTGCTACGTTCGGCCTCTATGGATGAGCAAATTGCTGTTGCTGATGAGCTGATGGAAGCGGAAGCTAAGGTTTGTGCTATGACAGCTGCGCGGCCCGCTGATGCTGCCCAACGTCCTTCATCTCTTTCCATCAAAAACAGTGCGCACAGCCGTCGTGATGATTTGGAGCACACCTTGGTTAACATGAATGCCATATTGACGCAACTAAAACAAAAAATTGATAACCACACGGATAATGCAAATCAAAAACTTAAGGAATCTCATATCATAACAAAATTTGGTGCCAGCGCCATAAAATATTCACAGCCGTGCTCGTTTAAGTCAAAACAGGGAAACTAAGTCAGCTGTCGTCTGTTCGGGCGGCAGATGACAGCGCAAACCCGCTCGCTCGCCTTACCACTGAGAACCGTCTCCATATTTTGGATCGTACTACTAACATTAAGTTCCTTATTAATTCCGGATCAGTCATCTCAATCTCTATTTTAAAAAGCAAACGACAAAAGAGCGACCTTAAATCTTACGCAGTCAACAATCAACACTTATGGCACGTCAAATGTAACAATTGATCTTAATCTGCCACGCATGTTCAATTGGTCATTTGTCGTCGCTAACATCCAATCAGCAATCTTCGGAGCTGATTTTCTCACGCACCATGGCTTACTCATGGATTTAGATTTACTGCTTCAACATAGAGTAATCCGCCCATCCAGTAGCCAATACACTTAGTACCTAAAAAAAAATAACGGATGGCGCACCACAGGTGATTACAGAAAGCTTAACTCTCGCACCACTCCACACCGCTATCCTGTCCCTTACTGTGACAAAATCTTCAGCGCCTGCACAGCTCAAAAGTTTTTTTTTCCTCGATTGACCTTGAGCGCGTATATCATCAAATTCCAGTTGCTACTTGCGACATCGCAAAAACAGCTGTTACAACGCCATTCGGGTTATTTGAATTCATTGGCATGCCACCTGGTCTCCGAAATGCAGCACAAACATTCCAACGGCACATGGATAACCTGCTGCGTGGTTTTTCCTTTGTCGGCTGCTACATAGACGATATAATCGTGACACCGCTTCTCATCAGGAGCATCTCCAGTACCTTACCAATGTTTTCGAGATTTTCCGTACAAACAACATGACCATCAACCCGTAGAAATGCCAATTTGGGCAAAGTGGGGTTACCTTCTTAGGGTTCACAGTCAACGCCGAAGGTTTTAAACCCCCTCACTCAAGTCATCATCGAATTCCCTAAGCCCGTTTATCATGGAATTGCGCAAGTTCCTAGGGCTGGTCAATTATTATCGCCGACTGATTCCTAATGCAGCAGAAGCACAGATTCCGATCACTGAGTAGCCCAAAGGCGCAACTTAGAATGACAAACGTGAGATCAACTGGACTCCATCTGCTAACGAGGCATTCGAACATTGCAATCAAGGCATAGCAAACGCCACGCGCTCTACATTTCTTTCGCCCTCAGCTCATCTATCTCTTACAACTGAAGGTGCTGCGCTCGAGCAGTTTGAAGGCAATGTTTGGAGCCCTGTCTCCGTTTTTTCTCGGAAGCTGAGCCCAGAAAAAAATTACAGCTCGTACGATCGCGAGCTTTTAGCTATATTCTATATATATTGCAGTGATTTTTTTTAAACACATTCTGAAAGGACGACCCTTTATTATACATACCGACCATAAGCCATTAACGTTTGCATTTGCACAAAAGGCTTCCAAGGCATCACCACGTCAATTGCGCCAACTGGACGTAATTTCCCAGTTCTCAACAGAAATTGTACATGTTTCTGGAAAGGACAACACAGTTGCGGATGCACTTTCTCGCATTAATGCAATTAATATGCCAAGCACCTTAAATTCTCAAACTATCTTCGACGCCCAACAAAGTGATGAGGCAATCACACAGCTGGCAAATACACCAGCGCTCCACCTGAAAACTGTTCGCAATGATCAGCTGGACATACTATTCGACACTTCAATTCAGTGCACGGCCTGGCACACCCAAGTGGCCGCACAACCGCGAAATTGCTTCGGCAACGCTAGAAAATAGAATAGAGGTGCCGGACAACCGCTTTGAACATATCCATTTGGATCTAATAGAGCTTCCATGCATCAATGGTTTCCGCTACTGCTTAACAATTATCGACCGGTTTAGTAGAAGGCCTTTTGCTGTACCGTTGCGGAACATAACAGCTGAATTTATTGCAATGGCACTCTCAGCAAATTCGAGCAGTCAAAGCTGTTCCAGCGGCTCATCACAACAAGCAACATATCTTCTGCTTAAAATCTTTGCAGTCCTGCACACACGTCTTCAAACTCGTTACATCCGTAAAGAGACCATTGGAACAGCCATATACCGGACCATTTAAAATTGTCCGTCGAGTGGATAACAAGGTTACATTATAAATGTAAATGGCGAGCACAAAGCCATCTCGATTGACCCTCTTAAACAAGCTTTCCTTGTTAATCTCGATAAGCAGAATGATGGTCAGGAACCGCAACCGTCTCCGCATGAGCCAGCCACAACTTCTTAAACTAGGGATGAGATTCCGTTACCTTCGCCGACCGACGAAGACACTAGGGGGGAAGTAGATGCGGCGACCCAGTCACAGCCAAGTCTGGCAGCTCCACGACGACGTTAACAAACACTTGTTCCTCGCGATATATATTAACGATGTGTATCGATTAATATACAGCATTGACCAATCGACGCTTAACTATTCACGCGTCTACCGCCAAAAGCGAAATGTACTTTGCAGACATTAGTTGATATTTAATAAAGAAACACTAGTTCTACAGACTGAAAAACATTTTGGTTTCTGTTTTTGATCAAAATGTCAAGGGAAGGGTTTAAAACAAATTATATGAGTGTAAAATTTATTTATTTAAAAATTACTCGCTTTTTCAATTAAAACTCGCTCAGTGTGACTTAATTTCAGTAGATCAATAATCTCGAACAACGCAGCTAACATCTGTTTTTATCACTAGTCTGACAACCACTTTATTTATCACATTTTGTCAAATATGATATTTGTAAACATACCTAATGCTGTCAGATATAAACTTATTACTTGACACTTTTTTCATAGCTTCCGAGTACCCTAATTATACTCTGATACCGAAGGTATCCCGTTTTTATTTGTTGGAAAGATAGCTTGTGACTTCCCTCAAAGAACTGCATCTAAGGCTTGGATGCCACGCCCAAACCTGCCGCCCCAAAGCCTCCACTCTTTTATAACGAAAATGAGTGTATCACCAAATTCGGTAAGATAGATGGTGGCATCTACCAAAGATCTGCCTCAAAATGGTGTATGCCCCCTACCTACGCCCCACTCTCATACTCTTTTTAAAAACGATAATGCGTGTATCTTTTAGAGTTTTTGAGCAAGGGTTGCCAAATTTAGTATTAAGATAGCTGGATTCCCCAAACACCTTCACCAAAAATTTGGATGTCACGCCCACTCCTGCCGCCACAAGCCCCCTTTCAAAAATAGAAAAGCATGTATCTTCCACAGATTTTAACCTACTAGGGTCAATCAATTTAATAGGTAGAAAGCCCACCCATGCCTCCTACCTTTTAAAATCGAAAAATCATTTTTTTTCTACGGTTTTTGAGCTTGAGTTACCAAAAGTTAATAGGAACACAGCTGGTGACAGATCCCAAAGATTTACATAAAAAGTTAGTATGCCATAGTTTTGAAGCTCGAGTTAGCAAATTTGGTAACAAGATAGCTGGCGATGTTCCCCACCCTGCAGCACCCGTATTAATCCATTGTAAGCAAACTCCTTACAATTCGTTCTTTTATTGGTATCAGAGTATTCCGCAGTCGGTTGCGGCCGACTGCTACGTTTTCACTTGTTATTGTAATGGGTCTTGAAATGCACAGTTGTGTTAAAAAAAATAATGAAATCAAAAAATTTATGTTTTAAAGAAATCAAAACACTTAGAAAAAAATTTAAACTCGTTATTAAAAATGCGTTTTGCCAATATTTATTGTCCAAAAGTTGATCTGCGCGAGCAATTGATTGCAACAAAGTTCAGATATGTCCTTAACGATAAGCATAATGATTCTCGATCAATAGCATTCGTCGCAAGCAGACGTGTTTTCTTTGTGCGCCGGTTACAAATTTATAAACACAAGAGTAAAGTTCTAAAAACACCAAAAATAAAAAATAGAATTTACGCGAAAAGACGCTTTGTGCTGTAAAAATGAAAATATAAAAATAATTTTAAGTAAACACACAACGTAACTATTTACAAATAAACAAAACTAAAATCAAAGACAAAAACAAAAGCTTAGCCCCGCTCAAGACAATGAGCCAGCAAGACATTCGCTCTCAGCGACAGCGCGAGCAAGACGAGCGCCGGCTCTCTATGCAACGGAACAACGCGTACTAAGCCTATGTCGCCCAGGAATCTGAGAGAGAGCGAGCAAACGATCTCTTGCTCTCAGCGCACGGCAGTGAACGTTCGTGCTCCTTTTCTCTGTCCATACTCTCAACGCAATCCGACCGCGAGCGGTCAATTACTCCAAAAGCGACCAATAAACTCTTGCACGTAGCACGCGACAGAGTTCGATCATGCTCCTCGTCTTTTTTGTTCACGACGCTGAAACAGCTGCAGCAACAACAATTGCACCGGTGCCGACTGCCCGCTCTGCAAACACAATGACTGTTGCGCAGTCTCCAAAAAATTCCGCAGCCAACGCAAATGTAAAGCCAGCTATACAGTCAGATCATGCGTAAATTTAGCCCCCAATCTCCACAAATAAATCAAAAATCTCTCGTGGCAACTCAAGCAAAACACCTAACAAAACCAACAGATTTGAAATCTTAGCTGAAATTGCTGACGACCTGCTCCCAGAATCTGTTGGTGACAAAAAAAAAAAGCCAAAGACTACTTTACAGTTTTGTCAAAGTACTTAAATGAAAGCAAAAAAACTTTTACACGTACCAACTAAAAAGCAGCAAGGGCCTGCAAGTTGTACTGAAAGGCATAGAGTCTGATGTCACGCCAAGTGAAATCCGTGAGGCGCTACATGTGAAAGGATTCTACGTTAAAACAGTTTATAATATTGCAATTATTAATACAGGCTCGACGTCATGAATCAAAGGGGGTGATTCGAAACAATTTAAAAATTGTGAATGAAATGTATTAGGCTGGCCAGATAGCGCTATTTCGAATGTTGCCAAACATTCTCACCAGTGACCTTTCTGTTTCGAATTATTAAACTCAAACTGATCGTATATGACGTATGGGACCTCTCGTTAACGAGGCGGAAGTCTTAGCCACTGGGCTATTCCCTGACGACACCCATCCCTGGCTAATCATAGTTTTACATCAACGACAAATCATTTAAAGCTTTCATTTTTATCAATTTTTCTAAGCTTCTACCCATTGAACTAAGCTTAATCTAAGCTCACTCGAACTATGACAAGGCTGAACTGCTTTGTATACATAAAATCTTATCATTATTTTACTGATCAATTATTTTTCTTTGCGAAAATGTCAGAAATACCATAGTTAAGGACGTGCCAATCCTTATTTTTTTTTTTTTAATATTATGTAAAGGAGTAATTAGCCGGGGTATGAAACTCAGTCCGGCCAGGTCCAGCTTACAAGAATACTTGTATTTGTTGGAACCGTAAAACGCGTGGCTTACAAGTGTCCAGAAAGGGGTGTCGCATGTGAAGGGTCAAGCTTTTTCGCGCCTCTAGCCACACGGTCGGGACTATACCCTAATTCGGTGGTATAAGAAAAATGACCACGCCGATTAACGAACGCACTGTAGATATGGTAGTACACTGCGTACGCAGGGATTCTCATACGCAAGTACACGTGCACGTACATATAGAAACAAAACACAAGAAACGATTCCTTCACTAGATAGCGGATTTTTCCTACGATCGATTTATTTGTATAATTCAAATTGAATACTAAGCTAGTTAGTTTTATCTAGAGAGGGTTATATCCTCTTACCTCTTTCCTGATTTAACGACTCCACGTCTGTTGGCACGTGTCTGCTGTCTGATTCTCTTTATTTCCCTTTTCTTTTCTCTTCACTCACGACCGATCGCACACGTCTGTCCGTTTCGAATTCAATTTCTCAACTCCCGAGGCAGCCACACCTCAGCTTCGGCTTCAGCTTCTTATTACTATCCGCTATGTGAAAGGGCCGTATCGGTCACCTCACACCCCCCCCTTTCTTGGGCACCGTGACCGTTACACGGCCGGTGGCGTTGGCCGTCACGCCGTACACCTGCCCATCCACCGTCGCCTTGAACCTTGATCGGCGGGATTTTTTGCTGTGCCTCTTCAATATCTCCGCGATCTTCTCAACGGCAGCCTCAGTTAGCGCGTCCTCGTCCGGGAAGACGGCCCAGTTTTCCGGGGGTACTGCCAACCTCCTCGGCGGTACTTCCTGCCTCTTCGGTGGTGGCTCCGGTATGTTGACGGGTTCTGCCTCGCCTAACACCGACTCCAGGCGCTCTTCCCACAAGTGGACCACGTTCTCTGTCTGGCTGGCCACGTCGCTGGATTGAGCTCCTCGCCACTCCTCGCTTGCCTCCTCGTGCTGCCTTTTCATTTTCTTCAGGTTCCTCCTCTTCCTCCGGTGCTTCCTCTCCCTCGCGTTCTCCGCCCATTCCCCCTGCGGGTAGTGCCTCGGCAGGGGCGTCCCCACCCAGAGTCCAAACGATGGGTATCTCTTCGATTTCCGGGCGTCTGGGTGGTGACGCGGGCTCCTCTGCGTAAGGGCGCGGCGCCCGGAAGCACGGTATCTTAACGAAGACGGCGGTTGTCTCCACCGTCATTAAAATTATGCCGCCGTCGACGACACTGGCAGTATCCTCCTAACGGTGGAAAACCGTGTGCCTGAAAGTCGGAGGCGGCTCGTCTCGACGCTCCTCCTGATCACGGGGATGGTTCCTCCGGGGGTCCCTCGGTCGCTCTCGCCGCTCCGGCTCGGGACTCGCGGCTACGTTGGCGTCCTCCTCCTCTTCGCAACTTATGACGATCGTTTGGTCTTCTTTGCTCATCTTGGGTATTCTGTGAAATTTATAAACACAAACAATTAGTCTTAATTAGAAAATTGGTTCTTTGAATTCAAATCTGGTTAGTATGAATAAGAGGAGGGAAAAAAAAGATCAATTTAAATTGTGACACGTCTGGTCTTTGTCAGGCGCTCGGTCGGGTATCGCACGATATTCGGTGATACGAACTTTTTCACGAGGAATGGGCCATCGTACTTGGGAGCGAGTTTTGCCGCGAACCCTTCACTTGCTTTCGAAAGTTGGTGTGTCCTCAGTAACACCAACGTGATGAGTCCTGGTCGCCACTCTCTTCTCCTGAGGTTATAGTTCCTCCCTTGGTCCTTCGATGCCCGTGGTAAATTTGTCTGGACGATGCTGAACACTTCCCTTAGTATCTTTGCTCTGTCCTCTGGCACTTGCGGCATGTTTCCTGATCCGGGTGTCTTCTCGTCGTACAAGGATGCTTGTAAGCGGGGTTCCCGACCCTGCATCAGAAAAGCTGGTGTAGAGTCTGCCACACTGGAGTTAGCCGCTAACGAAATTTCGGGTAATAACTCGTCCCACGAGCTCTGGTGTCCCGATATGAACTGGGCGATCATCGTCTTCACTGTACGGTTCGTCCTCTCTGTCGGGTTTTCCTGAGGGCAGTATGGAGCGGTGTGCTGCAATTCCACGCCTAGTGAGTTCAAAAATAACCTAAAATTTCGAGTGGTGAACTGAATACCGTTATCGCATAATAATTTTCGGGGTATCCCAAATCGGCATAACACGCGTTCGCGGAACGCTTTCTGCAACTGGGCCGCTGTCGCTCGTTTTAGAGGGACCAATTCCACCCATTTCGAGAACGCATCGTGGAATACCAAGAGCATCGTGTTTCCGTGTTTCGAGCGCGGCAAGGGTCCCACGAAGTCGGCACACAGTACAACCATGGGCTCGGCCACTTGCCGCGTCATCATCTGTCCAGCCGGCTTCACCTGTTCAGTCCTAAACTTCTGACACGACTCGCAAAGCTTGACAGACTTAGCTGCGTCTCGGCACATTCCAGGCCAGTAGTAACGTTGGGACAGCCGCATTATCGTCTTCCGTACTCCTTGGTGCCCAGCCGTCGGCGCATCGTGACATTCTAACAGTACCCGTTTCCTTTGATCCTCGTCGACACATAGCTTCCGAGGTATGTAGTCGTCGTCATCCGCGCGATGTCCGAGATGCCTGTAGAGCTGATCATTCTCTTCCATATAATCCGCGTACTTAACCGGGTCCTTGGCTATCTTTTCTCGATCCACTTGCCGGGCGACTTTTCCTGTACTGCTTGCTGGAAGTCCTCCACGGGTTGCTGGGATAGGGCATCTGCCACTACGTTAAGTTTTCCACGCCTGTACCGTACGTCAAATAGATACTGCTGTAGCTCCAGTGCCCAGCGCGCGATCCTCCCCGACGGGCTCTCAATTGAGTTTAACCATTTCAACGCCATGTGGTCGATTATAATCTCGAATCGGTAACCTTCCAGGTAGCACCTCAACTTCCTAGTCAACCACACAATAGCCAGACACTCCTTTTTGGTCGCTGAATAATTTTCCTCGATGACGCGTTCCCTCTGATCAATTGTCTGGGTGAGTACTGCTCCGATACCGAAATCACTTGCGTCCGTCTGTAGGACAGACTTTTCCGAAAAGTCCGGACATGCCAGCACGGGTGCAGTTGTCAGACTATGTTTGAGTGTTTTCAGCGCTGCCTGCCTGCTGCTCCTATCCCCACAAACATTTCCTCGACTTCTTCAATAAAGCGGTTATCGGTTGCACTACCGTTGCGAAATTCGGCACGAGTCGTCTATACCAAAAGGCCATACCCAAGCAACGTTGCAACTCCTTACAGTTAGACTAGGCTTTCAGGTTCCGGATGGCTTCTACCTATGCGGGGTCCGCTTTAATTCCATCGCCACTCACCAGGTGTCCCAGGTATATCAACTTCCTCTGGAAAATCGAACACTTTTTTCGGTTTAGCTTCAAGTTGGCTGCTCTTAGACGCCTAAAAACTTCCTTGAGATTGGTCACATGCTGTTCCATCGTTGCTCCGATCACTTTTATCGAGGGCTCTTTCGTGCCGGCTTGCAGCAGTTCATCTACCTGGTCGTTGATCACTTGTTGCATTGCAGGGTTCTTAGGGTAATACCTCTGCTTGATCGGCTTGTCGTCCTTCATGATGATCCTGTGCTCGGCTATGTCGGACACTCCACGAAGCCCCTCGAAAAGAGCCACTTCCGCCTTCAACACTTCTTTCAACCCGGGCTCCAAATCCTTAGGCCAATCCAGATTTTTCGCCACGGCTATCTCCAAAGGTGTTGTTGCGGGGCCGGGTATAACGCACCTTCATACCTCGCCTAACCGTTGTGCTCCGGTCCCTGACGTTACGTCCATGCTGGCTCCCCTGACCGTTCCCACGGCGATCTCCGTCTGTGGTGCCCCTAGGACATCCTCCTTGTGCCTTAGCTTGCCGTCGTCCTCCGATCTTCCTTCAGCTGGCTAACATTCCGTGGTTCCTCACTAGTTTCCAAAACTAACCTAGCCTTGCCACACTCGATGGCTGTCCACCCCCGGCACAAAAAATCGATCCCTAGTATTATGTTGTCTAGCATCGAGGGCATCACGAGCATACTCATCGTGACCTCTGTCTCCGCTAGACCAACCTTTACCCTCAATAGCTTCTTTACCTCTAAGGTGGACCCATCGGCCAAGCGAATTTTCGCGCCAGCTAACAAAACTCCTGGTCGCCCCTGTGTCCACCGTCGCAGTCGCTACTTGGTCCCCGACTCTCACAGTAGGGACTATACGCCCGTCTTCCACTCTAAGGGGATATTCCATGTTCGGGACTGGTTCGCGACGGCCCCCATCGGATTCCATCCCAGATGGTGCTGCTGATCGTTTCCCGCCCTTGACTGCCGACAACACTGACTGGTGTTAACCCCCTTGGTCCCGCACTGCCAACAAAACTATACTCGCGGATTGGGACTCTCCTTGGCAAAGTGCCCCTCCTGCGAACAGTTGTAGGATACCCTTTTCCCATCCGGAATCCTCGGCCGCTCTTGGCTGATCATCCCATTCGAAATTACCCCTGTCTGGGCGAACTGTGGCGCACTCGAAACATTGCCAGTTGACCCTGGCTGTGGTTGAGTCCGGAAAGGGTTTGACGGGAACTGCCTCGCCGGCTAACCTGTCGGAACACCTGTTGGCCTCTGTCCGACCACGGACTGTACACTCGCAGCTTTGCTGCCTCATATTCTCGTACTCGGCTGCCATCTGCGTTAGCTGCGCCAGAGAGGAGAAGTCTTTCCTGCGAATGTACAACCGGTACTCAGGCCCCAAATTTTCGTATACCCTATGTAATTCCTGTTCTACCCTGTACCCCGCATGGTACAGCATACCCCTTAGCTCGAGCAAACCGCTCGTCGCCACGTTGTCTTCTTGCCCAGATACTGTCTTCTAATCTGTCGAATACTGCGGGGGTAGGAAGAATTCCAGGAATTCTGTCCTAAATACCGCCCACGTCATGTCCCTTAGCCTACTTAACGTTAACCACTGCCAGTCTTAACCTATGTCGTACGACATCGCCCTGTCCTCAACTGCCTCCAAGAAAACTAATAGGTCGGTACACCCATCGAACCGGATACCCCACTTACGTACTAATTCTGGGATGATCATCCCGTTTCTATGGGCACTACAGCTATCGCCATAATTGGGGGGGTAGTTCACCTGTCTCACCTTGGTATCTGCCTCCGGTGCCAAAAGTCATAGAGCTTGTCCCACAGTGCTTCCCGTTTAAAACAAAAAAAGTCGGCGACACAAACAAAAAATTGTTCTTCCCACTGTACACTTTCGCGATCGAAGCCCACGGTGCGATGACTTAACATTGACTCGATTCCGCAAAAAAAAAATAAATATACGATGGGACACCTCCACACTCGAGAAAAAAAATAATAACTTTTCGCGGTTCTCGTCCCACCGTGCCGCGCGACTTTGACTCTTACGAACGCCTGTACCAACCACCGTAACATCGTTAGGTGATCGCTTGTACACTTTGCCGACACTTTCGTTGCGCCCGAAATGTTCGCTAACACACAGCCTCGAACGCGAACCGTTAGGTTGATCGGTGTATCCGCTTCAACTGTAAACTTCGTTGCACCGCAAACGTTTTCAAGTCACGTAGCCTCGAACGCGAACAGTTAGACTTATCGGTGCGTGCTTAGTGCCGTTACTTTCGCTGCGCAGCGACAGGCATGACCAGTACCGATCCCATTAGTTATCGTTGCACACGTTTTCCGAGCACTAGGCACTGAATTAAATAGAGTGAGGTGCACCCCATCTACAAGCTTCAGTTTCTATTGCACGGCAGAATCACCGTAGAAGAGCCACATAAACGCAACGGCCCGGTACAATGCATAAACTGCCAAGAATATGCCACACAAGATCTAACTGCACACTGCGCCCGGTATGTGTAGTTTAGAACGATCTTCATGATTCGTCGTGCTGCCCAGCAAGCAAAGATGACTCCACCTAAAAATAGGCAACTGCGGCGGCAATCACACAGCTAACTACAGAGGCTGCCAAACTTGCAAAGAACTTAAGTCTCGCATTCATCAGCGTGTGAATACAGCATGCACGCAAAGCGCTTTGCCTAATTACACTCCATCGAAAAACAACCCAGACGTCTTCGTTTCGCTTGCAGCCAGTTCCTCCCTTGGTCTCGCCTTAAGATCTGGACTGAAGCCTCCTGCCTTTAATGCACCTTACGCACAAGCAACGCATGCGGACAACAAGCCACAGGAGCAGCAATAAAGAAACTTCGAAGCAATGATATGTTCGCTGCAGAAGAGCTTGACAGAGTTTATATCATTTATGCGCACAACTATGCAAGACTTAATTCGAAATCAAAATCTGTTGGTACAATTGCTTGTATCACAACAGTCAAAGTAATCAATGGCTTCGCTACGTATATCTACGTGGAACGCTAAAGGCGTTTCACAGCATAGACTTGAGTTAGCTCAATTCCTACTCGACAAGCACATCGACGTTATGCTACTCTCCGAAACACACCTTACAAACAAATATAATTTTACAATAAGCGGATACACATTCTACGGAACCAATCATCCCGTTGGTAAGGAACACGGCGGAACTGGTATTTTGATTAGAAGCCGGCTGAAGCACCACTAGCACAAAGTGTTCGCCAAAAACTATCTACAGGCCACATCTTTAAAAATACATCTTGATAGTGGTAACCAAATTGCACTAGCTGCCGTCTACTGCCTTCCTCGATTCACCATTTCTAAAGACCAATTTATGGCATTTTTCAACTCATTAGGAGAACACTTTATAGCAGCAGGAGACTATAATGCCAAGCACACACACTGGGGATCTCGCCTTGTGAATCCAAAGGGAAAGATGCTGTACAACGCACTTGTAAAAGTAAACAACAGGCTCGGCCATGTCTCTCCTGTCACACTAACACCCAGAGTTTGTAAATCGCCCCGGTAAGTTGACTTCACAAAAAACTAACTGGCTCAAGTACAAAAAATATATAAGTTCACACATTGAACTAAATCTGCATCTGAATGTGGAAGCTAACATCGACTCTATGGCAAACAAACTTGAGTCAGTCTTCGTCGAAGCAGCTTGCATCTCAACACCAACACCAGTAAATGCAGTAACCGTCCAAATGACAACAAATCCTCAAATTGAACAGCTCGTTTATGATAAGCGGCGCCCCAGAAGACATTGGCAGATCGCTTTCAGCAAAGCTAAATCTAAGAAGAGCCACACGCAACCGCACCAAACCGTTAAAGCAAGAAGAAGAATATGCCCAACGCCGATATATTTAGCAACTATCAACATCAAGCACTAAAAACTCTCTGTGGAAAGTTCACCAAACTCTTAGTCCACCGATCCCAGGGCGATAATGACAGAGCCAACACATTTGCTGATCATCAAAAAGTTAGCACTTCCAACCGTATTAAACTTCTCTCAACAAGCATCTAAATCTAAAAAAAAATCACCAGGCTGGACTTAATAACCCCACAGATGATTATTGAGCTTCCCTATTGTGCCGTCTGCATCATAACCTTGTTATTCAATGCAATCACAAAACTCGAACACTTTCCAAAGCTGGGTAAAGATCGAACAGTCCCCTCGTCGTATAGACCTATAACCCTTTTATCGTGTCTATCAAAACTCATTGAAAAATGTTTGCTGACTCGGATTAATCAATTCTTGAATCTAGATTCTTGAATCCCATCATATCAATTCGGCTGTCGTGAAAAACACGGAACTATTGAGCAGGTCAACCATAACATTAGAAATACAAGGCGCGTTCGAAAATCGAGAATACTGTACTGCAATATTTTTGGATGTGTCTCAGGCGTTCGACAGAGTCTTGTTGGAAGGGCCAAAGACAATGTTATTCAACTAGACTGGACAAATCTCTCTTAGACGAAAAATTATATGCGGCACGATTGTGTGCGAAAGCAAAACAAGGCCAAAGAAGAAGTAGGAAGCTAGCAAACGCCATTTGGCAGCTTGGGCTTGCACCTGTGTGTATATCAAAAGCTGTGTCAAAAAAAAATTCTACTGCACATATACATCACAGTAGACTGCAGCTGTGGCGCGCAGTTTGAATTTAATGGAATTTGTGTGTAAAAGGCAGTCTTATATATAAAAACATTCTTGACTGAAAAATTATTTTTTGACCCTGCCAACACTGTCAACGCTTTGGGTAAGTTCCGTATGAAGTCTCTTTGCAATGAGCAAAGGTTGGTGGTTGTTTGTTTTAAAGATATTGTGGAGCTAACTTTCACCTAAATATTCAAGCAAATTGCATAGAGCACAAAAATGTTTTAGTCTACCGTGACGTCACAAAATCAGCTGTTTGCATGAGCAAAACTAACGGTCCTGCGCAATGCGCAATCTGGTTTTCTTAGATTCATGCATGGCGAGTAATTGTGTTGTCTGCATTGCCAACTTGTTTTGCCTACTCGTTGAAAATCAGCTGGTGCTTGCGGTACTGGATAACGCGGATAAAAAAACCAATTCGGCCATTATTGTTTTGCATTTTGTTGTGATTGCAAAGAGTGCGAGGCGCGAGACAAAGATTACTTGTTGCAGGTCTTCACCTCTCTTGTTGTTATCACAGAACTTGAGTTGGGTAATTTTAGGGATTTGCTTCAATCTTCTTCCTGCTGCCTTAGATGGGAGGGTAGCTTACACTTCATATGGACTTTGTGATTTTGATTAGATTAATGCAAGAGCCTTAGATATGATTTCCATATCTTATGCTTACTAGTATTTTGGAAATATGGAAGGGCATTTTACATGACTTAATTCAAAACTATAATTAACACTAATTAAAAGGTATTTTCTAAACAAACACTTAGTATTAGTTGTCGTAGTACTACACTTATGTGTTAGTAATTATGTTGACTAGGAGTGAATATTTCGATAAAGAGTATTTAAGATCTGCGCAGTTTGTGCGTCGCAGCAACGACAACCAGCACATACAAATTATCGTGTTCCGGAGGAGTTATGATTATCGTACCGATGTTTACCCGCGACCCGGATTAAAACACGGTGGTTGAGATGAACGTGTTTATTGGCACGTCTTGCCTTGATAAAGTTGCTTAAGATCTAATTTATAATTATACATTGAAGTTACTATAAACCCTAACTTGTCGGCAGAATAGCTGGCAGAGCGGCTTGCAGCGCGGCCGACGAGCGGTTGGCAGCGCAGCCGATGAGCGGTTGGCAGAACGACGTCCGAAGCGGCTGGACTGCTGTTATTGTGGTCGCCCGAAAATGCTGATCTTGCGGCATGTGCAAGGCATCCTATTTCGTTCGCCACACTGTGGGAACAGACCACTGTTTATGCAATGCTATAACTATGTAGCAAAGAAAACATAACGGCGGATGTGAGCCGCGTGATCGGTGGATGTGTTTAAGCCACAAATATATAGCGACGTAAACACGCAGCGGGCGGGTGCCGGTTACTAGTTAACTTACATGTATGTATGTATGTATAAGCTTGTCTTGTTGCGTTTTGCCAATTTCTTCAATCCGCTCGCTGCTGCATAACACAAGGGTAGTAAAGACTAAAGTTAACTTTTCGTTAATATATAACCAAACGCAAGCTATTTAGCTTTAATTAAAAACACATATATAATAAATTGTCTTTATCTTGAAAATATATATTTGTGATTTCATGGACTATAACTGAATATTGGAACACAGGGTATTTTCTCTTTGTGCAATTTGTGCGTCTAGTTGCATTTATGTATGTATTCACTAGCTATCATACCCTCAGCTTTTGCGTCAGTCTGTCACCAGTTTAAAAAGTAGCGGAATGAACCCGGCATGGTTCAAAAGCCACTATCGCAGCTCTAGTTCCCGACTAGAATATACCCTGAGCCATACCTGTTAAGTTGCCATTAGAATTACTAATGAATTAAATTATTTTTGGAAAATAGTCGTAGTGATTATATAGTTCGCTGATGAAAAATGTATGATTATTTAATGATTACGAAAAGAACAACGGAACTCCCCGTTAAGGTTGGAAGCACCATTAGGCGATAGTGATATATCGATGATAGGTAACTTTGGCTTTGAGAAAACCAAAGTGCTTATCCACCGGATATGATAAATTGGGCCTTAGGGCAGTTCAGAATAACTCCAACGTATATACGAAAATGGACTTGTACAGCGTATTCAATGCAAGCAATAAAGCTTGTAGGCATTAAATATAAGCCATATATTGGCAATAAGCTGCTACTTATTTGCAATGTAAAATTTCTCACATTTCGCAGATAAAACGGCACGTCTGCGGTTAGTGGGGCGTCGAAGTCTGATAATTGATTATTGTAGAACTCGACAAAATAAGACGAAAATATTAAATAAAATTTATCGATAGCTCGCTTGGCTATCGAGATATAGTTAATAAAAAATCGAAAAAACTTCGAAAAATTAAATTTTTGGTTAAGCTTAATACATTTCCGAAAAATTAGGAAAAATATTTGAAACAATTTATCGATATCTCACTTAGTTATCGATATATAGATACTTCAAAGTCGGTATAAGTAGTAACCGGACCTTCATGCATCGGATAAGTAAGTGCTAACCGAACATTGAGAAACTCAAATTCGACTAAACTTAGAATAAGTTGACTAACCGGACGTTGAGAAATTGGGCCTAAGTACATTAATATCAATTTGATCCACGCCTTCATGGCAAGCCCACTGTACCGCTTTGTTGAAAATATCAACTGCTCCGCTTGGTTTAACTTTCTCAAATGCCTCTGAGATGCAGTCATCATTGCTGGATTCGTCCTCCTTTTCAATATCGTTATCCGAAATGTCTACGTCGATATCTTCGTTCCATTCCTGAACAGTTGATAACGTACATTCTCTCTGAAATTGTTATTTAAAAAAAAAATTTCAATACAACTCGCGTATATTTTTGCATGTCTAAGAACACGAACAAACCTCAGCATTTAAACTGAGGTATGTCAAACACACCGGTTTCTTAGAACTAATTTTTACGCAGGAAATCTAAGGCCAAACGCTTCATGCTAAGCCAAAATTGCGAAATTGTTTTAAAGAAGTCAATGCACAAAAAAAAAAATTTCATGTTTTGGGGTGCTCACGTTTCAGAGCGTCATGGTGTCTGTCATGGTGTCCGTCTGTCCGTATGAACGCAACTTTTTTTGACACACGTAAAACTAGAGACTTGAAACTTTGCAATTATGTTTATCTATGGGCGAGACAGATAAAGTGTCAAGATTGGGTTGCCACGCCTACTAGGAGGCTGGGAAATCGATAAGTTCGAAAACTGAAAACCGATAAAACCACATATTTCTCACATTCGTGCTGCTAGAGTTATGAAATTTTGCACGAAAATACCAAGTCACGTCCCTGGAAAAACTGCATCAAAAATTTTAATGCCACGCACACCTTCCGCCCCTTCCCCCCGCCGATTTTAAAACGGTTATGCGTGTATCTTCTACATTTTTTGAACTAGAGTCACCAAATTTGGTAGGAAGATATATGGTAACATCTACAAAAAGTCTGCATCAAAAATTTTGAGGCCACGCCAACATCTGCTGCCCACCATTTAAAATCGGAAACTTTGATATCTCTTACAGTTTTTAAGCTAGAGCCCCCAAATTAGGTAGAAAGATAGAAGGCAAAATCTACCAAAGATCTGCATCAAAATTTTGGATGCCACGCTCACCCAAGCGACCCGCCTTATAAAATTGGAATCGGCTATATCTTTAACAGTTTTTGACCTAGAGCCACCAAACTTGGTAGGAAAGTTAAATGGTGACAATTAAAAAAATGTGATTCAAAAATTTGGATGCCACGCCCACCTCTGCCGCCCACCTCTTAAATTTGGAAGTTCAGTTATCTTCCACAGTTTTTGAGCCAAAGTCACCAAATTTGGTAACATGATAGCTGGCGATGTTTACCACCCGGCCCACTCCTTTGCAAGCAGACTCCTTACCATCCGTTCTTTTACTGGTATCAAAGTATTCCGCAGTCGGTTGAGTCCGACTGCAACATTTTTACTTGTTTTTTCATAATATTTCTTATAAATTTCGTAGAAAAATTTTTATACACGCATACAAAATTATGATAATTTTTCGATTTTGAAACATTGATATCTCGATAGCTAAGCGATATATCTCTAAATTGTATTAAATATTTTCCTCATATTTTTCAGAAATCTATTAAACCTATCATAACAAAAAATTTTGTCAATTTTTTATCGATAGCTCGGAAATATATTAAACTTCACAAAAAAAGAATAGTTTTTCGATATTTTTTAGATTTTTTTACCTATATCTCGATAATCAAGGGAGTTATTGATAAATTTCAAACTTTTGACGCCCCACTAACCGTAGAATCCCCGAAAACACAAAGCAAAAATAATCAAACAGCTGATTCATTAACGGAGGTTCAGTGACGGAGCAATAGAAACAGCTTTCGTAACTGACCGATAAAATTTACGTAAACGGAGCAATGGAATTACGCTTTAATATTTTTTTTTTTATTGTTCTTCGGTCTAATCGATTAAAATCTACGGTGTCGGCGCAGGACCTTATAGTGCATTTACACTGGCGCCGCTAAAAAAGCCTTAGTGGTTAGCGGCGAAAGTCATTTACATTGGCAAAAAGTCTTTAGAATCAGCTGTTTTTATACTTTAATACTTTTTGTTTACTTTTGTTGTGATTGCTGAAGAAGAAGATATTTGAAAAATAGAGCAAAATTTAAATTTATTGATGCTGGCCATGCAAATTGGTGATAGTATTAATAATATTGCAATAATTAATAATAATAATACATTTTAAGCAGTTTTGTTGATTGCGAAAACGAAGAAGCGGCAGCAGCAACGGCTGCGCTAAATATGTTGTTGCAGTTCGACTGTATTAGCACGCGAAGTGTCTGGATGCTCGAGCGCAATGGTTGTTATTTGGAGATAGATGTGCCAATGTTGAGTGAGCATTTGTTCAAGGAGAGCTTCATGATGGAAAGAAGCCTCTTAAAAGTTAGTATATGCCTTGCCTCAAATGGAAAGAAAGACTCCAAGAGCGTGCATCCCACTAGATAAGCGAGTTGCCGTAGCTTTGTACAGCTGGGCTCATCCGCTGAGTACAGAACCGTTGCCAGGTTGTTTGGCATATCGACTGCTAGCCTGTCCAATATTCAGAAGGAGTTCTGTAAACTTGTTTGGCAAATTTGTTGACCCAATTAAAAATTGAGGTTTCTTTGCAAAAATGCTTTCCAAGCTTTCCGACCAGCGCTTTTGTTTTTGGCCTACATCCACTTGAAAATAAATTGTTTAATTACAATAATAATAAAAATATTTCATATTTTCAATAATTTTGTACCTACTTGCACATTTGTTTTGATTTTGAATCAGCTGATTCCTGTTGCCGCCATCAGTAATTTGACCAAAAGTATCGATTCATCGGTCAAAATAAGGTCTTTATTTGAGCCGGTAGAATAGCGGCGCTCTAGCGGCGCAAGAAAAAGTCGCTAAATTCAAATTTAACGGACACATTTTGTATGGTAAAGGCTAAAAATATCGAAGACCTTAAGGCGAAATGCTAAAGGCGTTGCTAACGGCGCCAGTGTAAATGCACTATTAGTTTCCATGAACGAAAGAAACCAGACAGCGCATTGCGTAGGTCCGTTTGGTTTGCTCATGCAAACAGCTGATTTTGTGACGTCACGGTAGACTAAAACACTTTTGTGCTGTATGCAATTTGCTTGGATATTTACGTGCAAGTAAGCTCCACAATATCTTTAAAGCAAACAACCACAAAGCTCTGCTCATTGCAAAGGGACTTCACATGGAACATACCCAAAGCGTTGTCTGTGTTGGCAGGGTCACAAAACATTTTTTTCAGTCTAGAATATTTTTTTAAATAAGACTGCCTTTTACACACAAACTCCATTAAATTCAAACTGCGCGCCACAGCTGCTGTCTATGATGACGTAGATACGCAGTCGATTTTTTTTTTTGACACAGTGAATGCGCAATCTGGTTTGCTTTCGTTCATGCTTAGTTTCGATACTTGTCGATAATAAACTTATTTCATGCTAAGTACGCTAACTTGACACACATGCTCGTTTGGAAATTCATTAAAAAAATTCAGTCAATGCCGGAGAATCATAAGCTGGAGTTACGACTTAAGTGTGCAAAGAGAATTTAATCTTTTTGTAAAATTGTCATCTTTAGAGCAAAGTTTTGTTTTAAATTTGTTTTGCAAAATGGAGAATCCTGCCAACAATCGCTATAAATTATTGTTTATGGATGATGACGCAGGTGCTCTTGTTGTTCCTGACAATTCTGCAACCGGCAAAAAGAAAATTGATAACACACAGAAAACCATTAAAAAGAATGAAAAGGAAAACAAGTTAAACACACTTAACACAAACAAAGCACCCACAAAAATTGCCAATGCAAAATCAGTTCAGAAATTTAACGGCGTTGCGAATGCCACCACCGAAACAAGGGCAAAAAATAATCGCATAAACGCGTTGCAAAACAATAACTCTTACGTACCAGAGTATAACAATGAGCTACCGCAACGCCAAACTAAGGACCGCGACAACAAGGGTCCACCACGTTTTCGAGCTAATGAAAAATTTGGCAAACGCGAATTCGACCGCCAATCTGGCTCCGATAAAACAGGTAAACAAATTACTTTGTCAATATAGACGTAGCGATTTCGCAAAAAACGCATTTAATGTGTTTAGATTACTCCCAGATGGCAGAAATAATTAATATAAAATTGCACTCGCCAAGAAAATGAATAGGAAGGATATCGATGTGAAATTTTTAAAAAATATAAATAAGAAAAAGATAAATTAACACATTTTTTATTATTATTTTTCAGGAGTTAAACCTATTGACAAACGCGATGGCGCTGGCGCACACAACTGGGGCTCTGCCAAGCAAGACATTGAAGACGTTAAGGCATGCGACACAACTCCCGCAACAGATAAAGAAGACTCCGCGAATGAACAATCTGGTGATACTACAAACAATAATTTGGAAGAAGACGAAACAAAACAAATGACTCTTGATGAATGGAAAGCTCTTAAAGATCAACGTGCAAAGCCCAACTATAATTTGCGCAAAGCTGGCGAAGGTGTGGATAACTCAGAGTGGAAAAAGATGACCGTATTAAGCAAAAAAAAAGGAATAGGCACTGAAGATGAATTAGAGTACGACGCTTCAATGTATCCTCAGCGTGTTGGACGCCTTCAGCGCATTGTGGATATCCAATTCAATTTTAATGATGGACGAAAATCGGGATTTCGTAAAGGAACGCGTCCCCCGACACGCGGAGATCCTCGAAAAGAAATACCGTCCAATACTGGGTTTGATAAAATTACTTCCCATAAGCTCGAGAAAACCCATCGTTCTGGATTGAAAACGCTTAAAGTTGATGACGAAATTCAATTTCCTACTCTGGCATAAAGCACTAGTAAAGCCTTTTTTCTTAAAAACTTATAACATAAATTCATATTCAGAAGGGAAAATCAACCTGCATAGCATTTATATGTACTTTATTTACATAAAACAAAAATCTGCCTACCTAACAATCCTTAGGATAATATGAATGTATTTTGAATTTTGCGCTGAATTTAAGCATTTTTTAACAAGCAACTGGAAAAAGTATAAAATGTTGAAATAAATATACCAAACCTTACCTTATCTATCTTATTTAACAAATAAGTGTGTACACAAGTAAGCAACTAGCTGAGTTCTCAGAAAGCAAGCGACAATCGTATATGTGAAGACTTACAATATTAAAATGTTTGTGACTTGCAGTTAAATATGTGTCTTTAATTTTTTTTATTTAAAAATAGTTTAATTTCGTGCACACTAGTCAGTCATTCAGTGTAAACACAATTTTTCTCAATATTGAAAATGTAGACTTTAAACTTTGCATATTTCATATATCGCATTTACAACATGACGGCCAGTTTACTTGAGTAATTTCCTTACTGGAAAATACTCGAACACTCAACGTCCGTCACTAAAAACTAAGAATAACGGAGCAGTGGGAAGACCCATTTGCACAAAACCTTTTATGATATTTTCCTATTTCATGGGTTCAGGATTTAACAAGCTGGGTAATACGCTAAAACTGAAATGTGTTAAAAAATTCCCATTTTTAATTGCCGGTGATTTTTGTTAAACCTAATTGCGCATGAAAACTCAAAGAAATAAAAAAAACTTTGTTTAAAGTAGCGAAGATATAGCTTAATGTTGTCCAAAACAATGGATAATTTGCTCATTGGTAGGTTTCTTTGTTGGCAAC
Organism: Scaptomyza hsui; assembly: GCA_018152825.1. NCBI lineage: Eukaryota > Metazoa > Arthropoda > Insecta > Diptera > Drosophilidae > Scaptomyza > Scaptomyza hsui. The sequence goes on from JAECXO010000073.1 coordinate 94,487, forward strand.
GTTTTTCGGTGTAAAAACAGCTGTTCGAGAAAGAGCGATTGACAAATTTTTGTTCTTTCGAGAAGCTCTGTATACCCTAACCGAATTTAGGACATATAAAAAATATTTCCCTTGATTTTATTTAATATTGATTATACAAACTATGCTGAATTTATTGATTTATATGATGATGCGTTTATTAAAAAATCTCTTTCACTTTGCATATTCCATTCATTTGTTGAATTTATGCAGTTGCAGGTTCTAGTCAAGACATTTTTACCAGTGATACCCTAATCCAGCGATGTAAATGCCCATAACTACCAGAAATCCTTTGTTTTTTTGTAATTGCTCTTAGGCATGGGCGAGCAGTTTGCGTATACATGAAGTGCTCTTTTCATAAGCAATGGAATATACAAGAACAATTTTTCGTATTTTTTTCTTTTTCGTCTGTTCGCTGCATATGCTCAGCAGCAAAGTAACGGATCTTCCGTAAATTTTTTGTTGGGCAACGAAATTTCTAGAAATTTTACGCACAACACTACATGCGTGAAGGTCACTATTATTACTTTTTCTTGTCATTCAAATGCATATAAAATTTTTTCGGTGATACAGTGGACGCTCACTAATTAGAATTCTCGGAAATTAGAATCTTCCAGAAATTAGAACCCGTGTTTTTATTGCATTGAACACTCTGAAATTAGAACCGCGGATCTAATTTCAGAGCGTTTTTTTTTTCTGGTGAATTTTTATTTTGGTTTGCCTTTTAACGAATTGCATAAAGAAAAGGGATTCACCCAACTGCGTGTGTTTCGATTCTATTTGTGTGCACTCATATTCGGTCATTCACAAGGAAACTTTTGACAAGCAGGTACATATTCGGGGATGAAAATTAAGTGAAAACTAGTTTAAAATGTCGAATAAGCGTAAAAAAAACAGTTTGTCTTTGGAAACTAAAGCTAAACTAAAATATTAAAACAACTCGATGGAGGCGTTCCAGCAAACCTTTAGCCTTAGATTACAATGTGGCAAAATCTGCCATCAGTTATATAAAATCGAAAAAGGAGTTAATCTTGAATGCCGTATCAAACACATACCAGGAAGCAAAAAATAAATCCTTGCACAACGCTGAACATGATAACTATAAATAATAAAAGAAAAATAATTCCAATTAAAAGCCATTTAAGCATTTTTTTGCTCAATTATGAATGTATAAAATATTATTTTTCTTGAATGTTGAAAACAAATTAATTTTAATTAAAATAACATTCCCTTCGAAGCATATTTAGCAGAAAAGAAGCCATTTTTTGCCTTATACGACATTTCAAAAATGCGACCAGAAATTAGAACTTTTCAGAAATTAGAACTACCCCAGGAACCAACTGGTTCTAATTTGCGAGCGTCCACTGTACCTGCTTGAATTGTAATAGTAGAGTATTTTTATTATTTGTTTTGGGATAGCTCTTCATCTTTTGGATATCACTGCCATAAACCCTTGCTGTTGCGTGCTGAAGTCATAGACCAACTAAATAACAAGACTGGAAATAAGCACTGCTCTGTAATGTTAACTAACATTCTGCGTGATGGGAGTGCCAACAGGGGAAAATTTAAATTATTCGTTCAGTTGTTTCGTCGATTCTCGGTGACAACCAGCGGCCATTATTGTTTAGGTTTTTGTTTTGATTGCAAAGTGTGCGATGCGCGAGACAAAGATTAGTTGTTGCCCTTTTTCATTTCTCTTGTTGTTGTCGCAGAAATTGAGTTTTGCAATTTTAGACTTTTGCTTGAGTTTGGTTGCTGCTACCCTAGCAAGGAAGGGTAGTTTGACTTAATTGAAACTTTGCGTTATTAAATAGATAAACGCAATATACTTAATTATGATATTTTTAAAATGTGTTTTGGCCATAAGGAAGGGCACTTATAACTAATTAAATGTAGTTTATATATCTTAATGTGAAATTTAAAATAACATTTAAAAAACATACTATGCTATTAAATACTTATCTTTCTATACAAATCTTATATTTGTGGTTTTATAGACAATAACTAATTATTGTGACATAGGGTATTTTAACTCTGTGCAGTTTTAAATGTCAGCAACTGCTACTTTAGCTGCCTTGTTGCGTTTTCTTATTCTTCTTGTTCACATACACAATGTGTATTAGACATGCATACACACAAACACGAGCCTGACCTAGGCTACGTTTCGTGCGTTTTCTTCGCCAAGGTGTCCACAACATCATGCATACACATAAAGACGGGCCAGACTACGCTTTGAAAGTCAGCAGCCGTTTTTATTTTAAAATAAATAATTGTGTTTAATATTATAATATTTATATAAAACACGAATGAACTATATATTTCAAAATAAAAATGCAAAAAAAAAGAAAGAAAAAGTTTGATTAATTTGGCTGGGGGTTGAACTCGGATCATAAAAATTCCTTACAAACAAGCATCTAGCCAACTGCGCCACGACCGCTCTTGCAGGTGGATGAATTGAGATTGGTCTTATTTTGTGTTCGATGTGATGTAACACAAAAGGAAATCAAATCAAAAACAAAAGTTTTCGCGCGTTAGAATAAGTGCATAAAGGGAAAATAAATTAAAAATTGCGCGCTTTTAATGCATTTTTGTTACTTTTGTGCTGACGATTGAAGCAATAAGTTCAAATCTAAAGCGATTTTACAAAAGTGCTATTGAAATCAGTTTTTATTAAAGCTAAAACCCCACATATTTTTTTATTAACTTTAAATTGTTAAATCCATTTAAAAATGGAAAATAAGTGCAAACGAGTGCGTTTCAAGAAAAACAAGATAAATATATATATTATAAAAATATCTGAACCCGGTGTTGAACCCGGGGTCGAGAAGTGCTGCCGTTAAAGCAACATTTAAAAACGTAAAAATATTTGCTTTGCCGCCGGCAAATTATTTTTTACTGAATATAAACTATAATTATATATTATATTATTATATTATAATGCACAACTAAGGCCAATAAACATACTATTAATTTCATAGCGCAATTTATTTGATAATTCAATACATTTCATATACGCTGCTCATTCATTCTGTGTGTCCATACATATACACACATACATATACTCTGTGTCGTGTGTGCGCAGAGCAATACACAAACACGAACCAAAAATAAACAGCGAAGCCCAGTCAAAACAAAAACGGCAAGTTTCGTTAAAGGGGAAGTGGTTCTTCGGTCTTGCGTTTTTGTTTACAGGGCCTTAACATGAACAACTCTGGTTACCAATCTTGATGTTAATTGGTCTATGGCTGAAGTTAATTTCAATCGGCAATAACTTGTGTTTCTTATTTGATTTTGATCAAATTTATACAGATTAACATAATGGTTTCAATCCATTTAAAAACAAAACCACCTATTGAAAATTGTAAAAATCAAGTATATGATAATTCGCTATAGATGTAAAATCATTATGAATTATTTTGTGGCAAATGTAATGCAATACGCAAGTTGTTCTATTATATATCTTCTTTTATCTTATTAATATATTCACTTAACCTATCTGACATGTAGATTTTATTTTTTGGCTTTCTAAAACATGTTTTCTCCAAATTCGTTCCAAACTGAACCTAAAATTTTTAAAAATATTTTATTAGGCGAGTTTAAAATTAGGAGCCAGACCTTTACTTACAAAATATTTGTATTCGGGTGCGGTGGATTCCAGTAACAAAATTCTATTTTCTATATTTTTTATGCGACTTAGAAAGTTTTCGTCATCGGGGCTTAAACACATATAATCCTCCATATTTCGAAGGCGTTCATTTATCGGGTTGTTTTTAATTATTTCGTCAATATTGTAATGTGATGACATAAGTTTATTTAATTGGAGTGAATAATTTGGTCGCACTTGTGGTCCGCAACAGTTCACTGCACGTCGAACTATTAATTGAAAACAAAAGAATCAAGAGCTAATTTTAGAATTTTTTATTTTTTGATACAAACCTTTTAAATGACCACTTGCTTGTTGTTGTTTTACAATATAACTTTGAGTACGGGCACATGAAAATTTTGTCGTGGCTTTCGTGTCGTCTAAGCATATCCCATGGTTCGATTGCTGCTTGAAGTCGTTTATATTATATTGATTTATTTCACCCCGTTTCCTTTTTAAAAAACACTTAACACGTCTATTCAATTCGCTGTCATTCACTCTGATTTGAATTAATTTATCTGGAATATTTTCTGTTTTTTGCTCAATTTTGCAGGAAGAAAAATCAAAAGTCCTTGACGGTTTTTGAAAATATTCTGTTGTGTATTAAAAGACAAAACAAAGACAAACAAGAAAATGTGTATACATATATGTATTTACAATTTTATAAGGTCTTACGGGGCCAAGGACACTCGACATTTTCCTTCCACATGCCAGTTAGATCTTTTTCATATATTTCCTTTTTCCATATGGGCACACGTGTTTTCAGTTGATCAACAGCAAAGCTGACAGATTCCAAGGCAGTTGCGCGATGGGGCGCAGAAGCAGCAATCACTACGCTTTCTTCTTTAACAGGAACTGTTCCGAGTCGGTGGTGTATAACAATATGTTTAAGATCGGGCCAACGCTCTCGAAGCTCAAAACAGATTTTAGTCATTTCTTTTAAAGCCATTGTCTCATATGATTCATATTCCAAAGATACAACCTGTAAGAAAGTAAACGTTAAGATACATGTGTATGTATTCATTGTCTTTTTAAAATGTCTTCAAACTTTCAATGCCTAAAACCCTCATACTTAGTGTTCGGATCATGGTTATCGTCAAAAAGTGTATTTTTTTTTTTTTTTTGGTTTTTTTGATCACAACAATATTGCCCAAAATTGTAGTAGGTGTATTTTGCTTTGGCACCCTGGCTCTAGTTTGTACGCTCAATTTGAAGCGTCCGTTGTTAGGGGGATCGCGTCGGGAAATTATTGTAAAATTCTATTGGTTTTTTGGTCCGCTTAAGGGGGTATCTGCCTAATAGGGGTATCCGTATTTTTATACTGAGCAACAATTTTATTTTTTCTACCTCTTTTACACTGAAGAGTTAAATGAATTTGCAGCGCAATTGTGTCATCATAAAGTTTTCAATCCATAAGAAACAAAAGGTTTTAATAGATTTATGTGAATAACAATATAAACTGTCCATGCGAACAAAGCGAAATTGGCATGCAATTATGTAAATGATTATAATTGCAAAGCCTAACTTATCTACAGGTGGAACTACTTAAAGCGTATGGAGAGTAGTTTTTAATAAATTGCTTAATTGAAGAACATTATCAAACGTGCAATAAATTTGATTGTTTAAAGATTATGTATTAATTATTTGCTTCTCGCACATCATGTTTTTCGTTTCCAAGTATTTAAGTATGAATTCTTAAGATAACTAAAACTAGTAAGTTAGTTGATTTTGTGGTTTCGCTTTTTTTGTTCATATGTTTGTTTAACTCAAAAGTCATGCTTCATATGCATATGTTTATACATACATATGTACATACAAGCAAATATAATTATCTTACTTTTTTCCCATCGAAGTTGTCACGTGTTGTGCCCACAAAAAACGCACAAGCCCCGCAACTCTCGTCCACCAAAAGACTGTGGATAATGTTAATGTCAATTCGGTCTTTTACTAATTTTATGTGATCCATAGCGAAATCTGAGTGATCAGCCGCCGCTGATGGGTGGAATGACAGCAATCTCGTCTCCCTGATGTAGATTTATTTCAGCGTCTAGATCTTCAATGTAGGTTTCGTTATGGGCCAGAATCAAGTTGCTTCTTACGGTATTTAAGTTAAATCTGTCTATCAACTTATTTAGCAAATTTCCAGCAGTGATAACGGCTTCAACAGTAAATACTGCACGTGAAGTTTTTGCAAGCTCGCGACTTTTTGCAAAAAATAGTACGTTGATATTGACAAGCATTGATCCGTTTTCAACGCTCATCCTTCACACAAGTTGTGTTGGGTTGCTCATGAGTGAGTGAACAAAAAAGAGTTGTTCATTAAACTCAGCGAGTGAACATATTCACTGTGTTCAGCAAGGGATAATTTTCAATCATACACAACCCAACACTAGTACACAGCGTACACATACCCTGAATGCCAAGACGTTCAAGAATTTAATAAATTGGTTATTAGATTTCATTTTGATTTTATTCCTAATTTTTTTTTTTTAAACATATATATATATTTAATTGTATGAGCATTGAATGCTGAATATAAAATAATAAACTGAAATTTCTTATTTTCGTAGAAACAAAATGTAAAAGGTTTTTATTATTATATTATTTTTGTTGATTTAAAAATACATTAAATTAGGTACACATTGAACAGTGAACAACTGAACAGCTAAACAGTGAGCAAGTAAGCAGTGGATAACTGAACAGTAAGTAGTGAGCAACTGACTAGTCAACAGCTGAACAGTGAGCAAGTGAATAAATGAGCAAAGTGAGTGAAGAAAAGAACAAGTGAACATGTTCACCAAAGTGAGCAATGTTCACCCTACATCATGGTGAAACAATATATTATTATTGTTTCACCATGCCCTACACTACACACAACACTCTAATGTTAGTGAGCACTCCTGAATCGACAAAAAAAATTGTTTTCGGTGAAAAGTATACCAAAGGTTGATTAAATACCATAAAAATACCAAGACGAATTTCCTTTTAAATGCTTGATAATTTTAATTCAACGTATAAAAAAAAAACTATTTATAAAATTTTGAATTTAAAATTAAATAGTTTTGCTACTTAAATCATTCTTTTATAAATAATCAATATCCGTTTTTTAAGTATTTATTTATATATATTTTTACTAATATGCATTAACATTAACTAATTGAATGCAACTTTTGGGGACTCTACGCGAAGAGTTCTGATAATTGATTCTAATAATTCAAAATAACAATTCAAAATAAGACAAAAATTTTAAATAACATTTATCGATAGCTCGCTTGGCTATCGTTATATAGATACTTAAGGTCCAAAAGTTACCAACGAAACTCAATAGACTTAAGACAAAAAAATTAAGAAAAAAATTATAAGTAATACAAATCATTTAAAAAGTCACGGGCAAAAAAATTGTTTGCCTGCGGTGCACTTTTTTCCCCAAATCAAGTTCTTTTGCACGATATATTGTTTACTACACAAAAATTATTTTCTTGCAATCCAAGAAAAACACCCAAACATCCAAATTTGTATCCCATTTTAAACAATTTTAATATTATTAGATGTTAAGGCCCAATTTCTTAAAGTCCAGTTAAACTTGGAAAAAATTAACTTCAAAATAACTTTTATGCCCGAGCTATACTGCAGTTATCCAATTTGGTTTTCTCAAAGCCAAATTAACCTATCGTCGGTATATCACTATCGCCGAAATGTGCTGCCAACCTTAACGAAGATTCAGCTGTTCTTTTGGTTTTGTTGTTGCTTGTGTCTCCTAAACTGCTACATGTTGCACATCAAAATGTATATATAATAACTTTTTATAAGCCCTGTTGTAGACGGCAACGAGGGAAAATCTTTTTAGTTGTTGAGGAGCATGTGTTTGTTAACCTAGAAGACTGAAATAAGCATTTTGAAAATTTGCTTGATAAAAAGAAATAAGCAATGCAAGTGTCAGCTTAAATCAGCTGTTCGCCTTACGATGATTGTATTGATATTTATATATCGTTACTTAGCATCGGTATAAGTAGTAACCGGACCTCCATGCATCGGATAAGTGCTAACCGAACATTAAGGAACTCAAATTCGACTAGAATTAGAATAAGTTGTTGTGGTCAGCCAATGAAAGCTGAATCTGACTCCAGCGCTTAATTTTGCAGGAATTGGAGATGTAGACTTTTTAGTATCTATATATCGATAACTAAGTAAGATATCGATAATTTTTTTAATATTTTCGTCATATATCTCTGAAATCAATTGAACTTAATCAAAAAACAATTTTTAGTAAAATTTATATCGATAATTCTATAAATTGTGTTTTGGATTTTCGTGTTTATTTTTTGGGAATCTATTTAAGTTCCCAAAAAAAATTGAATTTTTAGATATTTTTTTTGATTTTTTTTATCAACTATAACTGGATAACCAGGCGATACATTGTATTTAATATCTTCGTCTTTTTTTGTCGAGTTCTGCAAGAATCAACCATCAGACCTTGGCTCCCGAGAAACCGTACAGTCCCCTCGGCGGCCATTAATCAGATGTTTTCATACTCTTTTGCACAAAATTACACCAAATATACTTAAAAATATTGAACATCGATAGCAAATATCGCTTAAATATCGTGCTCTTCCTATCCCAGCGGGCAAACACTTCCGCTTTTAGCAAGTGTCCGTTTTCTCGTACGTTTCTTGTATTATATGTTATCGATGATTACACTTTTTATATCGTACATATATATATCATTTGTAGTTAAATGTGTTCTTTATTTTCCGTTCATTAGTAGGTGAATGATTAGTACTCCTCTTGCATCTAGTGTTTGAGAGTAATCCCGGCTATACGAAGTAAGTGTGCTGTATATTTATATTGTATTCAACAAATAATAAAATTCATATACTCTCTTAAAGATGCGCTTACGAAAAAAAATGCCCTGGAGGATGTTGAATTTCACCGAGTGTCGGCCAAGTTTTTTCAATACGCCAATGACCGGGCGACGAAAATTATGAAATATAAAAAACAATTGTTGAAAGTTAAATTTAAATGTTAAATGGTATTAATGTAATGGTTTTAAATGTTTAATGTTATAAATCTAAGCTTTAAAAAATTTTATAATAACTAAATCGAATTAAAATTAAATTTATAAAATATTAATCAAATTAAATTATAAAATAAATAACATAGGGAATTTTTAGTATCGCCAATATAATCATTTTTAATACGTTCTCGAGCACATTTTCGAACCATTCTTGTACCATAAACGATACGAAAACGCATCCGATCACAACTATCGCTAAAGAAAGTTTTGCAGCCACAAACTAAGCGACAGGTGATACTTTCTCGACACTCTTTTGAGTGTCGTTCTCGACAGTTTTGTAAGAGAGAAATTCGAGAAATTGTCGAAAACGGACTCTTTCTCGAAACCGATTGCCCGCTGGGATCTTTACTTTCATGAAACATGAAACACTTTTTGCATGATGCAAAGACTTAACGGTGGCGCAAGGCGCAGGTCCGTTATGTGCCGCTCTCAAAATCACTACAAACTGTAACGTCACAGTTTGCTTTGTCTACATTTTTGCGTCTCGCACTATGGGTCCGGTACATGTTTTCCTAAATAAAATTCTTAAGTTGTATGAAATTATAAAAATTATATCATATATGCTGGTGGTTGAGGTCCCAACTTCAATATGCATCGCATCGCTCTCTACTTGCATTTTTTCTGATCAAAAGTTTTCAATAGGCATCTTATCGTTCTCTACTTCTACATCTACTTCTGAACATAAGTTCTGCTGGTCCGCTGGTTCACTTCTTTTAAATGAAGGTGCCGCTCCCTCTTCCAACGTAAATCGCCTTGCTATTCTTAAAAATGTTATTAAAATAACGGTAAATATTCTCTGCGTGTCGATTTCCTTTTAATTTCTTACCCAAATTGCACTGCATTAATTTAATGAACTTTTCCTTAGGAAAATGGTCTTCGCAGACTTTGTAATTTGCACGCTCGGGCCCTGTTATTCCACAAAACTCCAGCCATTTCTGAGTAGTAATTTTGTTTTTTGGATATCTAAAAAAGGCTTTACCGTGTTCTTTATTTGTTCGATTGTATTTGTTTTTGCAGTTATGTACTGAACACTTCATTTCGTCACAAAAAAACGATCGAAATACAGCAAACACAGCACTCAATGTAAGCACGAAACTCGTATCAAATTACCACAGGAATGCGAGAGCAACAGCTGATCGATGGCGCTCTCTATTTCTTGCGCATGCGAAATCGCGCATTTCTTTGCGCCACCTTGTGTTCTTTGCATCATGCACTTTTTGTATACAAAGGCTGGGGTGTTTCATCGTTCTAAGAAATTTTTCTAAGGCCCAATTTCTCAATGTCCGGTTAGTCAACTTATTTTAAGTTTAGTCGAACTTGAGTTTCTCAATGTTCGGTTAGCACTTATCCGATGCATGGAGGTACGGTTACTACTAATACCGATGCTAAGTGACAATATATAAATATCAATACAATCATCGTAAGGCGAACAGCTGATTTAAGCTGACACTTGCATTGCCTATTTTTTTTTTTATGAAGCAAAGTTGCAAAATGCTTTTTTGAGTCTTCTAGGTCCACAAACACATGCTCCTCAACAACTAAAACGTTTTTCCCTCGTTGCCGTTTACAACAGGGTTCATAGAAAGTTATTATATATACATTTTGATGTGCAACATGTAGCAGTTTAGGAGTCACAAGCAAAAACAAAACCAAAACAACAGCTGAATGCCCGTTAAGGTTGGCAGCACATTTCGGCGATAGTGATATACCGATGATAGGTTACTTTGGCCACTGACTAAATAATGTTATAGATGGGACATTTCTAGTACTGTTTTGGTTTCCACTACACTGTGAACGAGAGTGACCCATGATTGTTAACATTATGTTATGCTCGCTCAAAATGTTAACACATAGCAGAGAGACCCAAGTCTGTTTCAGTTTGTATTCACTTTCAGCGGCTTTTAGGGGAAAGGGGGAAGTGGCGGTAAAAATACATTTGTATTTGTATACGTGTGCATTTGCTTCATACTTTGGTGGACTAGTAATGTTTGAGATTTTACAAATTTGTCTTTTTCAATGCCCTGCATACGCATGTGTGTGTGCAGGAATGTATATGCAGAATGTTTATATGTTTGCGAGCCATTTGTTTTGGAATTTATTGACATGCCTCAACATCTATGATTTAATTTCTAACAGGTCAAGGGCAGGCTTTTGGGATTGCAAATATTCTTTTTAGATTTAAAAAATTTAAAAATATTTGCCCGACTATTTTTATTTAAGTACATCTATTTATTTTACAATTATTTTTTGTATAGATTATACCACACAACTAAAAATATGTACTTGGGTTCATTCTGCATATACATTCATGACACACACATGCGTATGCAGGGCATCGAAAAGACAAAAGTGTAAAATCTCAAACATTGCTAGCCCACCAAAGTATGAATGCCCAGCATATTTATTAAGACTGACTAGGAGATACCCTATGCCCTAAACATTATTTATTCATTCATATATTGGCAAATCGACACGCACATTGATGCTAAACAAGAAAATATATATATAATGGGGCCGTAAATAATTTCCTTCTGCCTGTTACATACATTAGCACAGGCCAATATACCCGTTCCATCAATAGAAAAGTTATAAGTCCTCATCTAATTTCACAACAAGCGGCAGCGTGATGTGTGTGTACACAAGAATGATCATTTATGTATGTATGTATATCTATCATTCGAGTGTATACACATCGAGAATGGGCAAATGCAATAACAGCACTTGCTGGTGGCTGAGACGCAAAAACAGCACAACGTAAAAACTACCCTTTGTTTGAATATTCAATTATTACATTATTATTATATTATTATATAAAATTTATTTTAAGTATTCAAATACAAAACAAGTTTATTTTATTTCGTATTTATTATGTTATATTCAACGTGTTAGATGATTTAATAATGCCCTACCTAATATCCAAAATATTAGTAAACATATATTATACATATCATATTGCTTTTATCTAGTTATTAAACGAAATTTGAAGTAAAGTCAAACTACCCTTCCTTGCTAGGCAGCAACAAGCGGATTGAAACAAAAACCTCGACAAAGCTTGCCCAGCAAAATATGAAGCAAATGCACACGTATACAAATACAAATGTATTTTTACCGCCACTTCCCCCTTTCCCCTAAAAGCCGCTGAAAGTGAATACAAACTGAAACAGACTTGGGTCTCTCTGCTATGTGTTAACATTTTGAGCGAGCATAACATAATGTTAACAATCATGGGTCACTCTCGTTCACAGTTTAGTGGAAACCAAAACAGTACTAGAAATGTCCCATCTATAACATTATTTGGTTAGTGCTTTGGCTTTGAGAAAACCAAACCAGTATAGCCCGAGCATAAAAGTTATTCCGAAGTTGACTTATTCCAAGTCTAACAGGACATTGAGAAATGGTGCCTAAGTAAGTTGTTGTTGCAAGTCGTTTTAACTATGAAACATGAAACGATGAAACAAGCTTCTGAACACCGCTTATTACTTCAAAATCGAAAAACTAACATTATATTGTATGCGTATATTTCATTTCTTCTTCGACCACATTAAATTTTTTCCCGCGATCATTTTTACTCTACACACAAATTATTTTCATGCTTTCCTAGAATTACACCACAAAGTGACACAAAATGTCAGAAAAACATCCGAATTTGCCTTCCAAGTTTAAAAATATATTTTTAGTTCTTTAAGGCCCAATATCTCAATGTTCGGTTAGTTAACTTATTCTAAGTTTAGTCGAATTTGAGGTTCTTAATGTTCGGTTAGCACTTACTTATCCTATGCATGGATGTCCGGTTACTATTTATACCGATGCTAAGTCCCGATTTATAAATATCAATACAAACATCGTAAGGCGAACAGCTGACTCAAGCTGACACTTGCATTGTTTATTTTTTTTTTTTAAGCAAAGTTGCAAAATGCCTATTTAAGTCTTCTAGGTCCACAAACACATGCTCCTTAACAACTAAAATGATTTTCCCTCGTTGCCGTCTACAACAGGGCTCATAGAAAGCAATTGTATAATAATTTTGCTATTTAATATTAAATATAATAAATATTAGGGCTGTTATCTGTAAATTACTGAGGTGATAACTTCTAATGTAAATATGTCGTCAAATATTAACTTGCTTGATCGCAGTAGAAAATCTATATGGCGCTCACCATAGAAATTATCAGTCAAAATCTAAACGAAAAGATGCACGCAGCTAGTTGCGCCATGTAAAAAATAAACAGAGATTAATTTAGTTTTATGTCACTGTTTCGATATGCCGGCAAGCGAAATTGCCGATAACTTATCGTTGTCGGTGCCGCTATTATAACTCAAGCGGCAAAATTTAGCTTGAAAGATATTTCAATATTATCTGTAAAGCAACACGAAAAGAGCAAGCAATAATGGATATTGAATTGCCTTATATGGCAGAGTATGCCAAAAGTGGGCGAGCTTCGTGTAAAGGCTGTAAAACTTCAATTTCAAAGGATTCCCTGCGCCTCGCTGCAATGGTCCAAGTAAGTATAAATGTACATAGACGCACTCAAATGCAAATTTTCAACGCATCATCCGGTTAAATATTTTGGCAAAAGCTCAAGTAACGCCCAAAATTGGCTTCGAATTAATTAGCCAGATTCTACTACAAATATGGCCTATTAATGCTGCATTTAATTGATTCAGGACCATCTTAATTAACGATTGACGTCATAAACGCCAACATTCGCATAACTGTATTATAATAGAACGTATTCCCAAGACAATCGAGTGTCCGTTGTATGCATTGCTTGTAATACAAAAATGACGGCTGACTGCACACAAGCTAAGGGTCTCATCATGGTGAAATAATAATATAATATAATAATAACAATTATTATTTCATCATGGGTCTCATCGCGTGTAAGCGAGCCAAACCATAATGGGTGTTTACGCACCCCGTCGCATATCGCAGTCAGCTGTTTTCTGTTTACATTTTATTTACTTTCATTTTTGTTATTGCGGTGACTGCGCATCTGCTGCCAGGATTAATAAAAAATGCCGTTTAAAATCTTATATGCTTGGGAGTTTTGCGCTTTTGAGCCGACCGTGCGCTCAGTTCTTAATTTTTATTTATGTTAGCGATTTGCCGTGCAAATACAGTTTAATATGATGACAGTTAATATGATCTAGGTATAAAAAGGAGTCTTTTCAAGTGGTTATATTAATCGGATGACCGAAAATTTTTTTATTTAAACTGCTATTTATTTATTTTTCTGTATCCCTTAAGATAAGAAGAACAAGGAAATGACAAAAAGTTTACAAAGCTTACAAACATTAATTACCTAACAGTTACTTTTTGAACTGATAGCTTAGAATCGCGTACCTCAACTCATCGCTGGGTAGGAAGATCATTACGATGAAGGCGGGATCGGCTGCACGTGTTTGTGAGGCCTCTCGCGAGATTGTTTGGGTGCGATGAGAGCTTGCTCAAGTACCTTTCCTTGTGTTCCGCTATGATTTTCCTCACCGGTGGTACGTTTAAGTCCCTTTGTATGTTTTCGTTGCGAACGTACCACGGTGCCCCGGTGATAGTTCTCAGGATCTTCGAGTGGGCTCTTTGCACGATGTCGATGTTACTGCTGCACGCGTTACCCCATAGATGACCGAAAATGTCTATCTTACATGCTTGTGTTTATATTTTTCGCAAGCACGCTGTCAACAAAGAAGATTGATATCGCTTTGCGTCGCTTAAAACAAATACATTGACACACCGCTTACCGTTACCATCTCTTATCTAGCTAAAATAAAAGTAAGAATGAGTGAGCACATATTCGGCTCGACAGCCGAACGGTTAAAGGTTAAAGGCGGCTGACAGTGGAAAATAGAGCCCTGTGCAAATTCATTTGGTTTCGGTACTTTTTTAAAATTCAAAAATAAGACGTTTAAAATCGGTGTCTGTTTGCTGTGAAGCAAACAAAACAAGAATCATGTCTTGAAATTGTAAACAAAACAGGAACCATGACTTGAAAGTAGAAGCACAGCAAGAACCAAAACAAATATGGGAGACATTTGAACTAGAGCCAAACTGCGCAGTTAAAAAAAAACGAACAACAAATTTCACTGACGCCGGCTGCGGAACAAGAAATTGTACAGCGAAGGTCGTAGAATGAAAGGCGATCACGCAAAATAACTCTAAATGCTGAGCCACTGTATACATATACGCATTGGCGAACACAACAATGCATAAGCAAAGCAAGCAACACTAGTTAGCAAAAGTTTTCACCAAGTCCGTTTTTAAGTAAATCTTTTTTATTTGAATTATTCAAAAATTTTTCTTTTCTTTCGAACTTTGCTGCTTTGCACATGTATTAGTGTTCTTGTGCATATGTATTGCAGTAATGCTGCTTTCAGCAAATGTCGTAGAGTCATAAGCAAGCATATAAGAAAAGATACCCGTTCCCGCTTGTTTGTCATCCGCATGTTTTCGCTCGTTTTGCTCGCCTTACTATGCCAAGTTTTTGTTTCGTTTCTATTGTTGGCGCGCAGGACAGTCTTGGTGTCTTGTAAGTGCAGAAATGCAGGCCTCTAGTGGAAAGCCACATAAAACAAGCGAAAACGTTGCAGTCGGACTCAACCGACTGCGGAATACTTTAATACTTTGATAGTGAGGAGTCTGCTTGCCATGGGGGAATGCAGGGGTGAAAGTGGTGGGCCGGGCGGTAAACATCGCTTTTGTCGCACCTATAGACAAACGGGTGTCGAGAAAAGATGCGTTCATACGGACGGACGGACATACAGAAACCATGACGGACGTTGCACAAAACGAATATACTATGATATTTTCGGTATCAATACTTAACGCGTACATTCATTCTGTATGCATCTGTGACTAAACTTCAACCGTCGATATCTCTGTTGTTTCTCAACCGATTTTGATGACATTTACCCATTTTATGGGTTCGGGGTATAAAAAGAATAAGTAATTAACCGAGCTGTCGGTTTTCCCAGCTTAACTCATTTACTTTAATTGTTATACAAGAATTTTTAATGTCATATTTGAAAACTTTATTGCGCTTTGTGTGAATTCTTAGGACAAACTAAACTACCTATATTTTCATTAAGAAGTCAGATTGCTACTTTGCTAATTCAACAATTAATAGACTACGCTTAACCATTGCGTACTGCGACTCTAATACCAAAGGTAAAAAGTAAATTTGTTTTATGCAATGTCCTTCCGAAACTTCCGCATCAAAAGTTAGTATACCACAATATTGAAATTGATAATGATAATGTGTGATGATCATTGATCCGTATACATTAAAGCAATGGCTTTACGAGCAAACTCCGTCAGTTGCGCCCGACTACAGCAGATATTTATTCATTAAAATCTTTCTTTTTATATACTTCCTGGAGTTTCTCAAGAACATTTTGTTAATTATTAATATTTCGTAGTCCCCCTTTCATGATGGAAAAGTGCCAAACTGGTTTCACAAGGACTGTTTTTTTAAAAAACAGCGTCCAGTCTCCGTAGGCGATATTAAGAACTATGAAAATTTGAGATTTGATGACCAAAGTGAGCTTTCAAAACGAATTGGTATGTTAATTATTTTTTTTATAAAAATATAGAGGATTACAAACTAAAATGTTGTTGTTTTTACAGATACTGTTCAAATAGGTGTTTTTGGCACAGCCGGTGGTAAACGTTCAAAATCCGAACAGCAAGCGATTAAAGATTTCGGTATCGAATACGCTAAATCGGGACGGGCAGCATGCCGTGGATGTCAACTAAAAATAAATAAAGATGAAGTGCGAATATGTAAAACCCTTTACGATACTGAGGTAGGCGCTAAATTTGGTGGACAAAAAGTTTGGCATCATGTGGAGTGCTTTTCAAAAATGCGGGCAGATGTTGGTTGGTTTGATACTGGTGAGAATCTTCCTGGATATAAAGGTTTAAAGGTTGAGGATAAAGAAGAGGTCTTAAAAATACTGCCGTAAGTTAAATTATTTTTATTGTTTTAAATTGTATAGAGTTTGTTTGCCGCCTCGAGGTCAAGGAAGTGAAAATGAAACGACCTGCTTGTACCTATTTCGGCGATGACAAGTATTTGCTTCTATTATATATACAGGGTTGGCCATATTAGATGGAAACATTTAATTAAAAAAAAACACGAAAAAACACATTTTTTGATGTTCAGTTGATAAATTATTTAATTTGACTCAAGAAGATTTGATTATATTACTTGTTGAAGATGATATCGCGCAAGCCGGCGTCCCCCAAGGCAGTATGCTGCTTTATAAAATACGTCATACAAATAATTATATGTGCATCACATTTTTTCCGAATTAAGACATGTATAATATTTTTCAATTTTTTCGAAGTATGGGGTTGTATTTATAGCATGATGTAAGATAAGAAAATAAAAAATAATAACAAAATTTAATGAAACTTATAAGAAAAAACAATATTTAAGATTATGTTCATAGTAAAGAGTTATTTGCATTTTTTGACTTTGGTCTCTCAAGTAGGTAAATGTTTAAGTATTTTAAAGTTTTTTTTATGTTAATAGTCAATACTTCTTCCTTTGTTGTTTAAAACTAAATTGAGGCGATTCGGCATAGAATTGACTAATGACTGTAGAGTAGATATGTCAATATTGGCCCATTCTCGTACTATTGCCGATTTTAGGTGTCGTACCGTCTCAAACTGTGTTCCGCATTTAAAAACACGAGCAGACAGAATCCCCCAAAGATTTTCGATGGGATTTAGGTCCGGACTCAATGCAGGCCTTCAATACGGGAATTTTTCTTGCTTCAAAAATGTTTTTAGTAAGCCGTGCCGTGTGGATTGAAGCATTGTCCTGTTGGTATGTCCAATTATCACCATAAAAATTGCCAGCAATGTCTATTATCTCGTCGTCCAGAAGCTCTACATACATGCTGGCATTCATACGGGTGGATATGAAGCACAAAGGAGTCTTTCCTTTGTAGCAGAACGCGGCCCATACCATCAAGGTACCGCCGCCAAAATCTCGCTTATAGCAGGATAGTCGATCCTGGCGCAAATCTCTGCAATATTTTTTGCAGTTGTCTGGGCCATCCAAATTAAATTTATTTTTCGTCGCTAAAGACTATGTTGTGCCACTCTTCTTCCCAGAATCGGTATCTATTAGCAAGTTCCAAACGAGCCTTAATATGCCTGTCCAAAAGCTTTGGTTTTGGTACATTGAGGTATGTTTAAGGTATTGATTTTCATTTAGAATTTGAACGATTCTCCTTGTTATTTGGGTCCCATTTGAGCCCTTATTTGTCCGCTGCTCATTGAATCCTCTACTGCTAGACGTCGAATCTGGCGTTTGCATCGTTCGTCGATGTGGGTCTTGCGTCCGCTGCGTCGACTTCTACCATATGGGGTTTTAAGAAACCTGGAAATACAGTTCCTATGTCGGATGAGTCTGGTTGCTATATCGAAGATCTTGGAGCCGCTTTCATGCATGCCCATGATAATTCCCTGGTCGTAATCGGACAAACTAGTACCATGAGGCATTTTAATCTAAAAACAATAAATAAATACCTTTAAATATGTACACATTTGTCTTAATTTTGTTAAATGATATATGTACTTACAATAGAGATTTAAACGAATTTCCACGAATTAAGCTTAAACTGCGACACATTCAGCAAAAAAGTTCATAACTATTTACTACGCAATACACAATGCACGAAAGCATTTTCAAAGAAATGGTACCACGAATGCGATAGAATGACAGAATTTCGGTCGCATTGCAAACACAAAGTATAACAAAATCATTCTGCATTCACCGAATTTCGAAAAATGTACTTATAGCAGGAAAAAAAAAACAAAAGCAAAAATGCACATATAATTATTTGTATGACGTATACACAGCAGACCTGCCAGTGATAGGTAGCCCTGAACTACTCGTTGCCACCTACACCTTTATATATGTGTATAAAATATTTTCAAAATTTAAATATCATTTTAATACTCTGATGCCAAAGGTATCATAGTATATTGGTTTTGTGCAATGTCCGTCATGGCGCGTTTCGCCGACTCCCTTAAAACTAAAGACTTGGAACTTTGCAAGTATCTTAATCCATGCCTGCGTCAGACAAAGGTCAATATATACGCCCCACACTCCTACGCTTATTAAAAACGGGTTTCTTTCAGAGTTTTCGAGCTAGAGTCACCAAATTTGGTATCAAGATATCTGAACATCTTCACCACTAGCCCCCTTTCAACAATTGGAATGCATGTATCTTCCACAGTTTTTAAGATAGGGTCACCAAATACAATAGAAAGACAGCTGTTGACAGATCCAAAATATTTGCATTAAAAAATTGAAAGTCACGCCCACCCATGCCGCTCACCTTGTAAAATCGTAATCGGCTATATCCTTAACAGTTTTTAAGCCAGATGCACCAAATTTAGAAGGAAGATAGATGGTGACATCTACCAAACATCTACATACAAAATTTGGATGCCACGCTCACCTCTGGTGGCCTTTTACAATCATCACCTAATTTGGTAACAAGATAGCTGTCAATGTTCCGCACCCCTGCCTCCCCGCATTCACCCATTGTGAGCACACTCCTTACTATCCGTTCTTTTACTGGTATCAGAGTATTCCGCAGTCGGTTGCGTCGACTGCAACGTTTTCACTTGTTAAAAATATTTGTTTTCCTAAAATTATGAGACAACGGGAGACAATATTACTCATCTGATTTTCATATTCGATTTTTGTTTGGTCGTCGGGGTTAAGAAATAAAACTTGAGATATTTAAATTTGGATTACTTGGATTTAGCTGGTAAAAATTTATTCGACTTCTACCTCTACTAATATTATAAATGCGAAAGCAACTCTGTCGGTCCGTCTCGCTTTCGCGCCAAAACTACTGAAATGATTTTTATGAAATTTGGTACACAAATAGTCCAGAGCCTGAGAAAGGACATAGGAGAGGAGGTTTGTTCTTTTTTGTGCTCAAGGAACAAAACCTATACTTTAAAATAATTATTAGCCCAAATCCGAAGAAATGATAAAGGAGTTTCTGTTGCAGAAGCTTCCTCTGGAATAGCTGCTACGCCATTTAGTAGGGGACGAACAACGCCCTCAGTTTTGGAGCTACCATGAACTCATGAGGAAATCCCGAAATGAAACATTAGCAAAAGCCGTGATCTCGGAAGAATGTTACAGCAGTAAATAAGCCTTTGATTTGGGGTGAAAGAACCATGTCCCATTGAAGCACTATGTCGTAGAATGGGAGATATCAAAAGCAACCAGGATATCATGGGCGGGATGCTGGTACGCATAAAGAGCAATATGCAGCTGCTCTTCTAAAAATCAGAGAAGATCGTATGCCAACTGTTAGTAACGACATAATTACACTGTGTAGTAAAGTCTGTCAAATTGTTTATAGCACAGATAACCCAAAAAACAATGTCTATCCATATCTTCAGATAAATATGGACAATCGAGAATGGCTATGTGAAAGGGCAATTTTGGCGACGACTAATGAGATAGTAAATAAAATAAACGTACACATCATGTCAAACGTGGGGGGGAGATGTTGCGGACAATATTATGGACTGAACAAGTTTCGTCATAGCCTGTAGAAATTCGCAGCTGAGGCTAAAAATTGGTGTTCCAGTCCTATTAAATAATTAAAAATGTTACCCAAACTCAATACTCCACGCGGACGAAGTCTCGGACGTATCCCTAGTGTATAAATTACAAATAAGTGTCTTTTATTAGTGGCCACTTGTGGCTTCGTTTATTGATAAATCCAAACTGAGAAACTAATTACAATATCGGTCTTATAAATATGCAAGCCCTGTCATGATAGTTGCTGACCTAGCGTTTCGCAAGATGTGGCACCAGCGTTGGTTCCGAGAACTCTCCTCGCTAAGATTTAGGCCGTCCTCGGACGTCTTAAAGTTGTCGATGGCGACTCGTAGAGAAGATTTTCTGATTTTCTTCTTTACGTGGCCCCGATGTAGTTTTTTGAAGGCCAAAGAAAGAGGCAAAAAATATTATAAAAATAAAGCAAGAGATTGCAGGTGTTGTCAAAAGATCTTTTTCGTCGTTGTTGATGTACCGCAGGTTTTCAATGGTCAGTCTTCGAAGGTATGCCAGACTGAGAACCTCTTGATGGCCAGTGATATTTACGAGAGCCGAAGATGCTGATCCAGGGGATCGTTGGACTGTGGCCTGAGTTCCGGAACAAAGAACCATTTATTTTTACTTCATCCTTAAATGTCAGCATAAACGTGCCGTGGATCGTCTCTTCCATGCTACTGGACATGGTAACCGTAGCAGTCTCTTCGTTGATTATAATGATTCCGTCGTCTGCAACTTCTATTGGTTCGAGATGGCTGGGACGAGTGGTGCATAATGCGGTGGTGCCAGCGTGTAGTTGTTGTGCGCATGTTGTGAAGGCTAGTTCTTTGCAGAACGTTGATGTAAGCGTAGCGCTGCAGTTTCCAATAGCCAGGATGTTATTGTCGCAATCCGCAACGTTGTTATATCCCTCAAAGTTTATTACGGTGCCGTTGTGGGGAACAGGGACAGAGTGACCTTTTTACAAACTAATCTAGGTTTTGGAAATCTTATTATAAAATGTAAAAAATTATCATCTAACAGGACTTAGATATGGGCTACCTCCATTAAATCAGTAATAGTTATATCTGTAGAGTGCTCATTCAATGAATTTTTTAAATCTGTGGAATCAAGTATAGCGTGGTTTACAATTTCAATTTTGCAAGTGTTACTGACAACATTAATGCCTCGAGTTCTAGAATCAAAATTCTGTCTCTTGCTAATAGTGTTTCATAGAGGTGGCTGGTATCTATTTGTTTTGTTTTCTCGTTAGCAATTATAACGTTTATAGTTTCTGTTAGCTTATTTATCTGATCTTGCACTTTTGTATTTATAACAATTTGTCTATCAATTGAATCGATTAAACTTTTTGGTTAAATTTCAATTTTTCAAAGTCGTCGAAATCGGAGGTTCCTGCTACCACTTTAAGAGCGGTACCAAGAATGTTAATGCTCCGAGCGTGTCTATGATGTATTTTTACCGTGTCTATAAGTGTTTTTATATGGTCTATGTCTGTCTCTAAAATCTTTTTCATATGGGACTGGGGAAAATGGTTCATTAGTAGTTTTGTCTCCTCGGTTATTTCCGAGTAGGTTCGATGAGTGCCTGAAGTATCCGTAGTCTTTCCATATGACAACGGTCCCATCCACCAGCGGAATGTAGTCCGAATTAGTGTAGTCGGTAAGTTTAGCAGTAGAGGTTGTTACGAAAAGTAGTATGTTTAGGATCCTGAATAAAAACAGAAGAGCAGAAATGAGAGAAAGAAAATACAGAATTATATCAGATTGTCTTTATAGACTACCTCCTCTTTATTAGAACTGTTGATCCCAAGTCAGCTTCTACTATAACTTCTTCGAATAAGGGCGTAAGTTTGTTACCAAGTCGTTTATTCAATTTCATTAGTACCTTTTCGCCTACTTGGAAAGTTCTATTTCTTCTGTCCGCATTATGTCTCCGTAGTAAAAGTTCCTGTGCCTTGTTAATTTTGTCTCTAATGTTTGCTTCTAGCTGTGGTGGGGATGAATGTATTATCTCGATTGGTTTTTTATCTATGACGGAGTGGATTGTTCTGTTATATTCTATTGTTGCCTGGAGTATAAGTTCAACTGTGTCATTCAAATGTTTTTCTAACTTTAAGCATCTAGCAATTTCTGTGAGGGTGCTGTGAAATCTCTCTACCTGTCCATTTGATGTACTATGAAGCGGAGGGGAATTTACGATTTCAACATTAAAACGATTTCTTAAAAGTGACTGAATTGTGCCTGAGTTTAACGATGGTTCATTGTCGCAGTATATAGTTCTGGTATTAGGGAAGAAGTTCATGAGTTGTAAAATAGGTGGCTCGATGTCCACTATGGTTCTAGAAGCTATGGGCTGAACAATGGCAAATTTAGAGAATTTATCGATGCAAGTTAAGAAATATTTTTTATCAGTGGAAAAAATGTCAATGTGAAGAATCTCTCCTACCTGGTTAGGGACGGGCGTTTCGCCTATGCATTGTTTTTGTGGATGCCGATCGTATTTGGCTTTATAACAAATCTTACAATTTGCAACTATCTCATTAACAATACGAGTCATTTTCGGGAAAAAATTGTCTTGGAGGATTTGTTTTACATTCTCCTGAGCTGCTCTATGAGCCCTGTTATGTTCCGCAACTACAATTTCTTTTTGCTCGTTTTTATCGTGAACGTCGATGACCAGCTTGTTAGAATGCCAAAATTTAGTTGTTGGGAAGGTTTCAATTAATTTGTTTTGAATAAATGCTAAAGTTGGTAAGTCACATTTTATTGCGTTTACTACATCTTTCTTAACCGCATGCCACACTGTTTCTAATAGATTTTTTTTATCCGAAAAATGGATAGTATGTCTTGTTTTTTGCGCAAACATAATTATGATACTTTTCGAAGCTACCAAGCCCTCCTCGACAATGATTTGATTTCGAAAACAATTTATTGGTTTGTCAGTAGACTCGATAGTGTATGTTAATGACAACTCGCTATGTATCGTGGCCAGATCAGATGGAGCATCTTTTCTAAGGCGTGAAGGTTTTGTCTTGACAAGGCATCAGCGACAAAATTTTCCTTCCCTGGCTTATAGAAAATTTGGGCATTATGCTCATCAATATAAGCTTTCCACCTTTTTATTTTCGCGTTAGTGTTTTTTTACGAGACTGCAAATGTAAGTGGCTGATGGTCAGTGTAAATATTCAAATTTTTTACACCGTACAAAAAGTTTCTTAGGGTTTTTAAGGCCCAAACTATTGCAAGCAGCTCACGTTCATTTGTTGCGAAGTTTAACTCATTGTCTTTTAAAGCCTTGGAAATCATGGTAATTGGTTTCTTGTCTTGCGACAAAACCGCACCTAGACCAGAGGACGACGCGTCTGTTGTCAAGTCGAATGACTTCTGATAGTCAGGGTATAAGAGCAATACGTCTTCCGATGCTAAAACATTCTTTAGTTTATCGAATGCCAAACGTTGTTCTTGGGAAAGGCTCACTGGTATTTTTTTTGATTGCCCAGCGCTTACTTTGCCGTTATCATCTTTCAGTATGTCCGTTAATGGTTTGGCTATAGATGCAAAATCTTTTATAAAGCACCTATAGTAGTTTGCTAATCCGAGAAATGATCTAACATGGAACAATGTAGTGGGCTGTTCGAACTTGCCAATTGCTTCTACTTTACTGGGGTTTGTTGCAATACCTCCACGAGATACCACAAAGCCAAGATACTCAACTTTTTCTTTAAAAAAATTAGACTTTTCTCGTGATACTCTCATGTTTGCATTATATAACTTCTCTAACACCCATGCAATATGGTCTACGTGACTTTCCATATTCTCTGAAAATATGATTACATCATCTTCGTAAACAAAGCATGATTTTCCAATCTGTTCTCGAAGCACGTCATCTATTGCACGCTGAAAAATGCTGGGGGCGTTTTTTAAGCCAAAAGGATGCCTGCAGAATTCATACTTCCCGTTTCCTACAGAAAATGCAGTTTTTTGTATCCTTTTCTGCAAGGAGTATTTGGTGAAATCCTGATTTTAGATCGAGTGTTGTAAAGTATTTTGCTGTCCCAAGATTTGAGAGAATTGCTACGATGTTTGGTATAGGGCATTTGTCGTCAATGGTTTTTGAATTTAATTTTCAAAAGTCAATAACAAGGCGTAATTTTTTTATTTCCTTGTTCGTCGACACCTTTCTTATCCCATACGGGATTATTATATGGTGATCTGGATGGTTTGATAATATTGTCTTTTAGCATGCTCATTGTTTCTTTATTAACAAAATCAGACACCCCTAATGGGTAAGGGTAAAGTTTTGAGTAAATCGGATCATTGTTTTCTGTACGAATTGTAGCTATAATATTTGTGTTATATGGGAGAGCTTCATTGGGGTCAGCAAATACGCCTATTTTTTCTCTTAGCATTTTCTGAAATTTCTTTTCGATTTCGTGTGGAACTTGAATGTTTCCTACCTCTGTGAAATTAACGCTTGCGCATTTTTGAAACTGGATCATTTCGGATCCGAAATCTGTTTTTAATATTTTATTTTTGAAATTTAAGGTGGCGTTTACCTTATTTAGTAGGTCAAGACCGATTATACCATCAAAGCTTGACAAACTTGGAAGCAGAAAAAAATTCTTTAACAAGGTTAAAGCCATGCAGTGACTTGACAATAAATGTTTCTTCTACGTTAGTAATTTTTTTAATCTGGAAGAGGTTTTATATAATTTTTTGATGCGCCTGTATCTAAGAGCAATTTGATTTTTACCTGCTATTGTTCGTTCTACAAACGGTAACAGGGAGCTACTTCTAAAAAATTAATTTCTTCGAGCTGGTTTTCGTCGTCAATGTCCGCTACTTCAGCCTCTGTAGTAGCCTGATATTCTTGATATTCTTGGCTTTCCTGATTGCCTTCCTGCGAGAGGTGGTTAACTCTTTGTTGTTTCGGACCCGTGTTTGCCGTTTTTTGAACCTGATTTTGGTATGGGACTTGGGATGAACTACCTTGATTTCGATTTTGGGTCGGTTGCCTGAACCGGGATGAACTGTCAACGTCCATCGGTTGAGGTGGTTCTTGCTTTATGTTTTGGCTGTAATATTGTGGGTTTTCCCTGTTAAAAATGGGCTTTTGCCTTGTTGTGGGGTATTTTTCCCGGTAGTCGTGAACCTTGATTGCTTTTGTTCATTACGCAGAGTTTTTTCCTCAACGTTCTTTGCAAAATTATTCGCAAAGTGGAAACGTTCATGATTGGACTCGACCTCTTGGGCTAGAGCCAAAGCTGATGGCAGATCCCTAGGTCGTGTTGAAAAAAGGATATCACTAGGGCTTTTCTTTGTTCCCGAAATAAAAACTCTTAATGCGTCCGCTCTATACTTTTCGTTAATAGAAGCAGCTAAAGTGGAATCGTATGTCATGATTGTTTTATTTATAAGAAGCGTCAATTTCTTTTCGATTTCCTCATAATACTGAATTATGGTCGAATTTCCTTGACGTAGAACAGATAATTCTTGTTCTATAGGGTAAATTGGTCGCTTGTCGGCATACGTAAAATCGAGCCTATTGATAATTGCCTTAAAATTCAAAGGTGTATCATAAGTGGATAACACCATATCTGCGGGGCCTTTAATTTTATTTCTTATTATACCCAATGCCTGATAGTGTCTTGAACTTCCAGAATGCTTTTCAAAAATTTTATATGCTGAATGGGCGGCTCTCCGCCATGAGACGTATGTCTCAATTTTTCCCTCAAAGTCTGGGACTGATTTTACGTGGTCTAATGACTCATCGCATTTTATGTTATAGCGTATTTCCACTGCTCCGTTTCCCTAAATTTTAACAGTAACTGACGAAAGCTGTTTCCATTGCTCTGTTACTGAACCTCCGCAAATAAATCATCTGTTCGTTTTGTTTTGCTTTGTATTTTCTGCAAAACAAGTGAGAAAAACTAACCGAAATTGTACATCGCAAATAAGTAACAGTGTGTTGCCAACTTGTATGGCTTATTTTTAATGCCTACAAGCATTTTTGCTTGCATTGCAGAAGCAGTACAAGTCCATTTTCGTATATACGTTGGAGTTATTCTGATCTGCCCTAAGTGCAACAAAATTATCCGCCCACAGTTTTAAAAGCAATCCTTTGAACCTTGGCACCCAGTTCAATTGTTCCCTACGATAATTCATCAAAAAACAAAATTTTTAATTACTTTTTGAATATTACAAATATTGCGCCTACCTATTCACAATTTCTGCTATTCACAATCATCTGTTTTGGGACTGTTACATTAAAAGTGCCCATTAACAGCGATGTTTTATCGAACAAGTGTTCAAATGAACCAGTTCCTCTTCAGTTATTCTTCAGTTAATATTTACGGTCAGTTTTACTTCAGTTAATTCCTTATGGGAGAATACATGCAAACTGAACCTCAGTTACTGTTAAGTAACATAACTGAGAATAACTGAGCAGTGGAAAGACCCTATTAGTATCTATTTCTGCATCTTTAAATATTTCCACCTCGGGAACGGACACTGTTGTTTGGTTTAATTTATTTTCCATATACTTAATTTTCTCTTCGAACCGTTTTGCTTGTGTTTCGAGTGCAGCATTAACTGCATACTCGATTAGAGCCTTCATATCGGACTGATTAAACGACATTTTAGCAAAGGCTTCGGATGGTTTTAGTGTTTTCACAATTTTTTCTATTAACTCTTCTAACTCAGTATCGCTCATAAGACTTTGTTAGTATTATTTTGTTACGGTAATGTATCGTACAGATGAATTTGTAAACACTCGCTATATAGTTTTATTCTTGATTTGTTTATTTATCTTTATTATTTTCCTACATAAGCACTCTACTTACATTTTTATAAATTTTATCCTAGGTAATGTTGTTGTTTTTTCTGCTGTTGCTTTTGTTGCTATAGTTGTTGCTTTTCGTCTTTCCTGCCGCTTCTTTTTTGATGTCGTTGCTGTTGCTGTTACAGTTGTTGTTGTTATTATATTATATTAGTTTTTTCGTCGCTGTTGTTCGTCGTTTTAGTTTTGTTTCTTTTTGTGTAAGTTCACTGATCTCTATCGACTATCTTGTTTTGTTTACACTTCACTTTTTGACTTTTTACTTTTGTTTTTACTTTTTTGTTGTTGGTTTTTTTTTTTTTTCTTTTTATTTTCCAGGAGTGAGTTTGAACCACTGGTTGGGCGCCAATTACAAATAAGTGTCTTTTATTAGTGGCCACTTGGGCGTTTATTGATAAATCCAAACTGAGAAACTAATTACAATATCGGTCTTATAAATATGCAAGCCCTGTCATGATAGTTGCTGACCTAGCGTTTCGCAAGATGTGGCACCAGCGTTGGTTCCGAGAACTTTCGGCTTCCGTGAGAGCGAAGTTCGGCTGACGCTGCACAATATTTAGAGCGTTGACCCGTTATGTGTTAACTTGTATATAAAAAGAAAACTAGAATAAATAAATATCTGCAAACGAAATTCACCCAATTAACCTTAGCAACAGTTCTCCCTTGCCCGTTCTAGAATCGTGTGTACTTGTGTTTTTAATTTTTTTTTTAGTCTTTATTCACTTTAATTATTTTGGTCAATTAAACAATATCAAAATATATTTTTTTTTTAACTTGGCTATTTTATTTTTTGCATATTTCCCTCAAGAAAAAAAAATCAAGGAACTGAAAAAAGTTTACAAATCTTACAAACATTAATTATCTAACAGTTACTTTTTGGACTGATAGCTTGAGATTGGGTTTCTCAACCTATCGCTGGGTAGGAAGGTCATTACGATAAAGGCGGGATAGGCTGCACGTCTTTCGTGAGATTGTTTGGGCGCGATGAGAGCTTGCTCAAGTACCTTTCCTTGTGTTCCGCTATTACTTCCCTGACCGTTGTACGTTTAAGTCCCTTTGTATGTTTGCGTTGCGAAAGTACCACGGTGCCCCGGGATAGTTCTCAGTATCTTCGTCTGGGCTCTTTGAGGATGTTGATGTTATTGCTGCTCGCGTTACCCCATAGCTGGCAGACATAGGTCCAGATTGGTTTCAGAACGGAATTGTAGAGCAGAACCTTGTAGTCCAGCGAGCGTTGATAAGCCAATGGAGGCTATTGGCTTTGAGTTTAAGCTGTGTTGTCTTAGCATCACTCCCAGGTAAGTTACTTAGTTTGCTTTCGGTAGTGGGGTGTTGTTTAGCGTGAGTCGTGGACAATCTTGCCTGTTTATGGTAAAAGTTACTTGTTTGCATTTTTGTTCGTTTACCTTAATCCGCCAGTCGGATAATCAGTTTTCCACTTTAACCATATGACGAGCAAGTTGATGTTGTTAGACCTCTGCATGTAGGGATGTCTGATGTGTAGGGAACATATAGTGTCGGCCCAAGTACGCTGCCCTGTAGAACGCCAGCTTCAATACGGTGTTCGTCGGGTATTGCAGAGTTGCATCTTACTGCAAACTTCCTGTCGTAGAGGTACGACTGTAACAGTTTATGTGTGTTGACTGGGAGTGTTGATTTGATCTTCTACATCAGCCCTTCCAACCAGACTCTGTCGAACGCCTGAGACACATCCAACAATATTGCAGTACAGTATTCTCGATTTTCGAACGCGCCTCGTATTTCTGATGTTATGCGTTTGACCTGCTCAATAGTTCCGTGTTTTTAACGAAAGCCGAATTGATGTGATGGGATTATGTTATGGAGATTCAGGAATTGATTAATCCAAATCAGCAAACATTTTTCAAAGAATTTTAATAGACACGACAAAAGGCTTATAGAGGGGTCATTATGATGATCGACTTTTTCCATCTCTCTGGAAAGTGGCCAAGTTTTGTGATTGCATTGAATAACTGTGCAATCATGAAGACTGCACAATAGGGAAGCTCAATAATCATCTTTGGTTTTATTAATAATAAATAATGGTTTTGTGGAAAAGTATGGAACAGGCAGAAGGAAGCATCTCCGATCCCATAAAGTATTCGGGGTATCTCCTAGAAATAAATTGATGATCCCTTCATAATGAAAACTTTACATATCTCTCGTGCCTCCTATTCTTGAATATGGATCTTGTATGTAGTATGCTATATACAGGATTCATCAGGACAGAATAGAATCCGTACAAAATCAATTTGTGGTCGTGTCCTTCAGGCTTCTTAGCTGTAACCCTAACATCAACTTCTTACATCGCAGACTAATAATTGTTCTTCTCATACTAATCTCGAAACAATGCTAGGTGTAATTTGTTTATACATACTAAATTAATGTTTTTGATTGTGTGATCAGAGATACTTAACATTTTTTACCTTTGTTTCTTAACTGGTTATTCTATATATGCTCTGAACTTATGTTCTATCTATTGGTGGGTCGCCTTATGCTTGGGTCCTGGCGCTAACAAGCCGGACCTTGGTATTTGTGAGCCGCTTGAATGTACGATTCGTTAGTACATCTACGTCCAAGCAACAAATACTCAAACTGTCTACAGTCAATTAAAGTATATTGTATTTTATTGCAGGTTAATTAAATCAGATGATGTACCACACGCCAAGAAACCAAAACTCGAGCTTAAGGATGAAATCGAAAAAATTGAAAATTCGAAAAAACTAAAAAAACAGAATGATACCTTATTTAAATTTCGTGATGAATTAAAACGAGAAATGAAAAAAACTGATATTGAGAAGCTTTTGAGGTATAACGCGCAAAATCCCATAGCTGGCGACTCTGAAAAACTTTTAGATCAAGCGGCAGATTTATTGGCGTTCGGCTCAATTGAGCCTTGTCCAGAATGTAAGAGTACACAGTACATTTTTAATAAATCTGGTTATCTTTGTAACGGAAATGTAACGGAATGGACCAAATGCACAAAGTTATTAATTGAGCCCATGCGACGTGCGTGCAAGGTTCCAGAAGACTTAAAACCCACCTATCTATTTTTGAGTGCCGTTAAAAAAACACCTGAAACGCGTGTTATTCAATACATTCCTCCAAGTGCATCGACTGTTGCTAAGAACATCTCAACAAAGGCAAATCCAGATGAACTTGATGGGTACGTACAAACAAAAAAACAATACTAAAATCTGGTTTTCATAGCCCATAGCACGCGAAAAATATCATTATTGGCTACTACTTGTGATATCCGCTTAACAACAAACCTTTGTATCCATTTAACTAGTATTAAAAACATTGCTGTGTTATTAATGTAATCAAAAAGGTGTTAGGGATCTCACTTTTTCTTGGATCGTTTACTTGTGTCTTTTGAGTAACCTTTCAGGCTATCAGTGTCAAAGCGTATGAAAATGAAATTTATTTACCTCACTGCACAGCTATTTCATCTATGTAAGTGGGTTGTCCGAACCCATTCTCGGTCAATTTTTTTCCCAACAACTTTAAATATGAGATTAAATACTCGACGATTTCAATGCGTTCTTTTTGAAGCCTTACGTAAATCCCATACAATGCCACAAAATATAGTTTTAAAGCAGTGGGGGGCAGCCAATTTTCGCCGGCGAGCAACAACAAAACCTGCAGCAATCGTAAATTCTTCGTCAGCTTATTTATTTATTTACTTTTTATACTTTGATACTGAAAGTATGATAGTATATTGGTGTCTGTCCGTCCGTCCGTCTGTCCGTATGAACGCAACTTTTTTCGACACCCGTAAAGCTAGAGACTTGAAACTTTGCAATTATGTTTGTCTATAGACGCGACAGACAAATTTAGTGTCAAGATAGGTAGTGCAGTTTTCCAAAAAACTGCATCAAAAATTTGGATGCCACACCCACACCTTCCGTCCCGCACCCTTAACCGTTGTTAAAACGGTTATGTGTGTATCTTCCACATTTTTTGAACTCGAGTCACCTAATTTGGTACGAAGATATATGCTGACATCTTCAAAAAATCTGCACCAAAAATTTCTAAGCCAGGCCCACCTCTGCCGCCCACCATTTAAAATCGGAAATATCGATATCGCTTTCAGTTTTTAAACTAGAGCCCCCAAATTAGGTAGAAAGACAGAAGGCAACATCTACAAAAGATCTGCATCAAAATTTAGGATGCCACGCCCACCCAAGCCTTATAAAATTGGAATCGGCTATATCCTTGGATGCCTCGCCCACCTCTGCCGCCCACTATATAAATTTGGGTAACATGATTTTACCACCCGGC
Source organism: Scaptomyza hsui (assembly GCA_018152825.1). NCBI lineage: Eukaryota > Metazoa > Arthropoda > Insecta > Diptera > Drosophilidae > Scaptomyza > Scaptomyza hsui. The sequence goes on from JAECXO010000073.1 coordinate 125,958, forward strand.
AAGCAGACTCCTTACCATCCGTTGTTTTACTGGTATCAAAGTATTCCGCAGTCTTTTGCGTCCGACTGCAACGTTTTCACTTGTCTACTATTTGTGATTATCCAATGAGTCATTTCTTAACTTCTTCTTCGTTAGTGTACATATGCATGTTGGAACCTAATTGTTGATTTATTTTTATTTGCACTCGACTCGGGACCGATGCTCGCGCTAACAGTCATTGTCTGTATGTCTGTGACCTAAACTTCAATCTTCGATATCTCTGGTGTTTCTCAACCGATTTCGATGAAATTTTCAGAAAAGTTCAATCGTTACCCATTATTTCAACCCCCATTTACATTTTCCAAATTCGAGATTTTTTTATAATCGATTCCATGTGTATATCGTAGACCAGAAAAGTTATCGATAGTTTGAAACAAACTTATTCTGCTTATGGTATAGAAGAACTTATATTCAAAATCTGAAGTGCGTTCGGGGTATAAAAAATGTTCCACACTTTTTTATTGAAACAGACACAGACCATTGATTTTGTCTTTTAATCGAAACAATTTTTATTACAAATATTTAATTTATTTTTAGTCCAATAATAAAACGAGAAAAACCACCGCTGTACAATTACAAAATATCGTTAATCGGCATGAAAGACAGTGAGGAGGAAATAAAAAAACGTATCGCGAAATTGGGAGGAAAATTTGATCCTAAAATTAATGCTAATACTGTTGCTATTATATCAACAGAAAAAGAAGTAAAAAAGTTAAGCTCTCGGATGAAAAAAGCAAAAGAACATGGCATACATGTTGTTCCTGAACAGTATCTAGACTCTGTTGAATCTGATGGCACTGGCGCCCTTAATTTTATATGTAGTATGGCTATCTGCGACTGGGGTACAGATCCAACAACACGTTTGCCTCAAGAAGAAATAAAGAGCTCGAAGTCAAAAAGTATATACACGAAATCAGTACCAAAGTCTGTGACTCTGAAGATAAAAAATGGTCTTGCTGTTGATCCCGATAGTGGTCTGGAGGACGTTGCTCACGTATATGTTAAAGGCGACAATAAGTATAATATTGTACTCGGCTTAACGGACATACAGCGCAACAAAAATTCATACTACAAGCTACAACTTTTGGAAGCCGATAATAAAAATAAGTACGTATAATTTATAGCAAAAGTTTAAATAAGTCTGCTATTGCCTTTTATTTTCATTTTATAGGTACTGGATTTTTCGCTCGTGGGGTCGTATTGGTACAACAATTGGAAACTCAAAGGTGGAAGACTTTAAAACGGTCACAGATGCTATGCATTGTTTTAATTGTGTATATGCAGAAAAAACAGGAAATGATTTTGAAGAAAGGAATAATTTTGTTAAAATTCCGGGTCGTATGTACCCAGTTGACATACAATATGATGATGGGAACGTTGTAGAAGACACCAACACGCAAAATATTCAATCCAAACTTGAACCTTCGCTTCAAACCCTAATAAAGCTTATATTTGATATCGAAACTATGAAGAAAACAATGATGGAATATCACATCGATATGGAAAAAATGCCATTGGGAAAACTTAGTTTAAACCAACTTCACTCAGCATATACTGTTGTTAATGAAATTTATGAACTTATTCAGCAACGCGGTTCTAATTCAAGATTGATTGATGCAAGTAATCGATTCTACACCTTAATTCCTCACTGTTTCGGAGTCAATGCGCCACCTGTGATTGATACCATTGCACAGGTTGAAAATTTACGTCAAATGCTGGATTCTTTATCGGAGATTGAGGTGGCGTACAATTTAATAAAGAACGAGGATGATATGAGTAGCATTAACCCATTGGATAAACATTACGAACAGTTGAAAACACATCTGGAACCGCTTAACAAAAATAGTGATGAATTTGTAACTTTGAACAGTTATGTGCAAAATACACATGCATCTACACATAGCTCATATGAGCTAGAAGTTATTGACGTATTTAAGGTTGCCAGGAAAGGCGAAGCTCGGCGTTTTAAACCTTTCAAAAAACTTCATAATCGAAAATTGCTGTGGCACGGCTCTCGAATTACTAACTTTGTTGGAATATTGTCTCATGGTTTGAAAATTGCTCCGCCTGAGGCACCACCAACTGGCTATATGTTTGGCAAGGGCATATATTTCGCAGATATGGTGTCCAAATCAGCCAATTATTGTTGTACCAGTGAGAAAAATTCTACTGGACTTATGCTTTTATCTGAAGTGGCTTTAGGTGACATGATGGAGTGTACTACTGCTAAATATATAGAAAAATTACCGAAAGGCAAACATAGCTGTTTTGGTCGTGGTCGCACAATGCCAGACCCAAAGGATTCAAGTATTCGTGATGATGGTGTCGAAATTCCCCTAGGAAAGCCCATTACCCATGAAAATTTGAAATCTTCGTTGCTGTATAATGAATATATCGTATATGATATTGCTCAGGTTAATGTTCAATACTTATTCCGGATGGAGTTTAAGTACAAGTATTAATAACAATGACTTCAGAAAACTTTCGGAAATATATAATACGGCTTAAAACATTGTTTTTTTTAATGAAATTTTTTTGTGTTTTTATTGTTTATAACTAAATACATACATACTAAAATAATTTTGTGTAATTTTTTTGCTCCATTTTTCTTAATTTTACTATGAAAAAGCTTAAAAACTATTGTTGTTGAGCGTGTTCCGCTTGTCCCCCGCCCTGTGCGCAAGCGTTGCAGCGATGTAGAACTGTGCTGTGTTCTCCACAAACAGCGTTGCCGCAGCCGAAGCAGTACGTACTCAGAACGGCAAAGGCGAAATGACGGTCTATTCGCCCTAGCCGCAAACGACGGTGCATCGGCTTCTACCGGTCTTGATATCATCAGAAATGAACAAAAAAAATAAATACACAATCTTCTCTTGAATGTGAAGGTGTTTTTTCGTACCCTGACATCAAATGCTTCCATCGCATTATATGATTATTCAGGACACGTTCCTCGATATTTGGTGAGGCCAATTGTTTAGTGAGAAGTAACAGGAATGACCGCCGTCTGTCACTCCATTTTATTGCTTCATCTCATTATAAATTGTAAAAGCAGCCAATGCAGCATATTATAGAACATGGCCAGTGGCCAGCGTTTCGTTGATCGCTTGCATGTGTACGTGCCAAGCATCTGGTCCATTGTATCAACGCCGCTTCCGCTTCTCACTTTGCCCGTCGACACGGCAAGTGTAGTGCAATTTAGACAGCACGTTCACAACTTTATTTTTCTTAGGTACATATGAGCACAACGCTATGTCCCCTTTGTTGAACCCGAACAATGTGCTGTTGATGGGGCGCTTCGGGTTCTTCTTCAATTCCCGTGGAACAAAAGTTTTGTTGTAGCGCACTGTACCAACATATGCGGTCTTCCCCCTCATCAAAATACGCGCCAAATCCAAAGTAGTGAAGAATTTATCCGCGTATATTGTGCGGCCTGCATCCAAATATTTTTCCGCAAGTTTAAGCACTACGTTTTGCCCTTGATTTACTTCGCGTTCTTAGTTAGGCAATTTGCCGGAATATATCATTCCCTTCACGGGATTATAAGACTTCGAGTCGCATAACCACCATACTTTTAGACAATACTTATTCGGATTTGACGAAATGTATTGCGTGGAGCGGGTGCGGCCTCTTTAAGGGAACAACTGCTCATCGACGGTTAGTGCTTCATGAGGAGTGTAAGACCCGTTTTACACGATGAAGTTTTTGCTTCTGTAACATTCGCTTGTTGGCAAAGGGAGTAGAGGGGTAACAACTGCAAGCAATGCTTCATGTAGTGTTGGGTTGCTCATGAGTGAGTGAACAAAAAAGAGTTGTTCATTAAACTGAGCGAGTGAACATGTTCAGCTGCTCACTTGCTCACTGTTCAGTTGCTCACTACTCACTGTTCAGTTGTTCACTACTCACTATTCAGTTGTTCACTACTCACTGTTCAGTTGTTCTCTGCTCACTGTTCAGTTGTTCACTGCTCACTTGCTCTCTGTTCAGCTGTTCACTGTGTTCAGTGTTCAGCAAGGGAACATTTTCACCAAGTGAGCAATGAGCAACCAAACACAACCCAACACTACTACTATCGCTTACATTAAAAATACCAAGTTTATTATAGCCGTTGGCGATTTTGTGGAACAATGCAGTATTTTGATTTATATTATATTTTATTTTAATTATGCCAATCAATTTGTAATTTTTTCAAATAAAACATAATTTACTGAAGATCGAAACAGACGTATCTGTGATTTTAAGCCATTTCAGCCGTTTTTCGTAATATCATTTGGTCACATTGTTTTAAAGCGTCTGAATTCCCGTTGGTTTAAATTTTATAATACGCAATTAAAAAACCTAAAATGTCTCGACCCCAAAGTGCCATTTGGAAGCATTTTACAGATTTGGGAAATAAAGAGGTGAAATGTAAATATTGTCGCAATGTGCTGAGCAGCAAGTCGCAGAGCAACTTAGGGCGGCACCTTTCTAGCAAACACCCAACCGCAATGGAGCCGCTTGTCCGGCAAGACGATGAGACTGCCAATATTGATGAATGTAATAGACAGCAACGCATGACGGCGTTTTTTCAAAGGCCGATAAGTGCAAGCAGAAGTCAGAAGATTGATCGGCAGGTTGTTAAAATGATAGCTAAAGGGCATCATGCGCTTCGGATGGTGGAAGAGCCGGAGTTTAAGCAGTTGATTGAAGATGTCTCTCACTGCCCCGGATATAAGCTTCCTACACGGAAAACTATTTCAAATGTTTTGATGCCGCAAATTTGCGATGAGCAGACGGCCATTATAAAGAGGAAATGCTTGATGCGACGGCGGTTTGCCTGACAACAGACTGTTGGACTTCTCTGGCCCATGAAAGCTATATGGCGGTGACTGCCCATTTTATTGGAAAGCAGTCGACAACATTGAAGTCGTTTATGCTGTCGTGCGAGCAAGTTGAGGAAAGCCACACATCCCAAAATTTAGCAGAAAGATTGCGGAAGGTTGTTATTAAATGGAGCATTGAAAATAAAGTTGCTGCTATTGCCTCCGACAATGCATTCAACATTGTTGGTGCTATAAAAATAGGCAACTGGCGTCACATACCGTGCTTCGCACATACTTTAAACCTTATTGTGCAAAAGGGTTAGAAAAATTAGCACCATTCGCATGAAATTCAGTGCAATTGTTCATTTTTCAAAGAAGTACAACGGCGTATAAAAGCTTAAGGACACCCAAGCTAAACTAAGACTCCCGGATGTTAAGCTTGTTCAGGATGTACCAACTCGCTGGAACTCTACTTTTAAAATGTTTGAGCGACTGATAGCATTGAAGGAGGCGGTGATGCTGGTGGTTTCGCTTCTGCGACCCGATCTGGGCTTGACCAATCAGGACTTCGAAGCTATAGAAGAAGTACAACCCATTCTTCAACCGTTTTTGCAGGTGACAACCAAACTTTCGGCAGAGAAAAATGTTACTCTATCAAAAGTGATAGTGCTGGCAGGAATTCTGCAAAGAGAGATAGGTAGTCTTAGTTTTGGGCTAAACGAGTCAGCCGCTGCAGTGGGAACTGTTCTTCTGAGGGAGATGGAGCACCGCTTCAAGGACTTGGAGTCAAATTCATTGTTCGCTGAAAGCACTGTGTTGGATCCCCGATTTAAAGGGCGAGTTTTTAGAAACCCGGACGCTTTTAAAACCGCGGTTTCTAATATTAAAAAACATCCATCGCCATGCCAATGACACGCCTGCAGTATCCGTTGAAGAAGAAATTGTCAAACAAACAACAGAAGACGATATTTGGAAGGAATACGACGAAACCTTTCAACAAGTGAGCTGGCCGTCAAACAACACAGTGGCATCCATTCGAGAAATGGACAAATACCTCTCCGAAGAGTATTTAAATCGGAAGGAAGATGCTTTAAAATGGTGGGAGCAAAGAAAGGGGCAATATCCACACTTATACTCCTATATGATCAAACGCCTATGTTTATTGGCCACATCAGAGCCATGCGAACGAATATTTTCCGGTGCGGCACAGACAATTACAAAGAGGTGAACACTTTTGAAGCCAACGCAGGTGAACAATCTCACGTTTTTGATAATAATATGTAAAAGATGCTGAATGGTAAGTCTTTAGATTACATATTTTATTTTACAAAAACTAACTCATATTTGTTTCAGCTCAGACGAATGCCTGCCAATGGCAACATATTTTTTGGTCGAAACATTTAAGGGAAGAAATAATTAAAATCAATTAGTTTTTAGTTTTCATTTATATTTTATTCTTATATTTTTATTTTTAGTTTTATGAGCATTGAATGCTGAATTTAAAATATTATTTTATTTTTTAATATTAGCTATAATACACAAAGAATACTAAAGCTAAGTAAATTATAGAGCGCTACGTCCAGGCCTTCAGCTCTTAAATTTAAAAATTAAACTGAAGTTCCTTATTTTCGTTGAAAAATATATGAGAAAAGGTTGTTATTATTTTAAGTGGGAGTTTACATTCAATTGGGTATACATTGAACAGTGAGCAACTGAACAGCTGAGCAATGAGCAGTCAGCAACTGAGCAGTGAGCAAGTGAGTAAGTGAGCAAGTGAGTAGTGAGCAACTGAGCAAAGTGAGTGAGTTAACTCACTTTGAAAAAAAGAACAAGTGAACATGTTCACCAAAGTGAGCAATGTTTACCCAACACTAGCTTCATGACTTGTGTAGTTGGGATTTATTTTTCTCATTGCATGTAAACACAGAGTTGCACAGTGTTTGGTGTGAATAATAAAGTTATCGATACTATATATCGCACAAGCAAATATTAGCGCAAATAGTAAATACATTGTTGTGGTTTATAAATTATTAATAAAAATGTTGTGGACCAAAGAACTTGTTGAATTCGGGGCGAAATGTATGTTTATCGACAGTAAATTTAAACCAGAGTTGCATTTTAAAAGGAAAAATTTCACTGAAAACTTCAGCGTGTAAATGCGACCTGAATTCCAAAGAAATTTCAAAATGGAATGAATAAAAAATTAATGAAAAAACTTCAGCGTGTAAATGGGCTCTAAGCGTACAAATAATTTTTTCTAAGAAATTAAATAGACTTAAAACAAAAAAATTTTAAAATAAATGATAAGTATGTAATACAAATCATTTAAAATGTCGCATTCAAAAATGTTTCCCTGCGGCGCTCTTTTTTAACACATCAAATTCTTTTCTTGCATTCCAAGAATAACACCACAAAGAGACACAAATTGTCAGAAAAACATCAAAATTTGCATTCCAAGTTAAAAGTTTTTAATATTTTAAGTTCTTTTAATTAATTAGATGGAAATGTGAAAAAGCTTTTTCGTTTTTATATGAAATAGGTTTGACTCTTCCGGCACGTGAATTTACTGCACCACAATGTTGTGGGCTGCCAACGCAATTTGACTGTGCTCTAAATGTCGCTGGAAATGGATAAAAAAAAGGGTTCAAAATCCTGAGGAAAAATTATAACCTCTAGCGTAAAAATGTTAAAATTAAATATATGTTCGTTGTTTTGCGACTTTTGAGTACTTAGTGATTTATCAATATATTTTATTTAATATTTTTGTCTTAATTTTCAGAAATATATTAAACTTCATTAAATCAAAAAATCAATATCAGGGGTGTGCCAGCCACCAAAACCAGCCCGATTCCAACCTAAAACCAACCTCGAGGTGGTTTTAGGTGTGCCAGAGCCGAGTTCGAGATGATTTTGAAACCTCAAGAAATTTGGCCCGAGATTTGGTTAATTTAAGCAATATTAAATGTCTAATGACTAACAAGTGTTAATTTTTCGAAAGGTAATTTTAAGCTTAGTTGCATATTGCAAATACATTTGAATTTAATAAATGTTTTATATTCATGATTTTCAATATTAATAAATCTTTAACAAATCTCTAAGACTATTTGCCGTTCTGTGTAAGCGTGCAAAACCGTCCCTAACAAAGGAGCTGCCACCTTGTTTGGTTAACAATAACTATTATTTGGAGTCTTTATTAGATCAATTTTAAAGATACTTTTTTGTGACAAATAAACATAAAAAAATCGTACTTTAAGGTAACAAAATTGCATGGTTGAGCAGTGTACAGTTTGTTGTAAATTTAACTAAGTTATTGCAGAAAACTTTTTTTTATGAGGTGGCAACGGTGGTGCGGTGGCGGTTTTTGTTAGTTGTGTAAATGTCTACAGTAAGAAGAAGAATTTAATTTATGGAAAGTCATTGAGCAGCCAAAATGTAGGTTAAATTAAAATAGCATTTAGTTCTTTGTTTTTCATTTATTTTATTATTGGTCCATAGGGGAAAACACCGTTCACCTTTTGCACTTTTAAAATGTAAACAAAACCAGATTCGCCATTTACGAAGTACGTAGAACAGCTGTTTGAGCAAGCTATAATAGCAGGGCTGTCAAGCAACATGAGTTACTTGGCGGGCAAACTATTAAATATTTGTTTTGTATAAGAACTACAAGTGATAAGACCTAACATATTTTTATTTTACCATTTATTAAATATAACACTAATGCCATGAGGCCAACCTTGAAAACAATGACAAAAATGGGAAATACATTTTAAGCAATTTTAATTTTTGAAAGGTAGCAACCCTTTTTGGCCATTTTCGTTTTACGTATTTGATCCGAAACATTTTACCGAAAAATGAAATCTCCCTAACTTCTGGCACACCGACGGTTTTTTTTTTGAGATTTGAAAACCAGCTCGAGCCAAAATCTCCAGAGATTTCTGGCACACCCCCGTTATAGTCTCATTTATAACTAGTTGGTATGGTTGAACGCCTAACTTTCGAAGTGATTTCAATAAGACCAGAGATGTCTGCAATAAAGGTGATGCTTCTTGGAGCGAAGGGTTCACTTTGTGTAGTTATTCCCGACCAGACATTCACAACAACTGAAGACTTTAACGAGTTTGAAAAGAAATTACAGAATGAGAAGTCTTCTAAACTCTTGTAAGGATCTATTGCATTTGTTAATAAATGTGATGTATGTTTTCCTTTTGATTGATGAATGCATTAATCCATCTGGTGAAAAGTTCATAAAAGGATTATCAAAACTGTTTGACGACAACTGATGGCGCGGCACTGATTTGCAAAAAAGAATCAGGGGACTGCAAGTTACTCTAGCCATTTGAAGTATACTAAAAATAATCAAAAAAATAATAAAAATAAGTTCACAAAAATATATTCCCTGGAGGATTTTGAATTCGACAGAGTGTCAGCCAAATTGTTCCAGTATGCCAACGACCGGGTAACAAAGATGATAAAATACAAATAAAATAAAATGCCCAAGTAAGGTTAAGTTTGCTTTAAGAATTTTTAAATGTTAAATGTTATTAAGCCAAGCATGTAAAAAATTGAAAAAATTGAATTAAACTCAATAAACTAATAACATTATATATGGTATCTTGGTCTGATGAACTTGTGGGATAGTTCGGAGGAGGCTAAGCTGAGGCCACCAGGCGGGTCGCGGTTTACAGATAGCGAACGGCCCCTTTTGGGGTTAGCTGCGAATAAGCGGGTAACCTCGTGAATAAGCAGTCTCGGACAAACAACGGGTGCGGTAGGGTTATCGCACCGACAAGACGCTTGTGGCGCCTTTTTCAAATCATAGCCTCACACACTCCCAACTCCCCCACATATACCTACCTCAATCCCTACCCCTCATATCTCACTCCGGGCTGGGCTAAGGTGTCATTCGGACCGTGCCGAGAGTCAGCCTGGCTGGGGGCCCGGATTAAAAACTAGCCCAGTCTCTAACGGTGGGCTCAGGCGGATGGCGACCGCCGGTTCTATTTAGCCTTACCCGGGTACTGCGGATCTCTGCCCGGGCGGACCATACTTTCTCCGCAACTCGTGGGAACATGAAAGGAACTAACAACTACAACAAAAATTATAAAGTACAGCAGGATGTCCCTGCTGCCACTGTCGCTAGACAGTTCGAGGATCGCCTCCTTGATGGAGAGCGGCCCTCCCGCAACGTACCAACCAGGGAGCACGGAAGCAGCAGGCGCAGCACAACACCACGGCGAGGCAGGCTACGCGACTGGATGCCGCCCCGCGACTGGATGCCGCCCCGTGACAGGGTGCAGCTGCAGCCCCAAGAACCGTTAGCACTGCCGGACCATACCGACCGATGCTGAATGCAGTTAGGCGGCAAGGTGGGCATGGGCGCCCACAACAACAAAAGAGGGTGCTACCACGACGTGGAGAACCAGGAGGTCTGGATGACCCTGACGCCTCCAGCCGATACTCCCAAGAGGGTGTGTCAAGAGGAGCGTCCGAGTACGTCGAAGGCAGCGGCAACGGTCACATAATGGAAACCTTGCCCTCCTGTGACTACCTCGACTCGCCCGTCTTACGTGACTGTGGAGTACCCAATGCTCAGCCATGGGGACTTGTCCGCACTGGAGGAGGCCATCCTAGAAGAAATAACTCTGACAGGATGGGACACTGCAATCACGTTCGCGGGAATCCATTTAAGGGTAGGTCACCTCGTGATAGAGTGTTCGGACGAACACTCGGCGGATTGGCTGAGGACCATGGTGTCGAGGCTGCAAACGTGGAAAGGAGTTCCACTGGACTGCAAGGTGGGTGGTGACATTCCGTCACCACACAATATCACCATCTTCTGTCCCAGAAGGGCGGATCGGTCCACCGATTTCTTGATGGTTCTGCTGAGGAACCAGAATAAAATCGAGACCGATACGTGGAAAGTTATCTCGAGGAGATCGGAAGGTGGAGGTGCGTTGATGGTCATCGGCATTGACGAAGCCTCAAAGGACGAGATTGTGGCAAGAGGCCACCAGCTGGCATTCCGCTTCGGGACCATACCCGTTAGCGGTTTGAAGAAAGCGAGCGCTGGACCGGCAACTGCCCCTGCCCCAATACCGGCACCGGCAACGGCGAAGGTGGTACCCCCCCCCTCCCGCCCAAACACCGGCACCAGCAACAGCGGAGATTGTACCCCCCTCAAACCGCTATCGAGCCATCGGAGGATTTGGCCGAGGACGAGGACCTGGCGGAAATGACGCTCGGTCCCGAGATGCTGGAGGAAGGCATAGCTGAGTGGCCCCAGATGTCCTCGCAGGAGCTAGCGGAGGAGCTGAAGAGTGAGGACGTAGCTGACGTCACGATGACGGGCAGCGGTGATGAGGCCAACTCCGGCCCTACATCGCCAGAGAACGGAGCGGCGGCCTCGGAGAGAGGAGGTACTGGACATTACTATGACCAGTCGGGCTCTTTTGCCATATCTAAGAGATTGGCATGTCTCCTCAGAAGAATCAATGTCTGATCACAAGATCATCCTATTTAAACTTCAGGTTAATACGGATAGTAGCGTACCAACTCGTAATCCCAGGAAGACAGACTGGGAAAAATTTAGGTCGACACTACCGGTGAACTAGACAGAGTTGTACGAAATCTAAACAGTAGCATAAAGAATGCATTCGAGGAAAGCTGCCCACTAGGAAAAACGCGCAAAGAGAAGGATGCCCCATGGTGGAATGACAGTCTAGAGAGACTACGTCTAACTACCCGTCGCCTCTTTAATAAAGCTAAGAGAGATAAATTATGGGATGAATACCTTGAAAGCCTTACCTTGTACAGTAAGGAAATCAGAAAGGCCAAACGCAAGAACTATAGGGACTTCTGCGAAAGCATATCAAGTACAACAGAAGGTGCCCGGCTCCATAGAGCACTGTCCAAACGGGCACCGGAGGCAAACCTAGCCTTGAAGCGTAGGGACAATACCTTTACGACCAGCAACATGCAAAAGCTATAACTTCTGTTTGAGACGCACTGCCCAGGGAATATACCCTGCCATTCATGCGAAACACATGAGACAGAAGTTCAACACAGACCGACGGCTCTTGACTGGGCAAGCGCCAAGTCAGCAGTCACGATGGAGAAGGTAAAATGGGCAATTAAAACATTCCAGCCCTACAAATCTCCCGGTCTGGACGGCATATCACCAGCATTCCTCCAACAAGGACAGGACTTACTCCTACCCATCCTGAGAAAAATTTAAGTTAGTAGCCTAGCACTCGGAATTATACCGAGTACTTGGAGTAGAGCTAGGGTGGTCTAAGTTCCCAAAGCAGGGAAGACAGGTATTATTGTGTTAAACAATTGTAACAGTGATCGTGAATGTAATTTGTATGTATTTACGCGTGGATATTGTGATTTTGCTTTATTAAATTTTTTTAATTTGCAGTCAGTGCCTAAACACACGTACATACATACATATGTCGTGTCATTGCTGGTTAGAATGTTAAGGCAGTAACAGTGCTGTTGTTTTGCTGTTGTTACTATGTTGGGATTTCGAGACATACGAAATCCTAAGAAATATTTCATCATCTTTAACGTTGTCGTCTTTCATGCATTTTTAGTTTTGCAAGAACAGTTAGAACGCGACGATTCCGCGACATACGAAATACTAAGAAATATTTCATCATCTTTAACGTTGTCGTCTTTCATGCATTTTTGTGGTTTTGCAAGAACAGTTAGAACGCGGCGACATAATGAAGCCGAGTGTGGTTCGGTGCGAGGTAGAAGAGAAACCGAGAGTCAGTATGAATTAGAGTAGCCTGCCGTACGCACCGAAACTCACTGCGTTCAACAACAAAAATAGAAATGGAAAACGATCCTTCAATAACATCAGAAGTGGGATCGGCACCACATCCTGCATTCTCAGAGGATCAATGGCGCATAATCCTACAAATGCAAAATCAAAACATGCTGGAGCTTGTAAAAACTATGCAAGCATCAACATACGATCAGCAGCAGACACGTAGCATCACTTTGCCAAAATTTTTTTCTGATACTGCAGGCGCAGACGCCTCGAAATGGTGTATTACAGCAGACATTATTTTAACGGAGCAGCCTTTGGAAGGTAGCAAGCTGATCATGGCGTTAAGCGAGGCTTTGGAGGGCAGTGCTTCACAATGGCTAACTCAAATTTCATATCCCGGCATTAAGTGGAATGAATTCAAGGAACTATTTCTTCGCCGATATGAAAACAATGAGACGCCGTCAGCAATGTTTTTAAATGTGTTAAATAGTCGCCCAACTAACGGCGAGTGCCTTGCGGTTTATGCTAGCCGCTTAGTGACAACCTTAACTTCGAATTGGCAAAAGAAAAAAATTGAGGAAATAGCTGTATCAATTGTACTCGCGCATTTGGCAAACGTGGACAACCGCTTGCAGCGAATTGTTTTTACATCAAAGGTGCAAACTAGAAGCGAGTTACAATCTGAACTTAGTGCTTTCACCTTTCAAAAACACCGCAATGTCGACCGTGATGACGAATCTGGACCGGACTCCAAGAAGAAGAGATTGTCAACAATAGTATGTCATTTCTGTGGTAAACCGGGACATAAAATGGCTGAGTGTAGAATTAAAATGCGACAAAATGCCTATATGACACCTCAACAAGATAAGCCGACTGTTACCTGCTATAAGTGTGGCCTGCCTGGACACTTTGCAAACAAATGCGCCAGGAACGAATCATCTAGCAAACAGGGAGTGTTCCAACAGAAGACTGTAAACCAGTGTTACGTGCCAGAGCCAACAGGAACTATGATGCAGCGAGGTGAGATTTACCCAATTTCTTTTGACTCCGGTGCAGAATGTTCAATTATAAAAGAGAAGATCAGCAGTAAGTTGTCTGGTAAGCGCATTAACAGTATCATCATGTTAAAAGGCATTGGCGATGCTGGTATTTACAGCACCTTACAGATTTTAAGCCAGGTTAATATAAATGGAAACGCACTTCAAATATTGTTTCATGTAGTGCAAGATAGGTATTTAAAAAGCGACATTGTTATTGGTCGTGAAGTTCTTAATCAGGGATTTAATGTCATTATATCACAGAATAAGTTTGAAATTGTAAAAACCAAATCTGTAAATATTTGTTCAGTAGATATGGAACCAGTTGACCTTACCAATCTTGATACCGAATTGTGCGAAACTGATAAAAACAAGTTAATAAAATTACTTAAGAATTATTCCGCTGCACTCATAAAGGGGACGCCATCTACACGCGTTAATACAGGAGAAATGAAAATTCGATTGATTGACCCTAGCAAAACTGTACAACGGCGACCCTATAGACTTAGCCCTGAAGAAAGAGGTATCGTTAGAGAAAAGTTGAATGAGCTGCTAAAATGTAATATTATTCGACCCAGCTGCTCCCCTTTTGCAAGTCCTATACTGCTTGTCAAAAAGAAAAATGGAACAGATCGCCTTTGTGTCGATTACAGGGAGTTGAATTCCAACACGATTGCAGACAAATATCCTTTGCCCTTAATAAATGACCAGATTGCTAGGTTGCGTGGCTCCAATTACTTCACCTGTCTTGACATGGCAAGTGGATTTCACCAAATTCCAATTCATACTGATTCCATCGAATATACTGCATTTGTGACTCCGGATGGCCAGTACGAATTCTTAACTATGCCGTTCGGACTCAAAAATGCGCCATCTGTTTTTCAACGGGCAGTTATGAGAGCTTTGGGTGACCTGGCCTATTCATACGTGATTGTCTATATGGACGATATTATGATTGTGTCACCTACAATTGAATCAGGCTTGGAAAGATTAAAAACAGTGCTAGACATCCTTACAGTAGCTGGATTTATTTTTAATGTCAACAAATGTAGTTTTCTCAAAACAGTCGTTCAGTATTTGGGATACGAGGTAAGGGCAGGAGAAATTCGACCAAACTTGCGAAAAATTACTGCATTGATATCTTTGCCACCGCCACAGACAGTTTTTGGTGTGCGACAGTTTATCGGTCTAGCATCCTATTTCCGCAAGTTTGTACCCGGCTTTTCCCAAGTTATGAAGCCATTGTACGCTCTAACATCAGGAAAGGAAAGTTTTGCTTGGAATGCTGAGCTAGAAAGTATTCGAAAGAAAATTGTGACTATCCTTACAAATGAACCAGTTTTAGTAATATTTGACCCCCAATATCCTATAGAACTGCACACTGACGCTAGCTCAATCGGATTTGGTGCCATGCTTTTGCATCGTATTAACAACAAACTTCACGTTGTAGAATATTTTAGCAAAACAACTTCCGCCGCTGAGTCTAGGTACCACTCCTATGAGCTGAAAACTTTAGCAGTAGTTGAATCAGTAAAACATTTTCGGCATTATTTGCTTGGAAGAGAATTTGTGATTTATACTGATTGCAACTCATTAAAGGCGTCACGCACTAAAATAGATCTTACTCCTAGAGTTCATCGTTGGTGGTCTTATTTACAATCCTTTAATTTCGAAATCCAATATAGAGAAGGGAAGCGTATGGCACACGTAGATTTTCTGCCCAGAAACCCAGTTCATTTAAAACCACAGTTGGTTTTGGATAAAATACCCGAAAAGCGAATAAACATAGCAGAAATATCAAATAATTGGCTGTTAGCCGAACAGCAACTGGATCCAGATATTGTCGACATTGTAAGCAAGCTGAATTCCAACGAGTTGCAAGACGATATAATCAAAACATATGATTTAAGAAAAGGGATGCTGTTTCGCAAAATACAGAAAAAGGTAAAACACGGTGTTTGCCAGTTGTGCCCCGACCTTTCAGATGGTCAGTAGTGAATCAGGTACATGAGTCGGTCATGCATCTAGGGTGGCAAAAGACACTCGACAAGGTTTACCAGTATTACTGGTTTGACAAAATGAACAAATATGTCCGAAAATTTGTTAACAACTGTATAACATGTAGGACAGCCAAGTCACATTCTGGTAAAGTTCAAGCAGAGCTGCATCCTATCCCAAAGGTCAGCATTCCGTGGCACACTGTGCATGTGGACATTACTGGTAAATTGAGTGGCAAGAGTGATTTAAAGGAATATATTATTGTTCAAATTGACGGTTTCACAAAGTTCGTATACCTATATCACACTCTTAAGATAGATACAGAGAGCTGTATCAAGGCCATGAAGTCTTCCATTTCCTTGTTCGGTGTACCAACACGCATTATTGCTGACCAGGGTAGATGTTTTTCAAGCGCACAGTTCTCAGAATTTTGTTGTTCAAACAACATTAAACTTCATTTAATTGCGACTGGGGCAAGTCGGGCTAATGGGCAAGTTGAGCGCGTAATGAGCACGCTCAAAAATCTATTAACTGCAGTTGAATCAAGCCAAAGATCCTGGCAAGAAGCTCTTGGCGAGGTACAGCTAGCGTTAAACTGCACTACTAATCGGGCCACTGATGCAAGTCCCTTAGAGATGTTAATAGGAAAAGAAGCTCGACCTCTTGGATTAGTTCCTCCATTGGACACTGAGTTGGAAGTAGACTTAGACTCTACAAGGGCTCGAGCCAGTAGCACTATGAAATCCTTAGCCTCTTACAATAAAAATCGATTTGACAAATCCAAGGCCGCCGTTGTAAGACACAGTGTTGGTAACTATGTCCTTCTTAAAAACGAGGAGAGACACCAAACTAAACTAGACCCAAAATTTAAGGGACCGTTTTTGGTAGTTGAAGTCTTAGATGGTGATAGGTATATGTTGAAGTCGTTATCAAGCAAGCGACTATATAAATATTGTCATGAAGACATTAGAAAACTTCCAGAGGGAAATGTTCCCCAAGAGTTGGACATTGACAATGAAGATTCAAGCTCGCCAAAGGGTCAAGTGGAGACTGAAAGTGAACCGTCCAAGTAGGACGATGGTTATCCGTCCAAGCAGGACGATGGTTATCCGTCCAAGCAGGACGATGGTTATCCGTCCAAGCAGGACGATGGTTATCCGTCCAAGCAGGACGATGGTTATCCGTCCAAGTGAGACGATGGTTGAAGTAACGAATTAAGTTTAAAATGTTGGTCAAAAGAAATGAAAATTTACGTATTGGCAAAAAGTTGTTTAAATATTGTAATTAGCATAAGTGAAACATTGAATTAAATTGAATAAATGTTAATAATTTGTCTGAAGGAAAAGTTGGATTGAATGTTTCATTAAATGTTGAGTACACGAGGACGTGTAAATGTCAGAATGGCCGTGTCGTGTCATTGCTGGTTAGAATGTTAAGGCAGTAACAGTGCTGTTGTTTTGCTGTTGTTACTATGTTGGGATTTCGAGACATACGAAATCCTAAGAAATATTTCATCATCTTTAACGTTGTCGTCTTTCATGCATTTTTAGTTTTGCAAGAACAGTTAGAACGCGACGATTCCGCGACATACGAAATACTAAGAAATATTTCATCATCTTTAACGTTGTCGCCTTTCATGCATTTTTGTGGTTTTGCAAGAACAGTTAGAACGCGGCGACATAATGAAGCCGAGTGTGGTTCGGTGCGAGGTAGAAGAGAAACCGAGAGTCAGTATGAATTAGAGTAGCCTGCCGTACGCACCGAAACTCACTGCGTTCAACAACAAAAATAGAAATGGAAAACGATCCTTCAATAACACATACATATATTTTGCTTTCGCTTGTTCTGTGCCTACTAACATAAAATATATATTTACGCGCTCTTGCTCTCACGCTCTAATACCACGCACTTGCGGTTTTTATTAGCCTACGCTCTGACGTTCTCTAACGTAAGCGCTCTCTCTCTCTCTCTTGTGTCCTTAAATTACGCTCATTGCACGTGTACCCTACTTTTTTTTTTGCTCAAGATTATTATTTTGCACATTATTAAACTTTTCAAATTATTTTACATATTTCTTTTAACATGTTTGTCTGCTGCAGTAAAAACTGTCAAATTTCTGGTGGATCCACCAAAGATTTTATCTTATGTAGGGCGTGTGATAACATGATTCTCATGAAATGTGCTAGTTTCAATGCCAAAATCAGGGACAGCTTAGCAGCTGATTCTGGTCTTAAGTGGTATTGCCACACCTGCAATGAGATAGAGAAGGAACAGTCAAAGTTCATGAGGCTGACCTTCAATTATTTCAAAGCTGTCCGAAATAATTTCGATACGCTTCGTGGCAGTATTAAAGAGTTGGAAGACCACATTAATACTGCTAAAACGTTAAATGACTCGCCGAAGCGGAAAAAGACTTCGGCCTCTTGTCCGCTTACAGTCCCGCTGGTGTTGCCCCTCAATCCCCTTCTGCCGGCTAATGCCTCTACCCCTGCTGCCACATCCAAGCCTCCCATAGCGACTATTGTTAGTACCCCTACACCTGCTGCCAGCCCGTTAATGGTATTTAACTTACCGGCAACTAACCCGGTGTTACCTAAAACTAATGTTCTTCCCGTAGATCCCTGTGGTTGAAACGATAGTCAGCCTACTGATTCTACGTTAGGTGAAACTCTTAAGCCCATTAGGGTTGTACCTCAGTGTAAATTTGTTTTTGTTTCTAGGCTCGCTTCCGATAATTCTGCGGAAAATGTAAGCGCCTATATAAAAGGTAAAATTGATTCCCCGCGAATTGTTGTCGACAAATTTAAATTCAAGCTCGCCCGCGATATATCGTCCTTTAAGCTGATTGTTCCGCCGGAACTTTTCTCAACGATTTGTTCTGAAAAGTTTTGGCCGCCACACATCATAGTGAAGGAGTATGTCAGTAGGCGAAGTAATAATAATAACAATGTAAGGATCAGTAGTGCTCCGCATGTTGCATCCACTTTAGTAGCAAAAAACTAACACAGTTGATTACCTCCCTCTTACTGGGTTATCAGAATGTAAGAGGACTTTGTAGTAAACTTAGTACTTTGAACCTTAATATCCATTCTTTTCCCTTTCATGTCGTTGCCTTCACCGAAACGTGGTTAAGACAAGACATACTTAATTCTAAAGTACCCAGCAAGCAATTGGAAGATTGCTTTGCTCAGAAACCCCATTACGAGTCTAATTCGAGTCATTTTGATGCTTTAAAAACGATTAATCGTTTGTGCGATTAAGGCGCGACCCGAAAACGACTCGCATTTATGCCTTAAATATGATGAATCGCGCAAAATTTTAAGCAATCAAAAATTGAGCATGCCTGCGATTGAAATATGCTTACTTTGTCGCGACGTCGGCATGCAAGTTTATTTTGAACAGCTTGGCGACTCAAAAGCGACTCGCTTGCATGTTCAAAATATGATTCAATGCACGAAATGAAAGAAAATCAAAAATTGAGCATGCAGGTGATTGAAATATGTTTTGTATCATAAATTGAACTTATAGGCAATTATACCATGCTAGTCAATGACGTCTGATGGTCGTGCTGCCTAAGACGCCGCACAAAACGGAAGTCCCCGGTTCAAACCCTCGTTGGGTAAAAAAAAGGTAAGTAAAACTTGCGTAATTTATTAGAAGCATTTAAATTAACACTAACAATAATATTAACATTAACACATTAAACTTACACAAATATAATACATAAAGGGTACTGTTAACCAAATTGTAATAAAAATTAAAATAAAAAAAATGTTAATCTGATATTAAAAATAATAAAAAAAACAAACAAAATATTTTTTTATTTTTAACCAGCTATTAAAAAATGCGACTCGAAAAAGACTCGCTTTAGCTTCGAAATGAGAGTCGAAATTGATTTAAAATATGACTGTTTTTTGACTCGAAGAAGACTCGATTTTGATTCAAAATACGAATCGAATATGAGTCGAGCAGTCACAAGCGACCCCTCAAGAAGAGTCGCGTTCGGGAACCGTTTTCTCCCGACGGGAGTATCATTTTCGATCAGAAAATGAGCTCATATATGCTTATTTTAACCAGATTGACGACTCGAAAAAGACTCGCTTGTGATTCAAAATGCTTGCTGGGTATTATCTAACAGATTCTGTATCTATAGAAAGGACCGCCCTCTGCGCCGTGGTGGTGGGGTGCTTATCGCTGTTGATGTGGACTTTTCCTCTGAGACAGTAATATTAGGTGGTTCTATAGATATTGAGTTTGTTGCTGTAAAGTTAAATATTAACGGTGTTGGTATTTATGTTTCTTGTTCCTATATACCACCTTTATCTGACAGCTCTGTTTATAATGAACATATGTCAGCAATACTTTCCATTTCTTCTATGCTTTCTGATCGTGACATTTTTGTAGCTCTTGGTGATTTTAATATTGCTGAAGCTACTTGGATTTCAAGTCCGGACTCAAGCGTGTTGACCCCCATGGTGCAGACTGATTTTCTGGTTGGTTTATTTGAAATGTCATTGGGTCAGATCAATGGTATTCCAAATTCTCTTAATAGAATGCTTGATTTGGTATTTGTTTCGGATCCATCCACTCTATCTGTGTCAAAATCCCTTCCCATATCCACTCCCGAAGACATATACCACCCGACGTTGGAGGTGTTGATTACTTTGCCTGCCTGTGCCGTACGCCAGTGCAGTGACCGTCAATTCGGTCGCCCCTCTATGGTTCTGAGGACTTGCATACGGCAATCAGTATTTTTTATTGCACCTTAGAAAATTTATTCGACAAGTGTGTCCCTTTTGGTAAGCCAAGTAGGAAAAACAAACCTGCGTGGTTTACACGAGAGTTGACTGCCCTTAAAAATCGAAAATCTAAGCTTTATAAGAGTTTCAGAAAATCTGGCTCTTCTGTTCATTACTCATCATACTTGATTACGCGTTCCAGTTTTTCAATCATGAATAATTCATGTTATAAAAATAAGTAGGTGCAGACTACAGTTTCAGCACGATCCTAAGAGGTTCTATGACTTCGTTAATGCGTCAAACAACATACATCTCAATTAATAATCAGGTTGATCTGCCTTACCCGTATCAGGTTGATGACTCTAATTGCATTTTTGAACCAAGTATCACGGAGTGTTCATTACTACATGATCTACAGGGTATTAAGCCTGTATTTTCCCCGGGACCTGATGGCGTACCAAGCAGTGTGCTTAAGTACTGTGCTTATGGTCTCTTAAAGCCTTTGCATAAATTGTTGAGTTTGTCTTTTGAAAAATGTTCTTTTCCTAACATCTGGCAAGAATCATTTATTATTCCTCTCCATTAAAAAGGAGACAAATCTAATGTTTAAAATATCTCCAAATTGTCTGCTATCCCAAAAATGTTTGAGAAATTGATAGCTTCTTAGTTACAACATTTTTGTAGATCTTTAATATCACCGTGCCAGCATGGATTCGTGAAAAAAAGATCTACAACCACTTACCTGTTAGAATTTACTTCACTACTTGTTAAGGGTTTTTAAAATAAAATGCAAACGGATGTTATTTACACTGATTTCAGTTAATTTGACTCGGTTAATCACTACCTTTTACTTCATAAACTTCAAGTGTTAGGTTTTCCAAGCAATCTCATTCTGTGGATAAGGGAATATTTAATTCATAGAACACAGAGAGTCAGTTTTAAAGGTTCTGTCTCTAAGGTGGTTCATGTCACTTCCGGTGTTCCGCAAGGAAGTCACCTTAGACCTTTATTATTTACACTGTTCATCAATGATCTCCCATCTGTAACTAACCATTCTCGAGGGCTGGTGTATGCTGACGATGTAAAATTATGCATGTCGGGTACTGCTCTGTTGTCTGCTCAAAAACTACAAACTGATTTAGATAACTTTCAAAAGTGGTGTCGTGTTAACTTACTAAATCTTAATTGCAATAAATGCAAAGTCATGTCTTTTAATAGACGCCTTCCTTTTTCAAATATATATTTGTTTAATGGTAGCCCTTTCGATCGCATTGAATGGGTTGATGATTAAGGTTTCTCTTTAGTTGCAAATCGAGCCTCTAGTACCTTGGGGTTCATTAAGCGCTGGTCGAAAGAATTTGACGATCCCTATATTACCAAAAACTTTTTACACGTCTCTGGTACGTCCTATTCTTGAATATGGATCTTGTATCTGGTATCCCAAATACAGGATTCACCAGGATAGAATAGAATCAGTACAAAAACAATTCTTGCTCTTTGCCCTTAGGAGATTTAATTGGGACTCTAACATTAACTTACCTTCCTACCATAGTAGACTTTTACTAATAAATCTTCCTTCTCTTTCTGATCGCAGAACAATGCTAGGTGTAGTTTTTTTACACAAACTAATAATAAGTGAAATTTATTCCTCTGAATTAATCAGCCAAATTAGTTTTGCAGCTCCGATTAGGAGGACAAGAAGTTTTTTACCCATCGCTCTCCAAGCATGTTACTCTAATTATGCTATTCATAATCCTTTCCGTATTTTATGTTCAAACTATAACGATTAAGGCGCGACCCGAAAACGACTCGCATTTATGCCTTAAATATGATGAATCGCGCAAAATTTTAAGCAATCAAAAATTGAGCATGCCTGCGATTGAAATATGCTTACTTTGTCGCGACGTCGGCATGCAAGTTTATTTTGAACAGCTTGGCGACTCAAAAGCGACTCGCTTGCATGTTCAAAATATGATTCCATGCACGAAATGAAAGAAAATCAAAAATTGAGCATGAAGGTGATTGAAATATGCTTTGTATCATAAATTGAACTTATAGGCAATTATACCATGCTAGTCAATGACGTCTGATGGTCGTGCTGCCTAAGACGCCGCACAAAACGGAAGTCCCCGGTTCAAACCCTCGTTGGGTAAAAAAAAGGTAAGTAAAACTTGCGTAATTTATTAGAAGCATTTAAATTAACACTAACAATAATATGAACATTAACACATTAAACTTACACAATTATAATACATAAAGGGTACTGTTAACCAAATTGTAATAAAAATTAAAATAAAAAAAATGTTAATCTGATATTAAAAATAATAAAAAAAACAAACAAAATATTTTTTTATTTTTTAACCAGCTATCAAAAAATGCGACTCGAAAAAGACTCGCTTTAGCTTCGAAATGAGAGTCGAAATTGATTTAAAATATGACTGTTTTTTGACTCGAAGAAGACTCGATTTTGATTCAAAATACGAATCGAATATGAGTCGAGCAGTCACAAGCGACCCCTCAAGAAGAGTCGCGTTCGGGAACCGTTTTCTCCCGACGGGAGTATCATTTTCGATCAGAAAATGAGCTCATATATGCTTATTTTAACCAGATTGACGACTCGAAAAAGACTCGCTTGTGATTCAAAATGCTTGCTGGGTATTATCTAACAGATTCTGTATCTATAGAAAGGACCGCCCTCTGCGCCGTGGTGGTGGGGTGCTTATTGCTGTTGATGTGGACTTTTCCTCTGAGACAGTAATATTAGGTGGTTCTATAGATATTGAGTTTGTTGCTGTAAAGTTAAATATTAACGGTGTTGGTATTTATGTTTCTTGTTCCTATATACCACCTTTATCTGACAGCTCTGTTTATAATGAACATATGTCAGCAATACTTTCCATTTCTTCTATGCTTTCTGATCGTGACATTTTTGTAGCTCTTGGTGATTTTAATATTGCTGAAGCTACTTGGATTTCAAGTCCGGACTCAAGCGTGTTGACCCCCATGGTGCAGACTGATTTTCTGGTTGGTTTATTTGAAATGTCATTGGGTCAGATCAATGGTATTCCAAATTCTCTTAATAGAATGCTTGATTTGGTATTTGTTTCGGATCCATCCACTCTATCTGTGTCAAGATCCCTTCCCATATCCACTCCCGAAGACATATACCACCCGACGTTGGAGGTGTTGATTACTTTGCCTGCCTGTGCCGTACGCCAGTGCAGTGACCGTCAATTCGGTCGCCCCTCTATGGTTCTGAGGACTTGCATACGGCAATCAGTATTTTTTATTGCACCTTAGAAAATTTATTCGACAAGTGTGTCCCTTTTGGTAAGCCAAGTAGGAAAAACAAACCTGCGTGGTTTACACGAGAGTTGACTGCCCTTAAAAATCGAAAATCTAAGCTTTATAAGAGTTTCAGAAAATCTGGCTCTTCTGTTCATTACTCATCATACTTGATTACGCGTTCCAGTTTTTCAATCATGAATAATTCATGTTATAAAAATAAGTAGGTGCAGACTACAGTTTCAGCACGATCCTAAGAGGTTCTATGACTTCGTTAATGCGTCAAACAACATACATCTCAATTAATAATCAGGTTGATCTGCCTTACCCGTATCAGGTTGATGACTCTAATTGCATTTTTGAACCAAGTATCACGGAGTGTTCATTACTACATGATCTACAGGGTATTAAGCCTGTATTTTCCCCGGGACCTGATGGCGTACCAAGCAGTGTGCTTAAGTACTGTGCTTATGGTCTCTTAAAGCCTTTGCATAAATTGTTGAGTTTGTCTTTTGAAAAATGTTCTTTTCCTAACATCTGGCAAGAATCATTTATTATTCCTCTCCATTAAAAAGGAGACAAATCTAATGTTTAAAATATCTCCAAATTGTCTGCTATCCCAAAAATGTTTGAGAAATTGATAGCTTCTTAGTTACAACATTTTTGTAGATCTTTAATATCACCGTGCCAGCATGGATTCGTGAAAAAAAGATCTACAACCACTTACCTGTTAGAATTTACTTCACTACTTGTTAAGGGTTTTTAAAATAAAATGCAAACGGATGTTATTTACACTGATTTCAGTTAATTTGACTCGGTTAATCACTACCTTTTACTTCATAAACTTCAAGTGTTAGGTTTTCCAAGCAATCTCATTCTGTGGATAAGGGAATATTTAATTCATAGAACACAGAGAGTCAGTTTTAAAGGTTCTGTCTCTAAGGTGGTTCATGTCACTTCCGGTGTTCCGCAAGGAAGTCACCTTAGACCTTTATTATTTACACTGTTCATCAATGATCTCCCATCTGTAACTAACCATTCTCGAGGGCTGGTGTATGCTGACGATGTAAAATTATGCATGTCGGGTACTGCTCTGTTGTCTGCTCAAAAACTACAAACTGATTTAGATAACTTTCAAAAGTGGTGTCGTGTTAACTTACTAAATCTTAATTGCAATAAATGCAAAGTCATGTCTTTTAATAGACGCCTTCCTTTTTCAAATATATATTTGTTTAATGGTAGCCCTTTCGATCGCATTGAATGGGTTGATGATTAAGGTTTCTCTTTAGTTGCAAATCGAGCCTCTAGTACCTTGGGGTTCATTAAGCGCTGGTCGAAAGAATTTGACGATCCCTATATTACCAAAAACTTTTTACACGTCTCTGGTACGTCCTATTCTTGAATATGGATCTTGTATCTGGTATCCCAAATACAGGATTCACCAGGATAGAATAGAATCAGTACAAAAACAATTCTTGCTCTTTGCCCTTAGGAGATTTAATTGGGACTCTAACATTAACTTACCTTCCTACCATAGTAGACTTTTACTAATAAATCTTCCTTCTCTTTCTGATCGCAGAACAATGCTAGGTGTAGTTTTTTTACACAAACTAATAATAAGTGAAATTTATTCCTCTGAATTAATCAGCCAAATTAGTTTTGCAGCTCCGATTAGGAGGACAAGAAGTTTTTTACCCATCGCTCTCCAAGCATGTTACTCTAATTATGCTATTCATAATCCTTTCCGTATTTTATGTTCAAACTATAACGATTTATCCCATTTAATTAATAGTGCCACTTCTATTGGATCTCTTAAAAGCTAATCTTATGTCATTTGTCTACATGTTCGCGATCTACGTAACCGCACGTTATGCGGTGTGCCCCTCGGTCGATCGGGCGGGAGGTGGCTGCATTTTGCTTGGGTCCGCGCGTTAACAAGCCGGTGCTTGGTATCGTTGGGCCACTTGATTGTACTGTTCGTTAGAACATCTACGTCCAAATAAAAAAATAAAAAAAATAAGCTGCCGATATTAAACAGTTTTAATAAAAACAAGTAAAAACGTTACAGTCGGACGCAACCAACTGCGGAATACTTTGATACCAGTAAAAGAACGGATGGTAAGGGTTCTGCTTGCAAAGGAGTGGGCCGGGTGGCAATCATCGCCAGCTATCATGTTACCAAATTTTGTGACTTTACCTCAAAAACTGTGGAAGATGACTTAACTTCCAAATTTAAAAGGTGGGCGGCAGAGGTGGGCGTGGCATCCAAATTTTTGTTCAAATCTTTTTAATTGTCTCCATTTATCTTCCTTCCAAGTTTAAAGGCTCTAGCTCAAAAACTGTTAAAGATATAGCCGATTCCAATTTTATAAGGCGGGTAGCTTGGGTGGGCGTGGCATCCAAAATTTTGATGATGATCTTTGTAGATGCTGCCAGCTATCTTTCTAACGAATTTAGGGGCTCTAGCTAAAAAACTGTAAAATATATCGAAATTTCCGATTTCAAATGGTGGGAGGCAGAGGTGGGCGTGGCATCCAAAATTTTGATGCATATTTTTGGGGAACGTCAATATCCATTTTGACACAAAATTTGGTGGCTCTAGCCCAAAAAATGTGAAAACTATAGGCGTTTCCAATTTCAAGGAGCAGGGATGATGGGGGCGGAAGGAGTGGGCGTGGCATCCAAAATTTTGAAGCAGTTTTTTCAGGGACGTGACTAGCTATCTTCGTGCAAAATTTGGTAATTCTAGCTGTAAGAATGTGAGAAATATATGGTTTTATCGGTTTTCAGTTATCGAATTTATCGATTTCCCAGCCTCCTAGTGGGCGTTACAACCCAATCTTGACACTTTATCTGTCTCGCCTATGGGAAAACATAATTGCAAAGTTTCAAGTCTCTAGCTTTACGGGTGTCGAAAAAAGTTGCGTTCATACGGACGGACAGACACATGACGGACATTGCACAAAACCAATATACTATGAGACCTTCGGTATCAAAGTTAAAAATCATGTTTGTAATTTGGCAGTCTGACAAAGCGTTCTACATGTTTTTGGGGTCGCTGAATTCGAATCCGAGATCCGTTTCTCTCCATTTTGACAGACACTTAAAAAATATTGGTATATTACAATAGTATTTTTTAAATACCAAATTCCTGGTGGAATTTCTTCCTAAACATAAAGAAAACTGAATAAGTTTACAAGTTTCCTATACGTTTAAAACAGGAAATTGAACGTCCATCCAGCTTTTTTACATACCATCATTTAAGAAAATTTTCAGTTATATACGACATGTAGTTTTCTAAATGAAAATTTAAGTACAGAAAAACACCACTTAAACTTATAAGAAATTAGTGTTGATCCGTTTTCAAATTAAACAGCGGGCATGTACTTCGTTTTTGGTTAGTTTGATCTAATTCATTTTAAGTCTTTTAATAATTTAAATTTAGTGTGTATTGTTGGCGACCTTTTTACTTAAAATATAACATAGTGTTGAATTGGAAGATAGAATAGAATAGAGTGGATAGTTTCAAAATCCATACGTATACATAATTTCGAAACAAATTATAAAAAACATTTAAATAACAAGTACACTCAAAAAAAATGTTCTCGTTCTTTCTTTCTTATTTTCTTGGTATTAATAAACGAACGGCGCGCCGAACCTGAGACCGCACATGTTTATGCGGCGGGTGCCTTAGCTGATGAGCTACTTCCAAACATATTACGACTGCAGTTATATTGCTACTTACATTTTGGGCAGCATAAATGAGCTCTAAATGTCAATGTTGTTAACCAATATAAATGCATCTATAATGTGAATGGCGATGGCTCAACAGATAAGGCACCCACCGCCTCATCGCTCAGGTTCGGGTAAGTTAATACAGAAATATTTTTAATGGTTTTAATTTAATTTCTTACATTTCTAGCTGAGGCATCATGCATGAGAAACAAGTAAGAAGGCTCTAGTCGAGATTTCCCGACTAGGAGATACCCCGAACCCTATACTTAACGCGTACAGTCATTGTCTGTATGCATATGTACCTAAATCTCTGGTGTTTCTCAGCCGATTTTGATAGAATTTTACAGAAAAGTTCTATCGTTATCCATTATTGTATCAACCCCCGTTTTTAAAACGTGTTTCAAACTTCGAGATTTTTTTGTAATCGATCACATGTGTATATCGGAAACCAGAATAGTTATCGATAATTTGAAACAAACTCATGGTATAGGAGAACTTATATTCAAAATCTGAAGTCTCTAGCTCTTGTAGTCTCTGAGATCGACGCGTTCATACAGACGGACGGACAGACGGACATGGCTATATCGACTCGGCTGTTGATGCTGATCAAGAATATATATACTTTATGGGGTCGAAGATGCTTCCTTCTGCCTGTTACATACTTTTGCACAAAACCATTATACCCCTTTTACCCATTTTATGGGTTAGGGGTATAAAAAAAAAAAGTGTATGTCAAGTTCTCAGGAAATTTAATTATTGTTCAAGGAAGACAAATTTTAAATTAAGTGTTTAAAAAAAAAAAAAAATGTAATTTGTCTCCGTTTTCGCGATCTACGTAACCGTACGCTATGCGGTGTGCCCCTCGGTCGGTTGGGCGGGAGGTTGGTTGCTTTTTGCTTGGGTTAACATGGGGGGACAAGACACAGCAAATCACTGTGCGGAAGCAATTATATAAATTGCAAAGAATGGCCTGTTTAGGAATCACGGGAGCGATGAGGACCTGTCCCACATCGGCTCTAGAGGTCCTGCTGGAGATCACACCACTCCATCATACAATTAGGCTACAACAGAAAGCAACCCTATTAAGAATGTGGGTTGAAGGAGTTGGCAGAGGACACATTCTTAGCCAACTTGATGCAGATAGGTTATCAGGCGAACTCCCCCCTACTGATCCAACCAAGGGACGAAATGAAAGCCGAACATATGTTCGAGCGAAAATTTCAAGTCCACCTTTGTAATAAGAAGGAGTGGACATCTCTTGAAGAGGTCCACCAAATGAAATCACAAACCATAAAATGGTACACCAATGGATCCCTGACAAACCAAGGCTCCGGCCTTGGAGTGGCAGGCCCTCGGTTAACATATCATGAGCCCTTAGGCAAGCACACCAGCATCTTTCAAGCTGAGGTATGTGCTATAGGAAGGTGTGTGGACTTTAATCTTAAACGCAGTTCGTGAGGTACGAACCAGCTAGACAGTCTGGGATCAAACAATAGGCTAGCCGTAAGATGGGTCCCTGGACACGTTAACATAGCAGGGAACGAAGAAGCGGACAAACAAGCAAGAATGGGGGCGGCAACACCCCTAATAGGACCAGAGCCGTACTGTGGAGTAGGTAGAAGCACAATACGACAGGAACTTAGAAATGAAGAGAGACACCTGCGGGAAATGAGCTGGGCAAGGACTCCAGGACTCAGGCAAGCTAAGTGTCTCTTAGGTAGCTACACTCTAAAACGATTCAAGCAGGTTATAGCCTAGGGGAAAAATAGGCTTAGGATACTCACCGGTATTTTGACAGGACATTGTAGACTAAGGGGTCACCTAGCTAAACTAGGAATAGCCAGTAGCGGCGCATGCAGGTTCTGTGACATGGAAGAAGAATCCTCCTTGAACATAATAGCGGATTGCATAGCCATAGCAAGGAAAAGAAGTAGTTTTCTGGGAAAACACGTCATTAAACCTAGTGACTTGGAGACCATCGATCCAGCAAAAATACTAGCTTTCATGCAAGAGCTGAATCTGATAGAAGAGCTATAAGCCAAGAATGGGGCACAATAGATCTCTGTCAGGTCGCAGTGCTATTACTCCTAACATAATAATAATATATATGGTATCGACAATTAAATCGTTTTTAATACTTTCTCAAGCCCATTTTCGAAACATTCTCGAAAGGTGCAGAATTAACATAAATGGGTTTGTTTACTGTCCGTTCTTTAATCCATTCTTGACACTTTCTCAATAGCGAAAACCTACTTTAATGGGCACTTTTTAGACACGTCTTCGATACAAAATCGTATCCGATCGCAACTATCGCTAACAGGAATACTATCGGTAAGCAGTTTAGAATTTTTGCAGGTTGCTGGATTCCCAGAAACCAGTATGCAAAAATATTCCTGCAACGTTCTTTTTTTTTATGGAAATTTTATTTTCTAAATGCACCTATATTTCAAAATAAGACGTCTTCATTCGACCAGCCAGATTGGATTCCAAAGAGTGTTGGTGGTCTATCTTGGCAAGTAAATAGTGTGAAGTACAGAATTAAAGAAGAGTAAAAAAAATGGTATACGTATTATTGTTATTGTTACGGTAAACATAAATTTGGTAAAAAAAAGCTACGGAAGCTAATTGTGAGTTCAGGAATGAGAGCCGTTCTTGGCTTACCGCAAAATAGATAGCTGGCAGCACTGGGCTGGGAACTTACATAGAGATGTAATGTGATTCAACATAAAACCACTAAGCAATTATACATAGAGGAGCCAAACGCCGAAAATTCCGTAGCCTCATTGGTGCAATTTGCGAAGGAGCCACCAGTACTTCGGCAGCTCAAAGCAGCGAGCCGATGGCAAAGCGTCGCAAATTTTACAGACCATTTGCGTAGCTAAAAAAGCATGTCATTCATGCGCCGGATTCATTCGCTTCGATATTTTTGATTCCACCACTAAAAAAAATTGTCAATCGCATGTCATGGCGGAAACAATTTTATTTGAAAATTTTTCAATTAAGTTAAAAAGACACCTCGAAGCTCTTGGTTGGACGCCAGAAAACAGGCAGTGTTTAGACGATTTACGTGGTATGCGAAAAAAGCACATGTATACCAAGAGATGGCAATTAAAATGCGGCGATACATAGTGGCATCCAGTGGTCCAATGTGAGGACAAAAGTGGACAAGCTCACAATGCATGGAAGTTTTTATACTTTGATACCGAAGGTCTTATAGTATATTGGTTTTGTGCAATGTCCGTCATGGTGTCCGTCTGTCCGTATGAATGCAACTTTTTTCGACACCCGTAAAGCTAGAGACTTGAAACTTTGCAATTATGTTTTCCCATAGGCGAGACAGATAAAGTGTCAAGATTGGGTTGTAACGCCCACTAGGAGGCTGGGAAATCGATAAATTCGATAACTTAAAACCGATAAAACCATATATTTCTCACATTCTTACAGCTAGAATTACCAAATTTTGCACGAAGATAGCTAGTCACGTCCCTGAAAAAACTGCTTCAAAATTTTGGATGCCACGCCCACTCCTTCCGCCCCCATCATCCCTGCTCCTTGAAATTGGAAACGCCTATAGTTTTCACATTTTTTGGGCTAGAGCCACCAAATTTTGTGTCAAAATGGATATTGACGTTCCCCAAAAATATGCATCAAAATTTTGGATGCCACGCCCCCTGATTGCGCCCCCATCCCCCTTTTCTCCTTGAAATTGGAAATGCCTATAGTTCTCACATGTTTTGAGCTAGAGCCACCAAATTTTGTGTCAAGATAGGTAGTGAAGATTTCCAACAAACTGCATCAAAAATTTGGATGCCACGCCCACACCTTTCGCCCCCACCCCCCGCCGTTGTTAAAACGGTTATGCGTGAATCTTCCAAATTTTTTAAACTAGAGTGACCAAATTTGGTAGGAAGATATATGGTGACATATACAAAAGATCTGCATCAAAAATTTGGATGCCACGCCCACCTCTGCCTCCCACCATTTGAAATCGGAAATTTCGATATATTTTACAGTTTTTTAGCTAGAGCCCCTAAATTCGGTAGAAAGATAGCTGGCAGCATCTACAAAGATCATCATCAAAATTTTGGATGCCACGCCCACCCAAGCTACCCGCCTTATAAAATTGGAATCGGCTATATCTTTAACAGTTTTTGAGCTAGAGCCTTTAAACTTGGAAGGAAGTTAAATGGAGACAATTAAAAAGATTTGAACAAAAATTTGGATGCCACGCCCACCTCTGCCGCCCACCTTTTAAATTTGGAAGTTAAGTCATCTTCCACAGTTTTTGAGGTAAAGTCACAAAATTTGGTAACATGATAGCTGGCGATGATTGCCACCCGGCCCACTCCTTTGCAAGCAGAACCCTTACCATCCGTTCTTTTACTGGTATCAAAGTATTCCGCAGTTGGTTGCGTCCGACTGTTACGTTTTTACTTGTTTTTATTAAAACTGTTTAATATCGGCAGCTTATTTATTTTTATTTTTTTATTTGGACGTAGATGTTCTAACGAACAGTACAATCAAGTGGCCCAACGATACTAAGCACCGGCTTGTTAACGCGCGGACCCAAGCAAAATGCAGCCACCTCCCGCCCGATCGACCGAGGGGCACACCGCATAACGTGCGGTTACGTAGATCGCGAACATGTAGACAAATGACATAAGATTAGCTTTTTAAGAGATCCAATAGAAGTGGCACTATTAATTAAATGGGATAAATCGTTATAGTTTGAACATAAAATACGGAAAGGATTATGAATAGCATAATTAGAGTAACATGCTTGGAGAGCGATGGGTAAAAAACTTCTTGTCCTCCTGATCGGAGCTGCAAAACTAATTTGGCTGATTAATTCAGAGGAATAAATTTCACTTATTATTAGTTTGTGTAAAAAGACTACACCTAGCATTGTTCTGCGATCAGAAAGAGAAGGAAGATTTATTAGTAAAAGTCTACTATGGTAGGAAGGTAAGTTAATGTTAGAGTCCCAATTAAATCTCCTAAGGGCAAAGAGCAAGAATTGTTTTTGTACTGATTCTATTCTATCCTGGTGAATCCTGTATTTGGGATACCAGATACAAGATCCATATTCAAGAATAGGACGTACCAGAGACGTGTAAAAAGTTTTTGGTAATATAGGGATCGTCAAATTCTTTCGACCAGCGCTTAATGAACCCCAAGGTACTAGAGGCTCGATTTGCAACTAAAGAGAAACCTTAATCATCAACCCATTCAATGCGATCGAAAGGGCTACCATTAAACAAATATATATTTGAAAAAGGAAGGCGTCTATTAAAAGACATGACTTTACATTTATTGCAATTAAGATTTAGTAAGTTAACACGACACCACTTTTGAAAGTTATCTAAATCAGTTTGTAGTTTTTGAGCAGACAACAGAGCAGTACCCGACATGCATAATTTTACATCGTCAGCATACACCAGCCCTCGAGAATGGTTAGTTACAGATGGGAGATCATTGATGAACAGTGTAAATAATAAAGGTCTAAGGTGACTTCCTTGCGGAACACCGGAAGTGACATGAACCACCTTAGAGACAGAACCTTTAAAACTGACTCTCTGTGTTCTATGAATTAAATATTCCCTTATCCACAGAATGAGATTGCTTGGAAAACCTAACACTTGAAGTTTATGAAGTAAAAGGTAGTGATTAACCGAGTCAAATTTACTGAAATCAGTGTAAATAACATCCGTTTGCATTTTATTTTAAAAACCCTTAACAAGTAGTGAAGTAAATTCTAACAGGTAAGTGGTTGTAGATCTTTTTTTCACGAATCCATGCTGGCACGGTGATATTAAAGATCTACAAAAATGTTGTAACTAAGAAGCTATCAATTTCTCAAACATTTTTGGGATAGCAGACAATTTGGAGATATTTTAAACATTAGATTTGTCTCCTTTTTAATGGAGAGGAATAATAAATGATTCTTGCCAGATGTTAGGAAAAGAACATTTTTCAAAAGACAAACTCAACAATTTATGCAACGGCTATAAGAGACCATCAGCACAGTACTTAAGCACACAGCTTGGTACACCGTCAGGTCCCGGGGAAAATACAGGCTTAATACCCAGTAGATCACGTCGTTATGAACAGTCTGTGTTTCTTGGTTCAAAAATACAATTAGAGCCGTTAACCAGATACGGGTAAGGCAGATCAACCTGATCATCAAATGAACTGTATGTTGTTTGGAAAAATTCGGCAAATAAATCGGCAATGGCCTGATCTGTGTTGGCCGATTTTTTTTCAAAAGATACACTAGATGGAAGTGTTGAAGACCTTCGCTTCGCACTAACGAAGTCAAAGAACCGCTTAGGATCTTGCTGAAACTGTAGTCTGCACCGACTTAGGTAATTTTTATAACATGAGTTATTCATGACTGAAAAACTGGAACGCGCAATCAAGTATGATGAGTAATGAACAGAAGAGCCAGATTTTCTGAAACTCTTATAAAGCTTAGATTTTCGATTTTTAAGGGCAGTCAACTCTCGTGTAAACCACGCAGGTTTGTTTTTCCTACTTGGCTTACCAAAAGGGACACACTTGTCGAATAAATTTTCTAAGGTGCAATAAAAAATACTGATAGCCGTATCCAAGTCCTCAGAACCATAGAGGGGCGACCGAATTGACGGTCACTGCACTGGCGTACGGCACAGGCAGGCAAAGTAATCAACACCTCCAACGTCGGGTGGTATATGTCTTCGGGAGTGGATATGGGAAGGGATCTTGACACAGATAGAGTGGATGGATCCGAAACAAATACCAAATCAAGCATTCTATCAAGAGAATTTGGAATACCATTGATCTGACCCAATGACATTTCAAATAAACCAACCAGAAAATCAGTCTGCATCATGGGGGTCAACACGCTTGAGTCCGGACTTGAAATCCAAGTAGCTTCAGCAATATTAAAATCACCAAGAACTACAAAAATGTCACGATCAGAAAGCATAGAAGAAATGGAAAGTATTGCTGACATATGTTCATTATAAACAGAGCTGTCAGATAAAGGTGGTATATAGGAACAAGAAACATAAATACCAACACCGTTAATATTTAACTTTACAGCAACAAACTCAATATCTATAGAACCACCTAATATTACTGTCTCAGAGGAAAAGTCCACATCAAAAGCAATAAGCACCCCACCACCGCGGCGCAGAGGGCGGTCCTTTCTATGGATACAGAATCTGTTAGATAATTCTTCAGAATTAAGTATGTCTTGTCTTTGCCGCATTTCCGTGAAGGCAACGACATGAAAGGGAAAAGATTGACTATCAAGATACAAAGCACTAAGTTTACTACAAAGTCCTCTAACATTCTGATAGCCCAGTGAGAAGGAGGTTGTTAGTTTTTTGAACTATCAGAAGTAATAGGCCCAACCACCAAGGAGGGGGAAGCAATCGGAGGCCGATTTTTCTTTTTATTTTTGTTTGCAGCATATTCTTTTACTATTATGTGTTCCGGCCAAAATTCTTTTGAGCAGATAGCATTAAAATCTTGGTTTGAAACACTGATTTTAAAAGACGAGATATCACGGTCATACGCAAATTTAAACTTTTCCACCGAAACTGTGGCTTTAGATTTGGACTGAACATAGACCTTTACATCTTCTGATGTTAAATCAGGGGGGAGCCTAGATACAAATACATGTTTCTTTGGAGGAACACCTACAAATTTTTTTAATAATATTTTCTGCTGAAACAACTTTAGGAGCCACAGTCTGAGGTATATGATCATTCGGTTCATCTCGTATGTCAGTTACCTTAACGCAACTGACCTCCTGAGGAACCAACGAACAAACACCCACGACAGAGCCCACCATAGGAGCAGCAGTCTGAGATATAGGATTTTGTGGCTCGTTTTGAACCGAAAGATCAGGATCGGATGTTGCTACATCCATGGGACTGATGGCATTAACATCCGGCATCTCGCCAGTATCTGGTGGAGGGATTAAAGTTTTGAAGATATAACCAGGTGGAGGTCATTGAGCTGATGAGATAATGCAACGAGATGCAGAGAGAGCAAAACGCTTAATATTATTATTGTATTTTTGAAAGACTAAACAGATAGTCTGAAGTAACCATGTTACTAACATATAATATTTATAACAAATTGTTACCCGCCTCTGCTAAAATGCAAACAAGCTCAATAAACATACTCTCCTGTTGAGAGGCTAACATAATTCTGTGTCATCCATCTTTTTTTTCTAAATTAGCTTATACTGTAAGGTAGCGTTTCTTAGGCTGAGGTAGCTCTGCATCTCCAGGGCCACCTTATAAGAAATTTGTAATGTTGCTGGTATCGGGGAGAGGGAAATAAGGACACCGTGGTCAGAAAAGTGACGAAAGGGGGACTTGAGTCATCACCGGTGATCCGGTGGTTAGCCAAAGTGCCGTCTGGCAGTGCAGCAGCCCCTCTGCCTGTTTCGGCTTAAATACCCCTGGTATTGACCTAGGCTGCACCAAGTTCGAAAGCAGGCATGCGCCGTTTGAAATTTAGCGAGCAATCGAGGTATTTACCGGCGGCCAGTCAACGGAGTCTCATGCGGTGGGCGGGCCACACACACCGTTTTGCACTTTCACTGTAAGTCGATCGAATCAGGAAAATAATTTTAGTCATAACACTTGGTCACTTTCATTACATCATGCTTGATTATTTTACTTATTTTCTCACAAAAAATCCCCAGCGTATCAATACCTAATTCGCACCAAACAAATAATCGAAAGGAGGGGGAGAAAGGAATAGCGAAGACTCGCTTACATTGGCACCTCGTGTATTAGATTTGTTCCTTGTGTGTGCGTTGATGCTATCGATCCTTATCGTTCTGCCCTGGTGTCTTTGTCTTTGTCCTAGTACTCGTGACTTTTGTTTCCTTTATTCTATTCGTGGCACACTTTACTTGACTTGATCGCAGGAGCGATCCCAGCTTGACACTTCTGTGATCCAAACGTTACTCCCTAGCCTGGGCTCGTCGTGGCGATCGCAAACCCTGGCTGCCGACCCTTTTCCAGGCTTTGTCGCGCCTTCGCTCTCTCTCTATTCGATGCTGCGCTGTGGTTGCTGCTGCCGCTGCCCGCGTCGTTTGGCACGTGCCATTCAGCTGCTGCGGGTGGCTGCGCTGCTGCTGATGGCTGCGCTGCTCTCCAGTCTTTGCAGCTGTCTGCGTTGTCTGGCTCGTGCCGTTTGTTGCTCTGCTCTCCGCTTTTTTGTAATTTTGACATTCTGCAGCTAGAGGGGTCCCGTAATGAATATTTCTGAGACTTTTTTATATATTTTTAACTCCAAAATATAACTTAACCCTAATCAACTCCAAAATATACGCATCGTCACAATACAAACAAAGAGTAAAATATGCGCCGAGATAAACATGTCACTTTTACAAAGAAAGAATAAGACAGCTGATGTTAGATGTAGCAATGTGAACATGAGTTTCACATCTTCTCATCGTTTCGCGTGATGTGCCCTGATGTGAATTGGGTATTAGCTGGTATCTATTAGTCCCATCGAATTTGTGCCCCTAAATAAATTTGTTTGCGTCTCTAGGTTTGTACCCCATAATAATGCGGATGATGTTAGGGGCAAAATTGATTCTCCACATATTGTGGCTAAAAACATTTAAATTTAAACACGACCGTAACATATATTGCTTTAAGTTAAGTGTGCCGACTGAACTTTTCTCAAGTGTTTGTTCAGATAGGTTTTAGCCATCGCAGCTTGTTTATTTATAAATTTATTCCAAACTTCAACCAAAGTTCTCCGTGCTGGCATATTAACTTACAACTACTTAATACTAACAACAAAACAATAAGGAATACTTAAATCATCTTAAAAAATACTGCTTAATAAAATGCCTAATAGACCTAGAATTAAGAATAAAATCGAACAGAAGTGTCATGTTAATACATTTCTCCTAATTGTGATATTAACATTTACTTATCCCACCTGTGTGCCCTGCAACTTGTTTCGTTGCTTTTGATGGTTATGGATCACCTTATGGTGGTTGGTGATTTTAATTTGCCAAATGTTAGATGGTCTACTCATGACCCTTCTTCGGCGCAGTTGCCAACCACTTCTGATGATTTATTCGATGGCCTTCTTGAGTTAGGCCTATCGCAAATTAACGAAAAGCTTAATTGAAGTGGTAGACTGTTAGTTAACTTTCTTTTTTAGTTAATTTTTGTTTGACCCAGCTTGTAGCTTTCTTAGAAGAATATCTCCTCATGTGATCACTGAAGATGCCTACCATCCATCTTTGCAATTATCATGTGAAGTACTTAACTCTAGTCCTGAAACTAAAAATGATTTTAAATCACGCGGAAACTAAATCTAAATCAGGGGTCGGCACGCATACACTCACATTTTTTCAGCGCGTCATCAAAAAGACGAAGGCAAAAACGTTTCTTTCTTCTCTGCCGCTGCGGCAGCAGAGCAACAGCAGAGCAATGTGCATGGGCACACGTATAGGCTATGCATAGCGCAGAAACTTCGCGCTGCTCGAGACATTGTTCCTATGCACAGTGCAAACGACGCTGCCGTCCCCTGATCTAAATACTACAGATTTTTCTTCGTATTAAATAGCAAAGTCTTATGTTGCTTTTGTAACATCATATTGTTTTAGTAATTATTTTAATCGTTGTAAATTAAATTTTTTCCGTGATCCGAAACAGTTTTATAAATTTGTTAACTCGAAACTTGAAGCATCATGTTTATCAACCTCAGTATAAGGCAGTTGCCGATCAATTTGCTGAACATTTTCAGTATGTATACTCCTCGAATTCTTATAGTTGTAGTAATACCTAATACACATAATACTTGCCATCCAACAGACAGAACAAAGCCAACTAAAAACCGAAGACGGGAGATGGACGGTGTGAGGTAGCATTCTGCTACCTCACAAAAGCTGCTAGCTTTACGTCGTGAGGCGCGCTCAGTAGTGTTGCGCAGTTGCGAGACCGCCTCCACGACAAAAAGCTCGATCGTTGCGCAAAGTGAGCCAAGCGACGCACTTTTTACTCACGGGTGTTGGCATTACCCAACACTATGCAGACCGGCTGGAGGATTTTGCAAAATTTAGAAGACGAGGAGGAAGTTTTTCGACGCGCCGCGAGACAAAACGTATCGGAGTTAAATGCGCCCCGGTGACAACAACAACAACAACAACGGA
Source organism: Scaptomyza hsui (assembly GCA_018152825.1). Taxonomy (NCBI): domain Eukaryota; kingdom Metazoa; phylum Arthropoda; class Insecta; order Diptera; family Drosophilidae; genus Scaptomyza; species Scaptomyza hsui. Next base: position 164,549 of record JAECXO010000073.1, read on the forward strand.
AGCAGCAACAATACAACAACAACAGCAACGACCACGGCAGCCCCAGCGGCAACAACAACAGCAGTGAAGCGCAGCAGCCACTGCAAAAACACCACCAGCAACGGCCATAGCATCGCCCCGGCAGCCACAACAACAACAACGGAAGCAGCATCGCAGCAACAACAACGACAGCAACGACCACGACAGCCCCAGCGGCAGCCACAACAGCAGCGAAGCGCAGCAGCCACGGCAACAGCAACAACCACAGCAACGGTCACCGCAGCCCTGGCCACAACAACAACAACAGCGACTGCAGCTTATAGCAGCAACAACAACAGCCCCGGCCACAACAACAACCACAGCGACTGCAGTTGATAGCAGCAACAACAACAACCACGGCAAGCTACAACAGCTGTGGCCCCTACAACTACAGCAGCGGCAACCACAAAACCCCGGAGCGGCAACAGCGGCAGCAGAAAAGTGCAAGTGAAAGTGCAAGTGGCAGTGTAAGAGCGTACGCCACACACACACACACGCGTGGCACACACACCCCGCACAAACGCAAAGCGCGGTACGCACACCCCGGCATACACACACACACACACCCCGCACAAACGCAAAGCGCGGTACGCAAACACCGGCATACACACACACACACCCCTCTACACACACACACACGTACCTACCACGCCAGCGCCTACACACACCACATTCACCTGCATACACTCAACGTACACACACCACCGGCACGCAGACACAGAGGCACAGGCGGTACACACACACTCATACACACCCACACACACACACGTACGGTGAGGGGTAAGTTGGCCCATGGCCACAACAACAATGTAGCGGTACCTCGTACCTTTTTCCCCCTCCCTAAGATGAATAAAATAAAAAGAGACAAATGATCTTTAGAATAAAAATAAATAAATGTTCAAGTGTGTGTTTTCTTTGTGTTGTCTCGCACTCCCCTTCGCCCACCTTTCTTTTCAGCGGGTAGTCGAAGCCTCGGGCTTCGGGTCGCCTCACCGTACGGCCCACACGGGTCGGACATGAGGGGCGGGATAGCGAATCTTCCGGGTCTTACCCTAGATTCTGCGATGCCTGCTCCTTGGTCTAGATCCGTGTGTAGCGACAACCGGGTAATACCCGCGCGTTGCAGCTGTAGCGGGCTTGGGGGACGCATTCCGGGTATTACCCTGTGCGCCGCAGATCTTCACCTGGGCCATCTACACGCGGCTAACGACGCGGCCGGTGAGCACGAGCGAGGTGGGTGGGGCCAGGTGGGCTGCTGGAAAGGCTTCCGGGTTTTACCCTGGCCTAACCCGCTGCACGCTTTGCCTCTCACCCCTTCGTGTCCCGAAACCTCTGGCTTTACGCCGGAATCGACGCCGAAGAGCCGTCTGAGGGAAAGGGCCGACGAGTCTTCCGGGTTATCACCCTGGAGCCGCAGCTCTGCCCTTAGCCGACCCCGAAGGTGTCGAGCCGGGCGGCCGATCTACCCCAACCCCTTTATGTCTACGTCTTGGTGTCCGACTCCGGTGCGGCTCACTCCAGGGTCCCAGCATTTTACAAATAATCTGTAAAAGACTCTGGACGCGACTGAGACGCCGACCTGGGCCAAGAAACGTCCTTACAGATGGCGCTCGAGCAGGGACTCTGGAAGACTCATGTGAGAAGGAGCCCCTCCCCTTTTTGTGGCCTAAAGACCCACTAGTACAGAGGTTGTACAGAAGGGGGGTCCGGGATCGTCACCATAGCGTAGTGTGTCGTTTGTCATTGTCCTTCCCATGTCCTTATGTGTTTTTGTCGTCGTTATATGAGTAAAATAAAGGTCACAAGTCCCAAATTTTTCCCTTACCCTTACCATAACCCTGCCCCTCACGTCCCCCGCACCGCTTTTGGAGCACGTCGCTGCAGACGGTGGCAGAGAGCTGCGTCGACGCGCTGCCAGCTTGAACCCTCGCTGCCGGAGTCGACAGAGCAGCGGCTGCTGCTGCGGGCAGAGCGGCCGAGCTGTATAAAAGGCCGGCTGCTGGCCCAAGGAAAGTTAGTCAAGCTCCAGCCACCAAGGTGGACACTACAGCAGCAGTACGAAACGCGAAGCATCCGTACGAAGGATAATAAAGCCAAACATAATCATAGTAAACAAATAATCCACATCCTTACGAAGGATAATAAAGTCAAACATAATCATAGTAAATAAATAATCCGCATCCTTACGAAGGATAATAAAGAAAACAAAGTCCGAACATCCTCCCGAAGGATAATAAGCAAAGAAAACCTTAAAATCTGGAAACATGGTCGCGGTAAGTTGGGTGTTCTACCGGGTGTTCGGGCTAGATGCCGAAGGATCCGTCACGGAGCTAAGGAGCAGGGTGGCTAGCTTCATCAGCAGGAGCGAGCACCCGGAGACACTGGTGGCCCGGTTCCAGGAACTAGCCACCAAATACCAAGACCACTCACCAGCCGGCTCGGGAGAGAGCAAGCCACGGTCGAGGAGCCAGTCACCGAAGGAAGCCGGTACCCCCAACCCGCAATCCTGTGGTCACGATCACAAATACGGATGGAGCCGTTCCAGGACCCAACCCCAATCGACTCGGAGGCCGATCGCCGCTCCGCCTACGCCACAGTTCTTCACAAGGACGAGAAGTGTCGATCGGTATGCTGGCCGAAAAACTACAGAGATGGGGCATAACGTTCGACGGATCAACTGATCCGTTGAAGTTCATTGAACGTTTCGAGGAGAGAGCAGCCGCGCATCAAATGGACCTGTCCCGCCTTCCGCCCATACTCTCCGAAGTACTAACGGGGAAGGCCGAGAGCTGGTTCCGGATCAACAGGATGCAAGAAGAAACATGGACCAGATTCCGGCGGGATTTCCTGGAGTTCTATCTCCCGCCGAGGTATTTTGAGCGCTTAGAGGACCAGATTAGGACGCATATGCAGCGCTACGGGGAGCCGTTCAAGCGGTATATGATCCAGCTACGGTTGCTGATGCAACGCGCAGGATACACCCGGGACCAAGAGCTGGAAAGGTTATACGAGAACCTCTTGCCGAGCTACCAGCTCTACATCCGAAGGCACGAAGTCGCTAGCCTGAACCAGCTGACCCAGCTGGCAACGCACTTCGAGATGGTGCAGGAGAGGGAAGTGCAACAGCCAAGGAAGACACCCAGTCAGGAACACCCACCCCAAGCCCCATCCAGTCGGGAGCACCAACCCTCAGCCCCATCCAGCCGAGAACACCACCCCCGAGCCCCAGCACCAACCGCCGGAAGAGACACCCCGGCCCCACGAAACCACAACCCCTTTCGGGATTCCCCGATGCGACCGGCAGAAAGTCACCCGGGACCAGACATGAGCACACCAGTGGACATCAACACCGTATGCCGAAGATGCGGGCAGCCAGGGCACCTCATCCGAAATTGTCGGAACCCACAGGTTCTACACTGCTGGCAGTGCGGAAGACGAGGTGTTCGCACGATCGAGTGTTGTACACGGACTTCGGGAAACGAAGTGCCTCCCTCCTCAACTCCGGAACAGGGGGGAGTGGGCAGCAACTAGCAACGGAGGTAAGCGGAGCCATCCAGCTCAGGAACGCGAGGATAGTAGCCAGGGTAAGCATGGAAGGCAAACCCTTCCTGGCTACTATCGACACTGGAGCGACTAGGAGTTTTATCAGCGAGACGGTCGCGAGGCAGCTATCCCCCGAAGGGCTGCGAGAAATCCGGGTAGGAGTAAGCCTAGCAGACGGATCGCGCACAACAGTCACCAAGGCATGCGTCATGGCAATCCAGTTGGGAGAGGAACACATCCGCCTGCCACTCTTGATCATGCCCACCGTTTTAGATGACTTGATCCTGGGCATCGATTTCCTGTGCGCAACGGGAGCCACCCTATCGTTCGGAGAATCGTCGCTTCGACTTAGCAAGGAGATGTTTCAAAGCCCCGAGGGTAGGCGAAACACCACGAGACCACCGGAACCCGAGCGTAAGAATACGCAAGAACCCGAACCCATACCACCGACAGCCATCCCCAAAGAGGAAGACCCAAGCACCAAGGAGACAAACGTGGATCTCGGTCGCGAGGTGACCCCTGAGGCGGAGAAGGAACCCCCACCAGAAAACCCAAGTACCGGCCAGACGCCCGAAGTCTCCAGTCGCGAGGTGACCGGCGGTTCACAGGTAGTAGCGGTGGCGCAGGTACCGGACGAGCAGAGCCCTTTCGCAGTCCAAGACGAGAACCAGGAATCGGAGGAGGAAACAGACCCCAGGGTACGAGCATTTTTGGAGCGAGAACTGGCGCTGTTTGATGGACTGAAGGGGGTCTCTCACATTGCGGAGCATGTGATCACCATGCGGGACGAGAGACCCATCAAACAGCGCTACTACCCGAAGAACCCCGCCATGCAAAAGGTCATCTACGATCAGGTAGATGAACTACTAAAGAATGGATGCATAGAGCCTTCGAAGTCCCCTCACAGCGCGCCCATCGTATTGGTTGGGAAAAAGACGGGCGACATAAGGATGTGTATCGACTACAGGCAACTGAACGCACGCTCTGTCCCCGACGCCTACCCGTTGCCCAGGATACAACACATCCTGGAACGCTTGCGGAACGCCAAGTATATAAGCACCCTGGATTTGAAGAGCGGATATTGGCAAATCCCCATGGCTCGCGATAGTCGGCAATACACCGCCTTTACGGTGCCGGGACGTGGGCTGTTCCATTGAAAACTTATGCCTTTTGGCCTACATTCCGCCCCAGCCACCTTCCAGCGGGCCCTCGATGGAGTTATCGGGCCCGACATGGAGCCGTTCGCCTTCGCTTACCTGGATGACATCATCATCACCGGTTCCGACCTAGAGGACCATCTACAGAAGCTGCAAGAGGTGCTACGACGGCTGAGACGGGCGAATTTGCGGCTAAATAAGGCGAAGTGTAAGTTCTTCCGACGCAGCATCTCGTATTTGGGACACGTCGTCAGCGAGCAGGGCATCCACACGGACCCCGACAAGATTGCAGCCGTCAGGAAATTGACACCCCCGACCAACGTTCGCGAGCTCAGACGGTGTTTGGGAATAGCATCATGGTATCGGCGTTTCGTGGCCAACTTCGCCGAGGTGGTGCAACCGATGTCGGTGTTGATGAGGAAGAACAAACGCTGGGAGTGGGCCGCGCCGCAGCAGCACGCTTTCGAGGAATTGAAGCGCCGACTGACTGAAGCACCTGTCCTCGCATGCCCGGACTTCACAGTCAAGTTCGCGCTACAGACAGACGCTAGCGACTTCGGGATCGGAGCAGTCCTGACACAGGAGCTGGAAGGAGCCGAGCGGGTAATCGCATACGTCAGTCAGAGGCTAACCAAGCCCGAGGAGAATTACTCGGCAGCTGAAAAGGAGTGCTTGGCTATTGTGTGGGCCATTCGGAAGTTGCGATGCTTCCTCGAGGGTTACCGTTTCGACGTGGTGACCGATCATCTGGCCCTCAAGTGGTTAAATAGTATAGATAATCCGAACGGCCGAATTGCGAGGTGGGCCTTGGAACTTCAGCAGTACCAGTTCGACGTCCACTATCGTCGGGGGAAGCTGAATGTGGTAGCTGACGCGTTATCCCGGCAACCACTCGATGAGGTGTTGCAATTAACGCAAGTGGAGGCCGAATGTCCGTGGGTCCAGAAGATGGTCAGACGCATCCAGGATCACCCTGACCAGTACCCGGATTACATGCTGGAGAATGGGCAGCTATACCGACACCTTGGACACCGCCCCCTAGAAGAAGAGTACGTCCCTTGAATGCTCTGCGTCCCGTCTGGCCAACGACAACGTGTTCTAAGCGGTAACATTCTGCTACCTCACAAAAGCTGCTAGCTTTACGTCGTGAGGCGCGCTCAGTAGTGTTGCGCAGTTGCGAGACCGCCTCCACGACAAAAAGCTCGATCGTTGCGCAAAGTGAGCCAAGCGACGCACTTTTTACTCACGGGTGTTGGCATTACCCAACACTATGCGACCGGCTGGAGGATTTTGCAAAATTGAGAAGACGAGGAGGAAGTTTTTCGACGCGCCGCGAGACAAAACGTATCGGAGTTAAATGCGCCCCGGTGACAACGACAAGGAAGCAGCAACAATACAACAACAACAACAACAACAACACGTGTAGTTTTCCTACCAAAAGCAGGGAAATGTAGCCACGTGTTGCCCAAGGATTACATACCCATTAACCTGACCTCATTCCTACTGAAAACAGCTTATGCGGAAGAAATAGGCATACTTATCACGGGCAAATGTCCCTCGACTATCAGCACAGACATGGACTACACCATCAAGGAGATACTAGAATGGGCCACAGAAGCCGGTCTAAGTATCAATGCGGACAAGGCGGACCTCATTCAGATACCAAAATAAAGTATCAAACATCTGGGGACAGTTATGGATCGCAAGTTGAGTTGGAAGCTCAATGTGGAAGAAAGGGTGAAGAAATCCGCCAATGCACTCTACGCATCAGAAAAGGTGCTAGGTAGCACCTGGGGACTCTCAACAAGACTGACACACTGGATGTTCATCTCAATACTGCTATACGGATTATTGGTATGGTGGAAAGCAACAGAAAATTCCACATACCTAAAAATTATGGAAAAAACTCAGCGACATGCACTTATATGCATTACAGGGGCGCTGAAATCTACTCCAACAAAAGCTCTAGAAACCATACTGAATGTCAACCCCTTGGACATTCAAGCACGCCTAATGGCAAAAAAGACTGCGCAACGTCTCTGCTCGATAGGCAATTTGACGGTATATAACTACGAGCACAGCACAATTGGCAGAGGAATTCGAGTAGAAACAGACTACATGATTTCACGCCCACGCTCCTAAGCCAAAAGGACTGGCGCTCGGGAGCAGAGCAAGTGGCCATAAACCTATATACTGATGGCTCAAAGATGGAAGACTGAGTCGGTGCAGCAGTAAACTGCGCTGATCCACCTCTGAGAATATCATACAGACTCCCAGACCACTGTAGCATATTCCACGCGGAAATATTCGCAATAAGGAAAGCAGCAGCAGAGGTCTTAAGAACTTACACAACACAAAACGGGAGCAATAAAAGCCCTGCAAACCCATTACATAAGCTCTCGGAATGTTCCGGCAAGCAGAGAAGCACTAGACGAACTGAGCATCACTAAAAACGTGCTCATCTACCGGATCCCAAGCCACCAACGCTTTGACAGAAACGAGATGGCAGACGGACTAGCTAAGCAAGGAGCAAAGGAACAATACAGTGATACTGTAGAAATTTCAACCTCCCTGCGAACGACACACGCTCAGATGGAAGCACACGAACGAGCGTCTGCAGTATCCAGGTGGAAGAACACCTCCGACTGCAGAATCTCAAAAATATTGTGGAAAACCTACGATGACAAACGGACGGAATACATGCTGAAACTCCAGAGACATGAATGCAGACAGCTAGTTGGTCTACTGACAGGCCACTGTCTGGTCGCATCTTATGCAAAGAAGCTAGGCATACTTGACAACGACGAATGCAGGAAATACAGAGAGCCAGGCGTCAAGGAAACACTGGAACACCTGCTCTTCAGCTGCCCAGCACTGGCAGTTAAACGACAAAGACACTTTCACGCACCATTCCTTGCGACACTCGAAGAAGTGAGCAGCCAAGAGCCAAAAAAGCATCTTGCCTTCGCAATAGACATACAATTTGCCTTTGCTAACTTAAGCAGGCATATTTTGATCAGGCCAATTATGTGGTCCCGGAAGCAAAATCTTTTGTCCAAAATAATTCCACGGTACTTGACATGTTTTACAGGCTGCAGAGGAATTCCATCAAGCCAGACTGCCGGTGCGTTTCCTCGTCTCGGGTTAAAGTTTACGGCCTGGCTCTTAGAGGCGTTTAGCTTGATCAAAGGGTTCAAGGGCGAAATGCAAACGGATGTTGTTTACACCGACTTTAGTAAGGCATTTTATTCTGTAATTTTTTGTTGCTACATGAATTAAATATTATTGGCTTTCCAGCAAACGTCCTATCGTGTCTTTGGGAAAACCCGAGTCGCCTTAAAAAAAATGAGTGCATAAGAGAGAGAGAGAGAGCATGATTCAATTAATAGGGTAGTGCAGGCATGTCCAAAGTGAGCGAGGCTGGCATGTGTCAGTGTATTGGTGTGCTTTACACTGCGCAAACGAAAAGTGGCGTGATTATTGCACGCCATGAAAAATTATGATATAGTTAAAATAATACATGGTAACCCAAACTTAGGTGTTAGCTAGTGTGTGCGTTACAGCTTAAAATAGTTGCGAATAACATGCCCTGAACTTATGCCTTCATCTGTACGCGAAGGCGATGAGTAAATCATAATTTTATTCTGCGTGTATCATAATTACGCAAATGCAAAATGCGACACAAAGCGACATCAACCTGCTTTGTTGACAGCTCGCTTGCTACTGAGCTCATTTTTACGCTCCCAACACTGACTTCGACCGGTGTTCGGTTGGCGTCGGCTTGTGTCTGTGTGAAACGTTAAATTAACGATGGGTAAATGGGTACGCTGTGGACTGCCCGGGGGAAGTGTCATCCGAGAGAACAGATGCCAATGTATATGACCTTGTGAGTGCGACAGAGACCGCCACTTCGCTCTTTTAATTTTACTCTTTTGCCTCTGTTAGAGAATTGTTTTGTAAGTGCGCGTGAGTTAGCTATAAAAAGTGTTTTGTTTGTATGCGGCCGACGCAAATAATAAAATTACAAGTTGGAATAAAACGCTGTCGATTAACAAATTTAATACTTTTTAATAACAAAACCTATAAAATACAATATATATAAAAATGAGCATCAACAAAAATAACAAACAGAATAAAATTTGTCCGCATCATCGGGTTACCCGAACGACAAGCACTTTGGGACTGTCGATTGGTATCCAAAAAAAGAGAGCACCCCCTGGGATGACACTTCCTTATTAAGTAAGGGGGAATGTTCTTGTCTATTTAAGCTCACTCTCTTATTTTTGCGTGCGCTCTGCTTGCAAAACAAATAGCTTACTATCCCTACCTCCGTCGCACGCACATGATCAAAGCATATCTAAGCAAAGAGCCTGCTGTCAAGGGAGATGCTGCAGCATGCTGCACGTGTATTCCCCGCTTAATTGTATCATGCAGTTCCCTAACAGAAGCAAGAGAGTAAAATCAAGTGCTTTTTCGAAGCAGCTTCTTTGGGCTTGTTGGCAAGGGAGGTGAGGAAAGCAGTGTTGGTAAAAAGTTGCACTATGACGAAGACATGCAACTCTTAACGTGCGATTCCTTTTGCGCTCATTCCGATTTCTTGCCTGCAGAGTAGAGATGGGCATGGGCCTAATTTTTCACTCCCAACCCAAGCCGGCTTATGGGCCGAAGCGGCAATCTTTACCCGCACCCGATGTCAAAAAAGCGTATCATGCCCGAACCCAACCCGCCCGCCCGAAAAAATTAGAAACTTTTTTAAAAACTTAATTTTTATGTTTATTAAATAAAATTACATATTTTCTTACAAAAAAGTAACATATCCAAATTTGCACTTGAGAGTCTTGTGCGTCTTTCATTGAGAATTTTACCAGATTAAAAAAAAAACTCGCTCGCTTGTCGCAGAGCTTAAAGGACTGCATAATATATATTTAGTCACAGCTTGCAAGATTTTGAGGTCAGTTGCTTGTTTCCAAAATTCTAGAATTGGCAAGTTTGAATGAAAGTTATGGCATCATATTTTTCAATTTCTAAATCAATGGCATTTTTGTCAAGTTTTATTTTTTTTGGTTGATGCGTGTCAAAAAACTCTTGAAACTCGTGACACGTCATCAAGATTGGCTATTAACATTTCGCGATTTTCAATCATCACGCATTTCACTGTTTCTAAAACATGATCTTTTCTTTCTTCTGATAAAAGACGTAACTCTTTAAATGGAGGGTTTAAAAATAAATTATTTTAAATAATCCAGCTAAATGAACTGAAGTTGTTTGAAAACGTTTCGGGTAAAGCGTGTTGAGCGGCATAGCCCACACCCGCCCGCACCAAACCCGAAATAAGATTTTTCAGCCCGTACCCACGGGTAGCCCGGCCCGAGCCCACCGCTACTGCAGGGCTGTTATTTTAAAAAATTATTGGTTATTTGTTGTGAATGTTTAATAGCCTATTTCCATTGCTCCGTTTCCGTAAATTTTAACAGTAACTGACGAAAGCTGTTTCCATTGCTCTGTTAACTGAACCTCCGTAAATAAATCAGCTGTTCGGATTGTTTTGCTTTGTATTTTCTGCAAAAAAATGAGAAAAACTAACCGACATTGTACATTGCAAATAAGTAACAGCGCGGTGCCAACTTTTATGGCTTATTTTTAATGCCTACAAGCATTTTTGCTTGCATTGCAGACGCAGTAGAAGTCAATTTTCGTAAATACGTAATAGTTATACTAATAGCCTATTTCCATTACTCCGTTTCCGTCAATTTTAACAGTAACTGACGAAAGCTGTTTCCATTGCTCTGTTAACTGAACCTCCGTAAATAAATCAGCTGTTCGGTTTGTTTTGCTTTGTATTTTCTGCAAAAAAGTGAGAAAAACTAACCGAAATTGTACATTGCAAATAAGTAACAGCGTGTTGCCAACTTTTATGGCATATTTTTAATGCCTACAATCATTTTTGCTTGCATTGCACAAGCAGTACACGTCCATTTTCCTATATACGTGGGAGTTATTCTAAGCTGCCATAAGTGCAACAAAATTATCCGCCCAAAGTTTTAAAAGCAATCCTATGAAACTTTGCTCCCAGTTCAATTGTTTCCTACAATAATTCATCAAAAAACAAAATTTTTAATTCAATTTTGTATATTATTAAATATTGCGCCTACTTATTCACAATTTCTGCTATTCACAATCATCTGTTTTGCAACTGTTACATTAAAACTGCCCATTAACAGCGATGTTTTATCGAACAAGTGTTCAAATGAACCAGTTCCTCTTCAGTTATTCTTCAGTTATTATTTACGGTCAGTTTTACTTCAGTTAATTCCTTATGGGAGAATACATGCAAACTGAACCTCAGTTACTGTTAACTAACATAAATACGCTATAACATAACTGAGAATAACTGAGCAGTGGAAATACGCTATAAGCAATAAGTATGTACACGTAGAGGAGTCAAACGCAAAAAATCCAATAGCCTAATTGGTCCAATTTGCGGAGGAACCACCCTCATTCGGCTGCTGAAAGCATCGACCCGAACGCAAATTTTAACTCGATACAGACGGACTGCCAGCAATTTGCTGTGTATGCGTCTGTATGTCAGCGACGTGATCGCCGTTAGGTGTATATATGTGTGTATGTATGTTTCTGTATGCTGTTTGCTCTGAGCTGTTGTATATTGTGGAAGGGGGATAGCAGCAACAACACATGTGCATTTTTTCTATATTTGGTGGCTCCGAGCTCAACAAGCAAAAATCATTAGGGCGAATGTATACCTAAATACACATATATATATGTGTGTGTATGTGCGCATGCATATTTTTTCAGTTTTTGGTGGCTCTCAAGTGATTTGGGATTATGTTACTTTTCTAGCAACGCATATCAATGTGTGTGTGTGTGCATGTGTATGTTCATGTGCAGCACATTTGAATGTATGCGTAGCAATTGCCTTGGCTATTCTTGACCTGTCTCAATTTTTATGATTTTTTAGCAATTTTATTAAAAGTAACGATAGCTATAAAAATAATGTCATTAAGATATAATTTTTTAGTTATTTTTAAAATTCATCTTAATAATAATTTATATATTTTAATATATATATGTATATAATTATATATTATATATTTATGTGTTCTCGTGACCCTAAAACATCATAACTAAATCTATATTAAATGCCGACAGCCAATATTTAAAATTAAAATTTGGCGCGCATTTGAATCTGCCTACAAAACACAGGCAGTTTCTGTTTTTGCACTTTCTGGTCATACATACTCTTTCGAGATATTAGCTATATGACACCAGCAAACAACTTTGTCACACAACTACCATGCAGTTGCTCATTTACATATAAAATATGCACACATATTCCGAAAGAGTATAAATAGTTCATGTGTCGGCAACTGGAAGAAAAACTCAGGCTCGCGTCAACCGCGTGCCAACAAAAAACCTTTTCTCTACTCAATAAACGCACACAAGTTCCAGCGATCTCAACAGAAATACAGTTGTGAATACTCTTTCGGAATATGTGTGCATATTTTATATGTAAATGAGCAACTGCATGGTAGTTGTGTGGCAAAGTTGTTTGCTGGTGTCATATAGTTAATATCTCGAAAGAGTATGTATGACCAGAAAGTGCAAAAACAGAAATTGCCTGTGTTTTGTAGGCAGATTCAAATGCGCGCCAAATTTTAATTTTAAATATTGGCTGTCGGCATTTAATATAGATTTAGTTATGATGTTTTAGGGTCACGAGAACACATTAATATATAATATATAATTATATACATATATATATTAAAATATATAAATTATTATTAAGATTAATTTTAAAAATAACTAAAAAATTATATCTTAATGACATTATTTTTATAGCTATCGTTACTTTTAATAAAATTGCTAAAAAAATCATAAAAATTGAGACAGGTCAAGAATAGCCAAGGCAATTGCTACGCATACATTCAAATGTGCTGCACATGAACATACACATGCACACACACACACATTGATATGCGTTGCTAGAAAAGTAACAAAATCCCAAATCACTTGAGAGCCACCAAAAACTGAAGAAATATGCATGCGCACATACACACACACATATATATGTGTATTTAGGTATACATTGCCCTAATGATTTTTGCTTCATTTGATCTCGGAGCCACCAAATACAGAAAAAATGCACATGTGTTGTTGTTGTTCGCACTCTGCTGCTGCTATCCCCCTTCCACAATATACAACAGCTCAGAGCAAACAGCATACAGAAACATACATACACACATATATACACCTAACGGCGATCACGTTGCTGACATACAGACGCATACACAGCAAATTGCTGGCAGTCCGTCTGTATCGAGTCAAAATTTGCGTTCGGGTCGATGCTTTCAGCAGCCGAATGAGGGTGGTTCCTCCGCAAATTGGACCAATTAGGCTATTGGATTTTTTGCGTTTGACTCCTCTACGTGTACATACTTATTGCTATAAGGTGACAAGGCATTAAATAAAATACATGCACGAACACCAACTTGGAATTGGTATTTACGCAATACCAGCTGCATGAAAATCATAATTACGTTAGGCACATGCATTGTAAATCGAAAATGAATTCGAAAAGAAGCAGCAACTAGAAGCACATGTAGAAGTGAGCTGCAACTCGAAGCAACTTTCAAAAGAAAATCAATAAGAATAAATGCTTCAAAAAAGCATCGTGTGTAAGCGGTCTAAGCTTCGTTTTTGATTCATTTAACATTTTGTGAATGTTGTTTATGTAATTTTGTTAGTTATTTCATATTATTACTACTATTGTAATTCCAATGTTATATTAGCCAGCTTCCAAAAAGGCGTAGTTTATATGTTCGTCAAGATGTGATGATGAAAACTTAAGAAAATCGAAAGAAAATTAACAAATTACAACTTTAGGCACGCAAGGAAGTTTATTTTCTAGATGCATCAGTAGCAGTGTCAGCAAGAGGCGTAATTCCCGCTGATCTAAATAGCTATAATGGATTATTACATGTGCTAAAACTGGAAATAGGTAACTAATTTAACACTAAAAAACCGTTTATTTACCTATCCTAACACTTAAAATGAAAAAAAAGAAGTAAGAAGGCTCTAGTCGAGATTTCCCATTGTCTGTATGCATCTGTGACTAAACTTCAATCTTTGATATCTCTGGTGTTTTTCAACCGATTTCGATGAAATTTTTGCAGATTTTCATTATTTTGTATAAAGTTTCCAAATAACATGTTTGATATTCAAAATTTTAATGTAATTGATCACAAGTGCATATCGGAAACGGAAACAGCTATCGAAAATCGGAAACAAACTTGTCCTGCCTAGGACTAAGATGAGCTTATTTTCAAAATCTGAAGTCTCTAGCTCTTATAGTCTCTGAGATCGACGCGTTTATACATACAGTCAGACGGACAGACGGACATGGCTATATTGACTCTGCTGTTGATGCTGATCAAGAATATATATACTTTAAAGGGTCGGAGATGCCTCCTTTTGCCGGTTACATACTTTTGCACAAATACATTATTCCAATTTTACACATTTTATTGGTTCGGGGTATAAAAAAATGTTCTTACTTTTTAGAAATCTATTAAGCTTCATAAAAAAATTGTGATTCGTTTTTGTCGATGGCTCGATAAATAGCGATAAATCGATAAATTGTGTTAAGTATTTTCGGTTTTTTTTTTTTGGAAACCTATCAAATTTCCCAAAAAATATTTAATTTTTCAATAGTTTTTCGATTTATTATTAACAATATCTCGATAGCCAGCCAAAATCTCGATAAATTATCACTTAGTATTTTCGTCTTATTTTGTCGAGTTCTACAAGAATCGCCCGATAAAACGTAGACGTGCCCATCACACTTATCATGTCTAGTTAATACCCCAATTGTTCAATTACAATCAGGGGTGTGCCAGCCATCAAAACCAACAGGACTCCAACCTAAAACCAACCGCGAGCTGGTTTTAGGTGTGCCAGAGCCCAGTTCGAGATGATATTGAAACCTCAAGAAATTTGGTTAGCTTAGGTAATTTTAATTTTGATTTTAAGCTTAGTTGCATATTGCAAATACATTTGAATTTAATACATTTTTTAATTCATGATATTTGATTTTAATAAATCTCAAACAAATTTCTTAAACTATTTGCCGTTCTGTGTAAGCGTGCAAAACCGTCCCTAACAAGAAAGGTGCCACCTGGTTCGTTTAACAATAACTATTATTCGGAGTCTTTAATAGGTAAATTTTAAAGACACTTTTTTGTGACAAATAAACATAAAAAAATCGTACTTTAAGGTAACAAAATTGCATTAAATTTTTAACTACGTTATTGCAGCAAACCTTTTTTTTTATGAGGTGGCAACTTTTGCGTTGTTTGTTAGGTGTGTGAATGTAATAGTAAGAAGAAGAATTTAATTTATGGAAAGTCATTGAGCAGCCAAAATGAAGGTAAAATTAAAATTGCATTTAATCATTTGTTTTACATATATTTTAATAATGGTCCATAGGGGAAAATACCGTTCACCTTTTGCACTTTTAAAATGTTAACAAAACCAGATTTGCCATATACGAAGAGCGTAGAACAGCTGTTTAAGCAAGTTTACCGAAAAATGAAATCTCCCTATCTTCTGGCACACCGACGGTTTTTTTTTTAGAGATTTGAAAACCTGCTCGAGCCAAAATCTCTAGAGATGTCTGGCACACACCGTATATGACGGCCACTTAAATTTATTTTTCTTTGACACGGTATGTATATAACAAGGTACCAGGTACCCAGTCGCCCGGTTGTTTTTAGTGTTGTGTGTATAAACAGAGTAAAATAGCAGAGAAGCAAAACAGATATCTATCTCGCTCGCAGAGAGCAACAAATTTTGATTCCCTTTCGCACTCATACGTTTGATCAACTGGTACCGATCTGTCACAAATGAGCTCACCTTGTTAAATCATCTTGGGTACGAACTGAGCGATAGCTTGCTGAAAAATTAATAGATAGAAATTATAGTAAGACTCATCGATATATTGGACAAAGCTATCGATTGTACTCAATAATAAAACGCACTCCCTTTTGTTTTTGCCATCGCTAATATAAAAGCACTATATTCTCGTTGTCATCGAAATTTTCGGTCTGTCTTCGTCCTTTTGCACTTAGAAAATTAAAGTTATTGCAAATTTCTGTTCAGATTAAATTTACACTTAGCAGTTTCCTGAACTGCTTTGCATAGCTCTAACAGCTAGTACGGAAATAGGAAAAATTTTACGTATGCAGTACCTGAGGTATGTTTTCAACCACACATTTGTCAACATATTTGTATAATCGATTTATTAAAGCAATTTATCTTGATAGACACTTTTTAATAGGATTATTAACTACCTAACTCGCAAAAGGGTGGCTGGAACCTGCTAAAATCGGAAAGTTTAAGTCTATTAACAAATAATTGGTAAGTTTGCATACCTATTGTTATTTCAGTCGATGTAAATCAAAGTGAGAAAAGTACTCGTCTTTAAGAAACTATGTTATTTTTTTTTAGTGTGTCTATGCATAAATATAACCACATGTCCTCATTTATGTAAATAGATACATATGTACGTGCGTGTTAGCATGAAAAATCAATTTATTTTATATGACATCATACCAACTGCGTTTTCTACTAGTCCACCATCATTACTTCATTTTATTTACAATGCGTAGCAACATTGTTAAGCATATTATCGTAGTCAATATTCAAAAAACATTGTTATGTATCTATGCAATTTTATATATTTGTTCACACATACATACATACATTGAAAAATGTGTGTATGTATAAACATGCACATGCTAGTAAAAAGGCATTGCTAATTTTGTGCGAACAGTTATAATAGGCATAATGCATTTCGGACTGAATGAAGTACACATACATTTCAAATACATACAACCTACATCTATCAAGCCATTTTACAGAATTATTTAATAAAAAAAATAGGCTCATCCATGTGGGTCTGTTTAAGTACAATTTATCCTTCGTTGTTTTTATTAAATAATATTACACTGGTGCCGGTAAAAAAAGACAAAGACCTTTAGAACCAGCGGTTTTTATACTCCGAACCCATAAAGTGGGTAAAGGGGTATAATGGTTTTGTGCAAATGTATGTAACATGCAGAAGGAAGCATCTCCGACCCCATATGGTTTCCGATATACACATGTAATCGATTACAATTTTGAAATTTTGAAAATGTAAAAATGGGGGTTGAAATAATGGGTAACGGTAGAACTTTTCTGAAAATATCATTGAAATCGGTTGAGAAACACCAGAGATATCGAAGATTGAAGTTTAGTCACAGATGCATACAGAAAATGACTGTACGCGTTAAGTATGGGGTTCGGGGTATCTCCTAGTCGGGAAATCTCGACTAGAGCCTTCTTATTTGTTTGTTTACTTTTAGTTGAGTTACAAACTGTAGCTCGACTTTAGGTCATACGATCACCGCTTTATTTTTGGCCCAACGTTACTTTAAAATTTAAAGTTTAAAGTTTAAATACAATTGTTCCGTGTCTACTTCAGATAAAGTGTAAATACAGCTTATAT
The DNA here is from genome assembly GCA_018152825.1 of Scaptomyza hsui. Lineage (NCBI taxonomy): Eukaryota > Metazoa > Arthropoda > Insecta > Diptera > Drosophilidae > Scaptomyza > Scaptomyza hsui. The sequence continues at coordinate 181,829 of JAECXO010000073.1, forward strand.
CTTCCCAAGTTCTTAAGCTAGAATCACGAAATTAAGAGGTGTGCAGCCAGACTATCCCATATTATGATTCTAGTATTTCGCAGTCGGTTGCATATCAGCGTTTTCACTTATTTTAATGTTTGGCTTTTGTTGGGCTTTAAAAAGACAAAAGCAACAACTATGTTGCGCTTTGTTAAATTAAATATATATTATATAATGACAATAGATAATACTTTTGTCCTTTCAATCCGATTTAGATTTATAACAATTTTATCCAATACAAGATTAACCGACAATTTAACAATATGAGTTATACCCATTCCAGCCTAAATAACCGGTCTTAAAAATGTGGTTGGAGAGGTTTCTAGTCTTAATACATTTTTAGAAACAAAAACCACGTCAATTAGGTGAATTTGTAATATACTTTATTAATTATAAATTCAATCCCTAATTAATTAAAACATGTAAATACTCAAAATATTGAAACAAAAAAATATTCAACCAGTCATTTTGACTAGTTCTGTAAATCTAGTGTTATGAACACACTTATCTAATGCATTTGCATCTTGTGTTGTTGTTGGCTCGCAATCGGCGCAAAAGTCGGTATGAAGAGCGCCACTTTTCGCGTAAAAAGTTTGGTGTACGCTTATGCCTACGTTAGATGGCAGTTGGCGCAAGTATGCAAAAAAGATTTGGTGAAAAAATAAATACACACATCTTCATTTGCATGGAAATACATGCATATGTATGTGTATTCTTTTAACTCGGTAGTTTTTTATTATTTACAGTGTTTTTCTTCGATTTGGGTATCCTTTTTGAGCCAAAGCTTAAGTTTGACAAGAGCATATCTCCTTTTTCGCAAATCGAACCTCAGCTGTCCTGGGGCTAATTAAGCGATGATGAAAAAAAATTCGATTATCCCTACATAACAAAACTTCGTTATATTTCTCTTATGCGTCCTATTATTTTTTATGGTGTGGGCGTGGCATCCAAATGATGCAGTTTGTTGGAAATCTTCACTATCTATCTTGACACAAAATTTGGTGACTCTAGTCAAAAAAATGTGAAAACTATAGGCGTATCCAATTTAAAGGAGAATGGGGATGGGGGCGGAAGGAGTGGGCGTGGCATCCAAAATTTTTATGCAGGTTTTCAGGGACATGACTAGCTATCTTCGTGCAAACTTTGGTAACTCTACCTGCGGGAATGTGAGAAATATATGGTTTTATCGGTTTTCAGTTATCGATTTTATCGATTTCCCAGCCTCCTTGTAGGCGTGGCAACTCAATCTTGACACTTTATCTGACTATCCCATAGACAAACATAATTGCAAAGTTTCAAGTCTAGCTTTACAGGTGTCGAATAAAATTGTGTTCATACGGACGGACAGACGGACGGACACCATGACAGACATTGCACAAAACCAATATACTATGAGACCTTCGGTATCAAAGTATAAAATGTGTGAATGGAGATATTGAAATGCTTGTATAAACTAGTCATTGATCTAAAAGTTTTAAAATATTTCCATTTCTCCGAAAATCCTAGACAGTAAAAGAAAGATAAGTGGTTATAGTATAGTAAAAAAAAAATTGATCGATCAAAGATTCGATTTTTATGTACTGAATTTGCAGCTTTAAATTTTGAACCGACCACGAAAAACTTAACAGAACTTTTTTTCACGGAGGCTTGAAATTAATACATATGTATTTACACATACATAAAAGCTATATGAAATTCAAGGATGGATATTTGTCTGCATATAATTATTTATAAATACATACACAAATTTAAGTTTTACTAAATGCTATTTTATATACAAACCGTCTTAGAAATATAATAATAAATGGCGGTTTTGGTACGTGAATTAATCAAAAATGAAAAGCCTGTAACAATATGTTTGGGACTTTTATCAGGTTTTTTCGGGCCGTTCCTTTTTTGTGTAAATATTAAGGCCCGGTTCGAAAGGGTATAAAGAGGTGGTCCCATTATCATCAGGATCTGATGGATTTGGTTACAAGCTGGCTTCACACTTATTTAATGCTCTACATGAGCATGGTACAATATTCTGTAAAATGCACCTAAAAACAAAATTATTTAAAAAACTAGGACTTGTACGGGGGGGAAACAAATTGAAATTTTGTTGTAAACAAATTTGGGTATAAGTTTGAACTTTTTTTTTTAAATAATTGTAGTTGAGAAAAAAATGTCTCGTCCAATTCCCGTAAAATAGTATTTCGAAATCTTCAAATTTGGTAGCTCTTCCTCAAGAATGTAGGAAATATATGGTTTTAAAGATTTATACCCCGATTCTACTACGCTCAAAGTCCGTAATGCAGGTTGTTAAACTACTAATCTAATTGCATCAGCATTTTACTTTCACATACGTCTGTACTCATTTGATGCCAAGTATCAATACCAAAAATTTTGTATTTTTATGGTAAAAGTTCTGTTCAGCTGTTCAGTAATGTTAAATTTTAACAGCAAAACTCCGTATTACAGTTTTTTAGGGCCTCAGTTTATTAGGGGGCAAATTAAATAAGATTCCTGTTGAGCAGACAGGAATCAAATACAAATATATGCTCCATTACTGAGTTCCAGCAACATTCCTGCATTTCGGAATATCGGTTTCAATATATGTAGCTAAATGACATCCCCCCCAAAAGTCTGTATCAGAAAATGTGTAGGCCAATCCCCACTCCTTCCGCCCCCAGCCGCCCCGAAGACTTGTTAAACCGAAATCGCCTAAATCCTTGACTGTTTTCAAGCTAGAGTTACCAAATTTGATAAAAAAAAAAAACCAAAAGCTGGTAACATATCTTGAACATTTGCATTGCAAATTTGGATGCCAACCATGTGTTTCTATGCAAACAACGCCATCAGTTGTGAGCTATTGAATTGAAACTTTGGTACAGGTCTTTTTTTGTTAAATGCAATAATTTTATTAAACGTCAAATTCGTTCCGTTCGGACCCTTATAGCTGTCATACAAATGCAATATTTGTAATAGGGTCTAACTATGAAAAAAAAAACAAGTAAATATTCGGCGTGCCGAACATAACTTTCTTACTTGTTTCTTCTTTAATAAAGTGCCTACACGTATTTTTAGCACTAAAGTTGGTTCAGATTTTGTGCAGACAAAAATCGTTTTAAAATCGCCCTTGAACAATGTTGTATTCAAATATTTGGGAAACGTCACCAGCCAATAAAATACGTGACTAGCTCAAAAACTTCCCAAACAATAAGGATGTGGGATATTTTCCGTTTAATTCATCTTTAGTTATCGATTAAATCGATGTCCCAGTTTCCTAGTGAGCGTAGCACCTCGACCTTGACACTACCAGGCCAGCCCTTAGACTTAACTATACATATACCTGAATTCTAACTCGAATTGTATTAGAACATTTTATTGGCATTTCGACATAGAAACGTTTAAATGCAAACAATTCAATGTCCTTACTTCATTAATTGTGTAAATTTTCTTATAATTGTATTTTTCCCTTCAATTTTATAGCAACACGAAAGCCAAATATTAAGACCGAATAATAAATTTTGTAAATAAAATAAAATACGTATATAATATATTAATATATTTGTATATTTATATATACATATATAAGAGTCGACCATATGCAGAAGTAATAACCGTTCGATTTATGCTAAAGACCGCCGAATATTAAAAATGACATCGAAACAAAAAAAACCACAAGAAATGTTTAATAGAACAGAGTTTTCAAAGCTATTACCAACATTGTCATTGAAAGAGATCGTCAAGCTGAAATTTAAAGTCAAAAACTCAAACAAATGGGAATCTATGGCTGTTTGTAAAGACCAAACTAAAAAACAATATTTATGTAATGTTTGTAATGTGTTTCAATATGGAGAAAAAAATCTTATGCAACATCTTAATGGTAAAAAACATTTTTTAAAGATGGAATCTGTGAAACAAGTTTTAGTCCCAAAGGAAAATGGGGATAAAATTGCAACAAAAAATCGCAATCATTTACAATCACAAACAGAATCTCACAGTAGTATAAATATAAAAGACAAAGAAATCACAAAGGAAGTCCCTGACTCAAAGTTAGTTTCAAATGTTAATTCAAATAAACCACAAACTAAAGATGCAACTAATTCATTAGGTACAAAACCAGTCTTAAACAAAATAATTGCTGCTAAAGCTACAGATATAAATGCTTCCAAAAAAGAATCCACACATGCGATCAAAAATGTTAAATCTAACACCGACGAGTCCATAATAAAAACACAAACGCCTGTTGACCAACAAAAATCACTGTTAGCTCAATGCGGTAGTGATAAAGAAGAAAGTTTTTCAAAAAATCAAAGTGAATCATTAAACAATCAACCTGTTATTGAAAATCAGAGTAGTTCAATAAGCCAAACTGTTTCAACAAGTCAAACATTGAAAAAAATATTGCCCTTGAGTAAAATTCGTATTCCTCAGACTGGCAGCGGTAATTCTCAATCTTCCCAATGCTCCACATCGACCAAATATCAAAGCGAATTAAAGAAAATCGAAACTTTGCAAACAATTGATTTAGAAGAAGTGCCTGTTCAAACTTTAACTTGTACAGTTAAAGGTAAGGCCAAAAATCTTATCAAAAGCAACACATCTTCTCCGTGCGCGTTGAATTCTTCATCTCGATCAAACGTAGTCATAAATCCCCTTTCTTTAAGAAATGCAAAGCAAACAAAAATTTCTTGTGTTCCAATATCAAAACTGATAAGTATAAAACAGCCTGAGGAGCCTAACCAAAACAATGCCGAGAACAATAATGGAATTGAAGCTACAGATCCGAAATCAGATCTTAAGAAAGATAATATTTGCAGCCAAAAAGAAGACGAACCAAAAAAAATGGATTCAAATTCACAAACCGCTAAAATTCTAAACGCTGAAACCAATTGTACTAGTCATATTCCTACAAATTCGGCTTGTCAAAGATGTACATTTGAATCTGCACCGAATAAAACCGAAATTATGGGACTTTTGGGAGTTGAGTACGTTATCAAAATTGTAAAAAATATGAGAGACAAAACGCCAAGATTCCAATGCAGCTTATGTAATATTACAACCGATGAGATTTCGATGCAAAACCATCTGCTTGGCTACAATCACCGTCTAAAATTTTGCGAAAAACATTTTCCGACAGCTATCCGGCATTACACACAATACATTTCAAACTTACCAGAGGATGCAGTATTTAAAGTTTTATCTCCAATATTAGAAAAATTGGCAAAGGCAATTGAAAAACACCATGGTCGAGAAACTGCCTATCTTTGTTATGAATACTCTTTCACCAAAAACCGCCCAAGTATAGTTTCAACCGTTTTTAATCGTAGACATGCATCAGAAGCACAAGGTCCCACGTTTACGCATGTTGTAGGTTCAAAAGATGTTGATATCTTGATTGCCAATGCTAACAAAATCAATTTAAATGTAGCAAACGACAATCTCGTACGTAACGAGTCTTCACTGAATCTGTTAAACCATCAAATAAATTTGTTTGGGGATAACAACTGCAACGCGTTTTATCCAAATCAACAGCATTTAAACGAGACAAAAGAAGTTAATATCGTCGATGATGAGACGCATAAACGAATGGTTGACATGTTTTTAAGAGATACGAGACGTCCTCAACCCATGCGACATCGCAGTCCCTCAAGAAATCTAAAACGTAGTCGTTCAAAGTCAAGTTCATCGGACAGAAAGCGAATTCGGTCGATTCCCCTAATGACATCTCAATGGAATATAGAGCGCAAGTCTTTGTCTCCATTAAGAGAGGGTGATATATGGCAGGCCTATCGACATATGGTCGATCAAAGTGTACGTGAATTAAATGCATCATTTAGTTTATATCTATCAGATCCCGAACAACATCCTCTTTACAAAGAAGAGTGGCAAAAATTTTGGAAGCGGCGTAAGGATGAGCTTATTGCCTCTGGCATTAACCACCGTACTTACAACTATCAAAATGAATGGATTTCGTTTTTCAATATTCGTTTGGAGGAACTTTACAACAAAGACATTGAAACCATTAAAATAAAATGTCGCGAAAGGTTGTGTTTACCAATGACTAATATTAACTTATCAAATTCAAAGTACCATGTTCACATTACTGATAATGATCTGGACTACGTTAGTCCGGATGTAAGAATGGAAAATGACACTAGAGATCAATATAAATATGTAAGTCAAAATGCATTTACTGAAAGTAACATGGCAAATAGCGAAAAATGTATCGAAATAACCGAAGTTATAAACGTTGTTCATGTACTTCGCCTTTTAACTGCGTTAGAGGACCATTTAGGAAGTTTGGGTCCCAGCATTACGGAACTATTGGCTAAGTCACTGCAAATGTTTAAATTACACCCCCAAAGGGCAAACATTTTACTTCTTACAAGAGAAAATTGTGCTATCTTAGAAACGGCAAAGGAAAAGTTTACAGGTCTAATAATATCTAAAATATTAGAACCTCCTCAGGAACGCGCTGTAAAAAAGGCAATTACCGATACAGAGCACTTACTTAACTATGCAACAAAACTACAGGCCGACCAAGCGAAAAACAAAGTAGAGCTCAATAATAATTTAGCTGAGTCCCAACAGAAGTCTCTTAACAATTTAAATGCAAATTTTGTAACTAAAAACGCAGATAACCTAAATAAAACAGAACTTGCTGCTAAACTAGCTTCATCGTTGATTTCTCAAGGAAAAACCAAAATAAACCAAGAGCAGCTTCAACAAATTGTTCAAGTATATGCACTTATTGAACAGCAAAAACACCAAGAGACAACATTAGGTTCCCGTTCCATTGATGTTAACTGTTCGACTCCAGCATTAACATTTAAGCCAAAACAAGATTTGATTGCTTCTCAAAATAAATCATCGCCTCAAAATAGTATCTTCAGTAACTTCGATTCACATAAACAAACTCAAAATTTGAATTACAATAACAATTGTGCGGCTTATACAACACACTGTAGCGAATTCCCAAACTCTACTTTAATAAGCGGCACGCATAACATCAGAAATAATAACAATTACTTCTCTGCTAATATGGTTTCTACCAATAACACAAATGTACAAAACTTCAATCAAATGGAATATATACACAGCGGACAGGAGGCCCAATACCATCAATATGACTCGGATTACTTTCACAATGGAAAACAAACAGATCACAATGTTTTCAATAGCAAAGGGAACATTTAATCTAATATTATGGACATCTAACAATTCGTTGATCCGACTGATTATTGTACTGGAGGAAAATCTACTGCATCTTTTAAACCTAACTTGGCTTGGATATGATATTGTTAAGCTATCGAGTTTATTGATGTATTGATATGTATATAAATATTTACTATTACTTATGTAAATACTTTACAAACTTGTTTTAAATATCTTAAAATACATAATATGATAATATGCAAAACTTGATATAAGATTTTCTTTGGAATTGTAGACTCTTATTGTAAAATTATTTGCAAATCACGCTAAAATGTTTGACAAAAAATTTTTTTTGACCGAAGTTCACTTGCTGTAAAACTGATATGGACATCCTATCTACCTGGCTCTACTGTTTATTACTCCATGCATGACAAGGAAAAATACAAAGTTGCATCTAGTCTTAAAAACTACTAGGCCTTAAGAATAAAGCTAAGGCCCTGACACTTGGTATACTACCTACACATACATATAGAGTTAAAATAAAAGCCGACTTGGATGTAAATAAAAGCAGTCCAACACATTTTCTACTTTGCACCTATTTTAATTGGAATATTTTTCCTGTGTACGCCTGGTTATTTCCCACAAAATTTATCAAAATTTTTTACAAACAATAAAACAGTTGTTTTATTTATTTATTTTTAAAAAAAATGTCAAATTTTCGAAACAAAAAAAAAAAATTTCAAAATTCTAGGACTTTAATTACGTTACATAGCAACACATGTCCTTACGAATGCGTTGCCAGATAAGTAAAAATAATAAAACATTTCAAGTTAATTGCTCGGTGTGCACCAAAAATTCGTCATTTTTTATTTAAAATAATAAAGAAAATTATTTGTTTTGATATTGCATTAAAAAAAGGTTGATAAGGTTTTGTAGGAAATAAACAGACGTTTACAGGAAAAATTTTCTAAATGCCTGTTTTCTACAAAAAAAAAGGACCCAAAACAAGTGCAAAGTAAAAAAAAGTGCTTCCTTTGCCAGTATTTATGTGTTGGTCTGTAAGTTAAAAAGAAAGACAAATGAAAGTGCACAGGAATGACACTGAAAACACTTCTACTAGATTTTTGTCTAAAACGCTTGGTGTACATGACGTCACATTTCGAAACGAGTTTTTTTAATTCCGATGAAAGTTTAGTCAGAGGAATGCTAAATACTCAACTTAAAACGAATTTTTTCATAAAGTAAATCTTATTAATGAATAAAATAAGTTTAATTTTTGAATTATCAGCATCATAACTGAACATTTTTAATGCTTAGTTTATCAAAAAAGCATTTTAATAATAAAATAATTTTAAAATCACACCCAAATAGAGCTCTTTCTTCTGCTATTCATGCAAAAGCTGAAATAATTGCGATGTTTCATTTTTAGTTTAGAGGGTCGCAAATTGAATTTTTTTTTTATACGGAAATGTCAAAAAAAATAAAAAATAAAATGGCTATCCTTTGCTATGCAATTAATAAAAACAATCGAAGGAGGATCGGTCGTCTCAACTCTCAGATATCGGTGTTACCCCTGATAGTTTTAGTTTTAAAGATATTAATAAGACTGCTTAAAAATGTTGGATGGAATGTTGAAAGAATGCTTTATATAAATCAAAGAATATACCCATACTTTACAAAATTGTATATTAAAAGGTTTCAAAATAGTGTAAAAAAATAAAAGATGAATCTTGTTTTTTTTTGTATTATTGGCATGGTCCTCTGATTTTAAAAATATGATAATAAAAATTGAATATTAATAAAAATGGAAAAGTGATTGCATAAGCATTGACGCCCTTGCAGCGTTGCAGATTGCAGATCTGCAACGTGTAGCAACAACAACTTGCAGTCAAACATTTTCTGCAAAACTACTACACCCCGGCCAATAAATACGAAAAGTCTTAAAGATATATGCTATCGATGTTTAGTATATTTCAGTGCAAAAAAGTATAAAACTGTTGAGAAATGGCCGCCTAAAACAAAAGTAATTCAAACTTGTTTTGTTTGATAAAATAAAACATTTATTATTTCTTTTAAACCAGTAGAAGCAACAACTATTCAGAAGCGCAAGACTCCCAAGCATATATTTAAAGCTTTTAAATTGCATATATCCCTAAATCCAGGCAGCAGAAACGCAGTCACCGCAATTACAAAAGTGAAAGTATACAAAATGTACACAAAAAACAGCTGACTGCGCAAATATGCGACGCATTGGAACGCACAATATTTAGGGTATTCAGTAGCTATGATATATGTGTAAAGTAATATGATATTTGAAAGCTTCACAACAAACACACAGAAACATTTTTATCGAAGCAAACATGCCTCAGGGTATGTTAACAAATATCATCTTATATGTTATATTGTTATATCTCGTTTTTCGAGATTATTGATCTAATGAAATAAAAGCACACTGAGCAATTTAGTGGTTGTAAAAGCCAGTAAATTTTAAATTAATTAATTTTACACACAAATAATTTTCTTGGAAACCCTTCTCTTGTTATTCTGATCAAAAACACATCAAATTGTTTTTCAGTCAGTTTAGTTTTGTTTCATTCATTTTTGAAAACTATAATGAAAACTATAGTATACAAGTCATAAGACGACCCTATCCAATTTAGAACAGCTTAGTTGCAGGTTATTCAATCACTACAGTGAATTCACGAAGATCATCGAAGGGTCTGACTGCTGATTGAGGTTCCGAACGCATTGGCTGTGCAGTTTTATTTTTCGGATATCATCGTGAGTGGGATTAAAATCGATTTCAACAATTCTCGAATGCTGATTTTTTCAATTTAAATTTTCGTCAGCGAATTAGTGATCACCGCCAATATTGACATTTTAATCCGTGTGTGAACACCCGGTTCCATTGGATTGAATACTTTGTGAGATTCGGTTTGCTGATTGACATCTCATAAATTCAAACCCATTTTTCAAGTCGTTCCCGTACAATTATGCCTCTTAAGCGACAAGCCATTCGCCGATCTACACTTTAAGCACGGAAGAAAAGAGCATTACGAGCCTCAGAATTAGACGAGCTGGAAAATCTTCCAGACCGCTAAAACCCTTTAGTCTGAATCATCTAAACAACGGGGAGTGAGGTTAGAAACTAATCAAATACGTACTACTCAGGCCCGTTCGTCTGGAACAACTGAAAAACGGGAAAGAAGGCTGCAAAATGTTTGAATAAGCACTGCTCGATCAAGACGAACACTGCACGCTGATTTAAATCTTGGTGCATTCCATTATGACAGTAATAATGATCTTCATCCAAGTGTCGTCATTGGAAATATTTATAAAATTTGCAAGAAACGCCAGTGGGAAAGTTATACTGCCAGAATTACATCCGCCTCCCGAACACCTATCAACGTTGCTACCAAGTGTTACACGTGAGTCGAAGCATTTCTTGGAAAACATCTGCAAATACAATTTATGTTTCCAAATGACATCGTTCGGTTCACAGTCCAATCTTATCATCGTTTCGGATCGTTTCTACCATTGCCGGACGCAGATCACAAGTTTCTTCAAATTAACTGAATATCAAACAGTGATAAACAAATTGAACGAAGATGTCATTACAATGCTGCGTTAAAAGCCCTTTTCGGTCAACACAATGATTTAGTTCAGTTGTTTTGAGCCTCCATTCAACGAATGCCAGCCGATGACTACGCAGTTGTGATTCGAGCTGACACAATACCCGTTGGCCAACACGAAAGACAATTTAATGCACCACAAATCGATGAAGTGGCGATCGTGAATGCGAATCGCGCGACATAATTCTTCGTCGTGGTAGTGGTGACGTTCAGCGTGCTTCCGAAACTCATCGCTCATACGACGGAGAAGACGAGAAGATTGATATCATTTCAACATCAAAATGAGAAATCGACAAACAGACGAGGAAACGAATAAGAATGTCAGTGCCATGAATTATTATTCGTATCGATTGATGATTCGTCAAGACGCTGAGAACCACATTCTGAAATAAAGAGAAGTAGACTGAAGTACTTAGTAGAATGTAAGAATTTCAACATAATACCAAGACACTTACAAAGAAAAACAACATCACTGAAACACAACTTGACGGTACAGTAATCAAAGAAAAAACTAGAGAACAACTTTCTACTTAAAATATTACAGCTATTACAGAATAAACAAAACTTACATCATAAATGAACTTAGGAAAAACTTTAATCAGCAGGATATTCAAGAACTACAAAAAGATCAAAAGCTGGCTTACCAAAGAATACGCACTAACACAGAACAGACAGTTGAACGAAAACTACACAACGCAAAAAACGAATTAGCACAACAACTAAACATAAGACTAAACGATGACTGGATAATCAATATGACTGACGTTTTTATACCAAATGAAAGTAGGTGGCTTTTATCATTGGGACCCAAATTTGGCCTATCGACAAACGGACAGAACATATCACCAACACACGTTATCGCTGACCTAGAACAGGGAATAAAAACAATTGAAAACGAAAAACTACGGGATACGATCAGAGGGAACTTAGCATCGAGACTAAACAGCTACAAGTACTTAAGAAAACTAAACCAAAAAGAAATCTTTATACTCAACATAGCCAACAACACAGAGAAACTTCTAAAGTAACATAACGACAAGATAATTTTCACACAAGCAGACAAAGGAAGCACAACAGTAATACTATACAATAGAGAGTGTATCATGATAAGATGCAACAACTCCTTAATGACAAAACAACATACAAAACAATAAGAATCGACCCTACACAAAAGCTAATCATGAAAAACAACACAATAGTTATCTCCTTGTACAGAAACGAATTCCTAGACATAAAAACAAAACTAAGGACATATTGCTCAGGAGGAAACGCACCACAACTGTATGGGTTGCCAATAATACATAAAAACGGAACACCACTGAGACCCATATCAGCGTCTACCGAAGTTCCGTGCTACAAATTAGCCAAACATATAGATGACATTATTAAGAACATACAATCCACACAGTACAACATAAGGAACGCAACAGAATTAAAGAACGAGATAAAGGACATAGAAATTGGAAATGAAGAAATACTAGAATCCTTTGATGTCATCTCGCTCTTTACGAACATTCCCATTAATACCGCAAAAAAAAACATAATGGACAGATGGACAGACATATCAAAACACACATCCATACCAAAACAAAAATTTAAGGAAATCTTAGATTTTGCACTGAATAAAAATAACTACTTCAAATACAATAACGTCACATACAGTCAGGTGTTTGAAATGCCAATGGGGAACCCGTTGTCACCGACAATTGCAAACTAAAACAACAAAAAATAACAATTAAACACATCTCAAAATACTTTGATGATATTTTTCTGATCATAAAAAAGAACGAAGCACAAACCATATTAGAAACATTTAACAAACAACACAAAAGGATACAATTCACAATAGAAACAGAAACGAACAACAAAATTGCCTACCTAGATATGTAAATAGAACGAAGGAAAAACAGACTTACATTTGACTGGTACACCAAAGGAACAGCGTCAGGACGAATAATAAACTACGATTCAAACCAACCGATGACACATAAAATAAACACAATAAAAAACATAATAAGAAATACCTACGCACTATGCGACAAACAACACCGACCAAAAAACTACGTAAAACTTAAAACGATGCTAATAAAAAACAGCTCCCCGGTACATCAAAACAACAAGAAATTTGTTTACGAACACGAAAGACAGAATTGAGAGAGACAAGCAGAACAATGTAATCTACGAAATCAAATGCAATGGAAAAGAGGGAAAGAAGTGCAATAGAGTTTATATTGAAACTAAAACAAAAGATCGCTCGCTGCACGAATAACAGAACAAAAAGGAGACGCAAAGAAAGACAACAACAGCACTGGCTCAACATTTGATTGAAAATGACCACTCAGCTGATTTTACTGATATCAAAGTAGTAGACATAGAGAGAAGAGAGCGAACGGGACTGACGCTAGAGAGCTTGCGCATACAGCAAAGAGGGGACGCTGCGCTTAACCATAAAAAAGACATTGACCAGACGAATTATATTTACGCGGCTGCACTATGGCTCTTTTTCCAATTTTTTGACACTTAATTAATAACTCAAAGACTACGCGGCCAATTGTTAAAAAGTTAGTTGCTTAGGTACATATATGTCGTTTAGTAATGTTTTTGACAAAATGGGAGTGGCACCGCCCCTCCTTCTTTATAAAAGCGAATGCAAATTTTTTGTTTTTCAAGATATCCTGACCAAACTCGGTATATAAGCGTGTTTTTATGCTCTTAGCCTTTGTGCAAAATATCATCAAAATCGGCTTACTATATCATATAGCTCCCATTTGAACAATCGATCGAAAATCGAGCTTTAGTGTACAAAACTTATTGTGTGTGAATATATTTGGACCAAACTCACTAAATATGAACTATATTACGCTCCATACAAAGTGGACGACATAATCCAACATCCGACCACTATATCATATAGCTCCTATAGGAACAATGGGCAAAAAGTTTTTTTTTTTTTTATACATATCGCTTCAAATAACCAACATTTTTGGTCGAAACCTACCAGCTTCTACCAAAATTACAATTTTTGGACATAATTTGGTCGAAACCGCATATTTGGCATCAAATGACAAATTGTGTTTTTCGCACATTTGTGAATTTTTGTATTTTTCATTTAGTGTTTTAAATGCAAATTTCTAAGAGAATCGCAAAAATCGCACCTTGAGGTTGGTGTCAAATTGTTCGTAATTGAACACTCTAAAAGACGTATATAACCACTTGCTAGACTAACTTAGACAAAAAAAGAAAACTCTATCTAAAGTCAACTTTTCATGTCAAAACTGAATTTTTTGGACATGTTCTTTATCCACACAAAACGTGGACACCACAGCAGCTACCAACTAGAAATATATAACAAACGCAAGATAAAAGCCCCTCTCATCGATTGCCATCATCACTTTTTTTTGTAAAAGGCTAGAATTTTATGTTTTTGGCACACACAAATTGGCAAAACTAATAATAACTTAAGCAGGGCGTGCAAATCAATTGCTTTCGATTAACACATCAGGTTTGACAGCCCTGGTACATATCGATAGGCGCGAAATTTAATAATCTGAGTATGTAACCTTAAGGGACGATCTTTTCTTAACATTTTGCCAGCAAAATTTTTCAAATCGTACAAACTTTAAAAAACCATTAAAATGTCAAGAAATGGGAAAAAGGGCCATAGTGGGCTGCAATAAGCAAACCAAACGGCACCAGACAGCACAGAAAGTAAAAACTGTGATTATAATGTTTACTAATACGGAGACAGCGGCAATATTAGGATTAGGATTGACGACACTAAAATAAGTGAATACAATTAAAATGTATGTACCAAATGTTAAGTGTTTCTCGTATTTATGTATTAATATATTTATGTGAAAAAAATGTATTTTCTTATTATTCCATCAAATAAAATCAGACTCCCTGATAAAGGCGGCAAAGCCGCTGAAACGCGTAGGAGAAAAATTGTATTTAAATGTTTTTTAAATAACAATGAGCATCACTGGCCGGAACAACCCAGCATCAGCTAAAACACAAACAATTTCATACACTGGCCTACAAACTTACACGAAAAAGAAATGAAACTGTTAAATGCAATTGCATTTTGATTTGACGTTTAACGCAATAACACAACAATATACTAATGTAATGCTGTGGCATAAAAGAAACGCGACTAGGATTTGGGAACCCCATAAATCAAATTCGCTCGATTAGGCGTTTGCCATAAAAACGAGTGATGCAAAACATGAAATTTTAGGTACACACCCTTTTATGGGGTTGGCAATAAGATCGACTAAGCCACATTAAATCTAGTTCCATCCAGGATCCCGTTCCTACTTTCAAAGATTACACATATAAATGTGTGCCTCAGGCTGAGGTAACCAAACAGTTGCCAACCAGGTTTAAAAACGACACAACTGTGAATACTGAGACGTGCCACAACATTAAAAGTGACATGTCGTTGGGGAAAAATGCACTGTCCTTATTGACAGCGGATTTAAAAGACAGTAAAGTTGAGAACCAACAAGTAAATCAAAAAAAATTTTGAAGACATGCTTTTATACGCTTTCGTGCATCGATTTTTTACCATCATTAATGCAATACCCAAATATTAAACATGTTTTTGTAATTTATGAATTAATAAAAAAAAAACCCACGACCTTCACCTGTGAAGCGGCAGTCTTCCCTCCATGCCACCAGAGCTTGTGAATTTTGGGAGTCAAATTAGTAACTTAAGCCAAAGGCAAAACTGTTTTGCGTGGCTTTTACACGACAATACATATTTTACCGAAAACTTTAGAAACATGTTTTGTCATCTGAAACACATCTTTGGTGGAAATTTCAGAGCTCTTGCTAGTCGGGAACTTGATGAAAATTTGATTACAAGAATCCGGTACAAACAAACAGACAAGTCAAGTTAAATAAAAGCATGTAAAAAAAAACAAACCTTACGTTCTTCAGGATAAAAATGATGTGCAACACTATTCACCGATTCAGAAGTAAGTAAGTAAGCAAGTAAGCGAGGTACCGGGATTAGTTAGGGAGCACCACGGCATTCATGGATGCAGAAAATGAGCCTAACACGAGCACTGCTGCGCAAAAAAGGGGCCGGCCCTCAAAGTCGGTAGAAGAATGCCCAAAATTTACTAGGAATAGAAGGAAGCTTTAGGACGACACATTATCGGCAATATACTTAATAGACCAGAAGAGAAAAAACTTAATTAAAACAAAGATTGTTGCTATTGCTATCTGATGCGAAAAATAAATACACTTGGCCCCCGCTTAACACGGACTCTTTTAGCAAAAGGAGGAAGGGAACAAATTTGTAACCGTGTAAGACCGAGACACGGTTACAAATTTGTTCCCTTCCCCCTTTTAACACGCTGAAAACCTCGTTCTTACACGAAATGAATTTTTTGATATGGAGCCACCAAAAAAGAAAACATGTTGAACAGGAACGTAACCTCTTATATTGTACTAATATATGATATATGTACTAATATACCATGATTCGCTTAACACGAGGCTTTCTAGGAACGTAACCCTCGTGTTAAGCGAGAACCAAGTGTATACACACAACGAATAAATTTTTTGGTGTACAAATAGGTTTTTGCGCGAGTGTTCATTTTCGAGATATGTAATTACAAAAAACCATGACGTTCGCGAGCGACAAAAACAGAAGTCGCTTTCAAGACGTTTAATCACAAAAATTATAATGCCACGCGCACCTCTGCCGTCGAAATGTCAATACATTATGTCTCTCACTACGAACATTTATCATAAAATATCTTGCAATAAATCAGAAATTTGGCACTTGAACGAATTTGCGTTTGAATATTTCAAAAACCATTATAAATAAATGCAATATTTGTTAGATCAGTTAAATTAAATAGATTCCCTATATATACAATCAATATAGCGAGCTCGACGTCATTATCAAGGGGGTGACCGCTAACGCATTCTCAATAATTATACTCCACTGGAAAAACTCTTCATAAATTAGGATCTTAATTTCTGACATTTTCACAAGTAAAAATTGATCAGCAAATAAACATGAGCTAATGCATACAAAGCAGCTTAGCTTTTTCATAGCTCTGAATAAAAAGCTTAGATTAAGCTTGACTTTCAATTCAAGTTTCTAAATCTAAAAATTCAGATGGGTAGAAGCTTAGCTAAAATTGATAAAAATGAAAGCTTTAGAGTTAGTGGTTAGAATTACAAATGCAGTCGTTGATGTAAAACTCCGATTAGCCGGGTAGAGAGTTTGTCAGGGAATAGCTCAGTGGCTAAAGCTTTCGTCTCGTTAACGAAACGTCCCAGGTGCAACTCCTGTCCCAGACTATAGTTTCATATACGATCAGTTAGAGTTTAATAATTTTAAACAGAAGTTCGCTGATGAGAATGTCTGGCAACATTCGAAATAGCGCTATCTGGCAAGCCTAATACATTTCATTCACAATTTGCAAATTGTTTCGATTCACCCCCTTGATTTGGATTTGGATGCCACTTTAGCTGGTACTCTGGATCTGCATTAAAAATTTAAATTCAAGGCCCCCCTTTTTAAATCGGAAATCTCCATTTCATTAATCATTTTTAAGCTTTAGTAACCAAATTTTGTAGCAATTTATCTGGAGATGTCCCCCGAAGATGTGCATCAAACTTTCCTTGAAAGCAGCGATTTCCCTTGCCACCCCCGTACTTCTTAATACCCATTTTTATACTGCTATCAGAGTATTCCGCAGTCGGTTGCGTCTGACTGCATGGTTTTTTTTATTGTTTACGTTGAGTAAGTTTTGAATACACTTTGAATACTTTCAATATATTTGTAAGAAATGCAGAGGTAGTGTACAAATCTAGACAACAAAAGTTATCTGTATCAAAACAAATAAATCCATTATGAAGAGCTTATGATGCGATGGTTGCCTTGCCTTACCATTGGACCCTCGTAATAAAAGATACAGCTTAAACATTTCAAAACAACTAAAAGAGTATAATACAAATAAGATTTTCTTTCATTATTCCAGAAATTTGCCATGCCTGCTTCCTCATTTTGTGATGCGAACCTTAACTCGACGTAAGTAAAGTAAAGTAGTCAAGTCATGCTATACTCTTTTTTTTTGGTCTACCTAGGAGCAAAGGGTGCGCTTATCTCTCAATAAGGTTTATGAAAATATACCATAATTTCTTCTTACGTACGTGGTTAACGGATAGTTCTCCATTTTTACGTTGTTTTTTTTTTTTTTAAAGCAGTGAAGAAAGAAAATTTTAGCTTTTGTTTTGTTTCAAGAGTATGTTCATTAACTTCTTTGTATTTTTGGTTAGCAATCTTTGACATCATGTGCGTTTTTTTTAGCTCATATAAACTTTTATCCAAAAATATATACCTTACTCACGAAAATTACTTTTGTTTTCTCCGCAATTGCCGCTAATTGGTTCAAAACATGAAAAGTAAATCAAGAGGGCTCTACTCGAGAGAGTTATACAAGGAGCTACTGTAGTAAGTAGCAAGTGCTAACCGAACATTGAGAAACTCAAACTCGACTAAACTCAGAATAGTTTGTCTAATCGGACATAGAGAAATTGGGCCTAAGAGCATATTGTTTTTAATTCCCCTCCCCCCATCCACCCAGACAACCCCTGCCGCCCCAAATCTTTTTTTGCAGGTTCTACACCACCCGTTTTTATACTGGACAGCATTAGCAGTTGGTTGTGTCCAACTGCAATTCTTTCACTTGTTTCTCTTTTAACTTTTTTTTTATTTCGAACGAGAGTTTACAGTTGTAAATATATCACATTTTTGAGTAAATATCAAAGTAGTCTCTCAAGGTATATGAGTTATTTGCTAAATCTCTTTTTTTCTAAAACCATAAATATAAATAACTGCATGACTTACATTTTCTTTTCTATTTCGATTATTTATTCATATATGTGTTTAATTGCTTTTAATTATAGCGATAAAAGCATAAGTCAGGATGACTGGATAACAAGTGGTAAACTTGGTTCGCGTGAAGCAGTGTTAGTTTTTCGTACTAACATACTTAATCCAAAAACTAGAAAATCAATTTTAGAAACAGCACCCGTACAGATAGATAAAAAAAATGGAAATGGTCAACAATGCGCTACTTCGGACCAGGTTGTTGCTAAAAATGATTTATCACCATCAATTAGCAGAATGCCAAATAATAATTCGACTCAAGAAAAAATATATATATCTGTTAATAAGCTGACAAAGAGCAATAAACTTGAAAATTTTGTTTTACGAAATTCAAAAAAATCGCTTGATTCATTTTCATCGTGTGATACCTCTGCTTCAAGTGATGGAGATGAAACTCAGTACAATGAACCTAACGTAAGAACAAAACACAAGAATAAAATGGTAGAAATTGCAGTTAATTTACGAAAACAGAGTGGACGTGATTGTCTCACAGCTTCACAATCAAATACAGAAATTAATATAAGTGAAGAAGATCAAGAGGAATCCAGTGAGGAAGACAACGAATGTGGAATAAATATGCCCGCTCATCGGCTGCAAATAACTTACAAATTTATTCAAACTGAAACCAAATTGTTGAGGAAAATATTCAATGTGCATGGATTAACTGAAGCTCAGGGTGAATCTAACTTTAATTTGTTGTGGACAGGAGTTCATATGAAACTTGATACCTTACGCAACCTATCGCTATATCAAAGAGTTAACCATTTCCCGAGGTAAGAAACAAATAGGCAGTTAATTTACACTTTTTATGTGTTAATTCATATGGGAATTTCCAAGGTGGCGAACGGATCGTACACATTGCAGTAGTAACAAGGTTATATAAAAACGAATTTAAAAATAAACAAATTTCCATTATAAAGCTCTTGAGAAGCCCCATAAAAGTAAAAGTAAACTTTTACTAAAGAGTTCAGGGTATCTCCTAGTTAAGGATAAAAAACAGTCCGATCAGATTAATTTTTTGACTTGTTCTCTATCGTAACCTAAAAAGAGCTTGTTTATTGGTATATTAAATACAAAACCGTTACCAAACTTAACAAGTGAAAACATTGCAGTCGGACGCAACCGACTACGGGGGTGGGCGGGGTGGTAAACATCGCAATCTATCTTGTTACCAAATTTGCTAATTTTTGTTTTGGCGGCTGAGGTGGTCATTTCTTATCTTGACACCAACGCTATAAGCGTTTCCAATCTCAAGGAGCAGGGAGGCTAGGAGCGTAAGGAGTGGGCGTGGAATCCAAAATTTTGATGAAGTTTTTTGATGGACGCAACTAGCTATCCTCCTGCCACATTTGGTAACTCTAGCTGTAAGAATGTGAGAAAAATATGGTTTTATCGGTTTTCAGTCATCGAATAATTCGATTTTCCAGCCTCCTAGTAGCCGTGCCACCCCAATCTTGACACTTTATCTAAAGCGGCTGTAGAAAAACATAATTCCAAAGTTTCAATGTCTCTAGCTTTACGAGTGTCGAAAAAACTTGTTTTAATAGAGACTGACAGACAGTATCTGAGACCTTCGGTATCAGTTTTAAAAGCTACAGATATGTGTAGAAAAGATGTTTTTCAGAGTTTAAAAACGTACGTTGTTACTTTTTATACTCTGCTACCAAAGATAAACGGGTGTATTGGTTTTATGCGTCATGCAGTTTTTCCGTATAAACGCACCTTTTTTGAAACAACCATTAGGCTAGAGACGAAAATCTTTGGTCATTTCTGCGTCAGACAGTGTCAAAAATGGGGAACTGGCTTACTGACTGGGGGCTAGGAAATCGATTACTTAAACCTCTGGGTGCAAATCGATAAAACACCCTTTCCCATATTTTAAAAGCTGCCAGAAGATTTGCCTTCAAATAA
The DNA here is from genome assembly GCA_018152825.1 of Scaptomyza hsui. NCBI lineage: Eukaryota > Metazoa > Arthropoda > Insecta > Diptera > Drosophilidae > Scaptomyza > Scaptomyza hsui. The sequence continues at coordinate 202,451 of JAECXO010000073.1, forward strand.
AAAAGTAAGAAGGCTCTAGTCGAGATTTCCCGACTAGGAGATACCCTGTACTTAACGCGTACTGTAATTTTTTGTAAGCAAGATTTTATTGTTATTGATCACATGTGTACATCGGAAACGGAAAGAGTTATCAAAAATCGGAAACAAACTTGTACTGCTTAGGACTTAGATGAGCTTATGTTAAAAAATCGACTCGGCTGTTGATGCTGATCAAGAATATACATATACTTTATGGGGGCGGAGAAGCTTTCTTCTCCCTGTTACATACTTTTGCACAAAACCATTATACCCTTTTTACTCATCTTTAACAACGTTTAAGCTAGAGTCACGTAAATATCTTTGAAGATAACTTGTGACGCTCCCAAAAGATTTGCATTTAAAAATGTTTAAGGGCCACGTCACACGCCTCTTGCTCTTAAACCTATCTCGAAACACAATATTTAGCACATGATTTAATACTGAAGAGAGTATTTCGGAGTGTGTGTTCACAATTGCCCACTTGTTCTTTAACACCTTTTCCAGCTGGAGATTAAACTCCTGTTTATATTTTTAATACATGTAATAATAATAATTTAAAAGTTTCGATTTAAAAATGCAATAAAACAAAAACGGTTTGAGATTTTGCCAAATTATTTTTTTTGTTTTGAAGTACAATTGTTCCGCTTAGAAATGGAATATTATTTCATTCAAATGGCTGCCGCGGCTGCCTCACAGTAGCCCATTTTCCTGCACTTTTTCGAGTGTTTGGGGCCGTATCTCATCAATGGCATCACGAATGTTGGCCTTCAAATGGTCAATTGTCTCTGGATGGTGGACATAACACTTGTCTTTAACGGCGCCGCACAGGAAATAGTCCAACGGTGTCAAGTCGCAGCTTCTTGGCGGCCAATTGACATCACCATTTCGGCTGATTAAACGGAGCTCGAACGTTTCGCGCAATAAGTCGATTGTGGCATTGTCCACATCAATACCATCAAGAGCGGGCACCAAAAAATCGGTTATCATGGTGCGACAGGTGTCTCCATTGACCGTATCGGTTGCTCCGCCCTCGTCTTCAAAGAAATATGGGCCAATGATGCCTCCGCTCCACAATCCGCACCAAACAGTCACTCGCAATGGATGCATTCTATAAGACCTCGTGTGGTTTTTCCGAACCCCAGATACGGTAGTTTTGCTTATTGACGTAGCCACCAAGATGAAAATGAGCTTCGTCCGAAAAGACCTAATTTTGAACGGCATTTTCGTGCAATTTCTGCCCAATTGTCTTTGTTTTAGAAATAAATTTCCAATATAATCCAACGTTGCTCAAATGTAAACCGATTCATTGCGTTCAGCGGAGATAATATACTGAATTTTAAGAAGAAGAGATGACATAAGTGCTCCAGACTCAAATTAACCCGTGCTTCAAATAAAACTGATAGATGGCCCTTTATAAAGTAAAGCATCACAACTATCGAGCTATTCATTTAGTACTTTCCTGTAGAAAAGTTTATATCAGCTTATTAATAGATTATAATATTTTTCCCATGTAGATCTTACGAACTTACGCGAAAGGATCGACTTTACAAAAATATTGAAAGAATGCAGCACCTGCGTGGAATGAAACATTTTGACATTGTGCCCCAGTCTTTTATTCTTCCTTTAGAATCGCGGGATCTAATTTTCGCCCATAACAAATATCGAGGACCATGGATTGTAAAGCCGGCAGCATCTAGCAGAGGACGTGGTATTTTTATTGTGAACTCGGTAAAATTGATTTTAATATAGGTAAATAAATATGATAAGACAATTTCGTTTGCAGCCGGACCAGATACCACAGGATGAGCAGGTTTTAGTATCGAAATATATCGTTGATCCACTATGCATTGATGGTCATAAGTGTGATTTACGAGTGTATGTACTAGTTACATCTTTCGATCCACTTATCATATATCTTTACGAAGAGGGTATCGTAAGGTTGGCAACGGTTAGGTACGATAGGAACACGGATAATTTGTGGAACCCTTGTATGCACCTCTGTAACTATAGCATTAACAAATATCATTCTGATTATATAAGATCATCGGATGCGCATGATGAAGATGTAGGTCACAAGTGGACTTTGTCAGCCCTTTTAAGGCATCTGAAACTTCAGGGATGTGACACTCATTTGCTTATGTTAAACATCGAAGATTTAATAATTAAGGCTTTTCTTGCTTGTGCTCAAACCATTATTTCCGCTTGCAGAATGTTCGTACCTAATGTTAATAACTGCTTTGAGCTTTATGGCTTCGATATACTTATTGATAATACGCTTAAGCCTTGGTTACTAGAAGTTAATCTGTCGCCATCAATGGGTGTAGACAGTCCATTGGACACTAAAGTCAAGGCCTGCCTTATAACAGATTTACTGACTTGTGTTGGCATTCCAGCATTCAGTCCGGAAATGAGATCTCATTACAATAATAAAACAACGCGACTTCGAAGCTCTAGCTGTCAAAGACAAACAGATACAGCTGATTCACTTCGATCGACAAAAATAAGGAAGAAAGCATTTGTTCCAATTCCATTAACACAAGAAGATCAGCGCATTTTGCGTAGTGCACGCTTGCAATATACCAGACGAGGAGGTTTTGTTCAAATATTCCCAACTGACGACTCAATGCAGAGATACGGACATTTCTTAGATTCAGCAAATGGAATTCCAATATCAACACCAAACGTCCAAGGTCAAACATTTCAAACATTAGTTACGCAACACAATTATAATCAAATGTTGCATTTAAATTTATACTGTCTAGGCTCGCGATGCATTAAAGACGATAATTGTCAAGAAAATCGTATAAGACAGTATGAACGAGCTTTAGAAACTGACTCGGAAATTCCATTTCTAAAGAAGCCAATTGTAGAAAAGTGTGAAGAAGAAGGACGAAGGCTTCGCAAGCAGATGCTTAAGAAAATTGGAAGTGGTTCAACATTAACTCACTTTCAAGCGCGGCAGACATTTAGCTTGTATTTAGAAGCAGTTCTTCGACGATTGACTCAGGACCCAAAAGACAGCCACGAAAAAATTGTACTTAAGTTCTTAAATAAGTATGGTGGTGGAGTAAAACCTCCAATTTTGTTCCGAAACTCACAAAATGTAAGCAAGGCTCGCTCGGCAATGGTAGCTAAATTGTTGGGAGATTTTCTGGAAATTTACAAAAGAGATACAGAAGCATATGTTGATTCATTTGACCATTTTGGAATGATACCAACAAATGCCTATAGTTTATTTTTAATGCACGCTCAAGAGTCAGATTTGGAGGCAGTCCTAACTCACCATACAAATATTACTGGAATAATGCCATTTCTGTATAATCGATGTGGATTTTCAGTGCCGCCAACGCCTCCTATTCCGTCCGGATTACATGGCTTTTTGAGAGCTTTACCAGCAATGGTGTCGACTTCTGGAGTCGTGAGAGATGTTAGCAAATATGATGGATATTTGAAAAACTGCGATAAAAATTGTGAAAACGTACAAGATATTTCATTAAAGTCAAAGAGCACCAAAGGTTCTAAATAATTAGATAAATTTTCTAAAATTTAGTTTCGTAAAATATTTTTACAATATTTTTTCTTAAATCTATTTCGATTTCAAAATCATTCAGACTGAACATACAAATAAAGTCACAAAAAAAATTGATTTATTTTTACTGAATACATTACGTACAATAAACAAGTGAAAACGTTGCAGTCGGACGCAACCGACTGCGGAATACTTTGATACCAGTAATAGAACGGATGGTAAGGAGTCTGCTTGCCGGGTGGTAAACATCGCCAGCTATCATAATACCAAATTTGGTGACTAGCTCTAAAACTGTGGAAGATAACTGAGCTTCCAAATTTAAATGGTGGTCGGCAGAGGTGGGTGTGGCATCCAAATTTTTGAATTAAATGTTTTTAACTGTCACCATTTATCTTCTTACCAAGATTGGTGGCTCTAGCTTAAAAACTGTAAAAGATATTGCCGATTCCGATTTTATAAGGCGGGTGGCTTGGGTGGGCGTGGCATCGAAAATTTTGATGCAGATCTTTTGTAGATGTCACCATATACCTTCCTACCAAATTTGGTGACTCTAGTTCAAAAAATGTGGAAGGTACACGCATAACCGTTTCAACAACGCCGGGGGTGGGGGGCGGAAGGTGTGGGCGTGGCATCCAAATTTTTTTATGCAGTTTGTTGGAAAACTTCACTACCTATCTTGACACAAAATTTGGTGGCTCTAGCTCAAAACATGTGAAAACTATAAGCGTTTCAAATTTCAAGGAGCAGGGAGGATGAGACCTTCGGTATCAAAGTATAAAAAGCTCGTTATTTCTTAGCCTTCTTGCTTATTTGAGAGTTAATGATTTTATCATTTCAATTGAAACTTTCGAATGTGGCTTACAACGGTGCACCGCGGTGCCACAAATTAAAAAAATTGTGTGTTTAAGTGACTAGAGCTGAATTTCAATATGAGGTGAGAAGGGGGGTTTTCGAGGTGAAATGATTTTTTGTACCTAAAAATACTTTTCATTTCTCTTAAAACGTCTTTTAAATTTAAGTTTATTTTGTCTTTAAATTATTCTCCGATGATCGACGTCTACCTTACACAGATTCCTCTAATACCCCAATTCCACTTGGCTTCATTTATCATAACAGCGAAGTCGGTAATGCAGGTCGTACCATAGATTAATAAACCTAACATAAATTGGAAATTAGCAGTGGCCAGTTTTACAGCTCTGTTCATTAAAACGCATCCAAACCAACTCGTCTGACTTGACGAAACACTGCTTTAAACCTCAGCGACGCGCAGCTGATTTTGTTTTGATTCTGGCTGCTATGCTGACTATCCGCGACGTCCCGCCATTTCTGATTTGTTTTTACCATTGTTTTGTTTTGATTATTGATAGCTGTTATTGAATTTCGCTTTGAGGTGTATGATCGCTGACATGCATACATGCAAACACTTCTCATTGTATGTATGCATTTGAGCACACAGCGTTTGCTTTGAATTTTGCTGTATTGCTTATTCTTGCGAGCTGGGTCTGTTTCTTTATGCGAAAAAAGGGTATAGTGGGTGTGTACAAAAGTATGTAACTGGCGGAAATAAGCAGCTCTGACCCCATATAAGATATATTTTCTTGATCTGTCTGTCCATCTGAATGAACATGTCGACCTTGGTGACAAGCACTTAATATAAAATATTGAAAATCTATGACAAGTTATCATTCATCGAAATCGGTTGAGAAACAGCATAGATGTCGAAGACTGAAGTTAAGGAACATAATTCACAAAAAATTACCATAAGCATTAAGTATATGTTCAGGGTATTTTCTAGTCGGGAACTAGAGCTGTAGGGGCACATAAACCACGCCGGGTTCATTCCGCTACTTTTTAAACTGGCGACAGAATGACGCACAAGCTGAGGGTATGATCGCGAGCGAATACATACATAAATGCATCGAAAATAGGCAAATTGCACAAAGAAAAAATACCCTGTGTCCCAATTTTCAGTTATAGTCCATGAAATCACATATATATATTCTCCAACTATTTATTCTCAAGATATAGACAATTTATTATATGTGTGCTTGTATTTAAAGCTATATATTGCGTTTAGTTATTTATTAACGAAAAGTTTACTTTAGTCTATACTACCCTCTTGTGTTACGCAGCAGCAAGCGGAATGAATACACATGTGCATACATACAAGAACGGCGCATAGTATTTATGTATGTAAGAAAATGATCGGGCACAGCGTGTGTGTTGTGTACCCATCTAGAGTAAAAACAAGCCATGAATGTTCTAGTCAGAAAAATCTTGACTAGGAGATACCCTTTACCTTATATATAAAGCGACCCAAACATAAAGACAGACGGATGCACATGGCTATATCGGCTTGGTTGCCTATAAGGAATGTATCTATTAGTGTTTGGCAATTTAATAAATTTAGATAAGTATTTAAATACCAAATAACGATAATTTTAGCGTTAGTTAAAGCTTTACATTAAGTCATATTTACTATGTTTATTTAATTAGAAACGCGCTTACTAATTGCCAAAACACAAGTAAACATATATTATGTAACAACAACAAGAGAAATGAAGGAGGGCAACGTTTAATTATGTCTTACGCATCGCACCATTTGCAATCAAAACAAAAGCCAAAATCAATAATGGCCGACTTTTGGTAACTATCCAGCCTTATCCGTTTATCCAGCACCAGCTGATGATAAACAAACCGGCAGAGTAGATAAGCAAGCAGTTTTTTTTCGTTAAGTGTTACTTTTCCTCAACCGAGCTCATCTGATGCGTATTAATGTTTTCTGTTAAAGTTACCGGCGCTTATTACATATCTATGTTAGGTTTATTAATCTATGGCTACAGCGCTGTTAAGCTCCTCAGTTAACGAAAGATGAGCATCTTTGTAACAGCCAAATAAATAATTTATCAACTAGGAGATGTCGATTCCAACTGAGCGAAATTGATTGAAGTCTAATTCAAGTAGATGCTGCATTACCGAGTTCCAATTACATCCGTGCATCCGGCTCTAGTGGAATCGGGGTATAAGAATCAAAGAGGAGTACAAAGAAATTCGGGAAACGTTTGGAATTTTTGTGACTACACTCAGCTGATTGCTAATGTTTTTTGGCCCAGGTCCCAGCACATGAACGTGGCTGCTTTATGGTGCAGAGATTAGAGACGACTCTCGTTTAAGAGGATAAGAGAAAATATTTTGTACCTTGTAGTACGTTACAAAAACATGTATATTTTTTATTTATATATTTATTTATTGTGAACTATGAACAGCTGACATAAAATAAAATTACTTTAAACTAAAATTGAGTTTAAACTACAAAACTTTAAATAAAGTATAAAATTAAATAAAATCTGAAATTAAAATGTACAAAAACTAATGTAACAAGTAAAAACGTTGCAGTCGGACGCAACCGACTGCGGAATACTTTGATACCAGTAAAAGAACGGTTGATAAAGGAGAATGCAGGGGCGAAGGGAGGTGGGCCATGTGGTAAATAACCGCCAGCTATCATGTTACCAAATTTGGTTACTTTTGCTCAAAAACTGTGGAAGATAACTTAACTCCCAAATTTAAAAGGTGGGCGGCAGAGGTAGGCGTGGCATCCAAATTTTTGAATCAAATGTTTTTAACTGTCACTATCTATCTGCCTACCAAGTTTGGTGGCTCTAGCTCAAAAACTGTTAGAGATATAGCCGATTCCGATTTGTGGCTTAGGTGGGCGTGGCATTCAAAATTTTGATGCAGATCTTTGGTAGATGCTGCCTTCTATCTTTCTACCCAATTTACGAGCTCTAGCTTAAAAACTATAAGAGATATCGAAATTTCCGATTTTAAATTGTTGGCGGCAGAGGTGGGCGTGGCATCCAAATTTTTCATGCAGATCTTTTGTAGATGTCACCATATATCTTCCTACCAAATTTGGTGACTCTAGTTCAAAACATGTGGAAGATACACGCATAACCGTTTTAACATCGGCGGGGGTGGGGGCGGAAGGTGTGGGCGTGGCATGCAAAATTTTGATGCATTTTTATGGGGAACGTCAATATCTATCTTCACAAAAATTTGGTGGCTCTAGCCCAAAAAACGTGAAAACTATAGGCGTTTCCAATTTCATGGAGAAGGGGGATGGGGGCGGAATTATGGGCGTGGCATCCAAAATTTTGATGCATTTTTTTGGGGAACTTCAATATCTATCTTGATACAAAATTTGATGGCTCTAGCTCAAAAAATGTGAAAACTATAGGCGTTTCCAATTTCATGGAGAAGGGGGAATGGGGGCGGAATCAGGGGGCGTGACATCCAAAATTTTGATGCATTTTTTGGGGAACGTCAATATCTATCTTGACACAAAATTTGGTGGCTCTAGCCCAAAAATGTGAAAACTATAGGCGTTTCAAATTTCATGGAGAAGGGGGGATGGGGGCGGAATAAGGGGGCGTGGCATACAAAATTTTGATGCATTTTTTTGGGGAACGTCAATATCTATCTTGACACAAAATTTGGTGGCTCTAGCCCAAAAAATGTGAAAACTATAGGCGTTTCCAATTTCATGGAGAAGGTGGGATGGGGGCGGAATTAGGGGCGTGGCATCCAAAAATTTGATGCATTTTTTGGGGAACGTCAATAAATATCTTCACAAAAACATTTGGTGGCTCTAGCCCAAAAAATGTGAAAACTATCGTCGTTTCCAATTTCATGGAGAAGGGGGGGATGGGTTCGGAATCAGGGGGCGGGGCATCCAAAATTTTGATTCATTTTTTTGGGGAACGTCAATAAATATCTTCACAAAAAAATTTGGTGGCTCTAGTCCAAAAAATGTAAAAGCTATAAGCGTTTCCAATTTCATGGAGAAGGGGGGATGGGGGCGGAATCAGGGGGCGTGGCATCCAAAATTTTGATGTATTTTTTTGGGAACGTCAATATCTATCTTGACACAAAATTTGGTGGCTCTAGCCCAAAACATGTGAAAACTATAGGCGTTTCCAATTTCATGGAGAAGGGGGAATGGGGGCGGAATCAGGGGGCGTGACATCCAAAATTTTGATGCATTTTTTTGGGGAACGTCAATATCTATCTTGACACAAAATTAGGTGGCTCTAGCCCAAAAAATGTGAAAACTATAGGCGTTTCCAATTTCATGGAGAAGGGGGGGATGGGGGCGGAATCAGGGGCCGTGGCATCCAAAATTTTGATGCATTTTTTGGGAACTTCAATATCTATCTTGACACAGAATTTGGTGGCTCTAGCCCAAAAAATGCAAAAACTATAGATGTTTCCAATTTCAAGGAGCAGGGATGATGGGGGCGGAAGGAGTGGGCGTGGCATCCAAAATTTTGATGCAGTTTTTTCAGGGACATGACTAGCTATCTGCGTGCAAAATTTGGTAACTCTAGCTGTAAGAATGTGAGAAATATTTGGTTTTATCGGTTTTCAGTTATCGAATTTATCGATTTCCCAGCCTCCTAGTGGGCGTGGCAACCCAATCTTGACACTTTATCTGTACCGTCTATAGATAAACATAATTGCAAAGTTTCAAGTCTCTAGCTTTACGGGTGTCGAAAAAAGTTGCGTTCATACGGACGGACGGACAGACGGACAGACAGACACCATGACGGACATTGCACAAAACCAATATACTATGAGACCTTCGGTATCAAAGTATAAAAAGCAATAAAAGTGAATTGTTCTGGGGAACTCAACAAGATAATTAGTGATCCAACATTTGTTGCAAGAATTGGGTACAATCCAGAAAAACACAATCAGACCATTGCACAGTGGGTCGAGTCTCCAAAAAACTGGCATAAAGTCGAAAATTTTGTTGAAGCAAATCTTAATATTAATTTAACATATTGAAATTGTCTTCAAATGCAATTTTGTAGTTTTTTTTTATCGACTTTTAAGGCCAGGTGATTAGTCAGCTGAGTTTGTGCGCTTGGCAACTTCACACCCAAGAATGATAGAGAGGTCTCTATCGTTCTTACTTCACACCCTGTATCCATAAAATGTTGTAAAAAAATGGATTTTGAAGGCCAGGGTATGTAAAAACATTTTGTGTTTAAATTTGTTATTTATGTGTGCTGTTTTGTGTTGTCTAAAATTAAAGACAACCGAACTAAAATGATCGTCTTCACTGGAGTAAAAACTAACCTTCTGCGTGTTTCTGCGATCTGTAATGTATGTTAAAATAAAGTTTAACGGATTTTGCGGCTCTTGCGGTACTTTAAACTTGTACATGGGCTTGAATTCTGTTATACAACGCTGCTGGACGTATGGATAGACAACGGTCGCAACTGTACCGCGCTTGCAAACTGGATATTTGGCCATATTATTCATATAAAATACATTAACCTTACAAAAAATAAAAACCTAATTCCCTTTTTCAATTTTAGCTTTTTTTTACAGCGAACAGTTTTTTCACAGCGCTTAAGACTTTGTTTTTTGATTACTATACGCAATGTTGCCATATATGGGCCAAATTACTTTAAAATTTGTTTTTTTTGAGCACCGGAATAAAGCTTGTTATAGTCTATAGTCTGAGCAAAGCTAACAACAAAAAATGGTTCATGAATTAACTAGTTGCTCAGGCAACGTTCAAGGTTAAGGGGTAGAAAGTTACGAAAGGCTCTCATCGGGACGGTTAGTTGTATTCGACTTAACAACATTGATGAGTCGATTTCACCGTTAAATAGGTTAATTACGAATACTACTCCATGCATAGTTTTACGGTTTATTAGGGAGGGAAGATTAATTAAAAGGAGTCTACTTGAATACGAGGGAAGATCTACTCCAGGAACCCAGTTAAACCTCCTAAGGGCAAATAAGAGGAATTGTTTCTGTACAGACTCAATTCTATCCTGGTGAATCTTGTATTGCGGTGACCACACACAAGATCCATACTCAAGGATGGGGCGCACTAGGGATGTATATAGCGTTTTAGTGCCAAATGACTTTGCGGTGTTATCCGGAAAGAGCATTAAAAATACATAGTTGCAGCCTGCTGCTGCCTTCACAATTTACTAATGCGTCCTAATCCAATCAAACATGGGTCTATTTAGGATCAAGTTGCGTTTCAAGTGCTCGGAATAATAATAAAGAATATGTAAACACCTTGGCAAAAAGATTGTGATGGTGTTCCAAATAAATAAAACTTTATAATATTTTATTATTTTTAATTTTGCAATTCATAAGCTTTGATTTTATCGTTAAGTAAATTGATAATTGCCATTTCCGCATTTCTTGCAAAATTTGGCTCAGCAACGTATTCCAAAATGGGAATATGTCGCGATTGGCCCTTGGGCCATTCAAGTATTTATCAATGATGTACACCAGCCCCTCATCGGATTACTCCTCCTCGTTTGCCTTGTGCTACTCTAATTTCTGCAAAATCCAGCATAAACAAGTAAGATGACTCTAGTCGAGATATATCCGACTAGGAGATACCCTGAACCCTGTACTAAGTTTGTATCTGTGTCTAAACTTCAATCTCCGATATCTCTGATGTTTCTCAAACGATTTCGATGAAATTTTCACTGATTTTAATTATTTTGTATCAAGTTTCTAAAACACATTCCAAATTCAAAATTTTAATGTTATCGATCACATGAATATATCGGAATTGGAAAAAGTTATCGTAAATCGGAAACAAATTTGTACTGGCTAGGACTTACACTGGAAGGCATAAGTATTTTGACAACTTTAAAGTTAAATCTACCCATAACTTAAACTTACTTTATGGAAAGTATGGTATCGATGGAAAGGTCATTTAATTTGAATGATACAATACTCTTCTTAACCCATTAAGTACCCACTTAAGGATTTAAACTCTAGTAAAAGTCTACTTTAAACAATAAATGTTTTGATGCAAAAAGTTACTTCAAACAAATCTAATTATGATAAAAATAAATTTTTTTCAAAAATCTCTTCGCATGTAATTTTTATGATTTTTTGAAAATAGCTAAAAATTACTATTTTTTAATACTTTCCATACAAAATACAAATTTTTAGTCATTTTTAGCTATTTTTTTTGTATCGACCAATAAGTCCATCCAAGTGGTCGACAAGCTAGGACAATCGATGTTTTTATATTTTCTCCGCATGAACAAAACGCGAAACAGTGCTTTTTGCAGATGCTTCATTTTGAAATGGCTTCTTTTCAATGTAGGTTGATGCAAGTCGGACAGGTTTATTGTCTTTCCAAACCGTTAGTGAAATATCAACATTATTTGCAGAGCCACAGAATTCAGCCGAGTATCCATGTGGATGCTTCTTGAGCTCATTATATGTTGGAAGTTTGCAATATGGAATACGGCGTGCTCGAATTGTTCCCAAAGAATATATTCCACGTGATCGAAGGTACACATGCAGCGAAGCATAAAAGTTGTCAAAAATAATAATTTGGTTTTTGAATTCTAGTACAATCTTTGACAATTCAAAGTTCAAAGTGTACCAGTTTCAAGCCCCACTTATGGGGCACACGGAGTGTTACACTAAGATGTCGAAGTTGACGGTGATGACATTGCACGCGTACTACCATCTAGGCAAATCTGTGATTTAATCGCTCATTCCGAATTAGTTACAATCTCGTTTATCCCCATGTCCACATCTTTTTGAAATAAATTGTCATACTTAAAATTGTCTTCATCTAAACCGTCTTCATTTTCTTCTTCATTATCGCCATTGAAATCTATCGTATTTAGATATTCTACGATTTGCTCATGGCTAAAAAAAACACTAATTTTACACAAAAGATCGCACTTCTTACCAGAGCTGCAAACCCCTTTAAAAATGGCTAGGGTTCGGTTCGTGTTTCGAACCCTAGATTGAAAATTCGCAGAGGTTCCAAAACCGGGTTCTGAATATTTTGGAACCCAGGGTTCGGTTCCAAACCCGTGTTCGTCGAGGAAGAAAATTAAAAACATTGGAAGTCATTGTCCAACAACTTTAATTTCTCTAATGCCAATAAATGAGAACAAGACATAGCTCAAAAAAAGAAATTACAGTAATACAAGTAGGCAGGTATCACTGCAAAGATTCTTATATACTATTGAAAGACAAGAAAAAATAATAATAATTACCAGCACTCATATAGGGTTGTGCGTAAACTGATTGTTACACACGCGTATTTTGTAGTGCAGTCTCGTCAACAAAAAAAACTTAAAATTCTTGAAATTTCGTTGCTCAACAACAAATATATGAAAGATCCGTTACTTTGCTGCTGAGCATAACCATTGAAGAGACAACCAAAGAATAACATACAAAATTTTTCCTTTTTTTTTGCATTGCTTATGGAACGAACAGCTTATGTATACGCAAACTGCTCGCCTATGCCTGAGAGCCATTACAGAAACAAAGTAGGTATGGTAAGGGTGGTGACATTTCTGCTTTATATTCACTCATATTTAACTTTACATTTTTATACCCCGAACCCATAAAATGGTTAATAGGGGTATAATGGCTTTGTTAAAAAATAAGTAACAGGCAGAGGGAAGCATCTCCGACACTATAAAGTATATATATTCTTGATCAGCATCAACAGCCGAGTCGATATAGCCATGTCCGTCAGTCCGTCCGTCTGAATGAACGCGTCTATCTCAGAGACTACAAGAGCTAGAGACTTCAAATTTTGAATATAAGTTCTCCTATACCTTAAGCAGAAAATTTTGTTTCAAATAATCGATAACTATTCTGGTTTCCGATATACACATGTAATCGATAACATAAAAATATCGAAGATCTGAAACACGTTTTAGAAACTTGATACAAATTAATGAAAATCTGTAAAATTTTATCGAAATCGGTTGAGAAACACCAGAGACCGTACGCGTTAAGTATAGGGTTCGGAGTATCTCCTAGTCGGGAAATCTCGACTAGAGCCCATGCATGATGCCTCAGCTAGAAATGTAAGAAATTAAATTAAAACCATTAAAAATATTTCTGTATTAACTTACCCGAACCTGAGCGATGAGGCGGTGGGTGCCTTATCTGTTGAGCCATCGCCATTCACATTATAGATGCATTTATATTGGTTAACAACATTGACATTTAGAGCTCATTTATGCTGCCCAAAATGTAAGTAGCAATATAACTGCAGTCGTAATATGTTTGGAAGTAGCTCATCAGCTAAGGCACCCGCCGCATAAACATGTGCGGTCTCAGGTTCGAGTCCAATAAGAACCAAAGTTCTTATATTGGTTCAAAATAAACACTTGGTTCTTAATTCAAGACATCTGTTCATAATTTGAGAACAAGATACAAATTAAGAACATGTTTTGCTAACGAACGCCGTTCGTTTATTAATACCAAGAAAATAAGAAAGAAAGAACGAGAACATTTTTTCTGAGTGTACTTGTTATTTAAATGTTTTTTATAATTTGTTTCGAAATTATGTATACGTATGGATTTTGAAACTATCCACTCTATTCTATTCTATCTTCCAATTCAACACTATGTTATATGTTAAGTAAAAAGGTCGCCAACAATACACACTAAATTTAGATTATTAAAAGACTTAAAATGAATTAGATCAAACTAACCAAAAACGAAGTACATGCCTGCTGTTTAATTTGAAAACGGATCAACACTAATTTCTTATAAGTTTAAGTGGTGTTTTTCTGTACTTAAATTTTCATTTAGAAAACTACATGTCGTATATAACTGAAAATGTTCTTAAATGGTGTGTAAAAAAGCTGGATGGACGTTCAATTTCCTGTTTTAAACGTATAGGAAACTTGTAAACTTATTCAGTTTTCTTTATGTTTAGGAAGAAATTCCACCAGGAATTTGGTATTTAAAATATTGGCATAGGATACTAATGTAATATACCAATATTTTTTAAGTGTCTGTCAAAATGGAGAGAAACGGATCTCGGATTCGAATTCAGCGACCCCAAAAACTTGTAGAACGCTTTGTCAGACTGCCAAATTACAAACATGATTTTTATCTTTGATACCGAAGGTCTCATAGTATATTGGTTTTGTGCAATGTCCGTCATATGTCTGTCCGTCCGTATGAACGAAACTTTTTTCGACACCCTTAAAGCTAGAGACTTAAAACTTTGCAATTATGTTTGTCTCTAGAGTCTACAGATAAAGTGTTAAGACCGGGTTGCTACGCCCACTAGGAGGCTGGGAAATCGATAAATTTGATAACTAAAAACCGATAAAACCATATATTTCTCACATTCCTGAAGCTAGAGCTACCAAATTTTGCACGAAGATAGCTAGTCACGTCCCTGAAAAAACAGAATACAAATTTTGGATGCCACGCCCACTCCTTCCGCCCCCATCCTCCCTGCTCCTTGCAATTGGAAACGCCTATAGCTTTCACATATTTTGGGCTAGAGCCACCAAATTTTGTGTCAAGATAGGTAACGACGTTCCCCAAAAAAATGCATAAAATTTTTAGATGTCACGCCCCCTAATTCCGCCCCATCCCCCCTTTTCCTTGAAATTGAAAACGCATATAGCTTTCACATATTTTGAGCTAGAGCCACCAAACTTGGTAGGAAGATAAATGGTGACAGCTAAAAACAATTGATTCAAAAATTTGGATGCTCACTCACCTCTGCCGCCCACCTTTTACATTTGGAAAATCAGTTATCTTCCACAGTTTTTGAGCTAAAGTCACAAAATTTGGTAACATGATAGCTGGCGATGTTTACCACCCAGCCCACTCCTTTGCAATAAGACTCCTTACCATCCGTTCTTCTACTGGTATCAAAGTATTCCGCAGTCGGTTGCGTCCGACTGCAACGTTTTTACTTGTTTTGTTTTTCTTTTTAAAATCGCAGAGTGTATCCTTAAAGCCTTACAAAACGAATCGTATCTCAAACAATATTTTGACATGAAATTTTGAACAGCTTTCGCTGGGAAAACTCTGGATGTTTTAATTATAAATTCAATATTCAATTTTATCAGATAAGTAAATAAAAAAAGAACGTTATGCATAAATAGTAAGTTTGCACTTCAGAATCAAAAGAAATATATATGAAGTCGTGTAGTCATGTCACAGCTTTACTTCAATATAAAGTTTACAAACATACAAACGAATCATATTTTAATATATGTACATGTGTGTTTTGGAAGTGTAAAAGATGAAGTGAGGTGAAAAAAGCAAAAGGACCACACAAACTAGTCTCTTAAGTGATTATGTTGAAAGAGCGCTAAATGCAACCGTACAAAAATAAGAGTTTCCTCGCCAAAAATGTGCCTGCCATTTCTGTTCCCATTGAGTTCTGCAAAGAGTATGCGCAAAGCGAATTCATGCTAACAAGAGTAACAAGTTGTTGTGGTGGTAAGCTGCTCTTGAATTGTTCTTGTTTTTCATTCTCTCACATGCCCGTGTCATTGAGAGACGTTGAGCATAGTTTTTACATGTGTGCGTGAGTAAGTTGCTTGTCGTTTGTGTGTTTGTTTTTGCTCTTCGCCGCAGTTGAGTTGAACTCGCTTTGGAACATAGTAGGACAACTTTTGCCAAATTAAAATCACATCCTTCTGTTAATCCGAAGAGTGAACAACGGTTGCCGCAGAACTCGCATTGTGCCATTTAACAAAAGCCTGGCTCGTGATAATTTGCATCCGCGCTTTTTAATCGTAAATTATATTTAAGCTAGCAGCCATTAAAAACCGCACCAAGTCGTGGCAACGAATTTTAAATGGACATCTCAGCGTATCAGCATATGAATATTCGAATGAGCACTCGTGGCAAGAGACCACTTCGAAATCTAACGCCTAATGACAAAGTGAGAGCTATTCAACGAATTCATAATGGCGAAACAAAAGCCAGTGTCTCAAGGGACATTGGAGTTCCTGAGTCAACGCTTCGTGGTTGGTGTAAAAATGAGCAAAAGTTAAGGTTTATGTGCCGTCAATTGGGCTCCGACAGTATGGGAATAACAAGTCCTCCAGAAAAACGCGCCAAATTCGAATTGCAGTTGCTGCCTCCGAAGTTTGCAACAATGCCCAACTACGACGATCTCGGCTTTGGCAGTTCGCAGTTCCATGCAATGGATTATACATCCCATAATGAGGCAATATTAGAGAAGCTGGCTTTGGTCGAGTTCAATAAAATGAAAAATAATGGCCTTCCTCCAGAAGCCATGAACCCAATGACTGACATGCACTCGAACAGTACAGATTCCGTTTCACCAGTTATGGGATATTCAACGAACAATATGGTGCAGCAACTTAACTTACTGGCACTTTTTAACTCTAAGTTGTCTCCCAAAGCAGATTATACTGCATCTATCGGTTTAAATAACCCAAAATACAGTGAGAAACTTTTACCAAATGCGCAAGAAGAATCAAAAAACTATAATTGCCCCATGCTGAGTGTAAAAAATTGGGCAAAGGATCCAGCCAAACAAGTGCCATCTACGCAAACGCATCATATTAATGACAATAACAATAATGATTGTCTAATAACATCCCCACACTCTCCAGATGTCACTGGTCAGTCCTTACACATAAGTGAAGAGCCTATTTCCAACCTGCTACAACCAACATTTGAACAACCTAACGTTTCCGAAGGAACAACACAAGCGACAGACATCGATGGTCATGGCGGCACCTTGCTTGACTGGTGCAAAATGTTTAGCGCTAGTCTCAATTTCTTTGCATTTGCTGCAGCTGCTGCATCTATGCATCCCAATGCCGAGCTTTTACCCATGACCCTCGAGGCGACGAGGAAAACAAATGATTCACATGATTATAATGAAGCTCTTCTAAAGAGGCTTAGTCCTTCTGTTCAAAGTGAGTCTTCCAAAGAGAGTTTTTACGACAGCGAGCCAGAGGATTTATCTGTGCGGTGGAGTGCCTCAAAAGTATCTAGTTTGGCAAACAGCAGATCTCAGAGCCCCGATAAAAATAGTAGGTCTAGCACATCAAATCATAGCGATGCTGAGCCATAGTCAATTTGAAATTTCAGTCACAATGGTGTAGATAATTGAAAATTATTTTTTAAACTTATCAGCGTAGCTTTTAATCCTATTCCACCTATTTAACGTGTTCCTGGTAATAAGAGTTGCAACATTTTTTCAAATTTTACTCAAGCAATAATTATCATAAAACAATTTCTCTTCCAGTTATTAAAAATATATCATAAAACAACAATCGTTAATTGTGTTAAGAAAAAAAAAAAATGCAATAAATTCTAATAAGTAAATTGTTCTAGATGTATTGAATAGTCAAAATCCTTTGAAAAATTTGTAAAGTAATATTTTAAGTACATTTGCTTTATTTTTGTTGTAAAGATAAAGGGAAAAACATACGTATGTTTTTGTAATAAATATACATATATAAAATAAAATGACCACTATTGACTTTAAATTAACTTCTTTTGCAGATTGAAATAATTTTCTTTAATATCATTTTGTCTTTAGAATTTATCCGCATCGAGCTAATAAAATATCTTAATAAATGATAGGCTGAAAAAATATTTTTGGCACATACTTAAACATTGTAATTATGGAACTACCTGGAACAATAAGAATTTACAAATTTTTATGTATAGCACATAAATCTGGTTTAAGTTAGGGACAACATAAGTAACGCATGCTGCAAAAGAAAATAAATACATGGGAAGAAAATGTTTTTATTAAAACTGACCTGAACGATCTTATCTATATAGTTTCAACAATCGATTCCAATAATGATATACGTATGAATGTTTAAAAAAAAAACACCTTATATTCGTAACAAATTACAAATACACTCTTGCAATGATCTTTTATAAAAGAAATTACCTACACCGAAAGAAAAAATCAAATCGCAGCCCTACGATGTCATAAGTTCGTTAAGGCCGGAACTTCTCACAACAGAAACCAAAATTCTTAAACTAAGAACGTTTTGTATAAATCCGGAATTCTTGAAAATAGTCCGTGGGATTGATTTTAGCCCGTGTTTCAGACTTAAGCCAATCCCAATACAGGCAAAATTCAAAAACGGTTCTCACGAACTTAATTTAAACCCACTGGTATTGGATTTAGATTTAACCCAATCAATTGTTTCTTAGTTGAAGAACATTTTGAACATATGGTAAAGAAGAACATTATTTAAATTTATTAATGGAAGAGAAGAAATTAAATTAAAAACCTTTACAAAATTTTCTGTATTTACTTACCCGTTGCTTAGAGATTCGAACCTGAGACCTCTCGATGTTGCGGCGGGTGCCTTACCCGTTGAGCCATTGCCATTCGCGTTGTAGATGCAGCTTAACACTTACATATACAGCTCATGAACAAATATAAGCAGCAACAGCTAAGGCACCGCACAAAAACACGCGGTCGGTCGCAGGTTCGAGTACCGTTGCGGTAGATTGAACAAAATAATTTTTTTGTTTTTTTCTAATTTTTTATGAAATTATATAAAAAAAATTATTCTGGTGTATGTCAAAAAAGTTCAGTCTCAAAATTAACACTTGGTTTAAACAAATTATTAAAACGACTATCGCGACACGAATGTATAAATGCCGATCGTCTCTCTCATGAGAGAGATTCCGTTATTTTGCATATAAATTTTATGTATGTATGCGAGAGAGCGAATTTGGTAAATTCATTTTCTATCGGTATATTTAAGTATTTTGGTTTTATATTGAGATAAAATCGGATTGAATCTTGGTATTTAGTACGTTAGACTTCTATTTAAGTACAGTAGACTTGCGGAAACGTGAACTATTAAAAACCGAGCGTGTTCACGTTTGCGAGGTTGTTCATGTTTACGAAGGTGTAATTCTTTAAATTTTCCAAATAAATAAGACTGTTTCTTAACTCAAATTACTATATACATACATATTTCTTTTATTTCGGATCCCGAGCTCAAAATGGCCGAAGGCAGCCACTCACGTCACTGTTCGCCTGATTCTATTGGCAAAATATTTAAAAGCAACGGCAATTAAAAAATGTGCAAACCGTCCGACAGTAGGACAAGGTTTCAATTTTGATATTATTTTTTAATAGCACTTAGTTCATGAATTATCTCATAAAAGTCTTAGCTATTGTTATTTATTTCAAATATAGCAACTAATACCTAAATAAAACATTCCATGTCCTATAATATAATAATAATAACGGGAACACGCTCGGATGTCGCAATCTGGTCTCTATCATTCTTGAGTATACACATGAGCAATCATTTGCGGGTATGCCCCGTTTTATAAACACGATTCGCATAGCCAAGATACGTAGAAAAGAAAACAACGTTTTCTATGTTGAATGTATTTTAAATTTGTTCACGTTTTAGGGCTTTCTCACCGTGTTCACGCTACAGAGTAGTCAGTGTAAAAAAAATTATGTTCATGTTAGCCGGTGTTCACGCAAGGCGGTGTTTTTGTTACCGAGAGGCTACTGTACGTCAGACTTGATTTAAGTTCATTAGCCCGAAATTCGTTCTTGAAATGTTATCCCGCTTTCCAGATTAAACTGACACCAAAATTCTCAAACTTTTTTTTTCTGTGTAGACATTACAATGCAAAGCTATGAATTTCATAGAAAACTATAGAGAAACACGGGAGATATCAGAGTAGTAGCACTTCCAAACGAACAATGAATGTACGGGTACCTCCTTGTCCGACAGAAACTTCCTAAATGTGTTAACTTAAGTCTGTAATACATGTTTTCTTTTTAAAATTCGACGCACGCAATTTTGTCTACAGGTTGTTTAAAATTCTTGCTTTATACACTTAAGAAAATGTTTTTCCTTAAGCTCCTAAACACAAAGCCATTTTCGATAAAAATTTTATTTTGTTCTGAAGCGTCGACTTTGCCATTAAGAGTGAAAAACAATATCAATCAAATGGCCGCCTTAGAATTTCACAGCATGTGACTCATTTAAGGAAATTTTTAACCACTTTTTGCACATTTCGGGCGGTTTATCGACCATAACCTGATTATTGTTTGTTTTTAATACGTCTATAGTCGTTTAAGTAGTCCTTTAGAAAAACGTAACGGTGTCAAACCAGTAAACTTCCCACGCAGTAAAGTCATAATTGGTCCTGTTGAATGGCTTGTTGCTCCGTCTTTTTGGAACTACATGAACTTTAATCGCCGGCAAAAAAAAATCATTCGACCATAACGATCCGAATTGACTGTAACCGTCCGGCAATTGGCATCTTCGAAGAAAAACGGAGCAATAACACCTTTTGACCAAACAGTAACACTTCCTGAATCTCTTCGATCACTTGTGTTCTTTCTGATGCATTAAGATGATGCACAGGCCTAAAAGCTTTGATATGGTCTTCATTTAGTTGCATTTATATCGGACAACTGTATCATAT
This sequence comes from Scaptomyza hsui, assembly GCA_018152825.1. Classification (NCBI taxonomy): domain Eukaryota; kingdom Metazoa; phylum Arthropoda; class Insecta; order Diptera; family Drosophilidae; genus Scaptomyza; species Scaptomyza hsui. Next base: position 223,263 of record JAECXO010000073.1, read on the forward strand.
AGGTACCAGACCAATTCAAGATCTATGATATGATCTAGGTATAAAAAGAAGGACATTCAAATGTATTTGGCTTTAAAATTTACGAAAAGAGCTTCCTTCTTTGAAGCTTTGGTTGCCAAAGCTTTAGAAAAAATCAATCATTAATGTTTCATGCTTAAAATTCCTGGCCTTTGAGTAAAGTTGTTGGTTAGTTAAGTAACAGTGCTGTGCTTGTCGGGAGCTATCGAGTTTACACTAAATAAAAAATTAAAAAATTAAATGTTATTAGTTAGTTACAAGTGCCTTTGAACCCGAAGAAAACTGTTTGGTGTGAGCTCAACGGCTTGGCCGCATGAAGGAAAGGTTTAGGTTCGAATCCCTTCGGGGTAAGATTGAACAAATTTGTAATGTTCTTTACATGCTTTTATTTTACTTGACTTGTCTGTTTGTATGTTTGTACCGGATTCTTGTAATCAAATTTTCAACTAGTTTCCGACTAGCTAGAGCTCTGAAATTTCCACCAAAGATGTGTTTCAGATGACAATACATGTCTTTAGAGTTTTTGCCAAGATAAAATATGTAATATCTTGTAAAAACCACGAAAAACAGTTTTCCCTTTTGCTTAAGTTACTTATTTGACTGCCACAATTCATAAACTATGCTGGCATGAAGGGCAGACTGCCGCTTCACAGACCGAAGGTCGTGGGTTCGAACCACGACCACCGAGGCATACTTTTTTTCAATGTTTTTTTGTTTATTAATTAAACTTTTTTTTACATGAATTTATTTAACTTAACTAAGCTAAGCAACATGTTTAATATTAGTGTATTGCATGGAAGATGGTAACAAATCTATTACAAATATATGCAAGAAAGCGTATATAAGCATGTATCCAAATATTTTTTTTGATTTACTGTTTGCTTTCTAATTTCTTATATTTTTGTTGAAGTAAATTGAAATTTAAATTTTTTTAAATCAGTACTATAGGTGAACTGTCATGATAACGCATGAATATTGACGCTGATAGATCTTGAACTAAGCATTTAAATAAATTAAGATTATATTTCATGTAATGCTTCAAATTAAAAAAAAAAAAAATAAATTGATATAAAAAAATGCATTGTGGTCAATTTTGAAAAATTTAAAAGTAATTCTTATTTTCAATTTTTAAAATAAAAATCAAAAATAAAAGTTTTGGTTTAATTTTTATATACAAATCCAAATATAATAGTTATTTTAAATTTTTATTATTAAAATGAACTTCAATTATTAAAGATATTTTTTTTTTTAATAAAACTAAGAAAATCATTATTATTTTGTAATTTTTTTAATACAAATAATAATCGTTACAGTCCCTGCCGTAAAAAGAATGCAAAAATTTGACAGCCTCGGGACAAACCACTCGGGCCCCAAGAACTGCACAATTCTCAAGGTTCTACATTTTTAGAGCTGGAACTACCAAATTTTAATGTTTTGTTACTGACCTCAATGTATAGTTTAGCCACGTCCACCCCCTCTCGCCACAATTCACTTCTTTCGCAAATAAATTATTTATCACTCGTTTTTGATACTTTCATTATTAGGCCCTATGTCGCCTATTCCAATGATAGTTTAGAGTATTAAGCAGTCGGCTGGACGCGACTGAATCGTTCTCACTTATTATTAATATTTGTATTCAGATGCGAGCTGGCTTACTGTGGTCTACAAGGGTTTTTTTTTTTGGACTGCAACATGTGCCCAAAAGCTTCCTCTGCTGAGGAATTGTATGCACTGAGCGATGTCCAATCGCAACAGCAGCCGTAGCAGACGAATGATTGGTTCGCCTTTTGTTAAAATTAAATATCGCGTGTTGGTAATTTCCTCCTGGCTTCTTGGTTGAAGTTGAAGCGAATTATTACGATGATTGCGCGACTGACAATGCTTCCATGCATTCATGTCGTCCATCCGGCCTTCCAACCGAGCTTTCTATGCATGCGTCCATCCACATTGCATGTGTTGTTCGTTTTGCTTGTGGACATATTCGTGGCATTCTGGGTGAGGATAAAATTACTTAAAAGCAATCCCCTGGGCATCTCAAAAGTATTGGCATCCCGCCGCTGTCAATATTGACGCCTCGTAACCCGCACGATCGTAACGACTCGGAAATATGTATAATACATTTGATCACATTTATATTTATATCTAAATGAAATGCATTCCTTTCTCCCTGGCTAATGCGAAACAAATGATTTACTTAAAAATATCAATTAAACGAATCGACTAGTTTTGACTTGTATTCGCTACGAACAGTCAGTACCAGTATAATATTTACTTTGATTTAACGTTAAACATGTCATGTAAATCAAAACGGTTTTATACACTGACACCGAAGGTACAAAAACACCCCTTTCCAAACAAACTATTCAGTACATGTTTTAATACTGGTATCGGAGTATACAATTTATAAATCATTGGGAAGGGTATTATTATTTTTATAACTATTATTGAACATACTAATAGTTTTAAGTTCATTAAAAAAACCTAATAGGACCAATGTAGCGCTGGCTACAAAGAAGAAGTGCAAAATGCAAATAACGATGCCATTTAGTAAAAAACAAGTAGAATAAACTATTTAAAGGTGACACATAAACTTACATAACAACGTCGTGGTGTTCAGCAAAATAATTGAGAACCACTCGATTCTCAGGAGATGGCCACAAAGAGTTTGTCGGGTATCGATTTAGTGGATTAATTTTAACCACTTGCGATCTATTATTAAGCATTTTTTGTGAGGCATGAAGCGGCTGTCAGGGGCGGGGCTTTTTTAATTTTTTATGCAGATATTTAGGGGTGTCATCAGCTATCATCCCACCAAATTTGTTAAATAATATGTATTACCTTAATTTTTTTTTTTAATTGACAACATGCGTAAAGGATGGTATTATTGGTAAAAATAAGTTTTAGAGAAGCCACAGATGTACACAATCAATTACCGTATGCATTAGATATAGGGTTCAGGGTATCTGCTAGTCGGAAATCTCGACTGGGGCCTTCTTATTTGTTTAAATGCTGATAGCTGATGGGCAAATAGTTGATGCAGATGGTGGGTGCTGCCTTATTTATAAGCAATTTAATTTTATTTAAAAAAATATGTGGTGAATTCACAGATTTAATTTATTTATTTTCTGGCCACTGACGAACAAAGCCGGTATTACCGGCTAGTGCCTCACAGCTCGCGGATGACGAAGTGGAGAGAGTGAGCATCAGATAAATCCCTCAAAATTTAATGAGCGATTAAAAGCAATGACGCGGTTTTATTGCGATTTTGTGTTCGCGCCAAAGAACCCTTAAAAAGAGACATGCAACTAATCTGATTGTAATTGTTGCATGCTAGAAAATAAAGCCTACTTAACACGAAATACTCAAGGAGTTTTGTTTAAAATGGAATATGTATGTATTCTTGCAGGCAATTATTGAAACGCGATCGAGATGCAATCGGGAGTAAATTGACCTTAAAAGTGATATGTATGTATGAATGCGCGAACACACACATATTGCATATTTTGACCATTATGGACATCGCACAAATCCAATATATTTTTCCTTTAATATCAGAGTTTAAATACTCTTTATTGGTATTTTGTCAAATAATTAAGCTCAATTAATTTTGAGTCAGCTCTAGAAACGAGGAGTTGGATGTAGACGATGATCCAGCAGTAAGACGATAAGGCATATTTAGACAAGGAAATGTGGGCAAAAGTCGGTGGACGACCCATAAGCTTGTCAGTAATTAGCCTTTTAATTTCGGTAAATCCAACTCTTAAACTATTTGCAGTACTTATTTATATTTTCGATTAAGAAAGAAGGCTGCGTGGGGGTGGGCGTATCATCCAAATTTTGGATGCCCATTGTGGTGTTATCGATTTCCCAGTCTGTAGCAGACATGGACCCTGATATATGTGTTAAGGGTGCCATAAGAAGTTGCGTTTATACGGACGGACATTCAACAAAACTAACATAATCCTTAATATTGAGAATCAAGTAAGACTCCGAAACTAATACAGACATACAGACATAATACTTATTAAAGTCGTAAGAACAAAAATAATGTTTATACCAGCCATATTTATATCTTTTATGTCCCGATTCCTCTAGGCTGCATATTTCATAACAGCGAAGTCGGTAATGCAGGTCGTTCTACCATAAATCCAATGGAAACATAATTTTTTTGTAACAGGAGTCTGTTTAAACATCGCTGACAGCTGTTTGATTTCTATATTTATGTATTTTTCCTGCACTTACTGATATTCTGTTATAGTCACTTGGCATGTTTGTTAAAATCGATACCAAGTAAATTGTTGTATTTTTATTTCTAAAAGTTCGGTTCAGCTGTAATTTGACTGATTTACTAGACAGGTATCAAATACAAAATTTATCAAGTGTTTTAGACTACAAATATTAAGTCTTGTAAAAACTTACAAGTAAAAATCATATCTTGATATGTGTATCTTATAAAACTTTAAACTATAAGAATGTTTTTCGCTTCACCCTGTATATATTTAAAAATATTCAAATCAGCATGTTTGTATTTATTAAAATCTAGGCTAGTCCAATATACTTTTATTGCAACAAAAATGTTCACAATTTAAGAATAGACAAAGACTTTTGTCCAATGTTTGCACTCAAAACTTTTACAAACATGCACACATACTTACTTTCTCATTCATCGACATGCAAATGGAAACAAGCATCTTGTAAAAAAATCACGTTTTTGTCTTTCGGCGAAATTGTGGTTTTGTTTTCATATTTCTTTTTATACTTATGCAGTGCATTACATTGTTGCTTCTTTGTATTTGCAAACATCAAAGGCCGTTTGTAAAACTTTTTCATTATGCCATTTTTACAACATAGACCAAACTAGAAAAAGGGTATACATACTACTACTGTGATTTACATATTTTAATTTTTTTTTTTGCCGAGCAATAAAGATTTTATTTTATTCCAATCGCGCATTGACGCGAAAATTACTCGTTACAGTAGTTGACTTATTTTTGTTGAACACCTTGAACACGAAGGTAAAGACTGTATTGGTTTTGTGCATGACGGACATTCATGTTGTCCATCCGTCCGTTAGTCCGTCCTTAAAGCTAGAGACTTAAATAAGTCGAGCTTTAAAAGTGGGACGGCATATATCTTCTACAAATCTTAGGATAGAGTCAAGATTTTTTCAAAGATCTGCATAAACAAATGTTTCAAGGTCACGATCGCCAATCCAGCCCCATAACCCTCTTTGCACACAAACTATTTACGATATGTAGTGGTCGTCTACGACCAGGTTGTCCAGAACTTTGATCAGGTTGTTCTAGTACAGTTATTTAATCCTTGACCCAAGGGAAGAAAGCGTTGGATAAGCAAATACTGGAAAGGCGCGTCAATTGTCGGAGGTCCAATTCGGCTTGATTATGGCTTTGAAAACGAGTAATTTGACCCTAGCGCTTTAGATGAGCCTTCCGTCCAATGTTATAATTCAACGTAAATGTACAAACGAAGTAGTAGAATTCAAGAAGCCCAACAATACCACATTGTAAGCGAGCGGTCAGAAAAAGTGTAAACATAGGCTGGCAACGTTAGGAAATCGATAACAATTGATACACAGCGAGGTGCAATTTAATAAAAGAGAATTTACTTCCCCCATCACTCCAGCCCCCAAGCCCGCAGGCTAGAATTCACCACATGTTTAAATGAAGGTATCAAAGTATTTCGCAGTCGGATGCGCCTGACTGCAAGGTTTCACTTGTATTACTTTTATAGGTTAGGGAATGCGTCATTTATGTGGCCGTCGACATGGCAGGACAAGACAATGCGGCGTTGCACACTTCACAGATCAAAATAATAATCAGGTCTCACTTTGTCTACTATGTGTTAGTGGGGTCGCTGAATCCGGTTGGAAAGAAACTCACATGTGATCGCATTTTTATACCCTGAACCGATTAAAAATGGGTCACAGGGCATTATTAGTTGTGTGAAAGTGTATGTAACAGGCAGAAGGAACCATTTCTGACACCATAAAGTATATCATTTCTTGACCAACATCAACAGAAAAGTCGACCTTGCTATATCCGTCTGTCTGTATGAATGAATCGATTTCGTAGATTATAACAGCTACAGAAATTGTGAATTTTATACCGAATTCACACTAGGGCTCTTCTAACATCTAGCAATAAAGTTGCCGTGCCAAATGATCCCAAAATATTCCAACATCTTATGGAAATGTTCCTATTCTCAGTGCGTTTACTGCAGTTAGTCTCGATTTTTTTGATTCCACCACTAAAAAAATTTTCATTCACAACGAAAAACAAGTGAAAACGTTGCAGTCGGACGCAACCGACTGCGGAATACTTTGATACCAGTAAAAGAACGGATAGTAAGAAGTCTGCTTGCAAAGGAGTGGGCCGGGTGGTAAACATCGCCAGCTATCATGTTACCAAATTTGGTGAGTTTAGCTCAAAAACTGTGGAAGATAACTGAACTTCCAAATTTAAATGGTGGGCGGCAGAGGTGGGTGTGGCATCCAAATTTTTGAATCAAATGTATTAAGCTGTCACCATCTATATTCATACCAAGATTGGTGGCTATAGCTCACAAACTGTTAGAGATATAGCCGATTTCATAAGGCGGGTGGCTTTGGTGGGCGTGGCATCAAAAATGTTAATGCATATCTTTGGTAGATGTTGCCTTCTATCTTTCTACCGAATTTTGGGGCTCTGGCTTAAAAACTGTAGGAGATATCGAAATTTCCGATTTTAAATGGTGGGCGGCAGAGGTGGGCGTGGCATCCCAATTTTTGAATCAAATGTTTTTAACTGTCACCATCTATATTCTTACCAAGAGTGGTGGCTCTAGTTCAAAAAAATGTGGAAGATACACGCATAACCGTTTTAACAACGGTGGGGGGTGGGGGGCGGAAGGTGTGGGCGTGACATCCAAATTTTGGATGCAGTTTGTTGGAAAACTTCACTTCCTATCTTGACACAAAGTTTAGTGGCTCTAGCTCAAAAAATGTCAAAACTATAGGCGTTTCCAATATCAAGGAGAAGGGGGGATGGGGGCGGAACCAGGGGGCGTGGCATCCAAAATTTTGATGAATTTTTTTCGGGAACGTCATTACCTATCTTGACACAAAATTTGGTGGCTCTAGCCCATAAAATGTGAAAACTATAGGCGTTTCCAATTTCAAGGACCAGGGATGATGGGTGCGGAAGGAGTGGGCGTGGCATCCAAAATTTTGATGCAGTTTTTTCAGGGACATGACTAGCTATCTTCGTGCAAAATTTGGTAACTCTCGCTGTAAGAATGTGAGAAATATTTGGTTTTATCGGTTTTCAGTTGTCGAATTTATCGATTTCCCAGCCTCCTAGTAGGCGTGGCACCCCAATCTTGACACTTTAACTGTCGCGCCTATAGACAAACATAATTGCAAAGTTTCAAGTCTCTAGCTTTACGGGTGTCGAAAAAAGTTGCGTTCATACGGACGGACAGACGGAGAGACACCATGACGGACATTGCACAAAACCAATATACTATGAGACCTTCGGTATCAAAGTATAAAAAAGTATGCAATTTAAGCATGGCGGGAACAGTATTTTTTTTAAATAATTGTTCAATTTAGTTAAAATAGACACACCGAAGCGTCTTGGTTGGACGGAAAAACACACTTGTGTACCAAGGAATGGACTGATATGAGGACAAAAGTGGACAACCTCGCAAGTAAGTACATATAGGTATGATGCATGGAAGTTTTTATATTAAAGCTGTTTAATATCGGCAATTTATTTCAAGCAAGAGAAGCAGAAAATCGGCCCAAGAAGAGGATCCACTTCAATATGGAAAGTGTTAGGCAAATTGAATAAATTTCTGGACACGTTTGCCATAAGCAATGCACAAGAGCGGTTGTTTCATTCGACACGGGACGATAATATTGCGCTGGACCCTAGGTCATTAACATTGTATTTCTGAAAGACTAAACAGATAGACTGAAGTAACTAGGTTACTTATTATAGATGTTCCAATGTGAACACGAGTTGCACATCTCTCATCATTTCGCGTGATGTTCCCTAGTGTGAATTGGGTATTAGATCTCGTTTACCAAGATTAGAATAAGTTTGTCTGAAATTATCGATAAAAATTCTTGTTTCCAACATACTTCTGTTAGCAATAACAATGCATTCCGGATATTCTAAAACGTCGAATATTGAAAAACTTGAAATTTCCTCTCCATGCCTCGGATAAGTGAGTGCTAACCGAACATTGAGAAACTCAAATTCGACTAAACTAAGAATAAGTTGACTAACCGGACATTGAGAAATTGGGCCTAAAAGTAACACTTTAATACCCAACAAAAATTAGAATGTATGCACACACTTATATCCAAGAGAATCGTTAAGAAAGGGATAAAAACCTGTTTAATAGATGCTTATTTTAGATGCAAATCAACAACATAATAAGAAATCAAGAATGTTTTGTATCCCAATATTTACGACTTGCATATGGTTTCATATGCGTGCCTTATTTTAATTCTTAGCGTTCCTATACAATAATTACTGTAACCAAACAAAACGGCAAACTAGCTCGACAATGCATTGTTTAAATATAAAAGCAAAATCTTTCAATAAAGCACGCGTCGAAATAATATTGTTTTAATGTGGAAGCAACCCTTATTCTTAGGGAAAACTGTGCCTTATATAATAGAAATTCCAGAGCTGCATTGGGATCTTAACAAAGAGCAAAGGTCATCTCTATGTATGTAAATGTCGTTATCACTGCAGCGGTTTTCGTCAACGTTTGGCGTTGCGTTAATGAAAAATTTAAAACTGGACAGCGATTCCGTTAAGGGCAATGTGCTGCCTGTATAAAACAGGCCATGAGAAAAAGGCTTAATCCGTGGGTATTTTTAAGGTGGTATAGCAAGATAAATTTCGGCTGGATACCGGTTGTGGGTATAAAGTATCTAAATATATAAAAATCTCCTGTCACAATGTTCGTACACGCTAATCTCCGAAACTACTTATCGATTTCAATGAACATTTTGGGCATGTGTGGTTGGTTCCAACTAAGACTATAGGATTGTTTTTTTTTTTTAATTGGATTTGTATATTTGTCTTTGCGTTAAATGGTTGTTTTTCGCGAATTTGTGTAGGAGCTATGCTTAGTTAAAAATCGATTTAGTCGAAACTTGGTAAATAAATAGTTTAGAATAAAAAAAGGTGTGCAGAAAATGAGCCTGATAGGACCATGAAAATAAGCAGAATTTGTGATATTTAAATTTTCGATACTTTAATTTTTAAATATATAAGAAATTATATTAGAAGTGCGAGGAACTTACCAAAATCTGCGGAATTTGCAAAAAAAAAAAAATTAATTTCCCTCTTTCTGAATGTTTTTCTTGGAGAACTTAGTGCACATGTAGGGAAGACTTTTTGCGTTAAAAATAGCAAGTTTTTAACAATATTGTTAGATGTAAATAAAATTAATTACCACTATAAATAAACCATATTATCGACGTGTTTATTTTATTTATTTACGGAACGATTCTTATTGCAACAGTATTGCTACTATAAATTAAAGCACTAATCACTGGTATTTTAATGTAAAATGTAAAAGCAGTAATCTATATTTTATATTTTAAACAATTATTTATAAAATGGATCCAAAAGAATTACATATTTAAAATTATGCGTAATGTAAGTTCAGGAGTTAAAATTAAGTTTAAAATACGATACATTCAATTACGTAATTTTTTGTTGCGGGTAGAACAACGTCTGCCCGTGTCACTCAGTATTATTATATTTTTGTTGATTGTGCAAAGTATAATCGAGTTTGATAAGGATGCTTAAGATAGGTCAACACGTTTTGAAAGGATTTTATCTTTTCGTGTTGAGCGGGATTTTAATAACAAGTTAAAACATCTTGATAACTCAATAACTCTTCCCATTTTGTAGTAAAATGTAAATCAGTGTTGAAAATCAAAAATGTATGTTATGTATTCTGAAAATCGTTGATAAGTTGTTCGAATGGTAGGTTTGATTATGTATACATATATCAAACATTTATATTGTAATGTTTCAAACAATTGTTGTAATGTTTACCGTGAATGTAAAGTTTCTTCTTCCAAAATCTCGTTTTGACGGCATGCGCTGGAATTTATTATTCTCCGTCATTTATAATAGTTACATATGTGTGTATTTGTGTCCATATATGTATGTATACGCAGAGCATAAGCCTTACACATACATATTCGTATGTACATATATATATACATATACATATACCTATATGTCCGAAATGGGCCCACATTTTGGTTCATGTACGAAGGTGGCATTAAAAACAAACCCTTTTACTTGTTGTTATACAAACTTGCGATGTCTATTTCAGCACTACTGCACAGATGGTTTTAGCCCAACTCCAAAGTGGACAGAATTTAACGTGCCACCGACTCGTTTAATAATTGCTTAGAGGCGGTGCGATTTGTGTATGCGCGTTACTGTGTCGGTGGACCATCAACCGTGTCGTTAGGCCTGTCAGGCTGACCCAAACCGGCCCAGGACCGAACTGAACCGGACAGGACCGGACCGGACCGGACGGTTGTGGACCGGCTCAAAACGGGCTGCACCATTTGCCAACATCTACAATTTGTGATAGATGCGGTTTTTGGAGGATGGACGAAAAGCGCGCGAGGTGAAGAAAACAGAAAAGGGATGAAATTTCTGAAAAATGCTTACGACTGGGTTTGGGAAAATGTTATTACAAATATATTATGCGCATACATATACAAAAAACCTATGTATGTATGTATATAAATGTACATACACACAGTGACACACATAGGAATACAACCCAAATTTTCATTAAATATCCCTATCTATGCATATGTATGTATGTATTATGACTAGGAACATACATGTTTGTACATAAATGGTCTTAAATATATATCTATGTAGGTATCAAAATAACATATATATATATATATATATGTTTGTACAGCATTCATGCAGGTATGTATGTCTATGTGCGATTTGGTCAGCAGCACATAAAACATTAAAAGTGGTAGTGGTCAAGAGATTGGCAATGGTTCGTTAAGCCCACGAATGTCCTAAAAAGAGTATGATGTGCACTAAGAGCAATGGGTCCACTTACCCTTGCTACAATATTATGTTTAGTTAAATTTAACTTTTCTGAAATAGGGTTAGTAGTGTAATCAAAATGCCACAGAGCAGTAGTAAAATTTGACATAAATTTTACAGCTCACACGTGGCAGCGATTGAAGCTAAGGCTAATCCCGCTGGACAACAGGTAACAGGCGTGGACTTGGCCCGGTAATTAAAGGAGCTTCTGCTGCGATGAGCACATATTGAACATCAACGCGGGCTAAGATTTATATACAGATGTACATATATTATTTTAAAGTCGCCAAAAAAAGACGATTCTAGTTTTGAATACGTTTTTTTTTTTCATAATTTTAAAGACGACACAAATTTTCTCTTAGTTGGCCGTGCACGTCTTTATGTGTGTCTGTCCGTCTGTGTGTCTATAAAAACCCTTCGATGTCAGAGACTTTTAAATTGGCATAAGGGCTCTTGAATTTAATAGGTAGGTTGAATTTGTTTCAAACTATCAAATAATTCCAATATTTTAAAACCTTTGAGTAGGTTGATTAATATTATAAACTACTTATCAATAACTTTTGTGATTACATAACAATATATCTTTATATATATATTGCATACGTTAAGGTGGCGCCCTGTAAGGTTTAGAATCACGGATTAGCCCGGCAGATGAGTCCTTCGGGTATCTCCCATACATCTATATCCTTTTTTTTCGAACTTTTGTACTGGAGCTATGCCTTAAAACTAAACAATCTGAACGAAACATGACCAAGACATAAGGGCGGATAATAAAATTATATCATACCAAATCTGGACCCGATCCGACCACTCCTTCGGGTACCTCCCATACACCTATGTCCATTTATTTTCGAACTTTTGTACTGGAGCTAATAAAATTTGTTTAAGCAGACGTCGCCGCCAAAAACAGCGAGCATCGACTAGGCAAAGTAATCTTTAGTTTTTCGACATTTTAAAAACAATGCCACGTCTACGTAGACAAAGAGAAAATATTGGCACCATCGGTTAAATAGATCGGCAAAAGATCAATTGACGGACAATGAAAATTCAAGAAACCAGATGGCAATCACACGTGCTAATGAAGTTTGAATTTTTGTGTATGCATTCATTCATTCATTTCATTCATTTTGTGTGTGTATTCATTCAATGTGCTTAATTGTTTTAAAGAAAGCTTAATCTATATTAAGAGAGAAAAAGAAATCGTGGCACGTTTTTTGCGAAAATCCGCGGAGTTTGTGAAGCTTAAATGTTCGATACTGTAATTTAAATATATTAGAAACAATATTCATTATGACTGGTGCAAGGCACTTACCAATCCGCGGAATTTAAAACAAAAAGTAAACAAATTTAATTTGCTTCTTTCTGATTGTTTTTCCAATGGCAATTTTTAGCAATAATGTAAGAGATAGATAAAATTAATTACTGCTATAAATTAGCCACATTTAATAAAGAAAATGTTTTTGTTGCGTGGCAGAACAACGTCTGCCCGATTCTCCTACTTAAATGTATATACACAATATCCTGGGAATATACAGAGAAAAAAAGCATCTTTAATTCTCTTTTGTTTTAAATTATGAAAAGACCTTCTTAATTTAAGAAACGTTTGTTCACTTTAGTCCGCAATAAGAGCTTTGTTTGCGTCAATATAAGAACTTGCAGAGTTCTGTAGCAAGTTGTCTTCTGGAAACTTTCGCATTGCTTCTCACGCAAACTCTATCTGGTTATGGGTAAGGAGCCGATACCGACAGAATGCATGGTGCTTGGTTTGGTTTACTAAAAAAAACTATCTAAAGAATTGGACAGATTCGCACCTTGGAAAATTTGGAAGGTGGACAGAATCGGGGCGATGCATATTTATAAATGTATGGAAATCTTTGGGGGGCGTCGCCAGCTATCGTCCTAGTTTTAAAAAAAAAGTTCCATCCTAGGGTTTTTCGCGAATTGACCATGTTTGCCAACAACTACACTATACTGCAAAACTGTTGTTGGGAGGCGCAATTTTATTTCAAGGTCGGCTAGTGTTAACTTTTTCTGCACTTGTTGCCTAGCCAACCTCTTATAAAACAATGTTGTTCTGTTAAACCGATATAGGCTGTGGCAAATAGAAACATGTTCAGAAGTGGTAAACGCTAGGAGCGCTGCATTTAAATATTCAGTACACAAAAAATTCACTTTTTACACCGGGGCCGCGTCAAAAACCAACAAACATTTGAAACACCCATCACAAGCACTTTGCACGTCCATACAAGCCTAATCGGCGACAGTATCACATGATGGTCGAGAGGCCACATCTACACACAATGCGGTGCTGGATGCCACACCGCTCTTGCAGTGCACGCGAAGTCCTGGTGTATGTATATAAAAACGAGGCAGCAGCAGACACTATGATGTTGTGGCAACAGAAAAAACAGCCAACTGCATCAAGCTGCATGCCACTGGGCAAACAAGCGGTTTCCAACTGACTGCCTAATCCCCTTAAATATCGCGGCCTACACGACGTCCGACGATTTTTTTTCTGTGTGGCTCCAAGCGCTTAGTGAGCTGTGTGACGACCGCAGTTTTTTCTTTACCGCAATTTCGACGCATTGGCGAAAGGCAGAAAAAGAGCCACTTGATTGACCTTCGCATACGGTTGCAGTTTTTTCTTCATTGGCGTCAACAATATCACAGCAGTTGCCAGCTAAATTTCCATATGGTGCAATTTTGATGCGTGCTTACTCAAAAATGCCGTTACTCACGGCTACCACTACTATTTTTGTTCTTTTCTTTTTTGCTTTTCAGAACACTCGAAAAGTGAATTTTTTGCTGCTGCGATTTAAGTGCAACACCTTTGGCGACGGCAACGGCGACGCCAACAACAATACGAACGTACTACAAAAAAGACCTTGGTTTTTGAACAGCTGTCATCCGCAGTGTAAGTGATACTGATTCGGGATAACGGCAGCCAATGTCGCTTTAAAGGTCACTGAAACCATATATAAAGCCAAAGGTATATTGTCAAATGAGTGAGCAACTAGCAACTAGTAACCATTTATATTAAGGGGTTACATAGGTTTCACGGCTTCACAATATTCATTTTATTTTATTTATTTAATTCTACATCTTTAGAAAATTGTCCCAAAATTGTATCGATTCGAGTTATAGTTTCAGAGATACAGTCATAAAAACCTGCGCGCCCAAGGGTAGCTGGGCTCAGCTCCAAAACTTTAACTGCGATTGCTCGAAACTGTGTTTTTAAATTAGGATGACAAGGTTTCTCGAGAGCCGCTCAACCGATGAAATTATGCATGATATTATTTTACAGGACTTGGACGAAGGATTTTTTTTTTTTTAAACTCCAACTATTTGATACTGAAAGCATCTTCCCAATTTTTTGAGCTAGAGTCACCAAATTTGGTAGGAAGATAGATGGTGACGTCTGGCACAGAACTGATTCAAGAATTTGGATGTCACGCCTACTCCTTCCGCCCCTAGCCTACCTGCACCTTGAAATTGTAAACTCCTATAGTTTTCAAATTTTTTGGGCTTGTGTCAAGATAGTTAATGAAGTTTTCCAAAAAACTACATCAAAAATTTGGATGCCACGCCCACCTTTCAAAATCTGACATTCATCTGTTACAGTTTTTAAGCTAGAGCCCCAAAATTTGGTAGGAAGATAGATGGTAACATCTACCAAATTTTTGGATGCCACGCCCACCCATGGTACCCGCCTTATAAAATAGGAATCGGCAATATCTTTTACAGTTTTTAAGCTAGAGCTCCTAAACCAATGGTGACAGTTAAAAACATTTGATTCAAAAATTTGGATGCCACGCCCACCTCTGCCGCCCACTTTTTAAATTTCGGAGTTAAGTTATCTTTCACAGTTTTTGAGCTAAAGTCACCAAATTTGGTAACATGATAGCTGGCGATGTTTACCACATGAGCCACTCCCTCGCCCCTGCATTCCCCTTATCAACCGTTATTTTACTGGTATCAAAGTATTCCGCAGTCGGTTGCGTCCGACTGCAACGTTTTTACTTGTTTTTTATATAAAAAATTATAATATTGAAAATTTTTTTTTAGCCTAAACCCACCTAACCTCTTAATACATTGCATCAAAACTATTGCTTACAATGTTCACAAGTAATTTATTACTTAATTTCGATAACAAACTCATGCACCTTGAGGTGCAAATCGATAAAACAGTTGTTTCAGTAAGACAGTAAGCTAGTCAAAAAAAAATGGATACCACGCCTACGGCTTACGGTTTTTGAGCAGTTTATTTTACTAGTACCGACCCTAAGAGAGCAAAACAAATTTGACAGACACACACACTTCCGCTAACTGCGATTTTAATTACTGTTCGGCTTACTTAAAGGTCGAGCTCAGCCATATTTTATATCTTGCCCCCAAGTTCATATCATGAAATATGTAGAAAGGGTATATGGGCATTTCCACAGAAAGGTCAACCACAGCAAAAAAAATGTAAAGTCTCTGCAAGTTTGTTTTTTGTCACGTTCGTACACGTCGGTTTTTTTTCAAAAATCTCGAAAACTAATAGTTACCTAAAATCGACCTTAGCACCAATTGTAGGACTAATCAAGAGCAACAATACAGTGAAAAAGGAATTTAGAAAATCCGTCTTATTTTGACCTTTTTACCACTTGCAATGCGTACGACCGTCACGATCGACACCTGAGAAATGCCCATATTGGTTGTGTGAACGTGAAACCATATCCGACGTCATAAAGTATAAATATTTTCGACCAATAGCAACAGCCAAATCGATTCGCCATATTCCTCTGTCTGTATCAATGAATCGACCTAGTAGAATACTTATATTTCGCTCCGATTAATATTGTTTCAAATCGATAGCCCTTCTCGCTTTAAACCTACTCCTGTTAGCAATAACAATAAAATCTTGAAGTTGGAAAACTTGAAAGTTGATCTAACTTCGTAGAGACTGTTTTTGATCAAAATCGATGATCACGTCTTGTAGCTTACCTTAAAAGCAGGGACCGTAAATAATGATTTTTTTTTTTTTTTTTTTTTATCAAAAAAATCGCACACTTGTAATGGACCCAGAAAAATTCTTCTCATTTCCGCCTTGATTTTTAAATTTTAGATTTTTTTGGTTTTTCTTTAATGACAATTATTATTTTTGAGTGATTTTATAAAACTTAGAGCATAATCAATATATTAAATCAAAAATAATCATAATTAATGATTTTTATTTTTATCGCTTAAAATAAAACTCAACATTGACAGACGACTAATTTGTACGATTTTTCGCCAATATTATTGTATAACTTTTTTAAGGAGTCAAAAATCTACCCACCGGTATTACCGATTACCGATAACCTTTTCATTTTCCGATATAAACATGTGATCGATAACACTAAAATTGCGAATATCGAAAATGAAAAATGATTTGGAAACTTTATACAAAATAATGAAAATCTGTTAACATTTCATCGAAATCGGTTGAGAAACATTAGAGTTATGGAAGATCAAAGTTGAGTCACAGCAATACACAATGTGATACGCGTTAAGTATAGGGTTTAGGGTATCTTCTAGTCGGGAATTCTCTACTAGGGCCTTTTTACTTGTTAAGATTTACAAATATTTTATAATTTAATTAATTCTTACTTTGTATGATTTTTGATAAAAGTACAACTCAACATATGTACTAATATTGGTGTTACTTATTAAAATATATAAATTATTATTAATTGAAAATATATCATAACAAACCGATCGGCAAATCTGTTGAGTATCAAAAACAATAAAATAAGAGGTAAGACAAGCTGAGAGAAGGCGCAGAGTCTTCCGATAGGGGGGGCTACGAAGTTTCGTAGTTCGAATACGTTTGTTGTTGTTATTGGAGTCCACTATGGTCCAGCCGACAAAATTTTTTGGCCGAAACCTATTTTTTAAAAGTAAAAAAAATAAAGTACTTTAAATTATTCTAGATTAGAACAAGTCAGAAGGCTCTAGTCGAGATTTCCCGACTAGGAGATAACCCAAACCATATACTTAACGCGTACAGTCATTGTCTGTATGCATCTGTGACCTAAACTTTAATTTTCGATATCTCTGGTGTTTCTTAACCGATTTCGATGATATTTTCAGAAAATTTTTATCGTTACCCATTATTTCAACCCCCATTTTTACATTTTCCAAATTCGAGACTGTTTTGTAATCGATCACATGTGTATATCGGAAACGGAAATAGTTATCGAAAATCGGAAACAAACTTGTACTGCCTAGGACTTAGATGAGCTTATTTGCAAAATCTGAAGTCTCTAGCTCTTATAGTCTCTGAGATCGACGCGTTCATACATACGGACATACGGCTATATCGACTCGACTGTTGATGCTGATCAAGAATATATATACTTTATAGGGTCGGAGATGCTTCCTTCTGCCTGTTACATACTTTTGCACAAAAACATTATACCCCTTTTACCCATTTCATGGGTTCGGGGTATAAAAAGAGTGACCAACACATCTGCGTACCAGAAATTCCCGTAGGTGGCGCCACTTTCGCGAAATCAGCTGTACCCTGTAACCATAACATGGGTAAAAAGGGAATATTAGTATTGGAAAAAAGTATGCAACAGAAAGATTGAAGCATCCCCAACACATTTAAATATATATCCATTGAGTAATTATTGCTTTATCTGTGAAAATCTCCTGTCAAAAAGTTTAAAGATTTAAACGTTTCCTTAAGCTATTACCAGAGCTCTGAGTAAGCTTAACGCAACGTTTAACATTTCTAACGAAACGTTTAACTCATTTTAACATTTTGACAGGAGATTTTCACCGATAAAGCAATCATTTTTCATTGAGTATATATTTTTGACCAGCATTAACGTTTATCTTAGTATCTCTTAGTTGAGCTTTCCCCATATAAGCCGACATATACACGTGTTAATGCATTGCTGCTTTTTTTTGGCGATCATTCTTAAACGCATTTCGATATGGATCGCAAGTTAAATTGTATTGTGCGGAGTTTTTTACTTTCCACGTGGAATGTAATGTTTCGAAATGCAAAATTTGCAGTGCTACTTTTAGTGGAAACTATGTCAGCAATTTAAAGCGGCATTTGGACACAAAACACAAAAAAGAGCTCAACGCCCAAAAACACGAAGAGGAAGTGCCCGTGAACAAAAATAAGTTTTCTGTGGTATTGGGCGAAGATGAAGTAAAAGACGCATGCGTGGAGTTGGTGACCTCCGCAAAAGTACCTTTGCTGTACTAGATTCCAAAGGCTTCAAGATTTTAACAGCCCAAATATTTAGCGGCTTGGACATGGCAACAGTAACTTCGAAAAATGTTATGGGCTTCGTCGAGGAAAGGTATACAAAAATAAAGTGCAAAATGGTTGAGTCCGTCAAAAACAGAATCCTCTGTTTAAAAATTGACGCGGCCAAACGGTGTAATCGTGGAATACTTGAGGTAAATGTGCATTATATTGATCACGGGGTGATTTGTGTAATAACACACATCCCAAAATATCTGCACGGAGAATAAATCGATAGTGGCCGACTTCAGCATCAAAAAGGAGCAGATATACACAGTTACGACAGATAACGGACGTAACATGAGAAGCCAGCGAGCATGCTAAATAGTGATTCCGAAGATGACGAAAAAGAAGGTTTGGATGAATTGGAGGAGGAAGATTGGCTTCGAAACTTCAGAATTTATTTAATCGGCTCAATAAAATGTGCAGCACACACCCTTCAACTGGCTATAAGGGATTTTTTACCACGCCACCGTCCTGTTGATTTTATTCACAAAGCCAGAAGATTAGTGAAGCTGTTAAGAACCCAAGCACATAGGTAATAATGTATAATTTATAAAAAAAAATATTTTATTATAATATTTAATTTAATTATTCTTTGCCGTTTTCTCTTGCGTGTAGGTTTTTATAACGGGTGAATCACTCCCACAACCAGTGCTTTATGTTCCAACCCGCTGGAACTCAACATACTCAATGCTAAGTAAGCTGCAAGAATTCGAGGGCTTCTGCGAAACGCATTTAGAAAGTTCGCTGAAGCTAACTGCATCTGAGTGGAGTGCCCTCAAAAGTCTTGTGAGTACATTGGAACCGGCCTACCTTGCAACGGAAAAGCTGCAAAGCGCATAACTATTTTTGGGGGATTTCTATAAGCTTTGGCTGGAGCTTAAGCTTACAGTTGCAGCATCAACCTCTGCAGAAAGCCAAGCTTTGCGCCAGTGCATCATCGAAAGGGAAGAGAGCCTTTTGGGGTGCGATGCCATCGTTGGTAGCCTCTACTTGGACCCACGCATGCTCGGGCACTTCTGAAGAAGCTATTTGTACAGCTATTTTCTTTAAATGAGCCCGTAAGTACTGATGAAACTAATTTATATTCATATAAAACATATTAAAATGTTGAACATTTCAGACAAGTCCAATAACACAGGCTTGCTCCACGAACTCTAATGAGTCGGTAGCATTTGGTGTAGAGAATGTTGTGACTTCCCAGAGCTCAAACAACTGCTCTTTGTTGAGGGAGTTCCTACAAACCATCCAGGTTGCTTCCGACGACGAAATTGACGATAATGAGCCAACGGACGCAATAAGCTTGCATATGCGGAAATTGATGCATATAGCCCTAAGCCAATTTGTTTGGAAAGCAATATCATGGAGTATTGGGAGGACAAACAATATGTTTAACCGAATTTATACCAGCTGGCGAAAGTGGTCCACTCCGTTCCCGCAACTCAGGTTAGCGTCGAGAGATCGTTTTAGGCGCTCAAAATGATACTGATGGACCAAAGATGCAATCTGGCTGATGAGTCATTATCAAAACTATTATTTGTAAAATTAAATAAAAATTAATTAATTGAAAGTTTAAAAAAGTTAATAAGAATGCAAAGTTTAAAATTTCACTAGGAAGAAAAATCCATAAAATGCTTCCTTCTGCCTGTTACATACTTTTGCACAAAACCATTATACCCTTTTTACCCGTTTTTTGGGTACAGATTTTTAGCTCCTTAATGAGGTTATGCAATAATGTTGACGAAAAATCTAACACATTAGCCGTCCGTCAATGTTGAGTTTTATTTTAAGCGATAAAAATAAAAATCATTAATAATGATTATTTTTGATTTTTATTTTTTTTTATCAACAATAATGATTATGCTCTTAGTTTTATAAAATCACTCAAAAATAATGATTATCATAAAAGGAAAACAAAAAAAAATCGAATTGTAATCATTAAATATAACTTATAATGATTACGGTCCCTGCCTAAAAGTAATACCAAATAAATGCGTATATATAAAAACACTTGATCGGCTCTAAGAGCTTAAGGACGTTGTTATGAAGCAAAGGATTGGCAAAAGAATCGACCAAAAAGGAAAATAAATAAACCAGTCTATTTGCTGCCTATTCTGGTAGTCGTTACATTTAAGTCTTAATTATATAATGCAAATCAACAACATATTATGAAATCAAGAATATTTGTTATACCATTATTTACGACATCCAGTATGGAGTTCCATGTGCGTGCCTTAATCTTAATTTGAAACTTTGCGTTCTTATAAACTTTTTAACTGTATATACTTGGTTAAATTACTGTAACCAAACAAAACGCAAACTAGCTCGACAATGCATTGTTCACATATAAAAGCAAAATCTTCCAATAAAGCACGCGACGAAATAACATTGTTTTGATGTGAAAGCAACCCTTAGGGATATATAATAGAAATTTCAGAGCTGCATTGGGATCTTAACAAAGAGCAAAGGTCATCTCTATGTATATAAATGTCGTTATCACTGCAGCGGATTTCGTCAACGTCTGGCGTTGCGTCAATGGAAACTTTATAGCTGGACAGCGATTCCGTTTTGGGCAGTGTGCTGCCTGTATAAAACAGGCCATGAGAAAAAGGCTTAATCCGTGGGTATTTTTAAGGTGGTATAGCAAGATAAATTACGGCTGCATACCGGTTGTGTGTATTATGTATACTATGGTATTATAGTTTCGTTGGAACAAAATGAATTGGTTTGAACATGAACATGAAGAATTTCGACAAGCAGACCTTAGCCTTCTTCAAAAAGTAAGCGAGTTTGTTTTAAATAAAAAAAACTTTTTAGTTCCTTTATTTTGAAATATCTATATTTTTATTAAATTTCTGTAGTGTACTGTAACTTTTCTAGTAGCGTATATTACAAATAAATTCACAAAGGCAATAATACTTAAAAAAATACTTAAGTTTTACAGATAAAACCACTAAGCAATTATACATAGAGGCTTCAAAAGGCGTTTTTTCAACTGCCGAAAAAAAGCGTTGCGGAGGAGCCACCAGCACTTCGACAGCTGAAAGTAGCGAGCCGATCGCAAAGCGTCTTAAATTTTGCTGACTTTATGCGTAGCTCAAAAAGTGCAAGTCATTCTAGCGCTAGCTTCATTCACTGTAGACCGAGCAGACAGCAATTTGCTGTATATACGTCTGTTTGTCAGTGATGTGGGACACTTTGGATATATATGTATATGTATGTATGTTTTTGTGTGCTATTTGCTCTGAGCGGCTGTCTATTGTGGAAGAGGGATAGCAGCAGAGACCGAACAACAACAAGACATGAGCATGTGTATACCAACGGACACATATGTATGCATATGCGTTTGCTTGTTTTTAGTATTTGGTGGCTCCGATCTCAAATGAAGCAAAAATCATTAGGACGAATGAATACGACCATACACATATATAACTATGTGTGTATGTTTGTGCGTATGGATATGTTTTCAGTTTTTGGTGGCTCTGGTGCGATTTGGGAATTTTTTCTATTCTAGCAACGCATATGACTGTGTGTATTACGTTTATTAATTAGAATAAACTCCAACTATCCCGAATTTTGACTATTATTTTGGTTTTAGCAGGGGTTCAAAGTTGAAAAATTGTTCACTGTGCGCAGGTGGACTTTATGGTAGAGTTTTCATAGCATAAAACTATGCTCACTTTCTTGAGTTTTTAGAAGTCGGTTTGAAAAACATCTAAACAATTTTTATTTTATTTAAAGTTTACGCAGACCGACTTTACAGAAATAACTGTAGACAATTTTATACTAAAAACCAATGCTTTGACTTAACGTCAAAAAAATAAATTAATAAGAAGCCAACGGTTTATTCAGGACTTATTTATTAACTTACCATTCTTACCAAGTTTTGGTGATTAGATGATTTTAGGAAAAGCTATCATGGACTTTGTAAAACACGTTTTTATAGTTAGATACAGAAGGTAAAGATTTTTGTCTATCTGTCATTCTGAAAAAGTGTCAAGATCACAGCGCTATGTTCACTAGGGGCTGGGAAATCGATAACAAGTCGATACACCTCCATAGGTTTGCGTCAATGCAAACCGAAAAAACAAACATGTTTCCTTAATTTTAATACGGAAAGATCGGCATCATAATTTAGGACGCTACGCCCACACTTGAAGCCCCCGCCCACTCAAATTTAACTGCAAGTTATCTATCGATGTCTAAGATGTCCCCCCTCAGCTCCCTTGCTACATGCTTGAATAGTGTTTATTGAAGGAAGCAGTAAAATCATTTGTCAAAATGGCCCAGATTGAACCATTATATCATATAGATGTTTTACTAATGCAAGTTCTATAATAAGGTCTTACTATGAAAATAAACAAGTAGGCTTTTCTAGTGTATATATTATTCGGCGTGCCGAATTTGCTTTTCATTACTTTTAAGAAGTATAACTGACTCTTAATATTAATGAGAATACTAAAAAAAATCTTTTCAGGCCTTTAAATTATTTGTTACCAATGGAATTTTGTAATAAAGGAATTATAGCTCAAAGTTGTGGAAGATATACAATTTCACGATTTTTTGGAGGTGAGGTTTGCGTGGCTCGTACATTATTAACGTATTAGTAGCTCGTAAACTTGGAAGAGTTTAATGATCCTTACACCACTTAAACACAGCATAGATCCTTAGTGTGTCCAATCCTTGAATAGTGGTCTTGTGTGTGGTCTCCACCATACAAGATTCACCAAGATAGAATTGATTCTGTGCAGAAAAAAATTTCTTCTATTTGCCCTAACGAGCTTTTACAGGGTTCCTGGAGTTTCTCCGTATTGAAGTGGGCACCTTTGAAATAAACCGTAGCATGGATTATTTATTGTTACTAATATACAATGAAATTAACTCATCCATATTGTCAATAAAACTAAGAGGGATTATACTCAATCTTGATCGGTGCTAAAGCATTTTGTTTTCCATGAAAAATTTCGAGTTATATGCTCTGGCTATAGCCGTTTTATTCAATTGTCTCCTTAAAGTCCTCATTTTCTGTACTAAAAATATCGAAATTTTCGTATTTATCTACTCATAGCTACTCCTGGTCTGATGAACTTATGGGATAGTTCGGAGGGGGCTGAGCCGAGGCCACCAGGCGGGTCGTGGGTTGCGGATAGCAAACGGCCCCTTTTGGGGTTAGTTGTGAATAATTGAGAATCCTCGTGAATGAGCGGTCCCGGACAAACAGAGGTTACGGTAGCGTTTATCGTACCGACAAGAGGAGATAGCCGCACACACTCCCACCCAAATACCTACCTTCATCCCTACCCCCCACATCTAAATTCGGGCTGGGCTAAGGTGGCTTTCGAGCCGTGCCGAGAGTCAACCTGGCTGGGGGCCCGGATTAAAAACTAGCCTAGTCTCTAACGGTCTGCACAGGCAGATGGCAACCACCTGTTCTATTTAGCCTTACCCGGGTACTGCGAATCTCTGCCCGGGTGGACCCTATTTTCTCCGCTACTCGTGGGAACCCGAATATGAAGAAGACAAACAAAAACACCTAAAAGTGCAGTAGGATATTCTTGCCGCCAATGTCGCAGGACATTTCGAGGACCGCCTCTTTGACGGGGAGCGGCCCTCCAACGTGGGGCCAGCCCCACAGCGCCCCAACCAGGCGCAACGAAGGCCGCAGGCTCATCATGCCCTGCCAACACCAATTCGACGAGGCAAGCCCCGCGTCAGAACGTCGCCCCGGTCAATGCGGTCAGGCATGGTGGGCATGGTGGGCGTCAACCACGTAAGATGTTGCCACAACGTGGAAAGCCGGGAGGCCTAGACCACCCAAACCAAGGGTTTGTGTGGGTCCAAGACCAAATGGTACCTGCAGCAGGGTTGCTGACGCTTTGAAGATGCCAAACGGCAGCAAGGAGACGGCGCAGCAGGCACGGGGACAAGCCCTCAAACACCTTAACGACACTCTGACGCCTCCCGCTGACGCTCATAAAAGGGTGTGTCAAGAGGAGCGTCCGAGTCCGTCAAGGGCAGCAGCTGCCGCCGCTGCAGTAGCGGGTAAGCCTTCCCCCTCGGTGTCAACTGCGGTTAGCCCGTCGAATGCGTCGATGTCAAAAAGAGTCAAGGAATACCCCCAGGTGGCACTGGATAAGATTATCCTCACAGGATGGGACACTGTGGTCGCGTTCCACTGGACTGCATGTTGGGTGGTGACATTCCGTCACCATCTTCTGTACGAGGAGTGCGGATCGTTCTACCGAATCCTTGTTGATTCTGCTGAGGAATCATAACAAGATCGAGACCGACGCATGGAAAGTAATCTCGAGGAGATAAAGTCTGCAAGGATGAGACCGTGGCGAGAGGCCACCAAATTTCATTCTGCTACGGGACCATACCCGTCAGCGGTGACGCCAAATGTTACCACCACCGGGCTATCCCAGTTAAACCTCCATCGGGCTAAGGCGGCCTCGGCCGTCCTAGCCAGAATGTTTATCAACCAACATCTTGGGCTAGCCCACGTACAGGGGTACAGGAGTCAACGATGGTAACAAAGGCCTGTACACCGCTGATTCAAAGATAATCTGGGATCAAAGAGATCCAATACCTAGGGCATGGTCCTATGGCTGGAAAAGATATTAATTTTACTATTCTATCAGAATTCCTAACTGGGGACTGCGTGCCAATTGCTGTGAAGGCAACTGGAAACTAAACTTCAGGTTAATACGTACCAACTCGTTTCCCTAGAAAAACCGACTGGGAAAAATTAAGGTCGAACGGATTTGAAATACCCAGACATACAGGTGAGCTGAATAGAGTTGTACGAAATTTAAGTAGTAGCATTAAAAATGCATTCGAAGAAAGTTGCCCATTAGGGAAAACGCGTAAAGAGAAAGATGCCCCATGGGGGGTAATAGTCTTGAAAGACTACGTCTGACCACCGGTCACCTCATCAACACCGCCAAGAGAGACAGATCATGGGCCAAACGTAGGAACTATAGGGAGTTCAGCGAAAGCATAGCAAGTACGCCTGAAGGTACCCAGCTCCATAGAGCTCTATCCAAACGGTCACCGGAGGCAAATCTAGCCTTGAAGCGCGGGACAACACCTTTACGACCAGCAATATGCATAAATTAGAGCGTCTGTTTGGGACGCACTCTCCAGGGAGAAGCCCTTGCGAAACACCTGAATCTGAGGATCAACACAGACCGATTGCTTTTGACTGGGTATGTGCCAAGTCAGCAATTACGCTGGAGAAGATAAAATGGGCAATAGGAACTTTCCAGCCTTACTAATCTCCTGGTCTGGACGGCATATCAACAGCATTCCTTCAGCAGGGACAGGATATATTCCTACCCACCCTGAGGAAAATCTTAGTAAGTAGACTAGCAGTCGGTCGTATACGAAGTACTTGGAGCAGAGCTAGGGTGGTCTTTCATCCCCAAAGCAGGGAAGACAGATATCCCCAACCGAAAGTCCTTCAGACCCATTAGCTTAACATCGTTTTGGTTGAAAACGTTGGAGAAGCTAGTGGAATGCAACATTAGCAATACTCTGCTAACACATAGTTCGCTGCAAGCTACGCAGCATGCATTTAGAGCGGGCCGATCTACGGATACAGCACTATATGAACTGCACTGCACTTTGCGTCGCAGTCTGTGCATTTTTAGACATTGAGGGCGCGTTTGACAACACGTCACACGATGCTGACAGGGCTGCCCCAAATAGAAAAGGTTTGGACAAAACTACTAGTAGATAGATTTCATCCCTACTAAGATCCCTACTAAGATCCAGATAGTACCGTAATAGTAACAACCACAAGAGGTTTACCACAAGGGGGGGTTTTTATCACCGCTCCTATGGAGTATTTTAGTAGATGAGCTATTAAGTCCCAATTTTTCAGTACCCAGTTAAAATTGGAATAAGTTAACTTCAGAATAACTTTTATGCTCGAGCTATAGTGCAGTTATCCAATTTGGTTTTCTCAAAGCCAAATTAACCTATCATCGGTATATCATTATCGCCGAATGGTGCTGCCAACCTTAACGGGGATTCAGGTGTTCTTTTGGTCTTGTTTTTGCCTGTGACTCCCAAACTGCTGCATGTTGCACATCAAAATGTTTATAAAATTACTTTCTATGAGCCCTGTTGTAAACGGCAACGAGGGAAAATCTTTTTAGTAGCTAAGGAGCATGTGTTTGTGGACCTAGAAGACTCAAATAAGCATTTTGAAAATTTGCGTCAAAAAAAAAAATTAAACAATGCAAGTGTCAGCTTGAGTCAGCTGTTCGCCTTACGATGATTGTATTGATATTTATATATCGGGACTTAGCATCGGTATAAGTGTTAAGCGGACCTCCATGCAACGGATAAGTAAGTGCTAACCAAACATTAGGAAACTCAAATTCGACTAAACTTAGAATAAGTTGACTAACCGGACATTGAGAAATTGGTCTCAGTTCAAACCATACAAAACTCATTATTGTTTCGTTTACCAGAAGATACATGTTACAGAGGATGAGGGAGAGGAGGCTCGCCGGGAGTCAAATAGAAACAAGCAAGGAAGTCAAACACTTTTGGGTCACATTTGACAGTAAGTTAAATTTTGGCACCCATATTCAAATAACGATTTCAAAGTGCTGGAGAGCACTCTACACATTTCGTAGAATTGCCGGGAAATGATGGGGCACCTCGCCAAAAATAATGAGATGGCTCTACCTAATGGTAGTAATTCACAGCAAATCACTGTGTAGAAGCAATTGTATAAGTTGCAAAGAATGGCCTGTGTTGGAATCACGGGAGCGATGAGGACCTGTCCCACATCAGCACTAGAGGCTCTTTTGGAGATAACACCACTCCATCATACAATTAGGCTACAGCAGAAAGCAACCCTATTAAGAATGTCGGTTGAAGGTGTTCGTAGAGGACACATTCTTAGCCAAGTTGAGGTAGATATGTTATCGGGTGATCTCCCCCTACTGGATGAAATGAAAGCCGAGCACATGTTCGAGCAAAAGTTTCAAGTTCACTTGTGTAACAAAAAGAAGTGGACATCTCTTGAAGAGGTCCTTCAAATAAAATCACACACTATTAAATGGTACACCACTGAATCCCTAACCAACCAAGGCTCCGGTCTTGGAGTAATAGGCCCTCGGCTAAAATACCATGAGCCCCTAGGTAAGCACACCAGCATATTCCAAGCTGATGTTGTGCAATAGGAAGATGTGTGGACTTTAAGCTGAAGTGTAACTATCGGAATAGAAACAGCTATTCTATCCGATAGTCAAGCAGCAATAATGGCACTCAGTGAGACTGAAATCAGATCTAAAGTAGTTTACGAGGTACGAACCAAGCTAGACACTTTGGAATCACACAATAGGATAGCCCCAAGATGGGTCCCGGGATATGATAATATAGCAGGGAACGAAGAGGCAGACAGGCAAGCAAGTCAGGAACTAAGGAATGAATAGAGACTCTTGCGAGAGATGAGCTGGGCAAGGACACCAGGACCCAGGCAAGCCAAGGGTCTTTCAGGTAAATACAGTCTGAAACTATTTAAGCAAGTAATATCTATGGGAAAAATAGACTTAGGATACTCACCGGTCTCTTGACACAACACTGTAGACTAAGGGACCACCTAGCCACGCGGCGCATGCAGGCTCTGCGACATGGAAAGGGAATTCTCCTTGCACATTATAGCAGAATGCGTGTCCTTAGCGAGGGAAAAATTTAGTTTGCTGGGGAAACACGTTATTCAATTTGGTTCTCGGAGGCCATCGATCCATCAAAAATACTTGCTTTCTTGCAGGAACTGGGTCTGATCGAAGACCTATAAGCCAAGAAGGTCGCAGTGCAGTCATCCCCAACATAATAATAATAATCATAGCTACTTATTATACAGCAGGTGTGATTGAGTTTTTCTGGGTTTTCCCCAATCAATGCAATACGTGCTGTCCCCAGAAAATTATCTTTTATTGTTTGTTTTAAAATTTTTCTCAGATTTGAATCTTAAGTTAAATTTAAAATTACATACGACTTTTAATGTTAAAATTTTACTGTATTTTTATTCAAAATAATTTGGAGTTTTTGTCGGCTGTTGACAATAAAGAATAATTAGATAATATACCTACCAAAATTGTAGCTCAAGACGATTGAATTTGATTTTAACACGAAACTGTTTTAAATTTTTCCGTTCTGAAAACAAAAACGGTGGAAATAAAATGTTTTACAAGTGAAACAAATTTGTTCTTAATTTGGTACGAATTGAACGAAATCGGTTTCAATATTTAAATATTTATTTATTTAGTTCCTTGTTCTATGGTATGCCATACTGTACAACAATAACAATTCCTAATGGTTAAAAAAAAAACAAAAACCAATATCAAATGGTCCCATTTTAGGCACAAATATAAAGATCGAAATATTCTTAACTTAGGAACGAAACTTTGACCAATCCTTGCATATTTACCGATGAGAAATATGACCAGCGCTCATAAATTAAGATAAAGCGAACATAACAGACTATTGTAAACAAATGATATTGTTTGTCAATGATTTTTTCTTAAGGTGTGTATCCAGCACAGCAAAAAAAAATAAATTCCCATTTAAAAACACCGTAGCAGGAATTTTTTTGCTTTGTGAATTCTGAGTATTTAGCAACGTTGCCAAAAATAGTAAAGTCCTTATCGATAGCAGAAATATATATATATATAATAGTTATTCCTGTGTCAACATTTCCAGTTTTTTATGCTGATCGGAAAGAAACAAATTAGTTGCTCTTCTAATTTATTTTTATATATATTTTAAATTTTAATTTTAAATTACTCAGTGTAACCTTGTACTTTCAAGTCAAAATGCCATATTTTAATCTGTGGATTCGTTGACTATGTTCACACTATATACTACACTACACTCTTGTATATTAATACACAATATGTATATTAAAAAAAAATTTCTGCCAGGAAATTGTACTGGAGACGCCCCTTTAAAAGAAGGGATTTTTTTCTAAGTGCAAAATCATAGGCGTGGCTAACGAATTATTAATGCAGATTTCTAAAGTACTCAACCAGTAATCAACCCATTTAATTTGGCAACACTAGCTAAAAAGTTTTTTATTTTTGCAGCCACTTTCAAATTCACAATTCTGAAGAACGTCAGTACATATTGATTTTATCTTAAGTTTCTAAAGCACGTTTCACAAATTTTCCAAATTCAAAATTTAGTTGCTACCGACTTCATGTTAATATTGAATACAGAAAGAGCTATCGATAATTTGAATCAAACTCGATCCGACCATAGTTTTGAATCGGCCGTTAATGCTGTTTTTGTTCTCTGGATTACTCTAGAGGCTATTAACTGGTCTTGTTGAAGTTTAAAACGGTAATGTTTTACCTTTTGTTCAAAACTCAATAATAAATTTATATCGATAACATGTGTATATTGAAAACGAGAAAAGTAATCAATAAAGTTAATACCCAATTCACACTAGGGCACATCTAACCAACGTCTTCTGGAAATTTTCCTATTCTCAGTGCGTTTACTGCAGTTAGTTGCGATATTTTTGAATCCACCACTAAAAAATTGTCATTCGCAACGAAAATGTATGCAATTTAAACATGGCGGGAACAGTATTTTTTTTTTAATTGTTCAATTTAGTTTAAAAGACACATCGAAGACTCTTGGTTGGACGGAAGAACACACATGTGTACCAAGAAATGGCAATTAAAATGCAGGCGATGGATTGTGGCTTCCAGTGGACTGATATGAGGACAAAAGCGGACAATCTCGCAAGCAAGTACATATAGGTATGATGCATGGAAGTTTTTATATTAAAACTGTTTAATATCGGCAATTTATTTTAAGCAAGAGAAGCGGAAAATCGGCCCAAGAAGAGGATCCAGTTCAACATGGAAAATATTGGGCAAATTGAATGAGTTTCGCTTATTATTAATATGGTATTTCTGAAAGACTAAACAGATAGACTGAAGTAACTAGGTTACGTGTCTCTCCTAAAATGCCAACAAGCTCAATTAACATACTCTCCTGTTGAGAGGCTAACATAAGTAATAACTCTGTTCATCCATATTTTTTTTATACCCTGAACCCATAAAATGGGTAAAAGGGGTATAATGGTTTTGTGCAAATGTATGTAACAGGCAGAAGGAAGCATCTCCGAACTATATATATTTTAACATCAACAACCCCGGAGTTAATATAACCTTCTCCCTTTCTTCCCCTTTTTTTTTTTTTTTTTTTTTTTTTTTGAATAAAATTTAATTGGTTTCCGATATACACATGGAATCGATTACAAAAAAATCTCGAATTTGGAAAATGTAAAAATGGGGGTTGAAATAATGTGTAACGGTCGAACTTTTCTGAAAATTTCATCGAAATCGATTGAGAAAGACTAGATATATCGAAGATTGAAGTTAAGTCACAGATGCTACAGACAATGACTGTATGCGTTAAGTATGGGGTTCGGGGTATCTCCTAGTCGGGAAATCTCGACTAGAGCCTTCTTACATGTTATTCATTAATTTTGAAAAACAATTAGTGAATTATGCGCTGAGATAAACAGGTCACTTTTACAAAGAAAGAAGAAAACAGTTGATGTTAGATTTTGCAATGTGAACACGAGTTTCAATAGGTATAAAGCAAGTTTAATGTGCCTCTGAACCGACGGACAGATAGACAGACAAACACGGCTAAATCGCCTCGCCTGTTCGTGCTAATAGGCCAGAAGGGTAACGCATACTTTTACCAATTAAAAATGGCATACATAAAAACCAGCCAAAAGCAAACCAATTTTGTTGCATGCCTAAGAAATTTACATTACAATTAATTCTGTGTGCTTAGACCAATCATTTAATGAGTATGATAATTATTTGAGTTCATTCTCAAAAGATTTACTGCTGACACTTCTGTTTGGAAGAATAATTGAATCAGTTCTTTATACAGAAAATGAAACACGAACTAAGTAAAGATGCCGGACACAGCTTCAGAACGACGGCTTTCAATATCCGCGCCTATTTAAATGTGAATTTGAATTTGGCTTGCTGGGTATGTAGTATACCAAGCATGTGCACACACATATGTACATATACATATGCCCATATTACATACATGTATGTGTGTTTGTGTTGTTTGGTGTGGCAGTGAGGTATTCTAGGTCCTGTCAAAACTAAAGCGCGCCCTTGCCAGGGACAGACATGAACAACTTTTGCTTCATACAATATCAGCAATTTCCTTCGTTAGTCATTCGTTTCTTTCGTCTGCCTTGTTGTTATGGCTCTCAGCGTCCATCTACGAACGAGGTCCCGTTCCGTTGGTCTTTTTACTTTGATGTAGATGTAGAGACCTAGGAGTTCAGTGCCTAGACCATCCAAACGGGCGAACAAGCGACGTTTGGACAACTGGACAGCTGGACGCCTTGACGCCTGGACTAGTACAAGAGTACACATCGCCAGCAGACGTCGACTCACGTATATTTGACTGTATGTTGCTGTATATGGAAGCACATATGCACACTTAGCCAGAGCTAGCCATGCCCGACGTACTAGGTAGTCACATATGGACACATAATGTAAATGTCCGTAATTTCTTTTTGGGCATCTCTTAGCTGCCGCTGCTGCCGTCAACGTTCTTGCCATTTAGCTTGAAAACGAATCCCTTTGCCTCGCTCGCCTTACCACGGCAAGTACTTGGACGACGATGGATCCACACATGGCACAGCAACTTGCGGCGCAGCGCAGCGCAGATTGCTTCTGCCTTCGTTGCTGTCGCCACCACCATCATGGCACCCAACCACCTGGCGCTGGAGGCAAGTCGATCGATAATTTCCATAGCTGACCACTGCTGTGTATGCGAATTTTGAAGCGGACATCTACAAACACAAGCAAATGTACAGTATCACCCTCCCAACAACTAGCACACAAATACATATACATACACACACACACATAGACCCACAAATACACATACAACATACTAAGCATTTACTCTTAGAAGCACCGGCGACACACACGAAGCCGTTGCCTTTGCCGTTGCCGTTGCTATAGCTGAGGCTAAAGCTGAATCATGCTTCGAAAGCAGTAGCATCCACATCCACATCCACATAACGGCACGGGTGTGATGGCGATGGCAACAACACTGGTCAGTCCCACAATAAGTAAGGGTCTGCCATGAAGATAAAACGAAGACCAAGGAACGAACTGTTTCTGCAAAATGTTGTTTGCATACTACTTGCGACATGTGAAAAGGATAAGAGTGAGTTAGTGTGTAAACGTGTGAACGGATATATGTGTGTGTGTGGGTGTATGTGTGTGTGTGTGTGTGTGTGTGTGTGTGTGTTTGTGTGCGAATGCGCCTGTATGAGTGCTACATAGCGGACGATGCCGCAAATTGTACGTGAGTGGGAGTTCGGCGCGATTGGGGACCTCCTGACTCGCTGTGGGTAGTTCCACGGACTGACTTGGATTGGGTGTGGGTGTGGGTTCTGGTCAAGCAACGCGCCGTTGCCTGGGACTGAGACGGACAGACGACTTGATGGCTTGCTTTGGTGTGAGTGTGGTGGGTTGTCCGGGCGACGGCAACATCTCTCGACTTGATACTGCGTCGTGGGAGCGCCTGGTAGATGGAGGTAAAGATGTGCGCTAGGCGATTGTAAAATTTCACATTTTAGAGAATTAGACGCTTTCTCGAAAACAAACACACACACACACAAACATATCTACATACGGACTCACACATGCCTTGCCATCTACTGATTTTACACAAACATACACACATATATTTTAATATGTGCATATATGTATAGTACAATATATAGATAGATAGAACATAGATATGTATGCGTAGTATCCGAATCTTTGTATATTTACGTTAACATGTATGGTTGTTTGTATGAATTATAAAATTTGGTAAATAGGCAAAATTCTACTGTTGTGTAAATGAAAGTAAATAAAGATGATATTAATGTAAAATTTAAATAAGTTCTGACATTGTATACTACTTATGCAATTTTGGCAGAGTATACAAAAGGGGAGGTGACAACATTTTAATACTCTGATACGAAAGGTAGAAGAGTATATTGGTTTGTCCATGCATCCGTCTGTTCATCCCTCTGCCTGTATAAACGGAGACTTCAAACTTGACAAAAATCTCGGTCCTTGTCTGGGTCTGACAAAGTGTCAATATAGTAGGTGCGCTACTCCCACTGGGGTGCTGGGAAATAGAGCACAAGTCATACACATCGTATGCGTGAACGCGCGAATTGACTACAGAAGTCAAACTATACTCTTCTGAAAGTTTTTTGATGTGCCAAACTAAAATCTAAATTCAGAATGTGCTTAGCACATTTCTGCGTTAAAAAACAAAATTTTTGTGGATTTTTTTAAAAGTATGGACTGAGCAAATTTGTTTAAGCCATTTGTACTTTATTAAGTAAGTACTTTTAACAATATTCTGTAATTTTTTCATGCAAAAATATTAAAAAACAATATTTCAAATTTACTTCAAGTATTATTGAATCCCCCGCTAAAAGTTGGCTGACTTAATTTCTTTTTTTTTTTTTTAATTTTTGGTTGCTATCTAAATTGAAAAAATGCCATTTTTAAATTTTTGAAATATATTCTCGGAATGCTTTACAATAAGATAAGACGAAAAAAATTAGATTTTTTTAAAGTGCAAGCCCACAAAATTTGGTGTCAAGATAGGTAGATGGTGACGTACCTCAAAGACTTGTATCAACAAGTAGGAATGCTCCAGTCGAGATTTCCCGACTAGGAGATACCCCGAACCCTATACTTAACCCGCACAGTCATTGTCGGTGTGCATTTGTGACTAAACTTCAATCTTCGATATCTCTGGTGTTTGTTAACCGATTTCGATGAAATTTTCAAACAATTTTCATCGTTACCCATTATTTTAATCCAAATTCGAGATTTTTTTGTAACCGATTCCATATGTATATCGGAAACGGAAATAGTTATCGAAAATCGGAAACAAACTTGTACTGCCTAGGACTTAGATGAGCTTACGTGCAAAATCTGAAGTCTCTAGCTCTTATAGTCTCTGAGATCGACACGTTCATACAGTCGGACAGACGGACATGGCTATATCGACTCGGCAGTTGATGCTGATCAAGAATATATATACTTTATAGGGTCGGAGATGCTTCCTTCTGCCTGTTACATACATTTGTATAAAACCATTATACCCTTTTTACCCATTTAATGGGTTCCGGGTATAAAAACAGCTGAAAATCTTGTTAGGCTTGACAATATGTGGCAGCACCATTAAGGCGATAGTAATTTATCGATGATAGGTGATTTTGGCTTTGAGAAAAACAAATTACCTAAACGCCAATTAACTCGAGCAGCATACTATTTATCTCGAATTTAACTAGCTGCAAGTTTAACTGAGAAATTTTGCTTCTTTTGTGTTCTTTAAACGCAGCGAACACTCCTGGGTTTTATGCTGGTATTAGAGTATTCCGCAGTCGGCTGCATCCGACTGCATCCGACTGCAACGTTTTCACTTGTTTACTATTTGTTTTGTGATTATGCACGCTGTAAGTCGGTTCAACTCTGCTTTGTCAACTGCACGGATGTTTTGCAAATCAGGAGCAATCAGACGTTGGGACAGTTTTTGATTTGGCCGCAGGAAGCATTGCTTACAGGATTTAATGCCAAATACTTACTTTACAATTTTATATATGATACATTTTCGTCTATGAAACCTATATGAGGCGTGTAATTTTTAAATTTCTAAGCAGGCGTGCAGAAAATTGAAGCTAAAATGTAGAAACCTCAAATCTACATTTCTATCTAGTTTTACTCAGCTTTGTTTTCTCTAAGCATAAAACGCTTAAATGCTTAAATCACATTTTTTGAACATTTAATTTGAAAAGATTATAAAAGGTATCCCATTACATTTAACTAACATTTTGCAAAAAATTTCGTCAAAATATTAATAAATAAGGCAGTTTAAAAGGGTGCTTTGCGGTGTTAACGATAACTCGTCTAAAAATCGTCCGTAAATCGGAAAATTGAAAAAAAAAAAATATTAAACGTTAAGCCTGGTATTGACATAGACTATTTATTAAACAATTTTAGTTTTACATTTTTACGTGTGTTAAAGTCAAAACCTCGTTTTTTTACCATAAAATTGGCTACATTTTTCGATGTAAAACCGGTCTGGAGCAATAAAACCTCAAAAAAATTGACCAACAGAAATCGAATCGGACCAGCCGTTTTTGAGATATCTATGACACCGATTTTTAAGAAGTCCTTCTGAGAAAAAGGAGCTCAAAGTTTTATGCTATGACAATTTTAAAAGCAGTAATCTGTAAGGCCGAATTTCTCAATGTCCGGTTAGTCAACTTATTCTAAGTTAAGTCGAATTTGAGTTTCTCAATGATCGGTTAGCACTTACTTATACCGATGCTAAGTCCCGATATATAAATATCAATGCAATCATCGTAAGGCGAATAGCTGACTCAAGCTGACATTTGCATTGTTTATTTTTTTTTTATGAATCAAAATTATAAAAAGGTTATTTGAGTCTTCTAGGTCCACAAACACCTGCTCCTCAACAACTAAATATTTTTCCCTCGATGCCATTTACAACAGGGCTCATAAAAAGTAATTGTATAAACATTTTAATGTGCAACATTCAGCAGTTTGGGAATCACAGGCAAAAACAAAACAAAAGAACTGGTGAATCCCCGTTAAGGTTGGCAACACCACTCGGCGATAGTGATATACCGTTGATAGGTAACTTTGGCTTTGAGAAAACCAAATCGCTTAACTCTCGGATAGCTCAAGCAACTTAGTTATTCCGAAGTTAACTTTTTCCAAGTTTAACTGGACATTGAGAAATCGGGCCTTATTCCACCAACTCAAATCTCACAGTAAGTCTTAGTTCGAATGACCTTAAATTTTGGGAATATAGTTTTTTACTTTTAGGCAAATGGACACTATATCAGAAGAAAAGGGATTGTATTGTTAAGCCTGGTAGGTGCTAAAAGCGGGTTTTTTTTATCCTCAAATTAGTTCATTTTAATGACCATGTTGAGTGAATTGTAAGATTACGTGTCAACAAGTCGCCCCGCAGTTTTTTTGACGTCTGTTTTTCATAAAATATGTGACTAGATGACTTCCTGAAACGGACGTCTTCTGAACGACCAGGAGAGATTTGACAAACAAAGTGTAGATGTAACAATGATGGGGCGACTTTGTTGAATGCTCTTTCTAAACCTAAGGGAGCTTCTATTATTACGTATTCTAATACGGTGAGCACCGATGGCAGGGCTGAGTCCGTAGATCTACTCTAAATAGAAGCTTGGAACTTAAACTTTTGTTGGGAAGTGATAGTCAATGCACGATAATGTAAAAGGATACGAAGAAATCTTGAAATCTAGCGGTATCATCAACGTAACGAATGTTTCAGTTGCCAACTTCCTAAACTCAAGCTGTCAACCATCGTACAAAGCTGGGAGCTGAAAGCTGTCTTATGCAAGTAGGGTTTAAGAAAATACACGCAAATTCATACTTGACAATTTTTTATAGCTATTAAAATAATTGTCAGGTTGGAAACAAAAAACATGGGACACATGCAATACATAACTTTAAACAATGTAGAGAGTAGCTGTTTATACAAAAACTTTTTTATGGGCTCATGTTACTTACGGTGCAATACAATTTCTATTGAGCTATTTATGCTTCAATTATGTACTGCATACGCCCAATGTTTTTCGTTTCCTAACTAACAAGAATTTGTATACCTAGAAATGGGTAAAAAGGGTATAATGGTGAAAATATATATAACAAGCAGAAGATGCTCCCTTTTGACTGATATATACATTTTCACCATTCGCTCTGGCCCCATAAATTAATTCTATTCTTGATCAGCAACAACAGCCGAGTTGATACAGCCATATCGATCTGCCTGTCTGTATGTAAAGACATTTACAAGTTTCGATTTAAAAATGCAATAAAACAAAAACGGTTTGAGATTTTGCCAAATTAATTTATTTGTTTTGAAGTACAATTGTTCCGCTTAGAAATGGAATATTATTTCATTCAAATGGCTGCCGCGGCTGGCCTCACAGTAGGCCATTCGGTCGGACCAATTTTCGAGCACTTTTTCGAGTGTTTGGGGCCGTATCTCGTCAATGGCATCACGAATGTTGGCCTTCAAATAGTCAATTGTCTCTGGATGGTGGACATAACACTTGTCTTTAATGGCGCTCTGCAGGAAATAGTCCAACGGTGTCAAGTCGCAGCTTCTTGGCGGCCAATTGACATCACCATATCGGCTGATTAAACGGAGATCGAACGTTTCGCGCAATAAGTCGATTGTGGCATGAGATGTGTGCGATCATGGTGCGATCAGGGCCGGATTAGCCATGTAGCAGAAGGCAGCAAATGCTACGGGCCCCGCGCCTTGGGGGCCCCGCGCCAAAAAAAAAAAACACACAAATACGTACATATAAACATTAGCTGCGTTCACCAGAAAGTTTTGCTCCACGATACCTGGATCAGAAAAGTTTTACATATCGGAGCGTTCTGGTTATCGCTATGCTGCATTTTATGTCACTTTGAGTCAGTTTTTAAGCGTTGCCAACTTATTAAACTTTTTACATGTGATCAATCAATCAATTGAGAGCCCAAGTACTTTTGATGCACTTTTGTAATTTTTATTTTAATTACCTAATTCTTGTATCAGATAATTCTTTTAAGTGGTGCGAGAGAAGCACTTAACTGCTTATTGCACTATATTCTTTGGACTATGATGATTGGTCAGCTGTTTATAATCAATTTTCGATAGGTTGAGCGAAAAATTCTCTAATGTCGCGCAATTTTGGTAATTTTTGTTTGGGCAATGAATTGGTACATTTCGCTGAGCTGCTGAAAACAGATGTAGCTGCTGGTATTGAATTCAAAAACCACGAGGCTTTGGAACTCCAATTTTATAAAATGCTAACAAAACATTCATTGGAATCGTGTTTTCCAAATGTAGAAATAGTATTACGGATTTATTTGAGTTTGATGATCACCAATTGCAGTGGAGAACGTTCTTTTATACCCCTAACCCATAAAATGGGTAAAAGGGGTATAATGGTTTTGTGCAAAAGTGTGTAACAGGCAGAAGGAAGCATCTCCGACCCCATAAAGTATATATATTATTGATCAGCATCAACAGCCGAGTCGATATAGCCATGTCCGTCTGTCCGTCCGTCTGTTCGTCTGTATGTATGAACGCGTCGATCTCAGAGACTACAAGAGCTAGAGACTTCAGATTTTGAATATAAGTTCTCATATACCATGAGCGGAACAAGTTTGTTTCAAATTATCGATAACTATTCTGGTTTCCGATATATACATGTAATCGATTACAAAAAAATCTCGAATTTGGAAAATGTAAAAATGCGGGTTGAAATAATGGGTAACGATATAACTTTTCTGAAAATTTCATCGAAATCGGTTGAGAAACACCAGAGATATCGAAGATTGAAGTTTAGGTCACAGATGCATACAGACAATGACTGTACGCGTTAAGTATAGGGTTCGGGGTATCTCCTAGTCGGGAAATCTCGACTAGAGCCTTCTTACTTGTTCAACATTAAAACGATTAAAAAATGTGTTAAGGAACACAATGGGACAAGAACGTTTAAAAGATCTCAAAAAAATAAAAAAAAAAAAAATTTAATAAAAAAAATTAAATAAAAAAAATTTTTTATATTTGCAGCCATTAAATCTCGAAAAGCCTTTTTTAAATGTTTTTTTTTTTTTAAAACAAAATTTTAAAAAAGCAATGTTACTCTAGGGCCCCATGGTCACATATGCTACGGGCCCCGCACCGGCTTAATCCGGCACTGGGTGCGATAGGTGTCTCCATTGACCGTAACGGTTGCTCCGCCCTCGTCTTCAAAGAAATATGGACCAATGATGCCTCCGCTCCACAATCCGCACCAAACAGTCACTCGCAATGGATGCATTGGCTTCTATAAGACCTCGTGTGGGTTTTGAGAGCCCCAGAACTTTATTAATAAACTTGCGTATACCGGGCGCTGTTGGTGCTTCGTTGCGACCTAATTTTGAACGGCATTTTCTTCCCAATTGTCTTTGTTTTGGAAATAAATAAATAAAATTTCCAATATAATCCAACGTTGCTCAAACGTTAACGGATTCATTTCGTTCAGCAGAGATAATATACTGAATATATTAAAAAGAAGAAGAATGACATAAGTGTTCCAGACTCAAATTAACCCGTGCTTAAATAGAAACCGATAGATGGCCCAGAAGATTCCCATTGAGCAGACAAGAATTAAAACAAAAAATGCTGCATTGTTGCAGTTTATCAGCATTCATGCAATCAGCCGTGGATTCTGGCTATAGGATCATTTTTATAGAAATATAAGTTCACAGAAACAAAGTTAGAGTTTGCTACAAAATACGAAAATAAATCTGTAGTATATACTACAAGTAATATATATATATATTTAGATTTTTAAAATTTTTCATAAGATCTAGTTTTTTTGTTTTTTAGTCTTGATAGTGTCTTTGGTGGCTTATTATCACTTGAAGAACAAGTGAGGGAAGCACAGATGTCCAAGTATATTAAGAACAGGAGAAATATTGTATAAAGAACATTTCTTATTCAGGGATCGTCGAGTTCGTCGAATGAGGGTCGACTTGCACCAGAACTCCTCTGCAGAGGAGATATGCTATTTTCAACGTAAATGACCTGAACCATCTTAAGGACAAAGCGCTTAAAGTTGACGCAATGTGTTCTAAAAATTAGTGAATCTTCTAAGGAATATGATGGCTTGGAGAGCCCAAAAGTTAAATTTAAAGTTTATGACTTACAATGTCGAAAGACTTACTGAAATCAGTTAAATAGCGTCAGTCTGCATTTTATTTTTAAAACTCCTGGTAACAAATTAAGTGAATTCTAACAAGTAAGTGGAATATCTTTTCTTAGTGAACCCATGCACAGTGGTCAAAATGTCAGATTTTTTGCAATCGGTTGAGAAACACTAGATATATAGAAGATTGAAGTTAAGTCACAGATGCATACAGACAATGACTGTAACTGCGTTAATTAAAGGGTGCAGGGTAAATCCTTGTCGCGAAATCTCGACTAGAGCCTTCTTACTTGTTGTAGTACTTGTTTTGTGTTTCTGAAGTATTTTCTTGACATCCTACGGAACCCAAAGACGAGTTCATTATTTGCCAGCCTTGAATTAATATTTTGTGGACCGTCGGTGACATTGAATACCAGGGATATGTACTCATGTATAATAAAAATGTTCTTTCACAAATTTGAGTTTTTAATATTAACCGAATACTGGCGTGAAATAGTGATACGAATTGTATAAAAGACTTTAGTTAAAGTTTGTAATTGATGAAAATAAATTGATATTAGCAAAGGCTCTTCTAGCCGTGTTTCTATCATTACTATTTAATACGGTAATTTTGAACTTCAAGCCTATACGACACGTTTAATGCGAAATTAAAAAAACGAATCCATATTTAAGAGTATTAGGTCTTGACTTAAAGCTCTCAGAAAAAAACCCTGGTTTTCAGGTTTAACCTTACATATTGGGCAGCACTGAATGGATTTTGTACCAATTAAAGCGCTAAGCACTTTATAAGCGTCATTTGTGTTGCATTTTATTTACTATTTATTATTATTATATTATTATTTGATAACAACTTCCTTATCTTCTTTCTTATATACAAAGTGTCTTAAATTGGCGATTTGAATCTATTATTTTTAATGGTATAAGTATGCTGACAAAAAGGAACAGAACCAGTGAAGCAGGCTCATCTGACTGAAACAGTTGCTTATGTAAACTTTGACCTGTAGATCCATCGTATTCGTACCTTGCTAATAACGTGCAACGTGAAATATCATCCATTTCAGCTATAACCACTTTTGCAGCTTCAATATTCTTTCGGTTGTATGGTCTAAAATATTTAGCATTGAAACCTGCGCATAATTTTACAAAATATGTATTTGAGATAGTCTGAAAACCGTTTTCATTTGTAGAAGTGCTAAATATGATGGAAATATATTGCATCCACAAGTTCTATTTAGGTGATGAATGTTGAAGTACTTCTGCTTTGTTGGTCTATTTTACAACCAAAAAGCCAATGCTTCTTCAGGTCTAAGGGGTATATACTCATTTAGTTTCCTGACTCCAACGGAGTTTTTTGACTCTCCTTCAATGACGACTTTCAACACCGTCTCCAATTCATCCTCTCTAACTTTATACGCAGTAACTGATGCGGCATGTAAAATATAAGGCGTGCAAAATTTTATATTTGTATACACGGTCAGATGCTAATTTTCTTTTCAGCCGCATTCCAGCATCTGAATAGGTCAGTGTTGGCCTACCAATTATAGATGGAGATGAATCCGTCACCTGTTCATCGAAAGTTATAATAAGCGGCTGCGAAAGCCACCTAAGTGTCTATATTTGAATCTTTGCAAGATACGGTTGCACTTTGGCAAATATTTCTTGAAGTGGTTGATAGAAATTCGTAGTTTTTCTTTCAATTGATCAAGCTGTGCTACACTGAGATCAGTTTTGATGTTTTATCTAATTTTCACTTGTTTAGAGCAGAATCGTCGCGCTTGTTGTTGTCCCAAACCTCCAGCAACGTTAAACAGCAAAACTCATATTTGGCTGCAACATGAAAATTTATTCAAAAACGAGCAAGGAAAACTTGTTAGTTTCGTATCAATACACTTTTAAATAATATTTCGATAACGGTATTAATTTATCTCTTGTATACATCAATATAAAATCAATTTTGTATTAAGTTATGGAAACATAAAAAATTAGACTTTATGCCAAAGTTTTAGACTTTTTGACCATAGTGCCATTGTGAAACTATTAATCTACAAATACGTTGGGAAGTTATTAATTTTTCAAATACCGTCGGAATAATCTTTTTTTCGATTCGCTTTAAATTCTAGCAAAAGAGCATAACTCCACAGACAAGCTAAACAGTTTATGTGAAGGTTTTCTGCGAAAAATTCTTCAAAGCAACTTAATGTTGACGTTAACGAACGACGCGTTAACGAAGTCAAACAAGTAAGAAGGCTCTAGTCGAGATTTCCCGACTAGGAGATACCCCGAACACCATACTTAACGCGTACAGTCATTAGCGGTGTTCAACAGCTGCGTTTCATCGTTTCATGTTTCATGCTTGAAACGCTTAGCTCGTGAACGGCATTTCGTGTAGAGTTGGGTAAACATCGTTCAAATTGCTGAATAAGTTAGTTCGTTCTTTTTCAATTAGTGAACTAGGTCGTTCTTTTTGTTCGTTCGATACTGTTCCCTAATTTGATGGTTTTTGTTCATCGTTCGTTTTTGTTCATCGTTGATCAATGTTCGTTAAATTTGAGACCGTTTTGTTATGTTTTTGTTTGATCTTTTTTTATGCTACAATTATAAATAATTTATTTTATAAATTAATTTTTATTTGTAACTAAATTTTATTTGCAATTTAACATTTTTAAGGCACAAAAAGATTTTCCATTATCCACTACCAAGCTATTTCGGTGCTGAAAAAAAGCTATAAATGTATTAACGTTTTGCATTATTTTTTCAGAAGCTATTAAATGCATACCTTTTTAAATATTTCGCATATTATGCTGCAGAAAATAAGTGCTCACATGGCACTGATGTGGCCACCAAACAAAGCCGTTTCAGAGCATATTCATAAAGTCGAGGATATAAATTTTTCTCTGAGCCCACCAATTTAAAGGGTCGTCATTTCTGTTTATATATTCTTCTGGTAAGTATTTATCCACCTCTCTTATTGCAGCAGCCGTGCTGTTATTTGGCTTCGTGACCTGTGCAAACGCCTGATCATAATCGTCCCAAATGGACTTGGTTTGCGACGTTCGGACAGTTAGTAATGAGCTATCATCAGCAACATCTTCTACTGACCTTGTTTGGGCAATTTTGCGTTTGAGCACTGAAAAGGCTTTTTCATACTTTTCAGTACATTTAAAACCACGTCCTTTAAAACGAGGGTCTAAAATGGTACTTTCTCAAAATCGCTGAGCCCGGCTTTCATTTCATCTTTCAGTTTTTCCAAAATTGCCTGAAGATGTTCATTGCTGGCATTTTGTTTTGCCATGGCTTGGTGTAATAAGTTTGCCATTACAATTCTTTTGGCAGCGTAACGTTTTTCTCGGCAGAAATTCCAGTCGTTATTTCGAAAAACGGCTTCAGCATTGGCAAAATAATTGTTATGATTTCCCATTCTGGCTGTGTCAAGCAAAGATCGGGACGCAGTGTTGAAATGATCAGCATGACTCCTTCTTTTAAAAGAGAAAGCCGTTGAAACATTTTATATGTACGTCGAATTCCAACGAGTAGGAACATCCTGATCAGGTAGATTCAATTGTCGCTGAATATCTTTAAGCTTTTTTAATCCAGCTAAGCTGCGATGAAAATATTTGACAATTGCTTTGGCTTTCAACCTCAAACTATCAATTTTTCCTAATCCCTTTTGAACAATAATGTTCAATGTGTGGGCAAAGCATGCAATATGACGCCAATTACCTAGCTTAATCGCAGATACTATGTTAGCAGCATTATCAGACGCAATTGCAGTAATTTTATTTTGGATATTCCAATTAGTTGCAACTTTTTGGATAAGAGCGCATAGATTTTGGCTTGTGTGACTCTCCCCAAAAGCTTCATATGCAAGCATATGAGAAGATAGCACCATTGCATCTTTTTAAATAAAATGGGCTATTTTTGCAATGTAACTCTCGTTAGTTAGCGAAGTCCATCCATCCGTTGTAAGACACACTGCTGAAGCTGAAGATAGTTTGTTCTTAACATCTTCAGTAAGCTCACTTTGTAAATTTGGCAGTAAAACGTTAGAGAGCGTTTTACGAGTGGGCAACTTATATCCTGGGCACTTCGAGACAATGTCAACAAACTTTTGAAAATCTGGCTCCTCCA
This sequence comes from Scaptomyza hsui, assembly GCA_018152825.1. Classification (NCBI taxonomy): domain Eukaryota; kingdom Metazoa; phylum Arthropoda; class Insecta; order Diptera; family Drosophilidae; genus Scaptomyza; species Scaptomyza hsui. Next base: position 267,673 of record JAECXO010000073.1, read on the forward strand.
CCATCCGAAGAGCATGGTGCCCTTTCGAAATAATTTTGACAAGTTGTCGATCACATTGCCCACCTTGTCGCGCTGGCGGTGGCTTTTGAACAAATGCAGTAAGTTTTTGCTGCGTAGATTTAGCTGCAGAATAAGCAGCCTGAGAGCTACCATACCAGCTAAAAATAGCCAACAAACATACATAACATAAAACAATAAGAACTACTGAACATACAAGGAACATGAATGAGCTAAAGAGCTAAAGTTAACAACTGAACAAAAGAGAACGCTGAAGTTGAACTTATTCAGTTCGTTCACTTTAGTGAATAGTTATTTTTTGTGCGTTCGTTCGCGAACGACACAACTCTAATTTTGTGATGCAATTCCATTTGCATTTCATATTTTCGGTGACTGCGCTACAGCTGCCTGGATTAAGAAAAAATGCCATTTAAAAACTTGAAATATATGTTTGGGAGTCTTGCGCTTCTAAATAGTTGTTGATTCTACAGTTATAAATGAAATAATTACTAGTTTATTTTATCAAACAAATCCAGTTTAAATTACTTTTGTTTGCGGCGGCCATTAATCAGTTGTTTTCATACTTTTTTGCACAAAAATACACCAAATATACTGAAAAATACTGAACATCGCGAAGCATCGATAGAAAATATCGATTAAATATCGTGCTCTTCATATCTTCACTTTCATGAAACATGAAACAATTTTTGTATACATAGGCTGAGGTGTTTCATGGTTTCAAGAATATTTTCCATGTAAGTTGTTGTTGCCGGATGCTTCAACCATGAAACATAAAACGATGAAACGAGCTGTTGAACACCCTCATTGTATGTACGCATCTGTGACCAAACTTGAATCTTCGATATCTCCGGTATTTCTTAGCCGATTTTGACGAAATTTATAGAAAAGTTCTACCGTGACCTATTATTTCAACCCCTATTTTCCAAATTCGATATTTTTTTGTAATCGATAACATGTGCATATCGGAAACCAGAATATTTATCGATAATTTGAAACAAACTTGTTCTGCTTATGGTATAGGAGGACTTATATTCTGAAGTCTCTAGCTCTTGTAGTCTCTGAGATCGACGCGTTCATACATACAGACGGACGGACAGACGGACATGGCTATATCGACTCGGCTGTTGATGCTGATCAAGAATATATATACTTTATAGGGTCGGAGATGATTCCTTCTGCCTGTTACATACTTTTGCACAAAAACATTATACCCCTTTTACCCATTTTATGGGTTCGGGGTATAAAAAACCAAATTGATTGCCTCGTCAGCGATGAAACCCTAGTAAGTTTTGTCAGTTTCCCAAAGTTGGCTTAAAGGTTCTTTAACATTAGATTAACGGAACCAATCAATTTGACGGATTTCCAATCTCAATATTTTATATGGAAAAATTTATAAAAACGAATTAAGTTTGTAGTTGTTGTAAATTATTGATTTATCAATTTAAAGATATAGTCTTTTTAATTTTTCGTTTGACAAACAAGGTAGTATTTTCTGTCCACAAATCTAGTGTTAAACTGACGTAATGCCTGGTCAGGTAAAAAGATCAAAATATTTAGAGTATTCACTGGCCATGTTAAATGTTTAAAGTAATAATTTTATAACACTGCACTGTGGGTCGAATCGCCAAAAAAACTGGCATAAAGTCGAATATTGCAGATGTGGAGCTGAAACATTATATATTCAATAAATATGTATATGACTTTTAATATTAAAAAACTAGTTTTAAGTAAATTTGGCCACGGCTACCCGGGTCGCCCATATATGGCAACATTGCGTATACGTTATCAAAAAACAAAGTCTTAAGTAGAGGTGGGCGCGTGACGGGCTCGGGCCTCAGCGAAAAGGCCCGGCCCGGTAAGGCCCGAAAAAGCCCGACAAGAAACCAGAAACCATTTTTATTAGCTTTTAATTTCTAAATAGCTGTGTATGAATTGTGGTTAAAATATTCATTTCTAGCAATTTTTAAAAAAATCATAAATAATGCTAAAGAAGAGTTTTTTGTAAAAAAAAAGTTGTGCAGTTACTATAGGAATTGTTTGGAAAAACTATTTGCATCAAAAAACGTTTCAAAATTAGACTTTTACAAATCTTAATTTTCAATGAGTACTTAATGGGTTAAGGAAAGTATTCTAACATTTAAATGGATTTTAAATGAATGTTTCATTGGTACCATACTTCACATGAGTAGATTTAACTTTAAGTGTTGTGTAAATACTTATGACCTCCCTGTAAAGGTGGGTATCCTGCACAGCGAAAAAAAATTTTCCTTACAAAATCGTCGCAGCGGGAATTGTTTTTTTTTTTGGCTGCGTCCGTTCTAGGTATCCATAAAATACTAAACTGCTTATCGATAGTATCGGTTTAATACAATATGTACACACTGGCACTGGGCTCAGGAAATACCAAATCATATAATTTCTTGTGCCCAGGGCAGCTACCAACAACATTTGTGCTACCGGTGTCGCCGTGTTCTTTGGTTTTTTGGTTTTTTATGCAGTATTATATGTTGATAGACACGAAACAAACTAGTTGCACTTCTTAATTATGTTTTTTATTTCTTATACATTTTAAACTTAAATTTAAATAGCTCAGTATGACCTAGTAGTTTTAAGTATTTAAGTCAATATGCCATATTTTTTACCACAAATCAGTGGACTACGGTCGCACTATAAAATCTAGTGCCCACGCTTCCAAAATATACTACAAATTCCGGCCAGGATTTTTTAATTGTGCTGGATACGGACCTTAAATAGGAGCAGTTAGGACTTATATTTATAAAACCACCAGTGTTGCAGATTTGTTTTATTAAGTATTGTATTACATACTAAGTAAATAAATAATATTAAGTTTGTATTTTAAAATAAGTGCATTTCAAAACAAATTAATCCATATCTTCAAATGCATATGGTTTTTATGTGTACATTTATGTATTAATTTCACGGCCCGGCCCGGGCCTCCATGAAAAAAAGTCGTGCCGGGTCGGGCCGGGCCACTTAACCCTAGAATGGTAAGGTTATTTTACATACACTAATGGTAACCTTCGTCGAATTGACGAAGTCCCATTTAAACTTTAAAATGTTGAATTCAAACTTTTACACACAAGTTGGCTTTTTATTTAAAATCAAGAATAAACCTTAACAAACACAAAAACGTAAAGGTTTTGTAATTTTAAAGCTTTATTATAAATTTTTTAGCAAATCGCAGTTAAGTCCATTTTTTTTTTTTGGCACAAAGTCGGTAAGGGTATTTACAGCTTTGCAAAAGTAGAAGAAAAAACATAACCATTCCAAAAATCAACAAAATAATTAGTTAGAATCCATATCTTCAATTTAAAAAAGAAAAACATTAGAAAAATTAATTATTTCAACAATAGACACAAAGGTCAAATTCCTTAAAAATAACGACCTTTGTGAAGGTCAAAATCAGAATCACCACAATCAGTCAACAACTTTTGATTGAAGTTGTCAAGCAATCCATACTCTTAAATTACAAAAATTTAAAATTTAAAAAGTAACACAAATGGTAAGCTTCGTCGTTTTGACGTTGTAACTTTTTGTTTGCAGCAAAAAAAAAATTAATTACGCTGCGCTGCCGGCGCCAAACTTCTGCAGAGCTTAGGAGCATAGCACACACTAACTGCATTGTTAAGTAGAACACAAAAGAATAAGAGAATTCGGAAAAAATAAGAAAATAACAACAGTGTTCGTCGAATCGACGAAGGTTACCAGTCTAGGGTTAAGAAAGACTTCGTGTTCGTGCGGGCTCGGGCCTCAGAAAATAGGCCCGCGCCCACCTCTAGTCTTAAGCGCTGAGACAAAAAGCTAAAATTTAAAAAGGGAATTAGGTTTTTAATACCCCGAACCCATAAAATGGGTAATAGGGGAATAATGGTTTTGTGCAAAAGTATGTAACAGGCAGAAGAAAGCATCTCCGACCCCATAAAGTGTATATATTCTTGATCAGTATCAACAGCCGAGTCGATATAGCCATGTCCGTCTGTCCGTCCGTCCGTCTATCCGTCTGTCCGTCTGTATGAACGCGTCGATCTCAGAGACTACAAGAGCTAGAGACTTAAGATTTTGAATATAAGTTCTCCTATACCATAAGCAGAACAAGTTTGTTTCAAATTATCGATAAATATTCTGGTTTCCGATATACACATGTGATCGATTACAAAAAATTTCGAATTTTGAAAATGTAAAAGTAGGGGTTGAAATAATGGGTAACGATAGAACTTTTCGGAAAATTTCATTGAAATCGGTTGAGAAACACCAGAGATATCGAAGATTGAAGTTTAGTCACAGATGCATGCAGACAATGACTGTACGCGTTAAGTATGGGGATCGGGGTATCTCCTAGTCGGGAAATCTCGACTAGAGCCTTTTTACTTGTTATATTTGGCGGTACAGTTTTTAATAGACACCTTTAACTTTATTTTAACATTCATTCCAGATCGCAGAAACACGCAGAAGGTTAGTTTTTACTCCACAGAACACTAGCATTTTAGATAGGTTTTCTTTAATTTTAGACAACACAAAACAGTACACATAAATAACATATAACAAGTTTAAACACAAAATGTTTTTTACTATTAAATTGGACTTACCCTGGCCTTCAAAATCCATTTTTTACAAGATTTAATTGTTACAGGGTGTGAATTTGCCAAGCGCACAAAGTAAACAAAAGTTTTCCGCTAATTATTACACAGAACTCAGCAGACTAGTCACCTGACTTTGAAAGTCGATAAAAATTACAGAGTTGCATTTAATGCAAAAATATTTATCAATTCTTCATATACAGAGCATCTATTTTCAATATGTTAAATTAATATTAAGATTTTTTTATGCCAGTTTTTTGGCGATCGGACCCACAGTGCACTGTAGCTAGTGAGTGCACTTTTTAAGTTTCTGTTGAAGTATTTGTAAAAAACCAGTTGTTTCCCAGTTCGAAACTGTTTTGTATATGGGCATTTCCACAGAAAGGTCCACCACAGCAAAAAAATTTAAAGTCTCTTTCTACAAAATTTTGTGACTCTAGCTCAAAAACTGTAAGAGATAAATTAGTTTCCGATTTTATGGAAAAAATGTCACGAACGATACGTAACGACCGTACCTGGATTAAATTGAATTAAAAACAAAAGTGCAAACCGTAATCGGGTAAAATTATAGCCATTTTAAAGGGTATTTAATGCACAACATTTATCATTTAAACGCATCAAAATACTGCTTTTGCTTTTGCTGAAATCTGAGTTTGAATTGCCCGTCACGAAAGCCACTTCTGTTTTTGTCACGTTCGTACGCGTCGGGTTTTTTCAAAAATCTCGAAAACTAATTATTACCTAAAATTGACCTTAGCACCAATTGTAGGGCTAATCAAGAGCAACAATACAGTGAAAAAGGAATTTTGAAAATCCGTCTTATTTTGACCTTTTTACCACTTGCAATGCGTACGACCGTCACGATCGACACCAGAGAAATGCCCATACAGCAACTAAAATAAACAAGTAAGAAGGCTCTAGTCGAGATCCCGACTAAGAGATACCCCGAACCCTATACTTAACCCGCACAGTCATTGTCTGTGCGCATTTGTGACTAAACTTCAATCTTCGATATCTCTGGTGTTTCTTAATCGATTTCGATGAAATTTTCAGAAAATTTTTATCGTTACCCATTATTTTAATCCAAATTTTTACATTTTCCAAATTCGAGATTTTTTTGTAATCGATCACATGTGTATATCGGAAACGGAAATAGTTATCGAAAATCGGAAACAAACTTGTACTGCCTAGGACTTAGATGAGCTTACATGCAAAATCTGAAGTCTCTAGCTCTTATAGTCTCTGAGATCGACGCGTTTATACATACGGACAGACGGACATGGCTATATCGACTCGGCTGTTGATGCTGATCAAAAATATATACACTTTATAGGGTCGGTGATGATTGCTTCTGCGTGTTACATACTTTTGCACAAAACTATTATACCCCTTTTACCCATTTCATGGGTTCGGGGTATAACAACAAAACTAAACTGACTTTAAAACAATTTGATTGTGTTTTTAATCAGAACGCGAAATGAAGAGCTTAAAAAAATTATTGTGTGTATAATTGGTTTATTCAAAAATTACTCGCTTTTACAACTAGTAAATTGCTCAGTGTGATCTTATTTCTTTAGTTTAACATGGTACAATAAACTCCAAAGCCGCTATGTACATAGTTGCACAAATGGAAATACATATTTACTGCTCTAATCATATACAAGTTCAAGTTCAAGGTTGCAAGTGCTATTGACAAAGTTTATACATACATATGTAGATTTCACAAGCATCGTATGTAGTATATAATTACCTATCACAATATCATAAAATAATTTATGTATTCAAATGTGTTCGTATTGGCATTCCCAGCCTCAATCCATATGTACTTACATACAGAAGTGCACATACTTATTTCTATGTACGTACATACATATGCACATACAATATGTACATGCACAGCTGCAGTCGCAATCAGACGCAGCTCATTATAATTAAATAGGTAATAGGTTGATGTTGCCCTAATTTGGTGAAATGCAAGTGTATGAGTTTGACAGAATGTGTTTATAAGCCACAGCCGCTGACACACACACACACACACACGCATATAATTATGTACATGTATAAGTGTACCAAAGCAGGTACATATTTATGTACATTCCATGTACGGACATAATTATTATTATAATGAAATACACATTATAACGTCTAGTCAAATGGCAGGCACATTAGGCTACTTACACACAAAGTTCAAACAAACATTTATATACACATAAGTATATACTTTCATATACATGAGTGCATCGGCACTTATGGAGATTTGGTGTTGTTTACATTATTGAATACATATATATACATAAATAAGATGCGTTAATAAGTGGCACACGTATTTATCAACACATAAGTACGTGTGAATCTGTGACGGCGTAAGTTTCACTTATGTATGTATGTACTATGTACTACACATAGGTGTTTGATATTATGCCTCCATTGTAAATAGAGGTAGGTCAATGTCAATGCTATTAAAGTAATTGTATGTATGACTTTATAGTATACTTAAGTGGTTTGCTTTCCAGCTGAAAGTGTTTAGCTCCAGATCGGTTACCTTTGGTGTTTCGAAGAACACTGTTGCTCTTCTTTTTATATATTTCCTAGGTTTCTTTTTAAACTGAGTTGTCCTTTACAATGCAGTTACTTTGTGTAAGGCTTTAAAGCTTTGCAAAATTGGGCAAACGAAAACTTACACCTTTTTTTGTATAAAAATTGTTATATTTTTTTAACTACTGTTTTTTCGTGATTTAAATGTCAGGTTTCTATGATAAAATCATTTAAATATTGAGGTTCATCATATTTTGTATGTTACAGCTTTTATAAAAAAAATTTAAAGCTAAGTACAATTTGGTCGATTCGTTTTACAGTTACTTTGTTGAAGGTATCTATTATTTGGGAATATGTGTTTTTAAACTTTTCAGTTTAGGTTATTTATGGTTTTATTTAAAACCAAATACATGGGAAGAATCCTAAAATAATGTTGATGCTAATTGTTGGCAGACGCCAACAACTATATATCCTTTTAAATTTGGTGACTCTAGTTTTAAAACTGTGAAAGATATAGAGATTTCCTGTATTAAAAGAATGAGCTGCAGACGTGATGGGCGTGACTTTACAATCAATACAAAGCTTAAATATGTTTTCAATTACCTGCTCTCTAAATTAGATGACTTTAAAACTATGGAAATACATTTATTTCCGCTATTAAAAGTTGATAGGTCGTACATCGTACATTAATGAATGGCACTAGTTTTCCTCCTACCAAATTTGTCGACTCTTTCAGTCATCCGAAAGAAAAGCCTTCTTTTTCATACCTATATTTGCTAAGTGGCTTAATGTCGAAAGTGGGATTACATTTCAAGAACGAATTTTGGGCTAATGACCTTAAATCAAGTACATAATATTTAAAAACAAGCCTAAAGTACTAAAAACCAACATTTAAGCCGATTTAAGCTTAATATAAGTACATAATGCTTGCATCTACTGAGAGAAAATGAATGTATCTAAATTCTCTCTCTCTCTTATACATAAAATGTGTATGCAAAGTAACGAAATCTCTCTCATTAGAGAGACGATCGGTTTTTTTATACATTTGGGTAGCGATATTCGCTTTCATAATTTGTTTGATTGAACCGAGTGTTTATTTTGGGACCATAATAAGAACTATTGGGTGCCTTATATTTGCTGCTTATATTTTGGCAGCATACATGAGCTCTAGATGTTAATGTTAATACACCAAAATAGCTGCATCCAAAATGTGATTGGCAATAGCTCAACAGCTAATACTCCGATTCCACTAGGCTTCATTTATCCTAACAGCGATGTCGGTAATGCAGGTCGTTCCACTATCAATCCAACCGATACTGCGTAAAATTTTAACAGTAATCCTATTAGAAATCCGCTGACAGCTGTTTTATTTTCTGTTATACTCAATTTGGCACTGTTCATAACCAAATATCGATAAGAAATTTGGTATTTTTGTTGGCTACAGCGCTGTTAAGCTCCTCTGTCAACGAAAGATGAGCATCTTCGCATCAGCCAAAGTCCGTAAATAATTTATCAACTAGGAGATGTCCATTCCAACTGAGCCAAATAGAATATTATCCATATTCACTACATAGGAATCTAATTCTGATAAATGCTAAATTACAGAGTTCCAATTACACCGTGCATCCGACTCTAGTGGAATCGGGGTATAAGGCACCCGCCGCATTATCGATAGGTCTCAGGTTCGAATCACGGCACGGTAAGGTAAAGCAGAAAAATGTATAATGGTTTCTTACATACATATCTAGCTGATGCATGATTGGCAGTTTAAAAAAAAAAAGCTCTTAAAACAAATGTAAGGTCCGATTACCACTCGTTCCACGCACTATAATGGATAATATACTTAAGAAAAAATGTTTTTTACCGTATGCTTAAAATGTTCTTAAATTTTTAACTCAAGTGGATGGAATGGCAATAAGAACAAATGTACTTTTTTCTGAGTGCACATTGGGATAAATCCAATACCACTGCCTTTAAATCGAGTTTATAAATCTAGCTCAAAATAAACTTGTCGTTCTTGAATTAAGCCTGTTTTGGGATGGGCTTAAATCAGAAATACGGGTTACAATCAATCCCACTAAGCTTAAAGAGGGCTATTATTAAGAATTCCGGATTTTAAATAAACGTACTTGAATTAAGTATTTTGGTGTCAGTTTTAGAAATTTCCACCTTACGAACCTTTTGACACCCTTGGGCTAAGATTTAATTTCGTTTGACTTAATTTTTTTTCAGTCTATTAATGAAGACCAAATTTGGAACTGTTAAACTTCGATTTCACTCCACTCGGCTGGGTGATGCTTCTAAACGATGATTCCACTAGAGCCGGATGCAACTACATATGCAACAGAACATCGGTAATGCAGCATACCTTTGAATTAAATTCCTGTATAGTGAATCAGAATCATATAAATAAAATTTCGCCAAGTTGGAATTGACAAATCCTAGTAAATAAATTATAAACAGGTTTAGCTGTCACATATTTTGTTTACAGTACAGCTGAACAGCACTGTAGCCAAAAAAAATACCTAATTTTTCTTGGTATCGAAACTAACAAACGTGCCTAATGAGTATAACAGTATATATATGAAGCGGACTTCTGTTAAAATAAAATGCTGTTTCAATTGGACTGATAGTGGAATGACCTGCATTACCGACTTCGCTGTTATGAAATGTGCAGCCTAGTGGAATTGGGGTATAAGACACTGTTGAGCCACAACAGATTAATTTGTTGGGTTTTGTACTCCTCCATTTTATTTGATTTTATTTTAGTTTTTCCGATATTTGTTAATAATATATCAATATCAATTCATTTACATTACATTTTAGATTTAGTTACATTTAGTTATAAGGTTTAATTTCAACAACACATTCACTTTTTATTAAAATGATGGTTGGGAACAAAAAATGTTTACAAAAAAAAGCCCATATATTTTTTATAGCATTTAATATGAAGTAGGCGTTACTTAATTTTCCACAAAACTTGGCACTGTTCTTCACAAATCATTCATGCACAAATTTGGTATTTTTATACCCTGAGCCCATAAGAGGATGTAACAGGCAGAAGGAAGCATCTCCGACCCTATATTTTCTTGACCAGCATCAACAGCCGAGTCGGTATAGCTATGTCTGTCTGTCCGTCTGTCCCTATGTATGACCGCATCGATCTCTTTATATACTATAAAAAGCTAGAGACGTCAGATTTTAAAAATAAGCTCATCTAAGTCCTAGGCAGTACAAATTAGTTTCCGATTATCGATTACATTTTGCAATTCTTAAATTTGGAAAACGTAAAATGTGCTTTAGAAACTGAATACAAAATAATGAAAATCTGTGAAAATTTCATCGAACTCGGTTGAGAAACGAAGAAACGAGATAACGAAGATTGAAGTTTACTCCGGATACATATGGACAATGATAGTAAGCGTTAAGTATAGGGTTCGGGGTATCTCCTAGTCGGGAAATCTCCACTAGAGCCTTCTTGCTAATTTTTTTTTAACTTCCTTGACATTTATCAATTTTGTGTTTGTTCTCTTTTTGTACAAAAAGTCATAGAAAAACTTACAGCTTATATACTTGGGTTTACTTTGGCAGTTGCTATAGGTATTTAGCTAAGAACATTAAGTTAATAAATGAACTATTTTCTCAATTTTTACAATGTTATTCTGTTTCTTACGTTTGTTTGTTTAAAAAAAAAAAAATGAAGTGCAATCAACAATTTTAATTAAAAATTTGAATTTTTTGATTTAAAAATGTAATGCAAATTAAATTTTAGCCACTTGCCCACTATTTTATACGAGTATAGTGAACATAAATTTATGTGAAAATTCCAAATACCCCACATTTACGCAAGCCGTGTTAGCTTAAGGCGGGGAAGGGGTTAGCAGACTTCTAAGGCCTGTTTACTCGTTTACGTTCTTGGTCAACTGCCATGTTGGTGGCATTCGTAAAATAGCCAACTATTATACTTATATACAGCCGTATATATATGTATATATTTGTAGTTGTTGCAACCTTCTCGGTCTTTTATTCCTCGTGCCCAAACCCTTCAATTGCATGTAGTATGTTTGTGTATTAATTTACCCACCCACTCTATTACGCATACGCTTACGGCTGGCCACTGCGGCCAAGCTGGCCGTTTCAACTTGAAAATTCGAATTTTCGCAGCCTCCATCTCGTCGACTTACGCTAGTACGTTGCTGCTGCTGCTGCTGCTTCAGTTTCTGCCACAACCTCTACTCTCAGGCTCTGGCTCAGTCTCTGCCTCAACTTCAACTTCAGCCACGGTGATGGCAATAGCAACGACGACGACCAGCAATGACGATGCCGACGCAACGAAACGTGACCAAGCCGGTTAGTACGTAGCCCACATAGCCTCCATCTTCATATCCATTACATGCCGCACTGGACCACTGGACTGCCCCCCCCCCACCCCATTCTTACTGTCAGCCTCACTCTTACCCTTTCCAATTCAACCCCCATCCAGCATCAGCATCGGCAACGGCGATGTAGCAAGCAATCGCAAGCCGTATGCAAACAACATTTTCCACAGCTACTGGAGGTTCTTGTTGGTCGCCTTCGTTGGGCTTCCTCCTTCGTGCCTTCTTGCTGCATGCTGGTCCTTTTGCTTCTTCTTCTGCTTGCGTCCTGTGCGATGTCCGAGCTTACCCACACGTATACGGCCGGACACACATACGTACATACATACGTAGACGTAGATGCAAGAATACATACATGTCTATATATTGTACACACATACATACGTACGTATTCCTGTTTGTGTAAATGTTCGCATCTCTAAATTCGCATACACAGCAGTGGTCAACTATGGAAATTATCGATCGACTTGCTTTTGGTGTCAGGTGGTTGGGCGATGTATGCGGTGGCAGCAAAGGCAGCAGCAGCATGATGGACACGCAGCCGAAGTAGAAGTGGAGCTCTTGCCTGGCAACGAACTGCTGCAGCTGCCTCCAACGAGGGCGGCCTCACCCAAGGCGGACATGGGCACATTGGCGGACGGAGGTTAGATGAGAAAGGGGTTAAGGGATAGATTTTGAAATAGGGTCTGTGAGGAAAGCATTGCTTGCTTGCTTGCGACAGCGCCAACATACTGACTGTACTGTATAGAAGGACGTTGGCGACAAGCGCTTGCTCGTTTGCTTGGTTGCCAAGGCAAAGGCAAAGGCAAAGGCAGAGGCAACGGCAAAGGCAATGTGACTCTGGCATGGCAGTTGCCTATATTGGTGTTCAGCTCTCGAGCTCGAGAATAGAGGTTGCCATCAACGTTACCGACAGCAAAATGCCATTGCCCGCCCGCACACATGAATCACCCCTATCCAATTCTCAGCACGACGAATCTAACGACCAAGAGATGACGAGGACAAGATGACGATGACGATGACCGAAAGGAATGGTGGCTACGGCTACTCTGCATTTGAGAAGCAATCGGCGGAAATATTCAGCCCAGCACGCCTTTTTAGCCGTTCCCTACTTCTGCACTCCTCTCAACTTCCTCACACACATACACATACACATACACATACACAAACACACATACACATGGACCATGGAACATCAAAAGGCTACTGGTCTCATTCGACCATTCAAATGGCGAGTGGGTTGGCAAGTCGTTTTGAACGTCCAGCCAGAGGGGAGCGTCGGGCGGAGGGGGCCAAAAATTGCTTATGCGACATCTACTGCTTTTGCTATTGCCTCCAGTTTTAGTTAAGGCAGACAAAGTCAAAGACGGCCCTGGAAATGGCAAGAGTGCTCGTCCAGAGGAGTCCAGGGCCAAAACAAGGAAACATACGGAGCATACGCTCTATTATATGTGTATGTACATACTATATGCATACGATTTTGCTTTTATGTGAATGTGAATGCGAATAGAAATATGTGTATCTATGTGTTGTGTTAAAAATTCTTCTCCCTCTAAGTTAAAGGCGGCTGATGCCGACAACTTAAGCCGTTTTCATGCTCTCAAGTTTAAATCACAAAACATCGGATATGGTAAAACGGACTTCTCCATCAAATGCAGCAACTGAGATGTCGAATTCTCTAGGCCTCTTTTGCAAGACTGTATTGTCGGAGGACAATTGAAAGCAATTCATTTGAAAGGAAAACATTATTTGAAAAAAATTCTGTTCCTACGATATTTCCCTCTCCTAAGACTATTAAATTCCAAACTTCAAAAGTTGCGAATTTTCTGTTTTCAATCATTATTCAATCATTAGTCAGTCGCATCTTAATATTTGCTGGGTTGAATGGTTGTGGAATTAGATTTCAGAATCGCATCTGTAATTAATTTATAGTCATTTTTCCCTCATGTTTGCAGTGTAGTTAACGCTAAGCTGTCGATTTGATTATCGGAAAGTCGACAAATTGACTGTATGGTGCAGCTGTTTGTAAGTAGAAGAGCAATGTATGTGTGTATAATACATACTATGTCATATGTCGATGATGACTTTACATATATTGATTCTCTCGGTTAGCGCCAACTTTTATTTTTGTTGAGAAAAAAAAAATGAGCAGAAAACTATGTAGACGTCTGGCCATCTTATTGGGCATAACCTAGTCCAACAAGTGGCCCATAAAAATACAAACAAATATACGAAAGGGCATAATAATTTATGCGCGTTGATCCACTTCCAGAGTACGAGAACCGAGGTAGCTTTATTTTTATTTTATTTTTCTTCTTTTATGTTTCTCATTTGCTGGTGCTTATACGACGTGTTTACGTTTTCTTTGTGCGACTCATCCAAGCACTGAACCTGAGACTGGGCCACAGACTGAGACTATGTATGGCAGGGCAAGTTCAAGCGGTGACAGCGTCACGGAAAACACTCCTTTCAAGCAGAAACAAGGAACAGAAGAAAAAAAAATCAATGCTTAAAGCAAAGAATAAAATATTTATCCTAGATTTCATTCATGAACTTTTTCCGCATACACATTCACATACATATGTACGTAGATAGGTTTGTCTGTGCGTTTCTATTCCAACACTCGTACATATTATGTACATATGTGTGTATAAACACATGTATGAATGCCGAGTATCATTCCCGCGACAAACTTCTCCATGGTCGCACACTTTTTTTCTTCTCTATTTCGCTTTACCCTGCTCTGCCGCTTCCGCTGCCGCAGCTTCTTAGTCCTGCATCGGCGCCTGCGTTTGCAAGTGCTGATGCGGGCTATTTTATTCTGCGCTCCACTCAAAGTTACAACTTAACTGTTATTTTATTACAACATTTAATAAAAATCAACAAGTGCATGAGCCTGAGTGTGTACTCCTAACTGTGCTGTCGTTTTGTGTGCTATGTGCCCCAACACTGTCTTCACCCTTGTAGCTATAGCTTTAGCTGGCGCTTGAGTAAATGGAGCGTGATTTTGTAGCTCCATCAAGTTTATATTAAGTGTTGGTATTAAAATAAAAATGCTTGTTATTTGTCTTGCCTTTTTATTTAGTTGCCGTTGTCCATTTTTTGTTTTTCTTTTCTTTTTTTTTTTTTTTTGCATCCTAAGCAAAGCAACATAAAGATAAACTTGAACATGGGGTAAACAACTGTAATGAGAAATAACTGCAATTGTCGCCTTGTCGAAGTTTGCATACTCTTAGAGATTAGAGTGCGCCTCAACCCATTTAATCTATCTTACTAATAATCAAATCTGCATAATATTTCCATATTAAATTTAAAATTTATTTTTTAGTGAGGCCGACGATCATTCCCTAAACTGTGTTACTAAACATACATCGTTTGTGATAAAACTATTATAGCGTATAAGAACAGGAGCAATAATATGAAATCAAGCGTGATCTAATTACCCTTAAGTGACCGGATAGCTTTGGGAAGCGACAAAATATCGAATTTCGCTATAGAATAACCAGTTTATTGATATTGTGCTTATTTTGTTGCTGAAAAAGGTAAGGCGTAACGGCAATAGCTGCTCAGGTGCTTTTAACTTTTGGTATCCGCTAGCCTGAAGCACAGCGTTTTTTGCAGAATCTGCGTAAAGTATTTGGTTACGAGAGAATCGCTCAAAACTTGGCGGTATGCTGTTTGGCAAGTACTAACAGGTAGCCACGACTTTCTTTGTTCGCCGTTCTCACACCAGTAGCTCATATTTATACTTTCTATCCACATAATAACAAATTTAAATAACTAGTCAAGACTAAACAAAGATATAGCCTGAACCATAATCCTTAATAAAAAAATGTTAAATCCTTGGAGTTAGACTGGGGAATTCTCTTATAAAACTGGTGGGAAAGAAACTTCTTGCAAAGCAGGGGATTTAGGACATCATCATATTTGGTGACTCTTGTTTAAAAGCTGTGGGAGATTAACTTTTGAACTTTTTTTTTTCATATTGGCCTATTTGTAAAAACGTTTTATTTGTATTGGTTTCATTAATGAATATTGGTTTACATACAGTTAAAACACACGCACTTAAAACAAAAAATATTCCACCAGAAGAAGAAACATTTTTCATAAGAAACAAGAAAATGCCATCAAAAACTTCTGTATATAAACTTACTACCTGAACCTGTGACTTGTCTTTAAAATATGCATCGACATTTGGATGCTACGCCCACCCTTTCGCCTTCGGTAAAAATTGCTAACACCTTTATCTTCCAAAGTATTAAAGGATTATTTTATTAAATTATTTTTTAAAATTTTGTGCGGTTTTAGATTATTTCTGATTTTTTGTCATAGAAATCATAAAATAATCATAAATTTTGCACCAGCGAACTAGTCACTGCGACTAGTTTCCAAAAATAATTTAATTGTTTAGTAATTTTAATCGTTATTTAAAAGGTATGCTTTGGCAGTACTTTTTTGATAGCTGCTATTTCACAGCAACATCCTTCTTAATTGTTATATACATACATGTTGATTTTCTCATAGCACAAATATTGTACATGACATTTAAAAAAATATGTCACAACTAATTCGGAAACAGTACAAATTGTCGGATTTCACTGATGTTTGATTCCCAACTGCTAACAAGCTACCAAACGATGATGCCACCGAGAAGAAGCCAAGAGGTTTTTGCGGATGAGTACGTAGGAACGTCATACGCTGTTTAAATAGGTAATGTGTTATTTATTTATTTATTTATTTATTGTCAACTATGAACAGCTGACATAAAACTCAAAATAATTGAAACTAAAATTTAGTTTAAAATAAAAAAATGTTGAAGTAAAGTATAAAATTAAATTGCTAAAGTATCTGATATTAAAATGAACAAAATTAAGGTAAAAAGCAATAAAAATTAATTGTTCTTGGGAACTCAACAAGATAACTAGTAACCCAACATTTGTTGCAAGGATTGGGGAAAACCCAGAAATACCCAATTAGACCATTGGTATTATTAGTAGTTAGCGATTATGACTTGATAAATAGATAAGGATGGATCTATTTAGTACGGGAATAGAGGTTTCAAAGATAGCTCGATACGAAAGGAAATCTAAGCACTTCCTAGATATTAATTGTCCACAAATGATTCCAGGTTTTCGGTAAGCAATTACTGCTGGGTTGGTAACATTAATAAGCAAACGTGGTCAAGGTCGCCCTCCCTTCCAGTATTCAAGGATCGCCCCTTTCTCAGCGAGCTTCACCAGTACGAGCAAAACACTCCCCACTATCTCAACGACCTTTACGACAAGAGTTAACATCCCATTTCGGACTTGCGATTTGACCAGACTAATCATTTCCTGCATTGGTTGGATCGAGCGAGTGGGCGAAGATGCTGTAAATACTGCAAAATGTACCAGATGTAATTTACATATATGCTGCAAATTTTCTTTAAAAAAATTGATTTGCAGAATATCATAAAAAACAATAAAGTATAACAAAGCAAAGAAATCCAAGCGCCAAATGTGCCTTGAGATACGAATTTATATTTTTTCTTTTTTTTACAGGTATACGAAAACATCTACTGAAATCTATTAGCTGTTTTTGAACTCCAAAGCCACTGTATAAATAAAAATAAGCTGTATGATTTAATGTGTTGCATTATTTTCAAAAGTAGTCTTAAAGGTATGAGTCTGCAGCACTGAAAGGCAGACATCGAACCGGTTATGGTTGAATTTCAAGAAAATATAGTATACTTTATGGGATCAGAGATGCTTATTTTTGGCTGTTGCATACTTTGGCACAAAACCATTATACCCGTTTTACCCATTTCATTATAAACTATGCGATTGCGAACACTGGTCACTTTTGATGTTTTCTTACCGCATATTTCGTGGATTGGTTAAAAGTGCCATCAGCGAATCAAAAGTGTATTCATTTATTGCTTAAAGTTTTGTGAACAAACAGACATTATACAGTCGAAAATTCGTCTTAGTTTTACCTTTTTACTACTAGCAATGTGTAAAATTGTCCCGTTCGACACCATGGAAAAGCCCAAATGTAACTTATTAGCTTAAAAAAAATTTTAGCCGACTACTCGAATCGGATGGGATTTGTTATTTTTGATACCTTTTCTTCCGGTTCGTGTTCAATTCACATAAATTAAGCTTTTAGAAAAAGAAATTGTTTGAAACGATTGTATGATTTCCTCAAATAATAAACTTAACTCATTAAAGTATAATCCTTTAATGCTTGCATTGACTGACGGCAAAGTTTTACCCAATGAGAATAAAAGGAAAAAAAAAACCATTAAGTTGTCTGACACTGACCTAGCCCAATGCGTTAATGTTATTTAGCTCACAAAAAGAAATGAAATAAAAACTCCGAATGTGCCATCACATCCTTCCACACACAGACACACATACAGATGCACACACATATTTACTTACAGATAGACACACTCTCTATAACATACATACAAACGTATGTATAGACTTACTACATAAAATAAAACGCGCACAAGTGTTATAGGAACACATAAAAAATTTAATAAGCATATATAAGTATGTAAACATGTATGTGTTTGTTGGTTGTCTGCTTACTGGGTGAAGGTCACACAACACATAATAAAGAAAGTTCGTAAGCATTAGTGTCGATTATGTATTAAATAATACGAATGTATTTTTAAAGAATACACGATAAGCAACAGATAAATACTTCCCTTCTCTTCCATTCAACTGCTTCTATGCATACATACATATGTATGTATGTGCACATGTGTAAGCCGGCAGCCGGCTACCGGGGACCGGGGACCTGAAACCCAGATTGAGCTGCACCGTAACGTACTACTTGTGAATTGAATATAAAAACAAACATAAAAGTTTGACGCCTTCTTTTACCCAAACCCAATAACAATATTGCTCAATATGGGTTTACTTATGTACTATATGTATATGTATGTACATATCAACTGTATGTATTTAAATATGTACACACACATATGTATGTATGAAGATATATTTACAAGTAAGTCAGCATGCAGGGCCACTTTCATTCCTCTAGCGTTTAGTGTAACCTAAAAAAAAAGAAACCAACAATCGCAGCCAGTGACCAGTCCGAGCCCCAACCCATACCGACCTCGACCTCGACACCAGTCTGGCTTTGAGTAGACCAACTACTACTAAGGAGCACACAGAACACGGTATGCAATATATATTTTTATGTAGACAAAGTCTGCTCGAAAACTGCAAACAAAAAATAAAAAAGAAATGTTTACAAATAGACAGAAAAGAAGTGAAAAAATTGGTTTTATGATTCAAGGACAGGAATCACATTATTCTTACAACAGCATAAAAACCCAAACACACACACACACACACACACACACACACAGTAAGTTATGGTAAGATCCCCGTGCCCCGTTTATCCATGCCATTGCGGTCTACTCTGCTGGCTTTTGGCTCAATTCGAAGCAATAATTTAAGTCCAACATTTTTATTGCTCCACATGCACTCTTAAGTATGTTTGAATGTATGTATATACTAATGCATGTATGTGTGTGAATACACGTAAACCCTCTCCCATATCCTAAATACACTTGTATGTTCTATGCTCACAAAGTGAAAGTACTTTCGATTTCTTTCAATTGGGCTTTGAACTTTTGTTAAAAAAAACTATAATAATACTAAAAACATAGCAAAAGTGAAAAGTTGAAAAGAAGAAAGAATAACTATTTCCTGCACTTTGAAGGTCACATGCACTTCTAAATCTGCTTACATGGGATAACACCTTTAAAAAAAAGTCAGTTTTGGAGCAAAACTCATCAAGTCAATGAACTGGAATGTGAAACCCCAATAGTAAGTCCGTTGATATTAATTTTAATAGACTTAAATAACATGGAAAATAATCATAAATCAAATTAGGTAAGCTAGATCAAAAAGTATGCCGAAGAGCGTTAATGGATAAAACTAGTTAAAACGAATAAATCTATTTGCATATATATAGAGCACTTTGACCTCATCGACTCACTGACTGATTGACTAACTGACAACCTACTATTAACGTACAGCCCAAACGTTGGCGCTGCGAAATAATACCCCAATAAAATGAGGGCCAAAAAAAAGAGAAATAAAATAAGGCCCCAAAAAATGATACAGGAAACAACAAAAACGATTTTTAATAAAATTTGGGGTGTTATATTATTTTTTAAGCCCTTTTTAATTTTTATTAAAAATAATAAGCGAAAAAAAAGAAACCACCATTGAACAGGAGATATTTAATGGACAAAACTTTTAAATTAGTTCCCTAAGGTTGCTTTAACCAGCTCCTATTCTGTCTGTATTAAATATTTCGACAAGTAATTAAATTATTTTAATTCAAAACAAGTAAGGAAGCTGTTTTCGGCCAATTGAAAACTATGTACACTTAAAAAGCCTACTTTTTCAAACATAGATAAAAATTAACATATTAAATGTCTGGTTTTTGTATCGCAGCTATATGATATATTTTTCCGATCTGGCCGATTTTGACAAACAATCTAACAGCAACTAAAAGAAGACATTGCCCAAAGTTTCAGCTCGATAGCTCAAAAACAGAGGGCTTAGTTGACATACCAACAGACGGACAGACAAACATGGCTATTTTAACTCAGCTTGCGAAGCAGATCTAGGATACTACTCTATGGGGTCAGAAACGTTTCCTTTTATGCGTTACACATTTCAATCTGAGCACCAAAGTCGAAAATTTGATTTTTCTAAATTTTTTCCAATTGTTTCAATCTCAGCCCCGCAAACAAAAATATTTATACATATTTCATGATTTCTTATTGTTTATTATTTATGTTGCTAAAAAAAAACAAATTTAAAAATATTTACAAATTTGATTTTAGGTATTTCCGATATTTTTTATTATAATGAATAAAAAATCCAGAATATGGCTTGAAGAACTGTTAGGATGTTGTTTCATTTTTGAAATTAGGTTGTTATTTCACTATGAAATAAAACCACTAATTTGGGGCTTTCTTTCCTTATTTTATATTTTGAATTGGGGGCCTTATTTAATTTTATCTTTAGGGGTCATATTACATTGAAGATTTATTTCCTGCAGCCCAAAACGTTAAGACGAAAACAAATTTTTTTTGGCGAAATAATTACATAAGAATCGTTGATAAACACTAAGATTGGATTTTCCCGAAAATCATATAGATGTAGATACATTTTTTAGGTCAAGCGAAGCTGTGGCACAACATTCGCAGCTTCAGCCAAAGCAGAAGCAGTTTTGGCAATAGCATCCCGGCTCCGACAAATTTGACGATGTAGTATGACATTATGACTCTACATCCCATCCAGCCGATTCATACGCTGCAGCCACAGCTATTACATTTGCTGTTGCATTATCCGGAGTAGCTGCATTTAAGCATTGCACTTGATATAAGTCTTATATGGCATATAATGCTGACAGTAAAATATAAAAGCTTAAAGACAATACTTTAGAATTTAAAATTAAAAATTTAAATACATGTATAGTTATATGATTTTTGTAATTTGCTAAAAACTTATAAAATAAAATACAAAATTTATAAAAGTATAATTGTAGAATATAGTATGGTCGTTTAAAATTTTAATTAAAGAAGGCCATTTTCAATTTTAACATTTTTAATTTTAAGTTTGAGTTGTAATTATTTAAAAAAAATTAAAGTTTTTCCAAAATAATATATTTAAAATTTTTTATAAAATTTGAATACATAATTCTTAAATACAAATTTACATTTTACTGTTTACAAAACACCTTAATTTAAAAAAAATATATATTTAAAGATATGTCATGGCATGTGGCACTGGATAGCATGTATCCCAAAACTTAAGACAAACAGACGAATATGGGTTAAACACCTCTTTTACTTTTGCAGTGGCACAGCCTTTCCATGATGTGCATTGTGTAATGCGTTTCAAACCTACATATATACAAAACGAAGCAAATCTGTGAAAATTTCGTCAAAATCGGTTGAGAAACACATTGAATTTTATTGTCAGATATACACTCGGTTAAGGATATCTTCTAGACGAGATTTATAGACAAGGGCCTTCTTTCTAGTTAAAACTTTCAGTTGTTGAACAATTTAAGGAAGACAGTGACCAAAAATGCATACACGCACACATTTTCGGCAAAGTCAAATATGCATTTTGTATATGAATTTCAAAAGGAGTACTTTCGCACACAAGGAATTTGAAGGAATCGTGCTTGTGTCCGCATCGAATGCAGCTTGTATATGTTTGTACAAGCGTGAATACATTTCTATTTTAAATATACGTATGTATGTTTAAATACTGACTATATGCACAGCTAAGCTCAAAAACACTGCGACATATACATATTTGTATATGCACGTAAATGCGTACAGATGGATCTTTATGTGTTTTTTCGGTATTAAAAATGCCTCTTCCCATTACATCAAGTCTACGCTGTATTTGTCTTCATCTACAAATTTTGAAATGATTCTTCTTGTCTCCAACCCTAAAGTAATTTTACTTTTAATTTACCATGCATATTAAGCTTGAGATTGCAAAATATCAATTTTAACAAGCGATACTCAACTCGAGAAAGCTCGACTAATAGATACCCTTAACTCTAGAGTCTATGTGATTTCGATGATTTATATACTAATGGGATCGGAGATGCTTTTTTTGCCTTCTACATTCTTTTGCACAAAACTATTATACCCTTTTTAGATGGGTTCAGGGTATAAAAACGCATAAATGCACAAGAATATATGTATGTACATAAGTGTCAACGTGTATGTATGTGAAATGTAAGTACATATGCGCAATGTTTATCCCATTCAAGAATGTACAAGAGCTTGCAACAAATGTATGTATGTATGCACATATGAACCCCACTTTATGGTATATACATGTACGTATGTTCTTAGATACAATATTAAGTTTTATACGCAATTGTATGAAAGTATGTGCTTATTTGATTTGACTTTTAGCTATAGCAATATTGTAATACACAAAATAAATTTTAGGCATATAACTCTCACATAAATGCAAAAAAGGTAATTCAAACATTTTCACTTAAACATATAATGTGAAAAACATTTTTAAAACAAGCTTTTATTTGAGTACCCTAAACGTTGGAACAAAAAGGTTAGTTCATTTATATTTAAACTAATAAGTTTAGCACACTTATGATATGAATGCTTTTTGCTTAGTTATCCGTTTTTTGTTGTTTTGATTTTATATATTAAAGTACTAAATTCCTTCAGGTTTTTTCCGAAAATCTCGGGTTATACGGACTTAAATTCATCGAAATACAGAGCCTTGTACTGGTAAACTGGATGATATTTGTGCTTAAAATTTTCATAGCATACCTTTGGGCGGAACGACTTTTTAGAAGAAGGTAAACGGCTAAAACGGATGATCTGATCCAATTCCCGTTGTATTACATTTTAATATTTTACATACTGTCTGGCAACTTTCCCCAAAAGATCTACATAAAAAGATTTATACCAAACCCATTCTATAGATATCTTCATGGTAACAGATCTAGAGGGTTAGACAAAGGAGGAACAAATAAAGTCTGCAAAGCGCAAATGTTTCTTTTAGGGTTTTTTATACTTTGAGAGCGAAGGTCTCATAGTATATTGGGTTTGTGCAATGTCCGTCATGGTGTCTGTCTGTCCGTTCGTCCGTCCGTCCGTCTGTATGAAAGCAACTTTTTTCGACACCCGTAAAGCTGGAGACTTGAAACTTTGCAATTATGTTTGTCTATAGGCGAGACAGATAAAGTGTCAAGATTGGATTGCCACGCCTACTAGGAGGCTGGGAAATCGATAAATTCTTACAGCTAGAATTACCAAATTTTGCACGAAGAAAGCTAGTCACGTCCCTGAAAAAACTGCAACAAAATATTGGATGCCACGCCCACTCCTTCCGCCCCCATCCTGCCTGCTCCTTGAAATTGGAAACGCCTATAGTTTTCACATTTTTTGGGCTAGAGCCACCAAATTTTGTGTCAAGATAGGTAGTTGGATGCCACGCCCACCCAAGCCACCCGCCTTATAAAAATCGGAATCGGCTATATCTCTAACAGTTTTTGAGCTAGAGCCACCAAACTTGGAATGAAGATAAATGGTGACAGTTAAAAACATTTGATTCAAAAATTTGGATGCCTCACTCACCTCTGCCGCCTACCTTTTACATTTGGAAATTCAGTTATCTTCCACAGTTTTTGAGCTAAAGTCACCAAATTTGGGAACATGATAGCTGGCGATGTTTACCACCCGGCCCACTCCTTTGCAAGCAGTCTCCTTACCATCCGTTCTTTTACTGGTATCAAAGTATTCCGCAGTCGGTTGCTTCTGACTGCAACGTTTTTACTTGTTTATTTTTATTTTTGTATTTGAACGTAAATATTCACGGTAAATTTAACTATTTTCGGATACAACTTCATCTTATTCATGAATATGGTAAACTTGACTAATGAAAATGTAGTGGGTTCTCGTTGCATTTTTTTCTCATTTTTTTCACGTGGTCCAACGATACCAAGCTCCGCTTGCACCGGCTTGTTAGCGCGCGAACCAAAGCTTAACCCAACCCATTTCTCGCCCGAGGGGCCGAGGGGCGAACCACATAGCGGGCGGTTATGAAGATCGCGAACATGTAGTCAAAAGGCAGACAACTAATTTTTTTTAAAGAAAGCGACATTATGTAAAGTGGAAAAGATCAAACGGAAGTTTTGCTATTTATGTTATTGTAGGATTCAAGAGCTTTTGCTAGATTTTGCAACATATTACAACCAGGAGACCGACTAACGTTGGTCCAATCTTACTTTAAAGAGCCAGTCGAGAGCTTTTTAATCTAGAAAGTGGTATCCAAAGCTGAAAACATTCGAGCAGTTTTTGCAACAGACCGAAAATCACTCCAAAGCCAAAATATGTGAATTTTGTATCTTCACACAAAATCACATTAAAAACAACCAATTCAAAGCAAAACAAGTAAGAAGGCTCTAGTCGAGATTTCCCGACTAGGAGATACCCCGGTTGCGTCCGACTGCAACGTTTTCACGTTTTTATATCCACTTTTCAGTAAATTTTCACATAGCCCCTAACCATATTTTGATAACAACTTAAACATCGTTTTACAAAATCAACTGTTATTTACTTTATTTCAATTTTTTCTTCCAAAGCAAAGTTGCTCAGAAGTTTTGTACAAATTAAAATCTAATTTCCTTGCGCGAAAATGTAACGTGAATGACATACATGAACCTGGGAATGGCCACTATATGGGCCATAAAACATTGAAATCAGTATGTTTGAACGGCAGCTTCAAGAGCAACCACATCATGGCTCATAAAAATTTATTGACGCCAGGATAGACCCACGGTCAGGCTCTGTACTGAGATATAAATAAAACGAGTCGTAAAAGCAACTTTAAGCTGCAGTAAACACATCATCAACATATCAACTGTGCACAGATAAGCAGTTACCAGCTCAATTTGTCAAGACGTTGGCAATTAGGGCAATAAACAGACAGTTCGAACGCGAAAGAGGCGTCATGAGGTAAGTCGTCATTTAAGCAGCAGTATTTGATAGCAGTGGCTCCAAAGATAAAAGTTTCGCATAATAAAGATTTTATTAAACAAGTACTTTTTCACTTTAGTGACCCAATCTTCCAGTAATTTACCCACTTCGACGAGAACATTAATACACCCCCCACAATCATTACAGCAAAGTCTTTGTTTCACGCGAATTACGTTTTAATATGGTAAAGACTGTGTACCAACAGTCCAGACGATTTAGCTTTGTCTGTCTGCCCTGGGCACCGCTTGGTCCTCTAACCAAAGTTAAAATGTTTGAATAGGTTAGAAGTGTGAAAAGTGTTTAACAAGTGTTTAACTTTAGCTCTGAAATTGTTATATTTGTAGTCATGTCAAGACATTTCAAGAGATTTAAAATAAGAAGGGCATATATTAAGTTATTGAATTGATGCCTTAATACAACTAACCGACAAAAGCCAAACGTTTATTAAGTTGTTTCATAGTCTGATACCGAAAGTAGAAAAGTACATCGGTTTTGTGCAATGTCCTTCATGTTGTTTGTCCGTTCGGATGAACGCAACAGTTTTCGAAAACTATAGAATTGAAACTTTGGAATTGTATTCGATTTTCATCCCGCCAGTCAACGTAGCATGCTAAATCTTGACACTTTAACCCGATCACACTAACTAAAATATTTGCAAAATCTCTTAAGTTTTTAGCTTCGAAAAAAGTTACGTTGACACAGACGGAAGATATTGCTCAGAACCAACTTATAGCTTGATAGTAAAGTTATTTATTTTCATTCAAAATTTTTGTATACTTATGTTTATTGTGCTTTCCATTACATCTTAGAAGAACATTCAGTACCATGGATCCATTGGGACTAGGCAAAAAGCTGCAAACTTAAATACACGCCTTTTATCTTGAACCTATGAATTGGAAGAAGGGTTGATGGCTTTGTGCCAAAGTATTATATGTACAAAAGGCAGAAGGAAGCATCTCCGATCCCATTAGGTATGCAATAACAATTTGTCGATATTCGTCTGTCCCAGTGTATGAACGCGCTGATCTCAAAAACTAAAAGAGCTAGAGCAAATTTAAAACATAAGTCATAAGTATAACAAGGCTGTTTTCAAATTACTGAAAGATCTTTTTATATATTTGATTTAAAAAAGCTATAGATTTTCATTAATTTTCCAAGTTTAACTTTTATGCTTCTCAGCGCGAGCTAGAAATTGATTTTAGTTCCATAGTTGTTTGCTTAAAATAAGTTAGAATTCTTTATAGAATCCGATTTTGGTCAACGCTTATTAACAAAATAAATATAACCGCTTATGTATATACTAACTAACATATACAACATGTGTATAAAATAATAAATATGCCTTGGTGAATTCGTGTGCACATACATACATACATACGTTTACATTGAGCGAAACACCCAAAAGAATTTTTGCCATTTTTCAGTGCCAGAATCAAGTGAAAAAAAAAACCAATACATAGAGAATACATTCATACGTTTACACAAACGCACATGATGGAAGTGCAGACCCTGGATAACCCTCAGCTAAAAGTCCAGCGGCTCAGCAACTGAATGTGAGACCACCAATGCCTTTGACACGCTTGAGGTCCTGTACGGAGCGGAGCGGAGCGTTCGAATACAAAATAAATATCCAATATATGCCCATGTGAATGTGTGTCCTGTATCTGGCATATATTATAAGTGGAATAGAAAAATAAATGCGCCGTGATAAAAGTTGTACCAAGCTCCCACACCCCGCATGCCCATGCCCACAAAGGGACATAGCGACCGTAAGCCCTCGTGAGCTCTCGTCTGTCCACCGCTAAACTACGCGCCGTGACGCGAGGACAACACGTCAGCAGCAACGGCAGCAGCAACAAACAATAACAAGAGCAGAAGCAGAAGCAGCGCGAGCTACGACGACGACGACGGCGTTGGTGACAAAGTCCGTGTCCACAAAGGGCCGCCTTCGAGCCGCTCATCCCACAAAACGGACGCGTCACGAAGCACGTTTGAAATATTGGAAGAAGGACATTTAGGACTAAAATGAAAGGATCGTACAATAACCCTCAACCTTGCTTGTCCACCCCACCATACTCCCACTCTAACTTCCACCCACACACACACACATACAAAAGACACGGACACACCCATATCTAACACTCCAACCCGCCACCCTACCCCATAGCAACTTACATATCCCATTTGCTTTTACACACACGTGTGTATATCTGTGTGTGTGTGCGAGTGTGTGTATATACAAACATATATATTTATATATGTACATGTATACACATGTGTGTGTGTGTGTCTTTCGCGTAAATATTGGGAGTCCTTAACTACGCGACGCGCACGATGCTGATAAAATACAAATTCTTGGGCCGCGATGCTGCCCGCTAGAAGTGTATTTGCACAACTGTACCTACGGACTGGACACTGCCCGGACCGTGGCAGCAGCAACGACAAAGGCCTCGCTGCGGCCCACGGCCAGCCAAAGGAAGCACGAATCTGTCGCTCTGGGGTTCGCGTGAAGCAAATGTTTTTGAACTACACTGAAAAAAACTTTAACATTAACTGTCGTTTCAAATATTTGACCATACAGCCCTATTTTATTTTTTTTTTTTTTTTAATTTAATTTTAATTTCTAAGATTTTAAGTTTCAGCCTTTTTATACTTGTACATTAAATAAAATAAAGCTTAGAAGTAGAATATAACTTCGCATGCAACTTTTTAAGACCTTGTGCATGTGGTCCAAAGTTCTTGCAGTGTACACAATATCCTTGTCCAGTTAGCGAACAAAAATCTGCGACGAAATTACGCCACATGTGTTCATGCCACGAACAAATTTTCAGCGATGCTAACGGACGGCTGGCGGACAATGGACAGCACTTTCATCTTAGGACGATTCTTTCAAGGGACAAACGCAATTTAGACGCCGCCGATGGGGGATGGATGGACGGAAAGACGGACGGACGGACGGACGGACACGGGCATCATATATGTAAGTAAGTTGGCTTGAAAGTGTGCGTGGGACGTAGACGACCGTGTCTATGTGAGGGCAGTAGACGGTGGGTGGTTTGGGTATAGCGCCAAAACGGACGGGCCGCCTGCTCGGGGGGTCGCTCACACATGCCCTTATGTGACGTGCTTGAGAGTTTGTGTGTGTGTGTGTGTGTGTGTGTGTGTGTGTGTGTATGTCTACGTGAGTGTGAGTGCATATGATGTTGTTGTTACTGCCTCCGGCTATGTTTGTATGCCTTATTGTATGCCTTGAACCCACACACGGCCGCGGCAGCCACTTTGTCCAATTTTCAGACGGTCAATTTTTGAAACGAATTTTCCCAACACTCAGATATGCCTTTGCGACGTTGCCCGAGTTGCTGTTGCGATGCAAGACCATGAAATTGGCATTCTCATTTTAGAATCCACTTAAATATACTTTCTTCAACCCCCACCAAAATGATTTAGTATTTGATACCATTCGCGACGCTTCGCGACATCAACATTTTTCTTTCTTATTTTTAAAGTCTCTAAACCATAGAAATGTTTGATACAAAATCTGGCATTCTGCTTAAGACATACCATTCATAAAATAGTTTTGAATAACCGAAAAAACATTTATTTTATGACTTTTGAAAAAAAAACCCCTTAGGTTAGCAATATAGTGTATATATTCTTGATCAGCTTCAGTTTTTGAGAGCTCGCGCTTCTACTAGCTGCCTTACATACGTGTTTTAAATAAATAAATTAGAGCATAGACAGAACAAAATGAATTGCATTCAAGTAATTCATTGTTTACATTTAGTTGATTTTTCTGTTTTAAGTAATATTATAAATTAAACAACCACAAGTATATACGTTGCAGTCGGACGCAACCGACTGGGAAATACCCTGATACCAGTAAAGAGCGCAACCAAATTTGCTTAGCTTAAAAATTGTCAAAGATATGGAGGTTTCTGGTGATAGGCGAGTCCGATCTTTAAAAGGCGGCTAGGGGCTGAATCATTGGGCGTGGCATCCAACATTTTGATGGCGTTTTTTTTTGGAAAACGTCATTACCTTTTTTGGCACTAAATTTTATCCCCTGCGGATGGGGTAGGCGTGTCAAAATTTTGTATGCAGTTGTTTTTAAGAAATGCGACTACCTATCTTATTGCCTAGTTTGGTAACTCAAGCCATAATTATTTATGATTAAATCGATTTTAAGTTTCCGATCTTACCGATTGGGGCACAACGCCCCAATCTTGACACTTTATCTGACCAGCTTATAGCTTCAAGGGTGACGAAACAAATTGCATTCACACTGACGGATAGACAGACAGATGGATGAGGCTATATCGAATCGACTGTTGTTGCTGGGGAAACGGAAACGGGAAAAGTTATCGATAATTTGAAATAAACTAATTATCAGTTTTAATCAAAGTCATTGAACTTAACTGATCCAGAGTGGTTCGGGTTTGAACCGGTTACCATGCATAGTTAATACTCTCCCAAGGGTGTGAAATATCTATGATCTTTTAGTTGTGTTGCTTAAATCCAATTCAACTAAATAAATGTTGTTTGTTATCTGCTGTTTTAATGAAATACTAATCTAAAATATTTACACACTGATTAAAGAAGTTTGTGTTTATTACTGTTTAGTAAAGTTAACAATTAATTTTATTTTTATTCATCAGAGGATTTTTCTTCTTTTCTTAAATTTAAACGCGGATCTTTTTGCAATGAAGCTTTGACCCATTCGTACTTCTTTTGAGATTCTTGATGTGTCAAAGTCAAACGCTGCTGGACCATACGTTTTCTGAGCTCCAAGTCCTTAGCCTGTTGTACCAGGTGATTATAGTCAAAGTTATCAAACTGATTCTCAAACTTGTTGAGGAAACGATTTAGGGACTTCGCCTCGCTGGTTAACTGAAAGTATAACAAGATGTATGATTTATAGGTACAGCCTTGGCTAAAATGTTATCTTACATCTTCATACTGTCGTTGTAAATTATTTAAAAGAGTGACGAAACGCGTTCTTAATTCCTTAAGGCAAGCATTGTAGGCTCCAATGGATTGACATTGCGTAAGTACCTCCTGATCTTTAAATGGCACCAAATATGGAGCTAAGAAGTCAGCCGGCTTACTGGCTATTTCTCGCTTACATTCTTGTTCTTCCTCATGCTGCAATTAAAATCTGTAGTTTCAGTAAGTTTCTAAAGTAATTACAAAAAATACCTGTTTCATTCGAAGTGCTCGGGCAGCTCCATTGCGAAGTGGATCGAACAAGTTAAACTTAAGCTTGGGTTCCATCTTTTCCATTCTGCGCAGATCAAAAATATTACTGATATCATCTTGTATTCTTTCAAATTGCTTCTTTATACGATCCTCTGCCTGAAGTTGCTCCAGTAATAGCTTATATAATTCCAGATTAGAACGTATGGGATCTAAAGGATTTGCCTTGAAAAAAAAAAACATAAATTTATTTGCACCCAACATTAAAGTGTGTGCTTAAAAATACCCTATATATTTTGGTCAGCTTCTCGTCGTAAATCAATTCCATTCCATAATCTGGCTTTGGCGGTTTTGTAAACTCGACTGTGGTAGCGGTTAGTGCTCCAAATGTATAATGGAACTGTAGGACTATTTTGTTTTGTTTAAACAAGAAGGTTCGGCTGGCAATATCATTCGCTCCAATAGTATCCTTGTCAGCCCGATCAAATTTTTCTACTACTTTCTAATAAAGCGATAACAAAAATAATTTATTTTCTTTTATATTGACATTAAACAATGCTTGATATTTACTAACTTTGAGCACTGAACCATTTGGCTTGAATTTAAATTCCTTGTACCAACACTTGTCGGCGTGATCCACATAATGCAATATTATCAATCCAGGATCCAAATCAATTGAACTTAATGAGTCTAGTCTGGAACTCGAAGAAAAGTTTAATCTTCTGTGCAGCGATGTGTCCGAAAAGTATTCCATAGCTAAATCAAAATGTATTCAGTATTAGTTATAGCAATATAAGTTATTGAAATTGACTAACATTTCAAGCTGTCATTACGACCATTACCGAATATCTCTTCAAATTGGTCAGTCTTATAGGTGTACTTTAACTGCTCCATTAAGTCAAAACGGTTCTCATAATATTCATAGCGCACTTTTGGATCGGTGCATGCATCATCATTATAAATAGTCAATTGCATTACTTTGCCATCGCGTTGGGAGTATGGAGAAAAACGCTCGTGTAGGGCCCCCTTGTATTGCACTCTTTTTTCACAGCTTGGAAAACGTTGCTCGAAGTCCGCGTAGCCGATGTGGAGCCTACTTACCCAGTTGCAAATAGCATCTAAATGCTTTTCGTCATCTACATCACGATCGCCGTCCAATATATTTTCATCTGACGAGGCTTTGTAAATCCGCATTTCAGGTGGCTCGCCTGGCAGCATGTGCTCCCAATCGTTTAAATCGCGTAAATCCCAACGCAAGTCACCAACTCTCTGGTAAGTCTGCTTGTTCACGTAGTAGTTATACTCGTTCCAGACACTATCAACCAAAATATATTGCTTACATCCTGTCTTACATACGAATCCTGTTGAAGGCTCTATAAACACTCCAGCTGGTGGCGCTTCGACTACATCTCCGTTAACGTCTGTGTATGTGATTCGGGGCTTTACACTCCACGGCGCATTATTTATTATAACTACCCATGCATGAGAACGACGATAATGGTAACGATCGACGGCTACTAATTCCATTTCCTATGAAATAATACAAATACAAATAAACATTGCAGTCGAATGATACCTAGTGGGGTGAAATTTATGAAGATCTTAGGTGAGACATTACCAAGTTCGATAGCCCTAGCGTTAATACTGTGAAAAATATATGCAAGTGGACGTGGCCTAAAATATTCGATACAAATTTTTGAAGAACTTCGCTAACTGTCCTGTCACCAAGTTTGATAACTCTCCCTCCAAATAATGTGAGAAATATATGGTTTTTTTAATCGATTTTAGGCTATCGGCTTTATCGATTGCTTAGTCGCCCTGGGCCCATAGATAAAGGGTGTAGAAAAAAATATCATTCACACAACGGACGGACAGACGGCTATTGCTTTAATGCCGAAATACTACTTTACCCTCGGTATAAGATCATTAATATGAATAATTGATATTATTGCAAAGTTATCAAACATACCGCCATTTGCTTTCGCAATAGCTCCTCTTCCACCATTTTCTGTTCATCGGCTCTTCGTCGATGGACCTCGGCCATATCTTCCTCTAAATGGCTCTCCAAATCGGGAAGGGGACGCAGTTTATACTTAGCAGTTGTTTCTTCATTTAGCTGTTGTTGTCCTCTCATCTCTAGTTTGTTCTCTGGATACGGATATTCCACATTGTTCTGGTCATTAATAACCGTCTCGTGACGCGCAACTCCAGAAACTACCATGGCCGGATGGCCAGCTCCAATAAGCATACTTGCCAATAATGTAGCCATTTCATATGAATTTCCACGCCGTCTTCTTAGCAATGTATCAGGCGATATTAAGCGTGTCGGCTGAAAAGTATTGTCGATATATGTAGATTATATAAGTTTGACACCTTAATAATTTAAATAAATATGAAGTCAGACGCGGCCTTTAAAAAAGTATTAAATAATCTTTGCGTGGATAGTTGTATTACTATTAAATTATAATTTAATTTGATCTGTTTCTGTCACATTGATGTATAATAAGATCACCATAAAAATCTGTTAATATTTATTTGTAGGCTAGCCAAACACCGCTTTTCAAATGCTGACAATCATTTTTCGTTTGTAAGCCAATGTTTTAACCGAGGACTGTAACGATTTTAATTTTTATTAAAAATATAAAAATAATAATTATTTTCTTAATTTTAATAAAACCAAGTGAAAACGTTGCAGTCGGACGCAACCGACTGCGGAATACTTTGATACCAGTAAAAGAACGGTTGATAAGGGGGAATGCAGGGGCGAAGGGAGTGGGCCATGTGGTAAACATCGCCAGCTATCATGTTACCAAATTTGGTGACTTTAGCTCAAAAACTGTGGAAGATAACTTAACTCCCAAATTTAAAAGGTGGGCGGCAGAGGTAGGCATGGCATCTACATTTTTGAATCAAATGTTTTTAACTGTCACTATCTATCTGCCTACCAAGTTTGGTGGCTCTAGCTCAAAAACTGTTAAAGATATAGCCGATTCCGATTTTATAAGGCGGGTGGCTAGGTGGGCGTGGCATCCAAAATTTTGATGCAGATCTTTGGTAGATGCTGCCTTCTATCTTTCTACCCAATTTACGGGCTCTAGCTTAAAAACTATAAGAGATATCGAAATTTCCGATTTTATATAGTGGGGGGCAGAGGTGGGCGTGGCATCCTAATTTTTGATGCAGACCTTTTGAAGATGTCATCATATATCTTCCTACCAAATTTGGTGACACTAGCCCAAAAATGTGAAACTATAGGCGTTTCCAATTTCATGGTGAAGGGGGATGGGGCGGAATCAGGGGGCGTGGCATCCAAAATTTTGATGCATTTTTTTGGGAACGTTAATATCTATCTTCACACAAAATTTGGTGGCTCTAGCCCAAGAAATGTGAAAACTATAGGCATTTCCAATTTCTTGGAGAAGGGGGGAAGGGGGCGGTTCAGGGGGCGTGGCATCCAAGTTTTGATGGTGAACGTCAGTACCTATCTTGACACAAAATTTGGTGGCTCTAGCCCAAAAAATGTGAAAAGTATAGGCGTTTCCAATTTCATGGAGAAGGGGGGATGGGGACGGAACCAGGGGGCGTGGCATCCAAAATTTTGATGCAGTTTTTTCAGGGACATGACTAGCTATCTGCGTGCAAAATTTGGTAACTCTATCTGTAAGAATGTGAGAAATATTTGGTTTAATCGGTTTTCTGTTATCGAATTTATCGATTTCCCAACCTCCTAGTAGGCGTGGCACCCCAATCTTGACACTTTATCTGTCTCGCCTATAGACAAACATAATTGCAAAGTT
Source organism: Scaptomyza hsui (assembly GCA_018152825.1). Taxonomy (NCBI): domain Eukaryota; kingdom Metazoa; phylum Arthropoda; class Insecta; order Diptera; family Drosophilidae; genus Scaptomyza; species Scaptomyza hsui. Next base: position 301,745 of record JAECXO010000073.1, read on the forward strand.
TCAAGTCTCTAGCTTTACGGGTGTCGAAAAAAGTTGCGTTCATACGGACAGACGGACAGACAGACAGACGGACAGACGGACAGACGGACACCATGACGGACATTGCACAAAACCAATATACTATGAGACCTTCGGTATCAAAGTATAAAAATTATTTTTAATTATTTAAGTTAATTTAAAAAAATTCAAAATAATTGCTATATTTTGATTTTTATATAAAAATTAAACCAAAAATTTTATTTTTGATTTTTAATGTAAAATAAAATTTAATTCAAATTACATGCGTTTGAACAAACATATTATACATCATCTGAAAGTTATTTTGCGTAGGTCATATACATATACATATAGGCTGCCATATATTCTAACTCCCTCCATTTACATGTTTTCATAGAAAAATGGGTTCGTCTAAAAATTTTTAGGGATACGTACCATAGAAGAAAAATTAAAGGGACAGACACAGAGGGTACATCTATCCTAAATCCCACATCTTTACTATAGAGAAGGTGAGAAAATAGCAGACAACTTTCCTGCTATTACAGTATAAACAGTTTGTATTTGAGCATTTGGCGCTACTAATGACAAATACAAACATTTTTTATAAGTCCAATATATGTTTATGTTTTCCTGACAGTTTTAATAGTGCTCCCCATTTTGAGCACAAATACGCCATCTTGACCATAAACATTTTTTTTAATTGGTCACTATGTTCTTACATCATTTTACAATATATATATTTAAAAATAGTAACTTTTTGCATCAAAACATTTTTTGTTCAATCCAGGGGAAAAAAGTTTCAAAAGTATACTTTAACAAGAATTGAAAACTCAATGGGTACTTAATGGGTTAAGAAAAGTATAATACCATTCAAACGGAAATTAAATGACCTTTCCATTGATACCATACTTTTACCATACTTTCCATAAAACATTGCACATACCTTAAAAACATGCCGTACGAATTAAAAGTGGTTTGGGCTCGTAATTATTATTGATAAAATTTCTATTAAAGACTTCTTAGCTTATTAGGCAGACAAAAATATGTTTGAATGTTGGCTGTGTTATTGCTCCGAATAAATAACTTATGGGTGTATTGAAATATAAAAGGTCAGTGAGTTTTCATTGAATGCGTTATAGATTTCGTGACTAAATTCAAATCTCTTCTGTTCGATAGGGGTTTACATATTGACGTCTAACAAGCGAAAACTAGTTGTTTTTTTTTTTTTTTTTTTTTGTTACTTCCTGCTGCGTCAGTAAATTTTAAGAACCGTTTGCGAAGGGTCATACTTATTAAGGGTGTCCCGTTGTCTCGTGCTGCGCAACGATTTTGCAGAAAATTCCTGGAAAAAAAACATTCCTTTCTAGCGCTTAGCGCGTTTCACAATTAGCTCAGTCTTGGCAATGCAGAACAGTTATTGAAGGAAACAAATATTGCTGTGAATCAGTTTCGCTTCTTTTCATAAAATCAGTTCAAGTGATTTAAAAATTAATGAAAATTCATTTGTTTTATAGAACTAATTTATTTATAGAACTATAGTACTAAATTAACAAATATCTGAATTTACATACGTTTGTACATACATTTGCAAAAATGGGCAAGGACTAACGCACACATACACAGCACACACATTAAGTCGGATGTCCTGCGGCGCGTGATTTATTGAAATCGGAACAGACATCAGTTTGTTGTTTTCTCAAGCTGCGACAAAGTAGTAAATCGCACCCATCCTTAATCCGCCCTGTGTTTTCTTATCTGTAAACTGGCATTTTACCTGCGCAGCTGCAGCTAGCTCGTAGGTGTGTGCGCATGTGTCGGTAACTGTGTTCTATTCATTACTTCTCTTGTGAGATGAGCTCGAGGACTATTCTGCAATTTTCACGAAAGGTAAGTATACATATATGTGCATGTACTATGTACATTCATACATATGTATGTGTATGTAGAAACTCATATAGATTTCGAGAGTGGCAAACAATTCACCCAACTTTCGTGACATGCAGATTATAAAGCACCTTGCTTACAAGGCAATATCCATTGATGCTTCATTGCAAAACAAAGTATTAAAACCAAAGACGCAAATCTGTGAATTTTCGTCTGAGATTCGGTTTGATGGATATAAACCATGGAACGCATTCGGTTCGCAGACCGGTTTTGGTAAAAATCAGTGATTGAAAATGCTACGGTATTTGCTCCTGCTATTGCTTTTAGTTTTGCAAGAGCAGTTGCAAAGCTGAAATAATATAGCTGACTTCATTGCTCTTTCACCCTGTTTTGTAGCGACATGGAGCAGAGCAAAAAAAATTTAGCTTCGTTTGCTTTTGATATTCATTTTAAAGGAGGTTAAATTGCATACATAAACATATTTTTATAACAGAGTAAATGAATAAACATGTCGATTGGGCTATTAGCAGCGTCTACATGGCTATTTATTGTAACACGATGTGGTTACTATGATCATTAAAGAGAGCTGGAAATTTATCTGCGTTAAAAGGTTCCAACCTTTAGTTTTAATTTACCTGTAGAATTCAGACCATCTGACCGGTCCACAGCACTGAGGATTAACTGAATCGATTTGTTTATTACGAGCGACGAGTTTTTCACATCGGCAATACTTCACGTAGTTTCGCTATCCACGATTTATAACATTTTCTTAGACCTTGTAGGTGCGCCCCGTCGTTTCGAAAAGTTTATTGAAATGCAAAATCCCCGTGAAGCCATAAGAATCACAATGAGGCGTTTCATTTCAGTACAAAGTCATCACCGAGCAGCGGGAAGAGCGACATCGCGGCATTCGACGCTAAAGCCACTCTCTGCCGGCTAGTTTGCCGACAGCGTATAATTGAATCCTCAGCAGTGGGGTTGGCTCTGTTCGCTGAGCGAGCTCTCCCCCTTATGTGACTGACTGGCTTGTTGGTTGTGGTAACCCGTTCTCGTCGGGCATTCTTGGCAATGACGCGAAATAAGAAACGCTTCAAGGTTATCCGAACGTGTTAAATTAGGATCAAGCCTTGTATTCGCAATCGCAACAATGGTGGAAAAAACATGACAAAAACAAAGGAACGAATGCACACTGAAGCGTCAAAAACAAGCACCCGGTTACTTAAGCAGGGGGCACATCTCAAATTACACAAATAGCAACGTCCATCTGAGTTTAAAATAAAAAAAATTATTTACCAAATGCAAACTTTTTCGCCAAAACCAGTGAAAAAATCAAAATAAAAAAAGAACAGGGTGGCTACACCAGACTGTCGTGACCACTTTCAGTTGCGAAACAATTCCCGCACTTGGCTGTCCTGAAGTTTAAGATAACGCAAGCAAGCAAGTAACCGACCGCCTTCAAATGATGTTACAACAGCGCTACTTTAAACATCCACCACCACCACAACCTCATAATCCCGCACATGCTTGACAGTAACCCGAGGCGAAAGACTCACGTGGGAGGCACATCGCTTATCGGGGCGTATAATGAGCCGCTGCCATCTTTGTCATAAGAGCATGGAAACAAAGCGGTGAAATTCAGCGCGATTCCTTTAGCACTTGCGGGAGTGTTGCGAGCCTCAAGTCGACGTGGGTTGCACGGCACGGCCTGCCCTGGCCGCATGTATGGTAACTTCTAAAATGAGCACACACGATGAAAATCAGCGGCTTAACCCCTTTATGATAATGCTCCGCACGGAAGTGTTATTGTCCTCGAAGCAAAAGGACAGCATGGCATTAACAGTAGCAACCATAATAAGCGAAGAACGACCGTCGCAATCCTAGCCAATGATGATACATATGCAGCCATCAAAGACCACGACAGTAAAGTCAACCTTTTGTAAGCTGTTTGCGTCCTTTCTTTATAATAACAGTGGTAGCTTATTCATATTTTGCTAGTTTTACTCTATTTACTGGCTTCTAAGAATGCGCGTTTTTAAATATACACATATCTTACGGAACTTTGATTTAGTCGGTCTTCTTATGAACAACACTTTCGACATTAAAACTTGAATACAAATAATTCAAGAGCTGCTAAAGGAAGTCTCGTTGCGCCGGAATATCATTCTTCATACAAATCTTCCTTCTTTGTCCAGCCCATCCTTGAAGGCGCACTTAAGCGACTGAGTAAAACAGAAGCACACATATTTCTATTAATGGCAGTCGAACGCTACTTAATACAAACTCAGCATCACCTACAATTTCTACATCCATGCACACATCACCACCATCAGTTTTGCCATATGGCGGTTCTTTAAAGAAATAGGGGGATGAATCGTCGCGATTTGACGGGACCGCACATGTGAGTTTTGACCCATGCACGAAGACGTGGGTGGGTATCGCATGCAGCGGATATGGGTATGGTGCTCATGACGGTGGTTGTGGCACTCTTTTCAATTTTAGACGGTATTCACAACGCCAATGCTGTTATTACCTCTTTGGGTTTTGCGGGAAACAGAGATCTAAAGAGCCTATGGCAAACAACTAATAAAGTAACTATGGTTAAAAGTAAGTCTATTTTATCGGCTGCAACTGTCTGTCTAAAATCGCGACTTCGCCGTATTCACAAGCTCTCGTTCATTTCATGGTACGCTGCCAACAGACCATTAGTCTATGCGAGAGCTGCTAAGAATACAGCCCGGACAGAACATAACCGTTGATAGATGGGGAGCAGGGGCAAGTCCAGACAAATGCTGATGCACCTACTCTGACGTGGTCGAAAATTCTAAGAGTGTTTGTCCAAAGAAACACACCATTTTGAAGTAAAAGAGTGGGTAAGGTATAACTAGCCAGTTATGTGAAAGGGAACGGGAACGGGAGCGGAACGGGAACGGTTGCTGAAGCCTTTCGACAGCAGAGGCAGTCAGTGAATTTGACGGCGAGTTTGCTTTGCTGGCTACGAATAATGTTGTGTCCGTGCCTTGTGTCCTGTGTCATGGGGTCCGCGGATGCTCTGCGATTTAAACTGGACATGGTAAACAGCAGCAAGTGCCGTTGGCAGAACCAGAGACGTCACCTCATGACCACTGAATCGTTTTTAGCCATGAGGCTGTAAGGAGTTGTTGCCAGTCGGCGAGAGCATTTTCTTTGTGCCAATATGACACAGACCAAAGGGGTTGGGAAATGGTATGGGATGGAGTTTGACGCAAAATTGCGCCACTCGGCCGCATGGGTTGACTTGGCTTGGCTTGGTTACTCTGCACCACCGTCTGCCACTTGCTCGAAACTCAAGTGGGCTGCTATGCATTGTTCTGTTTATATGTATGTGAAAGCACGGCATGGGGGGCTGGGGAATGAGTATGATGTTATACCTTCGCACATTATACCAATACATATGAATGCATGCATGCATGCTTACTCATCTGTGTGTGTGTATGTGACTATATATATGTATACGTATGTTCAATTTGCATCCGCACACTCCACAGTCCGTCAGTCAGTGCCAATTCTCCGTACGCTGAAAGTCGCGATGCCTATAGGTGATGGGAAGGGGTCGGGTGTTTGTGATGCTTGGCTGTGGCTGTGGATGATGCTGTCGCTGTTGCTATTGCTTTGCCGCAGGGTGGCCACTGCGGATTTTAGCTGAACTGTCGCGGGGTTGTGCTCTGATTGATGTAGGGAACAGTCCTTCTACACGTTTCGGCTTGGCTCTCCTTGTCTTGCCTGTCCTTTTCCATAGACGACTACGTTTGTCGCAGACGACGGTAGACGGTAACGATACTGACCGCGCGACATGCTGCTGCTTTCTATTTTGATGAAAATTCGCGATTGTGTGCGTTCAACCGAAACCGACGGATTTACCATCCATCCCCCTTTACGAAAGACGCATTATCGTCCTGAGTAAATGTCTATAGAATTCAATTTTGCTGACCTGCTTCTTATACTACTCGTAGCTCTTCAATCGTCAACGTATCGACAAGTATAGGGCTTAGGTCAATGTACATCTTTTAAACTAAACAATTCTAAATTCTTATTTGGATTGTATTTATGTATGTAATCACTTAATAATGCAGATGTCTATTTGCTAATCAAGTTCTCATATGTTTCTTCAGGCTGTTGGTATGGTATCCACGTTTTAACTTGCACAGTCCCAATGCGCGCCAAATCGCGTTTTTGTGTTTTACATCGCTGCCGCTATTTTTCCTTGTACTTAGATTGTCTACAAGTAGTCTGTAAAGGACATGACACTTGAACAGGCCCGGCCCTTACCAACAGCCTACAGTCGCAGTGTTGACAATTTTACTCTCTCTATACTGCAGTATGATGAAATAACAAAAACAACAAAGCCTGAATAGAGCGAACGACGTAAGCTGAGAAAAAGTGTCCATTGAAATCAATAGATGTATGTATGAGCATACACACAAGAACGTATGTCTTTGCGCAAATGTGTAGCTACCCCCTGTAAAATTCCCTAAGCGTTGCTAGCCGGTTTATTATGCGCTGAACCCATAAAATTTATAAAAAGGGTATAAAGGGTTTGTGCAAAAGTATGTAACATACAGAAGAAAGTTATCGACCCGATAAGGTATATATATTCTCTATCAGCTTCAACAGCCGTGTCAATGTCCGTCCGTCTGTCTGTATGTATGAACACATCGATCTCGGAGACTACTAACTACTACTTCTAGGTACAGGCGTTAGAAGGTTGTTTGCAAATCGATAGCTCTTCCTTTTTTCGATAAACACATGTAATCGATACCAACAAATCTTGAACTTGGTAAACCCTGGTTTAAAAACTATAGACAACAAATGAAGAGCATTGTCGGAAATAGGTATTTGGAAATTGCACAGTTGTGCACCGATACATACGCAGGGTTCAGAGTATTTTCATAGTCAACATATCTCGATTTGAGCCTTGTGGCAAGTATGTAGCAAAAAGAAAATTTCAGCCCCATCTTGCGGCCTTTTAATAGCTCTCCGATATCAATGAAAATTTAACTTTCTTATTGTTATCGATTGCATATGTATTTCGACTCAACTGTTGATGCTAGTAGATATATGTATATGGAAAACATGTAAGAAGGCTCTCGTCGAGATTCCCCGACTAGGAGATACCCTGAACCCTATACTTAAAGCGCAAAGTCATTGTCTGTATACATCTGTGACTAAACTTCAGTCTTCGATATCTCTGGCGTTTCTCAACACATTCCGTTGAAATTTTCACAGATATATTGTATATAAGAATATATGTACTTTATAGGGTCGGAGATGCTTCCTTCTGCCTGTTACATATTTTTGCACAAAACCATTATAAGAAGTATACAAATTCCAATTACTCCTTTGAACAATTTACAATTATAAAACTAGAAAAAGCTTTGCACGGCTATTTTCTGTTATAACCAGAGGGAAACATCTTTTATTCTTGATGAGCATTAGCCGTCAGTAATTTTAGGTCTCTACCTTGCGCTATTTATACTTAATACTTGATAGCTTCTAAGCTTTGTTTCTGACCTGCATTTATTTCATTGAGTACTTTTATGATTACTAGATCAAGAAGTACTAACTTGAATTTGAATTTTCTTGATCTTTGCTATAACTAATATAAAAAAAAGACTTCGTTCTGACTAACTAACAGACTGGCTCACTCACTAAGACGATGTTTTCGCTCAGCCAAAACCCGTTTAAGCTAAAATTCTGAACTTTTACAATAGTGTCCTTATAGGAATTTCCTAAACTTCGAATAATAAAAAAAAATAAAATATTCATGAAACAGTAATTGTTGAAATGTTTAAAACTAAGTAATAAAAAACTATGTATTAAAACAGTCTGTTTAAAATTTTTCGAATTGCTGCAAATAGAGGTGAATTTTGTATAGGTTTTGAGTTTGTTCAAATTCATATTTTGAATTATCACGTTGTGACCCTTTAAATGAAATTAAAGAGTTCTTTCTGTTTCTCGCGGTAGTGTTGATGGTTCCCTAAATAACGGATAGTATTTAAAGTCAGAAAGAGGTTAAGAAAATGATGTGATTTTAATGATTGCATTGGGTCTGATTTTGTATATTCTTGAGAAGCTTATGCATGATCTTTTCTTGGCTAGTTTTTAGTTAGTCGGTGCAGTTAAAACTAATATTGTTTGGCTCAGGTTTGTATTAACTTTATAACTAACTCATTGGTTTGGTTTTTTTTATACAATTGCAACAATGATGATGAAAAAACGTAACAATAATAGAGATATACAAAAATCTTGTGTGTGTATTTTTGAAGCTGCACTGCATTTGCATTATGTATGTATATATTCACATACTGCAGTTGCATTTGCATCCGCATACACATATGTACATACATATTTCCATTATGTACTCCTAATATATTCACATACTCATACACAGTCTTGGACGTACTGCAATTAGCAGCTGATTGAACTAGCATATATGTATGTATGTATGTATGCTGCTAGCACCTAGCTCCTACTCGTATTCAGCATCGTTCGTCTTGGTAGCAAAGAATATCTTAACAAAGCTCGAGCGAATACATAAGGAGCGGGGGCAAGGCAAGGCGGCAAGCAAAGGATACAAGAAAAACTGCATGTGTCTGCGTTATTTGCATGTGGCTCAGACTCGAATGGACTTTTTGGACTCGGGTGGAAGCAGTGGAAGCAATGGACGGACGCAGTATGCATGTCTTGCCTTACTGCATATAGTTTAATTTTGAGAAAGATTCAGCCGTACGTACGTTGCACGTTGCTAAGAGCATTTTCCATGGCCATTTCTGTCCCTGTCTAACGTATATTGTTCGCTCGCTTGCTCCGCATCCTTGCGATTTGCTCGTTCTCTGTCCAACGCATTGGCGCCAGCATCGGTAGCAAAACTAAGCGTAAGCACGATGTTGTAGAGATGCAGTGCGAGTCAGTCAGTGGTCAGTAGATGGTGGTCAAAAATGCTGCGTCTGCCATGGTCCCTCCGCTGGCTCCTCAATTGTTTCAAATTCTGTGTTTTCTCGACTGCTGCTGCAACGATGGCAACGATGGCAACGACAACGGCAAAGGCAAAGGCAAAGACAAGAGGCAAGAGGCAACGGCAGTGGGAGCATTTAGCTTAGATTGGAAGGACAACTACCAGACTCGGCCTGCACATTTGCCTTCTTCTTACGCGGCATTCTGCCGTCCAGTCCGACATGGCAAACACACACAACCACACGCACGTACAGAGACTCAGGTAACGGTAGCTGACAAAGAGCTCGGACATCGGCTGGCCTCGGAAATGGTGGTAGGTGGTCTATGAGGTGGTGGCAGGGACAGACGCATTAAAACAAAGCAAGCTACGATATGCAAATCATAGCAACAGCAATGAACCGCCCAACATGGACAGCTCTATGGCACAACACGGAATAGAACAAAACGTAAGGAAATGGATTTAGAGGAGGACGAACTGAACTGAATATAACAACTTGCGAGAGCTGCGGTTTTCGTCTGCTCAAATCGCCTTAGCTTACACAACTCCAAGCAAGGCTGTACACAGAGTCCAAAAAAGGACAGCCGTTTGCCTAGCAGTTTTCTACATACATACATATATCGGAGCAGGGTGCTTGACAGGTAGCGACTAACTAAGAGGTCCAGGCCTAGCATACACTTCAAGAGCTGCGCAGAAGGGATTATACACTTTTTAGTTTCTCCTCTCATCTCCTCTCCTCTCCGTCTTCTTCTTTTCTTCTATTTTCTGCATTGCTGCAAATTTTCTACAGTTTACATACGTACACACATGCATACATAGCTTGTAATTCATGAGGGAGTGACAGGTGCGGATCAACTTTCAAATACTAAGAATGATCATCTTTAGTATTTACTAAACTTAAATAAAGCAATTTCTATGTTCATTTTATTGGTTTTTTCTAAAAAAGTATAAAAAGTATTAAAAAAGTATTAAACTACCAAACCATCGATTGATTGTCAACATCTCAAAGCCCCGATAATATCGATAGCGCATCGACTAAAAAGGTCTAAGCGTATGGTATGAAAAGGAGCTATCAGTATTGTTATTTTAAGAGTTATACCTAAGAATTCAATGTGAAAAGTAGTGGTTTCCCAAGAGAGTCCGGTTATATGCTGAAAACCAAACTACATACATATACACAAATATGTATGTGCATACACACACGCATACATATGTATGTATGTATGTATGTCCAAAAGTATATTTGTATGTCGATTTGAGCACGTGGGTTTTAAATCGACGGAGTTAGTGGTGGTGACCAGCGTCCTGCCCCATGAGCCTTCATCTTTCAATTCACGCGAAAATTTCCTTCGCCAGTGTAGCTTAGTAGGTTGGTTGGAGGGGATGATGATGAGGATAGTGGGCGACGGTGACAGCGAGGTTTGGGCGAAAACGAATCGAGTTTAGTTTGAGGACAACGACGAATTCGTAATTGTGCACGCACACACTCACACTCACACATACATATAGACCCACACTAAGCCATTCTACAGATGAGGGGGAGAAAAGGAGCGTTTGGTATCTGGACGACAAATCGGCCGTTGTACGGACCGTGGATGAAGGACATTCCCTGCAGCATCTGGCAAGGAGCTAGAGATATTAGAGAAAGTACGACACTGAGCGGGAGAACGAAAATATAAATTTTCGCCTTGGTGGACAATGGTCGTCAGTCGGTTCGTCTGTTTGTTGGTATTATTGCTTGGTCGGCTGGTCGCCTGGTCGTCCTTTGGTCGGACGGTCGGTATTCAAGCAACGTTGGCGATGAAAATCTGAAATATACACATACGTACATACGTGTATGAGTGTGTGTATGTTCGAATGTTCATATGTATGTATGTATGTACACGTATCCTTACGTGACTTGCGATAAAGCAACTCAAAATTTTCGCTGCAACGAAATTTGCGCTAAGGATGTTCAAATGTGTATGTAAGAATATGTGTGCTGCTACGGATGAACCGACACCCACCTCCGTCGCTCAATCTTCAGTCGGCTGGCTTTTTAGCAACAGGGATGTATACTTCTTGCTGATGATGGTCTGCTTTAGGTAAAGCCTTGTGTGATTATTGCTCCTGTTGCTGTTGCTGTTGCTGGCTTACTCTTCTCCTTGGATGTGTGTGTGAGTGTATGGTTGAATGTGTGTGTACATGCATATGTATCTATATACAAAGTCTTGCATATTTGTCAGATGCAAAAGCTATTCTTAGCGATTGCTCAAAGTGCAGCTCCAACGACACTGTTGTTGTCTTTTTCGTTGTTATTATGGTTGCAGGCAATAGTTATAGTCACTGCCGCTTCTTCTGGCCTTACCAAATTGCATTCGAGTATGTTGCTACAGAAATACATACATACTCTATATAGAACTAAATTGTCTATGATAACTTAAAACCAGTCAAAACATATTTATATACATGAAACAGAAGCGTACAGCAATCTAAGAAATTATCATATTTCCTTAGAAAGAATTCTTCCGGCCGATTGTCTGTTTGTCCGTAAACTGTAAATTGTCCGCTGATAACTTCGGTTAATAGGTTTACGAAACGAAATTTTATCAGTGGACTATAAAATAGTACGAACAAGCATTAATTCTTAGCTCAAAAAAAAAAAAAGAAAAACAAGTCACAAGGCTGTAGCTGAGAAAGCTCGCTAAGAGATACCCTTAACATTATACTTACCACGTAATATCACTTTTTGTGCATATTGGTGACATAACTCCATTCTTAATATCTGTATAACTTAATTTTATTCTATATAGTTTCTTAAACACGTTTCACATTTACAAAATTCATTTTATTTTTATCGATTACTTGAAAAAGCTATCGATAATTTGAAACAAACTGGTATTGCCTTGGGCTAAGGTGAGCTTATGTTCCAAATCAGAAGTCTCTAGCTTTTATATTTTCTACCCTTTTACCCATTTCATGGATTCAGGGAATAAAAACAAGAAAGATGGCTGTAGTCAAGAAAGCTCGACTAGGAGGTACCCTTTACCCTTGAACTTAGGCGTACGGTTCTGCACAACTGCTCTAATGATGACTAAACTTTCAATCTCCAATATCTTCATTGTTTCTAAGTCGATTTCGACGGTTTTCTTAGTTTTTCATTATTATGACTTAAGTTTCATAAACTAATTTCAAGTTTTCCAAATTTTAGATTTTATTGCATTCTATTACATGTGTCATTCAGAAACCCGAAGAGCCGGCAATAATTCGAAACAAACTAGTTTTTTTTTGTATGGTATACTCATTTAAATCGACTATGCTGGTCAAGAATATTTATTCTTTATGGGGTCAGAGATGCTTTCGAGACGAGTCGATATATCCATGTACGTCTGTTCATTATAGGCAGAAATTTTGGAATTTTTGGAAACTTTGTGTTAAGTTTAAAAATGTATGACACAATAATTTTTAACAAAAAAAAAAAAAAGGTTTTATAAAGTTTTCCCCAAAAAAAAACACCCAAACCCCTAAAAAAAAAGAGTAAATTTTTTTTTTTTTTTAAATTTTAAAAAAAAATCGATTAACATTTAAAAAAAAAAATTTTAAACATAAAACTAAAAATAAAATGAAATATGTTTTTCTGAAATTCAAATTTAAATTCAAATGGAACCCCACAAGAAGCAACAGCTTTCAAGTAAAAAGACAATTATCAAAATCGGTTCACCCAGCTAAAAGTTCTGAGGTAACAAACATAAAAAAAGCTCTACGAGGAGATATCCTGAACTGTATACAATACGCGTATACGTATATGCACAAGTTACCGATTTCAAAAGACAAGCTTCTTAAGAGAGCGAATAAAGGTGGGACTAAGAGGGAAAAATCGTTATAGTTTGAACAAAAGATCCGGAAAGGGTTAAGAATGCCATAGTTATAGTAACAAACTTGAAGTAAAAGTTCCATGTATTTCTGATCGGAACAGCAGTGCAATTCTTATTCATTAATTAACAGGCTCGAGGTCATGAATCAAGGAGGTGATTCGAAACAATTTGAAAATTGTTAATGAAGTGTATTAGGCTTGCCAGATAGCGCTATTTCGAATGTTGCCAAACATTCCCATCAGTGACCTTCTGTTTAAAATTATTAAACTCAAACTGATCGTATATGAAACTATAGTATGGGACAGGAGTTGAACCTTGATCGTTTCGTTAATTAGGAAACCTTAGCCATTGACGAAATCCCTCCCAGGCTAATCGCAGTTTTGCATCAACGACTGCATTTTTAACTCTGACCATTTACTCTAAAGCTTTAACTTTTATCAATTTTTATTTATTTATTTATTAGCTTGTGTCAAAACACTAAACCTAGCATAGTTCTACGATCAGAAAGAGATGGAGTTTTATTAGTAAAAGTCTACGACGTAGGATGGTAAGTGATTGTTAGTGTCCCAGTTAAGTCCACTAAGGGCAAAGAGCAAAAATTGTTTTAGTACCGATTCTTTTCTAGCATGGTGAATCCTGTATTTGGGATACCAGATACAAGATCCAAATCCAAGAATAGGACGTACCAGAGACGTATAAAGTGTTTTTGTTATGAAGGGATCGTCAAATTCTTTCGACCAGCGCTTAATGAACAATAAGGTGCTAGACGCTCGATTTACAACGGAAGAGAAATGTTTGTGAAATTTAAGTTTTGGGTCAAAAAGGATACCTAAATTGTCAACCCATTCAATGCGATCCAGTGGGCTACCATCAAAAAATATAGATGTGAAAAGGGTACACGTCGATACAAAGATATGACTTGTTGCAATTAAAATTTAGTAGGTTAGCACGACTACACTTTTGAAAGTTATCTAAATCTATATATAATTTTTGAGCAGACACCAGAGCGGTAGCGGACATGCATAATTTTACACCATCAGCATACATCAGCACACATAATAAGAGTATATTCATAAAAATAAGTGTAATTGGCTTTAATAGTCCAACTTGCCTACGACACAGAGGAGCTTAATGCTCTTCTCCATATTAAGTTTACATTTCTTAAAACACTATTCTTGAAATTTTATTGAAACAAAATATTTTACATGCACCATAGACTTTCTAGATGGTGAATATTTTTTAGTTTTTAGTGTAAGATATATATTTTCATACCATGAACCCAACAGCCGAGTCGATATAGCTACATATGTCCGTTGATCTCAGAGATTGTAAGAGATAGACACTTCAACATATTGCCATATAAAGTGTTTTATACCATAAGCAGAACGAGTTTGATTCAAATTATCGATAGCTTTTCCGGTTTACGATGTAAACATGTAGTGAATTACAATAAATATCTAGAATTCGCTAAATTTGGAAACTGATTTGAAAACCACATAAAACAAGTGAAAACGTTGCAGTCGGACGCAACCGACTGCGGAATACTTTGATACCAGTAAAAGAACGGATGATAAGGAGTCTGCTTGCAAAGGAGTTGGCCGGGTGGTAAACATCGCCAGCTATCATGTTCCTAAATTTTGTGACTTTAGCTCAAAAACTGTGGAAGATATCTGAACTTCCAAATTTAAATGGTGGGTGGAAGAGGTGGGTGTGGCATTAAAATTTTTGAATCAAATGTTTTTAACTGTCACCATCTATATTCATACCAAGTTTGGTGGCGCTAGCTCAAAAACTGTTAGAGATATAGCCTATTCCGATTTTATAAGGCGAGTGGCTTTGGTGGGCGTGGCATCCAAAATTTTGATGCAGATCTTTGGTAGATGTTGCCCTCTATCTTTCTACCGAATTTAGGGGCTCTAGCTTAAAAACTGTAAGAGATATCGAAATTTCCGATTTTGAATGGTGTGCGGCAGAGGTGGGCGTGGCATCCAAATTTTTGATGCAGATCTTTTGTAGATGTCACCATATATCTTCCTACCAAATTTGGTGACTCTAGTTCAAAAAATGTGGAAGATACACACATAACCGATTTAACAACGGCGGGGGTAGGGGGCGGAAGATGTGGGCGTGGCATCCAAATTTTTGATGCAGTTTGTTGGAAAACTTCACTACCTTTCTTGACACAAAATTTGGTGGCTCTAGCCCAAAAAATGTGAAAACTATAGGCGTTTCCAATTTCAAGGAGCAGGGAGGATGTTGGCGGATGGAGTTGGCGTGGCATCCAAAATTTTCATGCAGTTTTTTCAGGAATGTGACTAGCTATCTTCGTGCAAAATTTGGTAACTCTAGCTGCAGGAATGTGAGAAATATATGGTTTTATCGGTTTTTAGTTATCGAATTTATCGATTTCCCAGCCTCCTAGTAGGCGTGGCAACCCAATCTTGACACTTTATCTGTCTCGCTTATAGACAAACATAAGTGCAAAGTCTCAAGTCTCTAGCTTTACAGGTGTCGAAAAAAATTGCGTTCATACGGATGGACAGACGGACGGACACCATGACGGACATTGCACAAAACCAATATACTATGAGACCTTCGGTATCAAAGTATAAAAAGAAACACCAAAGATAAGTATTGGGTAGAATTGGCATGACCGTACTCCTAAGCTCAAGGGTTAAGGGTGTCTGCAAGTCAAGCTTTTTTGACAACAGCCTTCTTACTTGCTTTTTTGTTTTTTGTATATATTTTTGAGTATTGGCAAGTGTATGGTCAGCTCAAGAGCCTATTTCTAATGAAGCTTTCTCTGATTATCGCACAAAGTTAATTTTGCACAAAAGTTTAAGAAGCTGCAACATGCGTTAAAAACTTGACAAAAGTAGCTGTACATCCCGACAAAGGCAAATATGAAAACAAAGGAAAACAAGAAAGAAAGCTTTGGTTGAGGAATCTCGACTAGGAGATACCCTGCACCCAATACTGACAAAACTTTCTCAACCAATGTCGATTAAACTTCACAAATTTGAAAGCGTTTCATATTTTCCAAGCTTTTATTGTCGCAAAATCATCAAGACTGAGAACCGGATATACTAAACATAACTTTATAATGGTGCTGATTATGAACATATATTCTTCTGCCTGTTACCTACTAACCATCATAGCCTTTTTGACCATTTCAGAGGACGGGGTATAAAAACAAAAATTTTGACTTAAGCTAACACCAAAGGCAATAAGAGCAAGAACACCGCGATAAATTTAACAAGAGGACAAAATGAGAAATAGGAAAACAATAATAACGGACAATGCAACCCCATTCCCGACCCATCAATTGATGTTCATACTATATGTACATATAGGGCTATACTTGGGTGAGCTAAAACCTTAGTTAACACCTCGGCTGTTTTGTCATCTGACATCCGCGTTCATATTTCGCAGTAAAGTGGACTTCACCCCGCAACGCTGGTCTCAGCGTCAATAAATGGCTTCTTTCCCTTTCCGTTTCTCGCCGTATGTGGTGGTTTTCTTGTGATATTTCTACATGACTTGTACCGTCAACGACACATAGAAATGTATTTATGCACGCTAAAAAAAGGGCCAAGACATTGTATCACAACTGTCCACCAACCCTGCATCCCGCCAACAACTTTAAAAACAGAAATACATACACAAACTCACACTCACACTCACAGTACGCAGCATTTGATTTCGCTCGTATTTGCAGCGGTTCGGTTTCGCTTTGCTCGACCAACGGCCCATCTATCTGACCGAAACAAAAAACTAGAAATACATATTTACTTCAATGCACAAACCCACACAGGCACTTACTTGTACATACATACATAGGCTAAAGACATGCACGTACACAAAAACTTTTAGATACGTATATGTATATGTACATACACATCCGCATAGAGCAAGATTTGAATATATGACCAGAAGAAAGTAGGCCTGCTGCTGCCGCCAAAAAGGATGTGCTCCCCCCCACCCCCCACCGACCGGCCAACCGCACGAACATTGCGTCGTCGTGGATGGCTATGTGTGTGTGTCTGAATTTCGTGAAAATATGTGTGTGTGTAGTGTGCGTGTGCGTGTATTTCGTTATTGTCCAGTCCGTCCCTGAGCACGGCAGCGAGAGCACGCTACGTCTTCGGTGCCGTCTTGGCCGTTATTAATCATTGTACATTTGGCTGTCACCGTAAACGGCCGCGAATACACTTACAGCGACAAAACGGGTAGAGAGCAAGAGTACGCTGAGCGACAACGTCCGCAAGAGACACTATACACACACACACTCGCAGAGAAGGCGAAGCGTTAAGAAACAGAATAACGACAACAAAACTGACCATACGAGTGTAAACAAACTCATGCACGTGTACTCGTTCGCTCGCTCACTCACACAGCAGCCGATACGGACACTCACGCACATACACATACACATACACATACACATACTGCAGTCGCCGTGCTCTGGAGAAAATTCTCGTGGTGCGGAAATTCGCCGCGATGAAATAAAAATTCGCTCACGATTTCTGCGCTCGCTGACTCGCGGTAGTTTGTCGCCGGGCGCTTGTTGTTTCGGTTCGCAGGATACTGGTGAACGGCAAAGCGGTCATATCCTTTCGATAGCCGGTCGATCAAACACGGTGTGTGCTGTCGCGGCTTATTTTCGCGATTCTATTTGACATTCTCAGCTAATTCAAATACTTTGGAATATATCACTCCCAGAAAATGAGTGAAATAATTTAGATAACATAGAACAAAGTGTTGTGCTTCCAGTTTTTAAAAATAAATTCATTATATTTAAAAAAAATATTGGTTTATGAAAATACAAATAAAAACAACAAGTTTTCCAAGTGATTTATGCAAACATTACTGGTTTTATCCCATTATTAATGCCATAACACAGTAAAAATAAGATATTTGTGCTTCTTAACGCAAATCGCAAAACAAAACGAGTTTCGTTGGTGTCAAAAACATTTTTTTGCTCAAGTGTCAGAAAAAGGTTTGTATAATTATTGTGGTTATCTTAAATTCCAAATATTTAACCTATGAAATGTTTAAAAAAAAACCACAAACATTAGGAAGTGTACAATTCACATGTATTTAATTATTTACTACAATAGTAAAGTTTTTTCCAAAATACTGATTGGTGTTATAATGGTGAAGGTTTCTATTTAGTGAAAAAGTATTGCATAAAATGTATCAGAATTATGTTTCATTAGTTTCAAATTCAAGAATCGAGCGTGGTATAAAACAGCAGGTCAAGGCTGTATAGCCGAAGGATCAATGTCCTTTCATAAATCTTTAAATCAAATAAAGGTTATTGATTCAAAAGTAAGGTTGCCTTGAAACAAGGACTCCAACGACGAGATGCCCCGTACCAATATTTATATTCATATTAACATATTTACATTTGTACATTTATATGAATGTGCTTGTTACTACCTGTTTAATTATCATAACAATAATATGAATAAAGACAGGTCACCTTTTTTCAAAATTTAGTCGTTATACTCGTATTGCACAAAAGGGTTGCTTACTGAAGTCAATTTACTTAAGTGAATTTTCCGCCAAACAATGTGTCTTTGCTTTGTTTAAACTTGTTTTAGTTTATATAGTAAATCAAAGTAATTTAGAGCTGCAACAAATGATGAAGAAGATTTCTTTTTTATACTTTCGCTAACATCAGCCAACAGCGAGTTCGACAGACTTGGCTTTATCGACCGAGCTGTTGCTTCTTTTTCATATCTAATACCCAAAAAGGTGAATTTATTTGGATCTTTTCCATTCAAAGATCTAAGTGATATACATATGTTCTATTATCAAAAGCTCACCTTACTAACCTTAATGTAGTTTATTATAATATACTAAGTTTCATTTTAAATGCAGGTGGTCGAAAAATTATTATCATGTAGTAGGTGAATGAAAGATTAGTAGTTATAATAACAACTTATAAGGGAGTCCTATTTTATGTAGTTTTCTATTTCAACAGATATCCCATTAATTTTTCTTCTTTGAAATACTTATTTTTACCGTTGATATGACTTTATATTTCATTATTCGATTGAACGAACATTCTAAAACTCAAATATTTCGCTTTCTTCTGACGTTCAATCCAATCCAAAATGCATATTATGGCAAAGTAATTTATATGCAGAAAGAAAATGTTTCAGGTGAAAGGTTAAAATTAACTACTAAGAAATAATAGTAAACATTATAACAAAATTAAACAATTAGGACTGGTATATAGAGCGCTTTCCGCGCTAAGATAGAACAGGAAAAAATCAATCTCACTTTGATATTAACATTGATTATAGTGTAAACACCTCTAAAAAAAAGTGTGCTTTGAACTGTTCAGTCGAAAAGAAAAACAAATATTCATAAAATAAATGAATCTATTTGATTAACACAATTAATAAAACTTAAAGAAATAATCCAAGCAATTTGTTCAACACTTCAATTTGAGACTCTCAACAGGTGCCTTTTGCTACTTGCACAAACAACCGTTAGTACATATAGTATGTACCAATGGTAACAGACAAAACAAACTTTTTTTTATTTGGTATGACTTTTGAAGCCATTTTATTCATTTTTATATTAACCCAAATAGAGATGGACCCCACAGACATGAAGGAAAAAAAAAATTGATATCTCAAAGTAGTATTGTCCTTACCACTTGCACGTAAATACATACTTACATACACACATTCTTCATATGTATTAGTAATACTCTCCGAGTAGTTTCTGTCGTTGACCTGCATTTAGCAGACTGTGCTGTGTCCTGTGTCCTGTCTTGTCCTGTCTGCTACTTTCTACAATCCCAGTCTAAGTCAGTGTCTGAATGAGTTCGATACGAGGCCAGAGCGACGATAAAAATAGTAAATACAATAAAAATTATAATTGTATATAGGAAAATCGCAAGCTTACTCACACACACACACACACACATAGTGTATAAATAATGGCCGGCCGGCCCGCCATTACAGTGTGTGTGTGTGTGTGTGTGTAAGAAACTTTAGTGTTTACGTATGTAACGAAGTGTGTGTGTTCTGCAACAGCACCAGACACATTCACAGACGAACTCGGGCACACATGGACAAACTTGCTGTAATTCTTTTATACATACTACATACAACATATACATATATATATTTCTTTCATCTTTTTCTGTTGTTACCAGTTTCCTTTTATTTTTTCTTGCTTTTTAATACTCTGTCCCAGTTCGTTTCGTGAAAAGTTTAATGGCACGATGGGATTGGACTCGTCCGGACTCCGGACGGACACTGCTCGAAAGAGAAAGTAAAAATTCTTTTGCTTTAGCTTTTGCTATGGCTACTGAATAGTAAAAGACCTTGCAATTTTTATACAGTTGTAAAAGTTGTATTCAATATGTGTTTGGTGGCATGTGGGCTATACAGCCGACACAGTTATTTGCCACTCCATTGGTTATGAGCGTCTATGGTGTGTCTGAAAATGCGATTCACACAGATATGCGCACACAAATGTACATATGCCCATGTGTGTATGTATGTATGAGTCACACGCATACCCACATCAGTGTGTTGTTCAAATGAAGGTTAAGGGCATAAGCATGTACTCATAAGTATGTACATACAAACATGCATCCTTATGTATGTAAGCATGTATTAATGGCCACAAGTCGCTAATAAAATTAATCCCGTCAAACGAATAAAAACCATTCACAGCAGAATACCAGTAAATGCATGCATATATTTATGTACATATGTATGTATTTATGAATTAACAAACATTATCCTTTTTTTTAATATGAACACAATCATAAATAAATATTTTCAAATTCATAAATAACAAAAAATCAGGAATAACCTAAAAGGTTGCAAACTTAGCTAAATATAAAATTGCAATTTCATCCTTTATACCAATATACATAAATATATTTAAATAAAAGTGATGCCAACTTATTACACATAAGTAAGGCGGCAAACATGACAAACAAGCACAACAACTTTTTTGGCAGCACACTAATTGTTACTCTTTGACTCCTTTTCTCGCTCTTAGGAAAAGGTTCTCTTTGCTTGCCAACTCTTCACACACTCTTACTGGTTTTGCACACAAACAAACACACACACTATCGCAAGCAGAAGTCATGGGCCGTCTTACTTCTCAAACTTTTGTTTTACATACCTACGAGATGTTGTGTGTGCCTGTGTGCACGCCTCTATGTGTGTGTGTGTTGTGTGTGTGTGTGTGTGTGTGTACTCTCAAAAGAAAGAAATCATGTGTCAGTCATGCGCAAAACGTGTTTTTCATTTTAAAATCGCGTGTCCCGCTCCTTCAAACGGCAAACAGCGGCGGCGGCCAAGAAAGCTCCTTTGCATGCCTCGCACTTGATAACTGAGACGGAGGCGGAGCATATTGTCATTCGCTGCTCTGCTCCCAAGATACCGACGCGACGGCCTGCCATCATCTCGAGTCTAACCTAGAATAACCACTTAAGGCTTGGATTGCAGAAAGGAGGCTTCAGCCCCAGACCTGGCTTGGACGGGCTCTTCTCATTCCCAACAGCTTGCTGTTGTTGTTGTTCTTTGAATGCACCTGCTGTTGTTGCTGTCGCAATTTTTGGAAGGGGCAGCGCAACAGGCTGTAACTGATTGAGCATGGATGGGGTCAGTGCTACTGCATGGGGATGGTTGGTTTGTTGTTGTAAGCGAGTGCTGCCCACGAGAAGCTCGATGTGTTGTCGTTGTCGTTTTCGCTCCGAATGTACGAAGGCAGGTAAACAAGCTATAAATCGTGGGTCTCGTGCGCTCGGCTCCGACTCGTGTAGCCCTGTAGCCGATGACGACGGTGACGACGGTGACGTTGGCGAATGGCTTGTTCTTGTTGCTTATTCGTAGATTCTCGCGACTGCAATTTGGAGCAGGCGCGAACGCAACGCACCAATTAGCATATTCCATTGTCTCTATGTGTGTGTGTGCTTGTGTGTTTGTGTAGATGTGTCCCAGCCCTTTTGATTTTTGGCATTCCTGCGACCTCGCCGACGTCGTCACCATCGTGCGACGAGTATTTAGTGGCATGGGGCGTGCCACAGCTCATTTCGCCGTTTCAAATACAGCGCGATATAGTCGTGTGAGAATATTTGATTTCTGTCCTTGTATGTATGTTTGTGTGAGCACTCAACTTTGTATGTATGTATATTATATATTTGGGAGTGGGTGTATGTGTGTGTGTGTGTGTGTGTGTGTGCGGTTTATTTACATCTACCTCGCGAGCTGTCCGTAAAACTTTAAAGCGCGACGCGATTTTATTGGAGCTTCGTACGAAGCTTTTGCTTTTGCCTTTGCCTTTGCTTTTGCCTTGATGCCACAACAACCCCAGTAAAAAGTACATGGCGCGCGCATAGAACATTTTCCATATGTATATATGTACATACACACGTAGTATATATACTTGGCTGACGAATGGAAACGCATTATTTTGGTTATGTGCTGCATTCATTATATGCGTACGGTGGGATGCGTGTGCATCTTAAGTGTGTCACAGCCACTGTAATTAATTTCAACTCTTTCTTCCTTTTCCATTTTTCTTGCAGAAGCCAAACTGTTTGATAACGGCTTGAAGTTGGATATTTCCAGCTATTCTCACATGAACATACGCATGGGCACGAAGGGCAAGCGTCCATTGCGTAGCTTGACCCCTCGGGACAAAATCCATGCGATACAGCGCATCCACGATGGCGAATCTAAAGCATCGGTGGCCAGGGACATAGGTGTGCCCGAGTCGACTCTGCGTGGCTGGTGCAAGAACGAGGACAAGCTGCGCTTCATGTCCCGCCAATCGGCAGCTGACAAGATGTGCGCCGATGCATTAGTGGATAAGCTAGATGGGTCGGCGGGTCTGTTGGGGCCGCCCGAAAAGCGTCAACGCTTGGACAACAACCTGCCGCTCAATTTCTCCAATAAAATGAACTTTGATGAACTTGCCTTCAAGCGATCGCCGCTAAACGGCTTGGACTACAGTACAAACAAAAGCCTATCAGACATGAACTACAACGGACTGCCCGTTGATTACGTTGGATTTAGCGGAGCGATCAAAAACAAGGTCTTCGGTGCAGACATATCTAGGTCGGGTCCCACTGATCCATCCCTCAATGCCATAAGTCCCCTTTCGAGCCTCACACATTTGTCTGGTCTCAGCGGCATCTCTCAATCCCCGCTAGCCATCAGTTTCAATGAGCTGACCTCCAACTTGAACCTGTTGGCTCAGCTCAACCCCGGCTTGGCGGCCATGTCCGGACTAAACAGCTTTGCAGCCCAAGCCAACACATTGCGCAACACAAAACCAAATGGTCAAACGCAGCAGCAGCAGCCAGGTCCAGGTCAGAGTCCGCGCAGCGAAAACGGTGATCGGGATCGAGATCGAGATCAAAATCGAGATCGGACTCCAGGGCTGACCGTTAAAAACTGGGCGAAACAAAAGCCTTGCGGTACCACATCAACAAGTGGAGTGGACTGTGACACAAGCGCCGGTAGCGCAAAGAGCCCAGGTCCTTCGCTGGCACCCTTGCTTGTGGGATGTGTGCCGCCCCTGTCGGGTCTACCCGATGATCCGCTACTCTACTGGCTCAAATCGCAGCAAGCAATGCTGGGACTCAACAGTCTTTACCCACCGCCATCTGCGATAGGGGTCACAAGTCCGCCAATTCGCTCCTCGACGCCACAGCAGATGAATCAGTATCCCAACACGCCACCCATTCAAACAGCTCCCTTGGCACCTTCATCGCCGGCCCCTGGCAGTCTAGATGAGAAGCACTCGGCGTGGTATAACTGGTGCAAGGCGTTTGGAGCTAGCCTCCATTCCCTGAATCCGAATGCAGCTACATTGGCGGCCCTCCAAGCGAACTCCCTACAGCATCAAGCCTCATCGACGACCGCAGAAGCCACAAATATTGATATCGATATCGCTAAACAGCCTTATGACAACATTTTGTATTCCCAGCTAACAAAAGAGACCGAATCGCCATCGGTGCGAAGCCTATCGTCTTCTAACGACCAAAATCAAATTGATCATATTGACACTGCCACTGATCCAGAGGCAGAACATGAACCAGAAGCTGAAGCTGACGGTGACGGTGAAGCTGAGTCTGAAGCTCACAGCAAACCTGAGGACTTGTCAGCGAAATCGGTGAAATCGGCTAGCTGCACCCCAAGTCCAATTTTGGCCGAATACCCAAATCCCGTCACAAACAGTCGTGAGCACAGTCCAGAGCTTAGTCAGTCAGCAACGAACCGAACCGAAAACTGCAAGAATGTTTTGGGTAATATTATCTACAAAATCGGTGGCAACAACCCTACAACAACTATTAACCCCGAATTGGGCTGTGATTCAGAGACGAGCTTCAACAGTGATACTCAGCATCACAATAACAATGATGTTAGTGCAAGTAACAACAATAATAATAACAGCAACAACAACAACAATAATTCGAATAAGACAGACGAGGAAGAAAGAGCCAGATACGCGGACTGCGGCACGGATATCGAAGAGGTAGCAGCCATAAGACACGGCGAGAAGTTTCTGCAGTGGCTAGAAAACTGCAGCAATCCACGCGTCACAGCCGTGCAACTGATGCAACTGAGATTTCTGATCGCAGCAATCAAGTCCAGCAGCGATACACAAGCGGTTAGTAGGTTCGCTGAGAACAGCGTCGATGAAAACGAGGACACAGCCCATGAGGATGCAAGTAGAAACAAGACGCGTCGCCGCAAATAGGACAAGCCGAAGTTGGCACCTTTGGAGCCAGCCACGGATAATGACAAAATGGTGATTGAAATCGATAACGAAGACTTGACGTGGATGCAATCCAGGGTAGACCATGGACGCACTATCAGCATTGAGCAGCAGCCGTATGCGCCAGCCGTTTATCAATCCTCGGCAACTTTGCTCAGCTCGCTAATGTTTCCGCCCTACGAATTTGTACACTGTGACCTCGATGATGACCCAGATGACTGTCAAATTACGGGCGAGTACCAACAGTCCGATGAACTCAGTTCGAATACTGATGAAAGTGTACAGAATGACTTAGAATAAATAATTTCTTCCAATTCAATATATCAATGTATATGAATGTATGTTTTAATTCTAGTGTAAGCTGGTCGTACATTTCACACAATAATACAATTTTGTTAAGCTTAGAATCAAGTATTTTATTTCTGGTTACTACTCGTGATGCAGTACAATATTTAATATTCAAGAAAATTCTAATATTTGTAAATAAATAATAATTACTCCATGTACCATTTTTAATAGGTTTACCTTTTTCCTGATCAAATGTACTTTTATGTTCAATTTTGTATACAGACTAGAAAAATGTTTATTTGATTTTGAGTTAGAACAGACGATATAATATGGATTTGCTATTATATAGTTTTTATTAATAACTAAACCACATATGAAATTACTAAATAGCAACATTTGCTCATAAGAATTTTACCAATTTAATATCAGTAATATATAAAAATAAAATCTATTTATAATTGTAGACGTATTAATTTTGAATACTTGTTTAATAAAACATTCGAATTAGACAATTTTTTATAAACAAAATATGTGACTTAAATTTGTGGATGATAAACAGAGTAAGCCCTATACAATCATATTACAGGTTTGTTTTATAGGGGAATGACTATATTAGTGATAGAATTAAGTATAACAATTTGTGCTAATATATATTCGACTCTTTTAAGATTTTATTCATGATCTGCATCGACACTATAGTCGAGTTTGCCTTATCCGTCTGCCTGTTCATTCGACCGTCTTTGTGTATATAATCAACGATTTAAGATACAACGAATAACCCGAGCAGTACAGGTTGCTTTAAAACATCGATAGCGCTTCCCGTTTTCAATACTGTGTTTATTGACAAACATAAAATATTAAAATACTAAGTCTTTTATTCTTTCACCCTGTTTTACATGTTATCGATATCAAAAACAAGTAAGAAGGCTCTAGTCAAGATTTCCCGACTAGGATATACCTCGAACCCAATACTTAACGCGTATAGTCATTGTCTGTATGCATCTGTGACCTAAACTTCAATTTTCGACATCTCTGGTGTTTCTCAACCGATTTCGATGAAATTTTCAGAAAAGTTCTATCGTTACCCATTATTTCAATCACCATTTTTACATTTTCCAAATTCGAGATTTTTTTGTAATCGATAGCATGTGTATATCGGAAACCAGAAAAGTTATCGATAATTTGAAACAAACTTGTTCTGCTTATGGTATAGGAGAACTTATATTCAAAATCTGAAGTCTCTAGCTCTTGTAGTCTCTGAGATCGACGCGTTCATACAGACGGACAGACAGACGGACATGGCTATATCGACTCGACTGTTGATGCTGATCAAGAATGTATATACTTGATAGGGTCGGAGATGCTTCCTTCTGCCTGTTAAATACTTTTGCACAAAACCATTATACCCCTTTTACCCATTTCATGGGTTCGGGGTATAACAAGAAGACTTTGCAAGTGTATTTAATGTTAAGCTTGATTTTTTAAGGATATACAGATAACTAGAAGAAATCTTTACAAATGGATTTCAATTTAGCCTTAAGAACAGTTGTCACCTGCCTAGTTTCAAAATTATGTTAACTTGTTTTAGTAAAATTCTTGCCTTACTTTTCCCCCCACTGATGAGGCACAAATTAGTTAAAAGTCATAATTTATTACATATATGTATGCATATTATATACTACTAGATGACCCGGGCAGACGTTGTTCTGCCACGCAACAAAACAATTTTCTTAACTAATTGTGGCTCATTTATAGCGGTAATTCAGTTTATCCATCTCTAAAATTATTGTTAAAAATTGCCATTTTAAATGTAAATACTCTTCCCTACATGTGTACAATAAGTTCTCCAAGGCAAAACAATCAGAAAGTAGCAAATTTATTTATTTATTTTTTTGTTGCAAATTACGCGAAATTTGGTCAGTGCCGCGCACCTGTCATAACGAATGTCGTTTCTTATATATTTAAAAGTCAAATTATCGAAAATTTAAACTAATTATTTACCAAGTTTCAACTGAGTCGATTTATTACTTAGCATAGCTCCCATACAAAAATAGATTAACCAATCGAATTCAAAACAATCCTACACTCTTAGTTGGAGCCAACCACACATGCTTTAAAATTTTCATTAAAATCGGTAAGTTAGTTTCAGAGATTAAAAAATAGATGCTGACCGATTTCTCAGACATACCCGATTTGCACACAAAATTTTATAAGACGTTTGGCAACAAACACTGCGACACGAGAATTTTATATATGGGCATTTCCACAGCAAAAAGTCTATAAAAGTTTGTTGTTTTACCATATATGTATAGGGAATCGATTATATTTAACTAGAATTAACAAACATTGCATTTATTTATAATTATTTATTCAAACGCAAAGGCGATAAAGTGCCAAATTTCTGTTTTTTTACACGATTTTTTATGATAAATGTTCGTAATGAGAGACATAATGCATAACGCGGCAGAGGTGGGCGTGGCATTAAAATTGTTGATGAAGATCTTTTGTATATGTCACTATCTATCTTCCTACCAAATTTTGTGGCTCTAGCTCAAAAACTGTAAGAGATAAACTAATTTCAGATTTGAAGGAAAAAAGTATCGCGTGCGACAAGTAGTAGCGAACTTGATGAACTTGAATGAAACCAAAAACAATATAAACATACATTATTGCTTAACATTTAAAAAAAAATTTGCAATAAAATATTCCTTCAGGTTTCGCTAAAATCTGTGTTTGAACTGTTCGGCTTCAAAGCGACTTCAATGGTTTTTTGTAATTAATTCAAAAACGAACACTCGCATAAAAATCTATTTGTACAAATAATGTAGCTATAAGTTTCGCCTTTTGTCAAAATAAAAATTTTGTCGATAAATGGTTTTTTTCCACTTTGAATGCGTACGAATGTCGCATTCGACACTATGGAAATGCCCATATATATAGATTTAAAGTTGTCCAAGGCTTGGGGAACGCAGAAACAAAACCCCAATCCGACCAGATAATAATTCTTAGTAAATTGGAAAAATTCTGAAAGTAAAATACTAGGGGTGGTGATAGGAGCAATTTTGCTACATTTAGATAATTAAACCCAAAATATAAAACTAGGACAAAACGACTGTCAACTAAAATGTATAATGCTGATAGCTCTATATGAGATTGCTTAAAAATTCCTTCTTACGACTGCGATAATACTATATTATAACCCATGAAGAGGACGTGTCAAAATCCGTACAATAAACAAATTCTTGATTAGCGTGTTGTTGCAACGAAAAAAACACCATAAAACGTTGACGTCAGAAACAATCGTTAACTTCCTACCAAATACGGTGACTCTATCTTTAAATTGTCAAAGATTCAAAATTTTCAAGACGGCTGGGCGGCTGGTGAGGCGAAAAGAGTGGGCATAGCTCAAAAATGTTGTGTTATTTTTTGAGATTGCCAATACCTTTTGGGGCGGGAGTCTGCAGGGGTAGGCGAGGCACCAACATTTTTGAGACGGTTTTTTTAGGGACGTGACACGCTATCTTCTTGGCACATTTTTTTTAACTCTAACTGTAAGAATGTGGGAAATGTATGGTTTTAATCGATTAAATCGATTGTGGAAAATATGTGTAAAGGATGGTATTGTTGGTTAAAATAAGCTTTAGATAAGCCCCAAAGACATTTTCACTACAGCTTCAATATCATTTGTCCACAAAATAACCCTCTGTGAATCGGCTCACCAATTTATACCAATACATTTTTCCAACTTCTTGCGTTTGTAAATTATTGGTTAAAACGTGAAACTGAAAAAGTTGACATCTTCGAAAGCTTCCAGCTTTTGAATTATGTTATTTGAGATATAAGCAACATTTTGCGGTATCGCACTAGTCGCTAGGACATTTCTTAGCTTTGTAGCAATGCTGAAAGGATCACAACTGCTTGCGCAGATCAACTTGTTGGCACAATATTAGGTCAAAACACATCGTTGACGACTTTTATTCGCCTTATCTTAATAGTTTTTAGTAATTTGTATTATTTTAATTGAAAAACTAATTTTTTTTATGATTTCGTCCTTTTTCGTCTTTGCCGCGCATTTTACGACCAATTTCAGAAAAAGTTTTGGCCTATTTAAACCTCAATGATTAAAACATAGCAAATAATTAGTAAAATATGTCTCTCTTATTGCTTTCGGTGATTTTGAGCACTTTTTTAACAACAAAAGTAATAAACAAGTGAAAACGTTGCAGTCGGACGCAACCGACTGCGGAATTTGATACCAGTAAAAGAATGAATGGTAAGAAGTCTGCTTACAAAGGAGTGGGCCGGGTGGAAAACATCGCCAGTTATTATGTTACCAAATTTGGTGCGGCAGGTGTGGGCGTGGCATCCAAATTTTTGATGCAGTTTTTTTTTTGGAAAACTTCATTATCTATATAGACACAAAATTTGGTGGCTCTAGCCCAAAAACTGTGAAAACTATAGGCCTTTCCAATTTCAAGGATCAGGGAGAATGGGGGCGGAAGGAGTGCAGTTTTTGGTAATTCTAGCTGTAAGAATGTGAGAAATATATGGTTTTGTCGGTTTTTAGTAATCGATTTTTATCGATTTCCCAGCCCCTATTAAGCGTGGCCACCCCAATCTTGACACTTTATCTGACCCGTCTATAGACAAACATAATTGCAAAGTCTTAGCTTAACGGATGTCAAAAAAAGTTGCGTTCATTGGGACAGACGGACGGACAGACACCATGACGGACATTGTACAAAACCAATATACTATGATACTTTCAGTATCAAAGTATAAAAATGTATCGGTACGAATATCTGGACAAAGACATACCTTTTGTTTTGGGCACACATCCAGCTGTTCATAAAAAATAGTTATTTGAAAAAATTCAAACATTAAACGATTTTTTTTTTTTTTTTGCCTGTTAGTTAAAGTAGCTTGGTGGTTCTACTTCAAAGTTCGCATCTGTAAGTTTATATTTCCCACTCATCTTCGAGGCGTTTTTGGCCTTCAATTTTTTCAAAGCCAAACGGTGTCAGAATTTGCGTATGTTCGAAATTTCTTTAACAGAGTACAAAACACATTATACAATTACATCTTTTTAAGCCGTAATTCTTAGCTGTAGTCATTTAAGAGCTTAATGGGATTGATTTACAACCGTAATGGGCTCGATGTTGAATTGTTCTGTACAAAAAATGTGAGTTCGAAAAAATTTGGATATTAGTATTTTTGTGTACTTGAAGTCCAAGTATGACAATAATTGAGTTTTAATCACCGAAAATACTAACAGCTCTTATCGCAGGTAGATCTTTCTTAAAAGCTACCAATCATACTCTTATTTCAGAAAAAAAAGAAATCGATTGAGATTAGCTCTACCATGACAGGATTTGATTAGAAATTGATCTAGTTTCAAAAACATTACGATTGCACTAAGTTGTAGTGTAAAATGAACATGATTTGAATAATTTTATTCCTGATTTTTATGTTTTTATAAAAAAAGAAACGAAAAGATATGCCATAGACATAAAGCAATTCATTTTGATTCACGGCGCGGCTCATGTACGTAAATTACTGAGGCCCAACACGGTTATTTTTAAGAGGAATGGCACGGCTCGGACCAACATTGGTGCTTTTAACAAAAAAAAATTGGAATCCAGCAATTTAATTTATTTCATTTTTAATATTTTATTTATATAAAATTTATATCTAAGCAGAAGCAATATAAAAACTAAAGCTCTCCAGCAGCTTGTCTTAAGTGACTATTATATAAAAATAATATTAAAACTAACTAATTTTACATAACTTACTACTCTGATCAAATTGAATGGTGAATGTTTTAAATAAACATCCAGATTTTTTGCAATCGAATAGGTTATTTTAACACTACCAATCACTGAAGCAAAGAATCTAACGAAGTGTTAAAACAATATCAATAACAGTTTTTACATATTTGACAATCCAAGTAATAAATCATTAGCTGTTTTCTTATTTAGGTGAATTATTGACTGATAAGTTTTGGAACACCTTTCAACAGATACGACAGAAAACGTAGCAACCAGATCCGATGCCGGTTCTCTTTTGACTGTCATTGCATTTATATGCTTCCTTCGATTCTGGAATGACATTCTTGTAAAAGTTAATCACGAGCAGGAAAAAAAGAATATGTCTGCCAACCTGATAAGATGGACAAAGAGATTTCATCGAGACGGCAAAAGGCTGCAAAATTCCATCCGTGCGTCGAATAAAGATGCAGAAGCTTAAACTTCTCAAATTTTTAAAAACCTTTAGTTTTGACACTTCCGTAACTAATATATGTAACTTTAATGCTGAGGATATTTTTAACTGTGGGCATCATGTGTTTGACCATGTGGTTGTCGACTCTGCTGCTCAGAAAGCTCGTACAATTGATAATAATTATATGTCAGAATTAAACACCCAGTAACGAGATTTATATTATTTTTAAATAAATACAACCAAATACACATTTGTATTATTTTTTTGTTTTTCATTCCATTTTATTTCGTAGGGCTGGCAAGTTTTCTTTCCGTCCTGGTCAATAAGATAAGGAAGAATTTTGGTTTTACGTTAAGGCTTAGAAGAAATTGAAGGAATGCATATTATCATGTTTTATTCCCCGATTTCACTACGCTGCATATGCTGCGTGAGAATAGTGCAGGTGATCCCAATATGAAGTTCTGCATTCACTTTAGAAAATCTGATAGAATCCCGCTTATTGCTTGGTTAAGTTTCATTTGTATTTGTTTTTTGTTTCTGTGTGCTTACGACTTTCAAAAGTAAACAAGTAAGAAGGCTCTAGTCGAGATTTCCCGACTAGGAGATACCCCGAACCCTGTACATAACGCGTACAGTCATTGTCTGTATGCATCTGTGACTAAACTTCAATCTTCGATATCTCTGGTGTTTCTTTACAGATTTTGATGAAATTTTCCGAAAGTTATATCGTTACCCATTATTTCAACCCCCATTTTTACATTTTCCAAATTCGAGAAATTTTTGTAATCGATTCTATGTGTATATCGAAAACGAAAATAGTTATCGAAAATCGGAAACAAACTTGTACTGCCTAGGACTTAGATGAGCTTATGTTCAAAATCTGAAGTCTCTAGCTCTTATAGTCTCTGAGATCTACGCGTTCATACATACAGACGGACGGACGGACAGACGGACATGGCTATATCGACTCGGCTGCTGATGCTGATCAAGAATATATATTCTTTATAGGGTAGGAGATGCTTCCTTCTGCCTGTTACATACTTTTGCACAAAAACATTATACCCCTTTTACCCATTTCATGGGTTCGGGGTATAAAAACAAAAATCAGGGTATCTCCTATTCAAGATTTCTTGACTAAAGCCTTGTTTACTGTTGATTTTTCAAATGTTGCTTTGCTTTTCGGATGTCACAATAATATCTCAAATAGGAAGACCTAATTGCTGTTTTTGTTGATCACTAACAATGCATCTTATCATAGAGAAAATAATATTAAGAATCCCATAAGCTTAGCATTTTCCAAAGAACTTTGGGTTTCTGTCTTATCCCAAAAAGCTAACCACACTGACCATTCCAATGCTATCGAATAACTTATTATTTTGCTCACTGACAAAAGCTTGTTGAAATACGTGCGCGGCTAATCTAGGGTGTGTGTCTTAGCTAACCCGCCAGCTATAATACACAAGCGGTCGGCTGTCAAACGAAAGTGTGTTTTTTGGGACAGTTGCGAGTTCGAAAATTGTACTACACTGGCACTGAGCCCAACTTTTGGTGACCATAGACAAATAAACCTAAAATAGATTGGAAATTAGCAGTGGCCAGTTTTACAGTTATTGAATTTCGCTTTGAGGTGTATGAGCGCTGACATGCATACATACAAACACATCTCATAGTATGCATGCATTTGAGCATACAGCGTTTGCTTTGAATTTTGCTGTTTTGCTTATTCTTGCGAGCTGGGTATGTTTCTTTATGCGAAAAAAGGGTATGGTGGTTGTGTACAAAAGTATGTAATGTTAATAATTTGTATGGCCTTCATTTTTATAAGAAAAACGTTATACGGCGGCAACTCTTCAAATGAAACCAATGACGTATTATAACGGGAACACCCTCGGATGTCGCAATCTGGTCTCTATCATTCTTGCATGCAAGTACACACAATTTTACAATAACAACACACACGCTGTGCCTGATCTTATTCCTACATACATACATACTATGCGCCGTTCTTGTATGTATGCACATGTGTATTCGCTTTTCTTGTTGCGTTTTGCCTATTGCTTCATTCCGCTTGCTGCTGCGTAACACAAGAGGGTAGTATAGACTAAAGTTAACTTTTCGTTAATTAATAACTAAAAGCAAGCTATATAGCTTTAATTACAAACACACATTTAATAAATTGTCTATATCTTGAAAATAATAGTTGGAGAATATATATATGTGATTTCATGGACTATAACTGAATATTGGGACACAGGGTATTTTTTCTTTGTGCAATTTGTGCGTTTAGTTGTGGTTTGCCAATTTTCGATGCATTTATGTATGTATTCGCTCGCGATCATACCCTCAGCTTGTGCGTCAGTCTGTCGCCAATTCAAAAAGTAGCGGAATGAACCCGGCGTGGTTTGTGTGCTACTGCAGCTCTAGTTCCCGACTAGAAAATACCCTGAACATATACTTAATGCGTATAGTCATTTTTTGTGTATTATGTGACTCAACTTCGCTCATCGATATCTATGCTGTTTCTTAACCGATTTCGACTAATGATAAGTTGTCATAGATTTTCAATATATTGTATTAAGTGCTTGTCACCAAGGTCGATGTGTTCATTCAGATGGACAGACAGATCAAGAATATATATATTTTATGGAATCAGAGCTGCTTACTTTCGCCTGTTACATGCTTTTGTACACAACCATAATACCCTTTTTTCGCATAATGAAACTGACCCAGCTCGCAAGAATAAGCAAAACAGCAAAATTCAAAGCAAATGCTGTGTGCTCAAATGCATACATACTATGAGATGTGTTGCAATTGAAAGCGAATTAATAACAGCTATCAATAATCAAAACAAAACAATGGTAAAAACAAATCAGAAATGGCGGGACGTCGCGGATAGTCAGCATAGCAGCCAGAATCAAAACAAAATCAGCTGCGCGTCGCTGAGGAGTAAAGCAGTTTTTCGTCAAGTCAGACGAGCTGGTTTGAATGCGTTTTAATGAACAGGGCTGTAAACTAGCCACTGCTAATTTCCAATCTATGTTATTTTCATTAATCTATGGTATCATTTTAATACAGTATGTACACACTGAAGCTCGCATCAGGAAAATTCATATGACATTTTTTTGTGCACAGGCCAGCAACCAACACATTTGTGCTACCGGCGTCGTCGTGTTCTTTCTTTTCTCGCTTTTTTATGCAACATTATATGCTGATAGGAAAGAAACAATCTAGTTGCACTTCTTACTTACGTTTTGTTACTTATATATTTTTTAAACTTAAATTTAAATAACTTAGTGTGACCTAGTACTTTTAAGCTATTTAAGTCAAAATATTTTTACCACAGATTAGTGGACTTTGGTCGCACTATAAAATCTTGCGCCGCACGCTTCCAAAATACTATAACACAAATTCCTGTGCTCCAGCTACGGACCTTAACGATTTGAGTAAAAGCCAGCTGACAGGGCTGCCGAAAATTATACCTCAATATATCACACTACAACTTCAATATTATTTCCGTTTAAATTATTCATCTCAGGAAATATTTCTATTACATTATTTTTAATCATTGTTTAATAATATTAATAAGGGTTTCATCGAATTTTACATTCCCCATTGTACATTGGTAGCCCTAGCCAACTTACTCATATCGAATTCTTATCGATAATTCTGAATTTGTTATTGCTTGGCTCAATCTGGCAGCAATGCAGTTTTATGTATGCTCAGAAATAAATGTATTAAAAATACAAACAAGTGAAAACGTTGCAATCGGACGCAACCGATTGCGGAATACTTTGATACCAGTTAAAGAACGGATGGTAAGGAGTCTTATTGAAAAGGGGGAATCCAGAGGCGAAGGGGTTGGGCCATGTGGTAAACATCGCCAGCTATAATGATACAAAATTTGGTGACTTTAGCTCAAAAACTGTGGAAGATAACTAAACTTCCAAATTTAAAAGGTGGGCGGCAGAGGTGGGTGTGGCATCCAAATTTTTGAATACAATCTTTTTAAATGTCACTATTTATCTTCCTACCAAGATTGGTGGCTCTAGTTAAAAAACTGTTAAAGATTCCGATTTTATAAGGCGGGGTTGGGTTAGCGTGGCATCCAAAATTTTGATGCAGTTTTTTTTGAGGGACGTGACTAGCTATGTGCGTGCAAAATTTGGTAATTCTAGCTGTAAGAATGTGAGAAATATATTCAGTTATTGAATTTATCGATTTCCCAGCCTCCTAGTAGGCGTGGCACCCCAATCTCGACACTTAATCTGACCCGGCTAAAGACAAACATAATTGCGAAGTTTCAAGTCTCTAGCTTTACGGGTGTCAAAAAAAGTTGCGTTCATACGGACGGACAGACGCCATGACGGACATTGCACAAAACCAATATACTATGATACTTTCAGTATCAAAGTATAATGAATAGAAAATTACATTTCTAATTTAATAAATGTAAGCTCAGAAGATCAGCAAATAGGAAAAAATTTGTTACCGTCCGTTTAAATTATTATTTGTTTAATATTTGTAATTTACTTTTCAATTCGTAAGCTCGTTCGCTACCGTTTTGAAATCGCAAAAAACGGACCACAAGATTTTGCGTTTTTGCGTCAATGCGCAAAATTTTGCATTTTGTGAAACCCGGCGCATGGCCCATTATAAAATATTTCTAAAACGCGTCGATCACATGTGTTTATCGGAAACGGAAATAGTTATCGAAAATCGAAAGCAAACTTGTACGGCCTAGGACTTAGATGAGCTTATGTGCAAAACTGGAGCCTCTAGCTCTTATAGTCTCTGAGATTGACTCGTTCATACATTCAATAAGACAGACAGACATGGCTATATTGACTCGGCTGTTGATGCTGATCAAGAATATGTGTATATACTTTATAGGGTCTATTACATACTTTTGCACAAAACCACATAAAAAGGCTTACCAAGTTTATTGAATCCTCCAAAGGTTCATATTGAACAAAATCTGCAACAAACTTTGCAATTTCCCTAACACTTGATATCAGCTCAGGGTAAGCAAAAGCGGTCGGTCTAATCGTCGTACACACAAATTTCTAAAAGTAAATATTTTAAGTCTTAATTTTATTTTTAATAATTAAATGTTTTAATAAAATACCTGCACTTTACATTCGTTAGCCAAAGCCAGTACCAATGCACGACGCCGTGGATGACTTAAAACAAACTGTTTGCGAAAGTTTTCCGCATAAAGCAACAACAAGCGCTCTTTTGGGGATAGCGTGTAGTATGAAGGAGGAAAGCATTGAGGACTGTCCTTAAATTCTTCTGTTGTCTCTGGGAATGAAAGATCGATTTTTCCGATATTTAAAGCTGGCTCTCCTTCGGATAAACTTAGCTCGCTTTCAATATTTTCTAATTCAGATTCTTCTTCTTCCATCTCCTCCTCCACGAATGCAAATGATGAATTCAAATCTTCCAAATGCCGTTCCTCAATTTCCTTAAGTTTGGCCGCATGTTTGCTTATGTCTATTGACGTCGAGAACTTCTTGTATTTTTGAAAAATTACCTTCGGCATATTTAAGCGGTTTTCTCTTTTGTGTTTTCTGTTCGCAACAAAGTTTGATATGTTTCTATAACAACGTTTGAATTTGAATAAGAAAGCGAAGTACGTTTGTATGTCAACGTAAACACAACTAAACTTAAAAAAAAAAAAAAAGTTTGTATAATATGAAGAGATATATAAAAAAAAGTAAAAATAAAAAAAAAAAAGGGGAAAAAAAAAAAAAAAAATTTTTTAAAAAAAAAAAAAAAAACAATTAAGTTCTAAAAACCTATCCAGCTAGTTAGCCTGAACCCTTTCAGCTAATATCAGCGTAATTGTATTTAGCTCAAAAACTGTGAAAGATAACTGAACTTCCAATTTTAAAAGGTGGGTGCAAATATTTTTGATTTGTCACCAGCTGCCTGCCTAATAAATTTAGTGACCCTAGCTTAAAAACTTTAGATATATGATACATGAATTTCTATTTTTGAAAGGGGGCTGGTGACGGCAGGAGTGGGCGTGGCATCCAAATTTTTGGTGTAGATGCTTGAAGAATCCCATCGGCTATCTTGATAGCAAATTTGTATGAGAGTGGCGCGTAGGTTGGGGACGTGTCATTCAAATTTTTGATGCAGATTTTTGTAGATGTCACCATCTATCTTCCTAACTACTACTAACTTCTATTTGGTGACCCTATCTTAAAAGATGTGGAAGATACAGGCATTCTCGTTTTAAAAAGGCGGGGGCTGGAGGCGGCAGGTGTGAGCGTGACATCAACATTTGTGATGCCGCTTTTGGAGTACATCATTACCTATCTTGACATCAAATTTTGTGGCCCGAGCCCAAAAACTGTGAAAGCTATAGGCGTTTTCAATTTCAAAGAGCAGGGAGGATTTAGGCGGATGGAATGGGCGTGGCATCCAAAATTTTGATGCAGTTTTTTGAGGGATGTGACTAGCTATCTTCGTGAAAAATTAGAGGTTTTGGTTAATATGCAGCCTGCTGGCTGCTGGGACATTTATGGAAAAAAAAACATCAGTGCAAAAAATCTAAAAAAAATTATGAGGAGGGGGGGAGGGTAAGCACTTTTGGTCAATTAAAAATAAAAAACAAATAAAAAGGCTCTAGTCGAGATATCCTGACTAGGAGATACCCTGAACCCTATGCTTAACGCGTACAGTCATTTTCTGTATGCATCTGTAACCAAACTTCAATCTTCGATACTTTGGTGTTTCTCAACCAATTTCGATAACATTTTCACAGATTTTCATTATTTTGTATTAAGATTCTAAAGCACATTTCACATTTTCCAAATTCAAGATTTTATTGTTATTATTTTGTTATTTTTATTTTAAAAAGAATAAAGATAAGATATGAAATATGCTAAATGGTTCATGTAATTTGCATTGGCATGCATGTGTACGAAGATTGCTCCTTCTATACCAAAAGCAATTACAACAAGTAAGGAAGCTATTTTTGGCTATTCGAAAACTATATACACTTGAAAAGCCTTCTTTTTTATACCTCCATAGATCAAAATTAATATATCAAATGTCTTGTATTTATATGGCAGCTTTTTAGATAACCCAGGTGATGGCTTTAAAGGCGCCCATAATAGGTGAATTTTAAAAGGCTTGTCAATGAACGAGTCGGAAAATAGGGAGCTGAGGTTATATCTCAGCTTGCCGCAAACTTCATGGGAAAATAATCCCATAGTGCTCTGGACTTCGCATAAGGTTGTTATGCCTGGACTGTCTTCAATGCGAAAAACTATAGTCTGGGACTGGAAAGTTTCATATACGATCAGTTTGAGTTTAATAATTCTAATTCACTGATGAGAGTTTTAGGCAACATTCGAAATATGGCTATCTGGCCAGCCTAATACATTTCATTCACAATTTTCAAATTGTTTTGAGTCCACCCCCTTGATACGGACGTCGAGCCCGCTACGCACTCTTTACAAAAAATACGTCACTAGAAAACTCTTAATTTTTGTCATTTGTAATATGTTGTTCGGTAATTCGAAAACATATTAATGTTTGCTTATTAATATAGATTATATCTTCTTGTTGTGGGACGGATTATCATTTTACTGTGGGAAAAAGGAAAAAATAAAAATATCAAAAAATATTGATATTTTCAAACTGATAATCAAATATCATATTGACACGGACACACGAAAATGGCATTATCAACTCAGCTTGCGATGCTGATCGGAAACGCTTTCTTCTATAAAAACAGATGAGCAGCTAGAGCAATTGTAGTGGGCATGCCTGCTTTAAGGAAGTAGCTGTTGAACTGTCTTCGAATTGGGAAACAGCTGACTGGTCACAAATACGACAAAAGAAACATAAAAGTGCATTAACAAGACGACCCAGGTTCGACTCGTGTCCCAGACTATAGTTTCATATACGATCAGTTTGAGTTTAATAATTCTAAAAACAGAAGGTCACTGATGAGAATGCCTAATACATTTCATTTCCATTTTGCAAAATTGTTTCGAATCAGACCCTTGATTCAAGACGCCTGTTAATTAGTTAATTAAGAATTGCTAAAATAATTTTATAAAAAGCAATACTTTATTTAAGATTACATTCAGCCATTTATATTTATAATCAAGTCATATCAGCACAATACATGATAGATAAGGGTTTTTGAAAGAACTGCAACAAAACCAGCATTTAAACCTACTCTAACGAACAGCTTTCTTACATTAACAAGTTTGCCCCTTCACATTGTAAATAACATTGTAAGAGTATTCACAATTGTATTTCTGTCGAGATCGCTAAATACTTGTGTGCGTTCATGTAGATCAGCGGTGGGCAAGCTCTAGCTCTTGCTGCTCCCACCGTTACTTTGGCTTGCTCAGGAATTTCGACGATACAACAACAACAAAATTAAAGAAACTAAACAACACACACAGCAAATACTCGAGTTTCGGCTGCGAAACGTACCATTATTAAGTGTTCATTTTCGTTTGATTTATGACTTCTTGTACACTGTGCGAAAAAGAAAAGGTGATTTTGATGTGTTTTGATTTTTCCACAAAGTAAAGTTGGTTTTGGTATGTATTAATTTTTACTACATGATAAGTGTCGGACTTGCAAATTTTTCAAAGTAAAATTAATAAAAGGAAAAAATTCACTCAAATAAATCCAGAAACTTTAAACTAGGTTTAGTTTGCCAAAAAATGGGGTGATTTCGTAGTGAACATATTCTAAAAACGAAAACAAAAATATAAACTAAAATTTGTTCCTTCTTCCTTTAACATGACCTACACTGCGTTCGTTTTTAAACACACATATTTCACAGAAAGGGGAATCCCTTGTTATTGCAATCAGTGTTGCCAAATGAAAGAAACTTAAAATAATAATTTCAACATATGTATTGTGGATATGATTATGTAACCAAAAATACATTTTTAGAAATTTTCCGAATTCGATTAGTATATGAACCGTGTAAAAGCGAAATCGTGTAAGTCGAGTATCGTGTAAATCGGGGGATAGGTGTATTTATATATCGGGACTTAACATCGATATAAGTGTAAAACAGACCTCCAGGCATCGGATAAGTAAGTGCTAACCGAACATTGAAAAACTCAAATTCGACTAAACTTAAAATAAGTTGACTAACCGGACATTGAGAAATTTGGCCTTAGACTTCAGAAGTTGTGTTTGTTGTAGATGCTGTTGTGATGCTCCTGATAGCAAATTTCGTGCACACCGCTGATGTACATAGTTTTTCTAGCATATGTCGAAACAAATAAACCTTGAATACCCTTTTAAAATATGTGTGGATCTTTGTATTTGTATTTCACAACTGTATGGTTGGTGAGTTGCAAAGATGTTTGCTAGTGTCATAGAATAAAAAATCTAAAGAGTATGTATGACCAGATATTTGAAAAAATTAAACTTGGCTGTCTTAAAAGTTTCGTCAGTTTTTATACTTTGATACCGAAGGTCTCATAGTATATTGGTTTTGTGCAATATCCGTCATGGTGTCTGTCCGTCTGTCCGTCTGTATGAACGCAACTTTTTTCGACACCCGTAAAGCTGGAGACTTGAAACTTTGCAATTATGTTTGTCTATAGGCGCGACAGATAAAGTGTCAAGATTGGGGTGACAAGCCTACTAGGAGGCTGGGAAATCGATAAATTCGATAACTGAAAATCGATAAAACCAAATATTTCTCACATTCTTACAGCTAGAGTTACCAAACTTTGCACGCAGATAGCTAGTCATATCCCTGAAAAAGCTGCATCAAAATTTTGGATGCCACGCCCCCTGATTCCGCCCCCATCCCCCCCTTCTCCTTGCAATTGGAAACGCCTATAGTTTTCACATTTTATGAGCTAGAGCCACCAAATTTTGTGTCAAGCTAGATGTTGCCGTTACCCAAAAATATGAATCGAAATTTTGGATGCCACGCCCCCTGATTCCGCCCCCATCCCCCCTTCTCCTTGAAATTGGAAACGCCTATAGTTTTGACATTTTTTGAGCTAGAGCCACCAAACTTTGTGTCAAGATAGGCAGTGAAGTTTTCCAACAAACTGCATCAAAAATTTTGATGCCACGCCCACACATTCCGCCCCCCACCCCCCGCCGTTGTTAAAACGGTTATGCGTATATCTTCCACATTTTTTGAACTAGAGTCACCAAATTTGGTAGGAAGATATATGGTGACATCTACAAAAGATCTGAATCAAAAATTTGGATGCCACGCCCACCTCTGCCGCCCACCATTTAATATCCGAAATTTCGATATCTCTTACAGTTTTTAAGCCAGAGCCCCTAAAATCGGTAGAAAGATAGAAGGCAACATCTACCAAAGATCTGCATCAAAATTTTGGATGCCACGCCCACCCAAGCCACCAGCCTTATAAAATCGGAATCGGCTATATCTCTAACAGTTTTTTAGCTAGAGCCACCAAACTTGGTATGAATATAGATGGTGACAGTTAAAAACATTTGATTCAAAAATTTGGATGCAACCTCTGCCGCCCACCATTTAAATTTTGAAGTTCAGCTATCTTCTACAGTTTTTGAGCTAAAGTCACCAAATTTGTTAACATGAAGCTGGCGATGTTTACCACCCGTCCCACTCCTTTGCAAGCAGACTCCCTACCATCCGTTCTTTTACTGATATCAAGGTATTCCGCAGTCGGTTGCGTCCGACTGCAACGTTTTCACTTGTTTTTAGTTGCTGTTCGGTTTTAGCGGCCAATCTTTTGTTAGAGAGGGGGCGTGCCAGCGAAAATCAAGCAACGGTAAAAATAAGGGTGTCAAACCGAATCAGAACCGAAGCCCGGAACCGCAAAGAAACAATTCAAATGAGGTACCGGTACCTATACCGGAACCTATATTTTTAAAGGTGCTGAGAACCGGAACCTGGTAAAAATATTATTTTGTACCGGTATAAATACCAGAACCAAAACGTCGTACCGGTACGGCTTATAATATTTACCGTTTTCCGTTACTTGAATAATATTTCACATATACAACACAAGAATGACGGTACTGTTCGCGTGATTTTATTGGTTAAAAATTTAAAAGCAACGGCATTTAAAAATGTGCAAAGCGTGTGACAAGTTTATAAATCTGATATTAGTTTAAATAGTACTTAGTTCATGAAATATCTCATAAAAGTCACTGTTATTGTTATTTAATTCAAATATTGCAACCAGTCTCTAAATTAAACATTCCATCTCTTGACTCAATTACAAATTATTTACACTTTTTTCTGTCTTTGGCTGCAACCGCCCACTGTGCACTTCATTATGTATTTTTTCAGGGCTGCGAAACAGCGTAAACGTAAACGAGTTGTTTATAATTTGTATGGCCTAAATTTATAAGAGAAAAACGTTATACGGTGGCAACTCTTCGAATGAAACCAATGACGTATAAATAAAAATTTGTTACAACTTTAAATGTGAATCATAACAATAAAAAAAATTTAATATAATTCTACTAATATTATAAATGTGAAAGTTTTTGAGTATGGATGGATGTTTGTTACTCTTTCACGTAAAAACTACTGAATGGATTTGAATGAAACTTTACAATAGCGTAGCTTATACATCAGAATTACACATAGGCTACAATTTATAAAGATCGGACCACTCCTTCGGGTACCTCCGAGCACCTATGTAATTTGTTTTCAAACCTTTGTACTGAAGCTATGCCTTTA
Source organism: Scaptomyza hsui (assembly GCA_018152825.1). Taxonomy (NCBI): domain Eukaryota; kingdom Metazoa; phylum Arthropoda; class Insecta; order Diptera; family Drosophilidae; genus Scaptomyza; species Scaptomyza hsui. Next base: position 344,439 of record JAECXO010000073.1, read on the forward strand.
AACTAATCAATCTGAAAGAAACCCGATCCGATCATTCCTTCAGGTACCTCCTAAGCACCTGTCCTTTTTTTGAGCTTTTGTGCTGATACTATGCCTAAAAACTAATCAATCTGAACGAAACTTGATATAAATAAATATAAATATGCATACCGAATCTGGACCCGATCCGACTACTCCTTCGGGTACCTCTCTATTTTCGCATTTAATGGTTATTTTTCGAATTTGTATGGGAGCTATGCTTATTAACAAATCGGTTCAGATGAAACTTGGTAAATAAATAGTTAAGAAGAAACAAAAGTGTGCAGAAAATGAGCCTATAGCACCATGTAAAACCGTGGAATTCGTGAAATTTATATGTTCGACAGTTTGATTTTTAGCTATATGGAAACGAGATTCATTGTGACAGGTGCGAGGCACTTCCCAAAAACAGCGAAATTTGCAACAACAAAAAAAATATATATATATAAATAAATTTGCCACTTTCTGATTGTTTTTACTTGGAGAACTTAGTGCAAACATATAGGGAAGAATTTTTACTTTTAAAATTGCAATTTTAAACAACAATGTAAGAGATAGATAAAATGAATTACCACTATAAATAAGCCACATGCAATTAAAAAAATTTTTTTGTTGCGTGGCAGCACAACGTCGGCCCGGGTCATCTAGTTAAAAATAAATATAGCTTATTGAATTTGAGCTCTCAAGTTTTATACTCCTCAAAACATTATATTATTTTTGTCATTAAATGTGAAACGCATAGAAGGAAGCATTTCCGACCCCATAAAAATATATATATATTCTTGATCAGGATCGCGAGCTGGTTTGGAATAGCCATGTCCGCCAGTCCGTCTGTCCATCTGTTTCTATGCTAACAAGCCCCACAAGAAATAAAATAACAAGAAGGCCTTTTAAATGTATATAATAAATATATGAATAAAATGTTTGTACCGGTACGGAACCGGTACAGAACCGATATAAACTGGAACCAGAACCCGAGCCGGGAACCTATATAAATGAGAGCCAAAGCATAACCTTGTACCGAAACGATCGTTACGGTCCGGACCAGAACCGGAACCGAAATTCGTTTCGGTTTGACACCCTGGTAAAAATACATCAGTGAGTGTATACGTGTGCATTTGATTCACTTTTTGGTGGACTAGCTTAGTCGAGATTTAGTAGCGATTAATTCAAATTTAAACTTAAGTCTATGCGCCAATATCGTTTCGTAATCGATTACTAATATATCCGATAGGCCAAGAACACTTATCCTTTTGCTTTTCTCTTAATATTCACACCGCTGTGAAGCTTCGAAACACAACATATGTTCCACCAGCTTCAAACAACTGCTTTCCCGCGAATTTTGACCACGTGCTGAAATTTGCATATAATTTGATTACATAATATTGTATTACAACTCAACTTTTTGCAATTTTATAAAGAAAAAGGTATGTAATTACTAAAAACATATTTCTTTGTGACCTGTGATTGTGTTTCGTCCCAAAATTCTATATTCATTGTATTTCTTGTAAGATATTTGATTTTTACTAATAAACTAAACTTTCGTGGAGCTGAACTTTTAAGGATTGACCAGGATCGGTATAAATGTTTTTTTTTTTAATTATTCAATGTTTTGCGCTGTGAAAATGTCCAAAATGAGCTGCATATTTCCGCATAATATTTTTAAATGTATTGTTGCAGCTCCAAACTCAGTATTCAAGCGAGTGCTATTTGCAGTATGGCATATGGAAAATTATGCATCAAAAAAACTTTTAGCGGTGGAAACATATATCTTCAGAACCATTTTAGATAAAACTATATATAAAGATAGTGAATGCGTCAAAATAGCAGCGTCAATAAAAAATTTCACCAAAACATTGGCATTGAAGTGTTGAGAGAACCATCGAATTCGCAAGAATTTGGAAATAAACAAGTAAAAACGTTGCAGTCGGACGCAACCGACTGCGGAATACTTTGATACCAGTAAAAGAACGGATGGTAAGGAGTCTGCTTGCAAAGGAGTGGGACGGGTTGTAATCATCGCCAGCTATCATGTTATCAAATTTGGTAACTTTAGCTCAAAAACTGTGGAAGATAACTTAACTGTTAAGTAGGCGGCTGAGGTAGGCGTGGCATCCAAATTTTTAAATCAAATCTTTTTAATTGTCACCATTTATCTCCCTAGCAAGTTTGGTGGCTTTAGCTCAAAAACTGTTAAATAGAATATAGCCGATTCCAATTTCGTAAGGCGGGTGGCTTGGGTGGGCGTGGCATCCAAAATTTTGATGCAGATCATTTGTAGATGTCACCATATATTTTCCTACCAAATTTGGTGACTCTAGTTCCAAAAATGTTGAAGATACACGCATAACCGTTTTAGAAACAGCGGGGGTGGGGGGCGGAAGGTGTGGGCGTGGCATCCAAATTTTTGATGCAGTTTTTTGGAAAACTTCACTACCTATCTTGTGCCTCTGGCCCAAAAAATGTGAAAACTATAGGCGTTTCCAATTTCAAGGAGAAGGGGGGGATATTTGGTTTTATCGGTTTTTAGCTATCGAATTTATCGATTTCCCAGCCTCCTAGTAGGCGTGGCACCCCGATCTTAACACTTTATCTGTACCGTCTATAGATAAACATAATTACAAAGTTTAAAGTCTCTAGCCTTACGGGTGTCGAAAAAAGTTGCGTTCATACGGACAGACGGACAGACACCATGACGGACAATGTATTCAAATATTGAATAGATTTATAGATAGCCATTCTGTTGTAAGAGAAATCCGTTGCGTAAATGACTGAAATTGGAACTTTAAACGCGTTTTTCTCGAAACTACGTTTTGCGAAACTGTGAATTTGAGTTTGCCAGTTCTAATGAACCGCGAGGAATGAGTCTTAAACTATGCAGAATTAATAAAGTTCTGCCATAACGGGGGCAGCCCAGGTACAAACCTACCTTAGCTGACACCGACTCGAAAAATAACAATAGTTCTTACTATTTGTAGAAGAAAACGCAATTATTTTTTTTCTTTTTAGGGCATTTTAGTTATTTTGAAGTTGGTTTTTTGTTTGTTAAAATTGTTGTTTATTTCATAAGGTTTTTCACCTTGGTTTTAATCTCCAAGTGCGATGGTCCATAGTCTTTAATTTTCTCCGCCATTTCTTTATAAATATGGGAGTTCTTTCTGGCTCCCCGAAACCCATTAATGTTATCCTGCCAAAGTTCTATAAGAGCTTTTGTTGCGGCAGTCGACCACAAAAATCTCTTATCACAGCCTGTAATTAAGTTAAATGGGTTAAACATACATATAATATTTAAAAAAAAAACAAAAACAATTGCTTACCATTTTGTTGCGACATGTTTACAATTAATTTTTTTTTTTTTCCGGCAAACCGTTTTTTGAATCAGTGGTGACAGTTGAGAACGATATACGAATATGGGCAGTTCCTTTTGAGTCAATCGAATGTATTAGTTACTTACTTTGAATACACGCAACTGCATCCAAACTAAACTCAACTTTTTGTCACCTTTAGGCCCCTATGCTATTTGTATGGGAAAGAAGCTGCTTGTTGGCATTTAACGCAAAACGCAACCGTAGTGTGAACACCATATAAAAGTGACGACGATATTGTCTCGACACGACACTGTTTTAGTCGTTGAGATTTTTTGTGACGACTGCCAACGACAGTTTAAGAAATAAATTGGTTTTATGAACACGCATCTGTCCCTTGTGTCAATTTGACACAATTTTGAGATTCAAAATGCTTTAACGGCTTTTCTACTTATCGAATGTAAATAAAATAAAAAACTAGAAATGTTGAATATAAATAATTAAAAATTAAACTTTATTTATGTTATATTTAAATGAAACTTAATTTTATTTCGTTGCGGATATCCGTAGCTTCGGAACTTGGTAAATGGTCAATGTCACCGATTCCAACGTCCATTTGACCAATTTCTTCAGTTTCTTCGATTTCCTCATGTACACTTGTGGCATATTTAATACATACATTATGCAATGCTGCACAAACATTAACAATTTGAGTTGGCTTTGCCGGTTTGAAGTGGAGTTGGCGGGCACCGATTATACATCGGAATGTGTTCTTCAAAACACCAATTGTGCGCTCCACAACATTTCTTGCCTTGGCATGCTTTACGTTGTAAACCGCCTCAGCACTTCTACTTTCCGCAGATCGATAAGGCGTCATAAGATAAGGTTGCAGCGGATATCCAGCATCACCTATATTAAAAACTTTTAAAATGGTGAGCTTTGTATGTTATTCATTCTTACCTAAAAGCCAATTGTGTTGATCACCAGCACGATAATTTTATTCCAAAACGCGTTTGGCATGGCTTACATTCCATATTAGGCTATCATGCGCTGAACCAGCATACCGGGCATCCACAAAGCGAATATTCATTTTGTGATCGCAAATCTGGATTAAATTGAAACAAATCTTGATTTATATAAAACTTTATATACTTATAAAGGATACTAACAATCATGGCATTCAAACTGAAAAATCCTTTTCGATTATAATAGAGGTGCTGGTCTTCCTTGTTTGAAGCCAAGATCTTAATGTGGGTGCCATCCACACACCCAATTACTCCGGGAAATCCTGTTTTCTCAAAAAAGTTGAGTTTGGCCTTAGCTTTTTCCACCTCAGTCATCTCTAGCTTTATCCAAAGGGGACAAATAACTCTTTCCAATATGTCAATCGTCTCCGACAATATCCTTGAGACAACCGGCTGCGACAAACCAAGATTAAAGTCGTTTCCAACACTAAGTTGGTAGGATTCCTGACCTAAAAACAACAATGTTGCAGCCAACATAGATTTGTTGCTCACGGATGACGACCTGACTGCATTTTTCATCCTAGGCTCTATTTTTTGGAGAACATTCCTGAATGTCTCTTTGCTTAGGCGAAAGTATGTTTCAAATCTTAAAAAAAATAAAACAAGTTAGCGGGTAACATTGTACCCAAATTGTGATTTTATTACTTACTTCTTATCAGGCAAGTTCATTATGTCTGACCTTATCCTTATGTTTCTCCTTATTTTAATAAGATTCGATTTTTTTTCATCATCACTAGATGAATCAGATGCGAAAAACATGTTTATTTACTTATAAATTTATTAAAACTTGCAAACACCTGTCAAATTTCTGTGTGAATGGTGTTTTTGCGATAGAACTATCGATAACGAGACGTCGTCGTCACAAGTCTGTTACAGAATACCGAAATAGCGTCGAAGTGATACGATATTGATGTGATGTGACAACGACTCTAAATTGACAACGACGTCGACGACGACAACTGGAATAAGGGCGTATGTAGTTTAAAGGTGTATTATCAAAAATGAGTTTTGTTTCCATGAAATTTTCGACTTTATACCAATTATTTCGCGATTTTGACCAATGTGCATAGGACTGCAAGAGTCTAAGTTCTGTTTTAGGCTCCTGCGGTATCTAGGATACATAATTGGTGATGGAGCCCTCAGAACGGATCCAAGCAAGGTTGAGGCCATAGTGCAGATTCCCGTCCCGAAAACCACAAAGCAGCTAAGGAGATTTCTGGCAACCGCCTGCTGGTATAGGCGATTCATCCGCTACTTTTCGAGTCTTTCAGCGCCGCTTACGGATTGCCTTAAAATCGAGAAGAAGTTTGAAATGTCGGAGGAAGCGGTTGATGCGTTCCACAGACTGAAGAAGGCGCTTACATGCGGACCGGTCCTCGTCCATCCCGACATCCGAAGGCCGTACTTCATCCAGTGCGACGCAAGCCACCTTGGGATTGGTGCAGTCCTATCCCAGCGCGACGACGAAGGTGCAGATTGGCAAATCGCTTTCTTTTCAGCGAAGCTGCGTGGAGCCCAGCTGAATTACAGCGTGACGGAGAAGGAGTGTCTGGCAGCGGTGAAGGCAGTGGAGCGTTTTAGGCCGTATGTGGAGCTGATGCCCTTCACGGTCATAACGGACCATTCCAGTTTACAATGGTTGATGTCGCTCAAGGACCTGAGCGGAGGCTTGCCAGATGGTCACTAGCGTTGCAGGCGTTTGACTTTCAAATCGAACACCGCAAAGGCAAGGATAACGTGGTGGCGGATATGCTCTCTCGACCTTTTGATGTTGAAGAGCTCAACTTGTTCGAGTTCGAGACGAAGGAATTTGAAAGCGACGAGTATCTGGAACGTTTAGCGTTGGTTCGAGCCGAGTCGGAGCGTTTCCCAGATCTTAGGGTCGAGGACGGGCTGCTTTTAAAGAGGTCTCAGTTCGCTCGGGAGGATAGCGAGGAGTTCCTGTGGAAGCTCTGGGTCCCGGAGGCACTTAGTGAAAACAGTTGAAAACTTGACAAAAAGTGAGCAAAAAAAAGGGGATAACATACGCTTCGCTGGACATATAGACAGGTATGGGCAAAAGTGAAGGGATTATGTGTTGAATATTAGCAGTAATATTGCGGTATCACTGTTTTCTGTTGACAGTACAGGCGAACACCGGCGACTGCTGCCAGCGAGACCATCGGACGAGGATTGGCCAACCCGTCTGGGTGGTCACCAGGTTTTTATAATTGTGCCTGTAACTTTTAAAATCAGCGCCTTCAGACCCAGCTGTCTACGCAGCCCCACATCTGCTAGTGCGCCAGCTGCCTGCGCACATACACGCACACTCACAAGCAACCAGCCCAGCCACTAGCACAGTGGGCCGCAGCCTAGCGAGCAGCCTCCCAAAATTAAATCTATCTATTTGCATATTCATCATCGCTGCCCGCTATTTATTTATTTATTATTTATTTAATCATTATTGTTTAATTTAATTTATTATTTATTTATAGTATTTATTTCTTTCTTTAGTTTTTGTTTAATGTTTAATTTGTTTTTCGTTTATTAGTTTTTGTTTATTTTCGTTTATGTTTATTTAAAACTAGCTTTCTCGACCCGGCTTCGCACGGTTGTTGTACCCATTTAAAAAATTAAGACATTTGATGCAATCGTTATAAATATGCGCGTACAGTACATACATATATTACGGCGATCGCCTGGACTTGAGAGGTTCTTAAACTTTGTTCTTCAACCCTCTGCGTTGAGACGTTCGCAAATTTTGATCAGGGTCTTGCACGGGATTGCGACGCGTATTCTCTCTGACTTGCAAGACGATTTTCAGTTTCTGATGAAGATTCTTCATCACGACGTATATTTATTGCCCTATCCTGTTAGGCAAACTATTCTAAGCTTAGTCGAATTTGAGTTTCTCAATATTCGGTTAGCAGTTTCTTATCTTATTACTTATCCGATGCCTGGAGGTCTGTTTAACACTAATACCGGTGGACCTAGAATACTCAAATAGGCCTATTGGAATTCTGCTTCATAAATAAATTAACAATTCAAGTGTCAACTTGAGTCAGCTGTTCGCCGCCTTACGATGATTGTATCGTATTTATATACAGAAGTGACATATAGGTGAAAGGTAACTTTGGCTTTGAGAAAATCAAATAGCTTATAATTATTACGCGTTTTTCCAAAGAAATTAAGCCTTTTTCCGTGGTAAGAAGTAGCCTATGTTCTTTAGGGATAATTTCGGCTTCTACGGGTAAAAGAATTTTTTCAATCCTTTTCAATCCAAGCAAACAAACAAACAAATCTTTCCTCTTTATATATTAAGTTTATTTAAAATATTTCATTATTCTTTTATTTTATATATATAAAGTAAATTAAATTTAAGATATAAAATGTTTATTATAAAATGAATAAATATAAGTTTGTTATTGTTTAGTCAATATGTGTGAGTAGTTGTTTATGTGTGGGTGGGATGAAGATGTGTTGATGTCGGGGTAAGTTGTTGTTGGTAGTGTTGTTGTGTTTAGGGAGCTGGCAGAAAAGTTAAAAATGCCAACTCATAGGTAGGGAGGGCGCACATTGGGGGTAAATGCCAACATCTGTTTACCTTGTATGTCCCTAAAGTTCTCCGATTCCGCGAAGATTTGCTGCGTGTCCGTTTGTTGATAGTTTTCGTAAAAATATAAAATTTTGTTACCCCGGCCCACATTGTATCGAGGTCGCATCCATCCCTGGGTAACCGATTTGCTATCCGGCAATCGATACAGTGCTGGGAAGAAGAGGCCGGATCATAACAAGTCATGATAGTCATTTAAATGATTTTGAAATATTTATTTATTTGTAATAAATGTCGTGCTATCAGCAGGTGATTTATAAATTACGGTTCTTGTTGGATAAGCAAAAGCACACTAAAAATAAGGTTAAAACTTAAAGAAATATATAAAAAGAAGGTTCTACTTAACAATTTTATTTGCTTAAAATCTTAAGTTCGGGTTCAATGCCAGCATGTGAACACCTATTGCACAGTCCTCAAACCACCGTATTTTGCACATTATTTTTAATTTTTTTTTAGTTCATATGAAATGGTCATTGAGTGGACTGTGCAACTTGGTTTCCTCACTTTCCCGTTCCCATTGCTTTCTATTCGCCTGTAGAATCAGATCTTGAAATGATCCATACTCAGAGTTTTGGCGTGATTTGGCGGTAAGGTCAACATCGCCTTCGTCATCATACAGATTGTCGTATGCATAGTCAGAGTCGACATCTCTGTCCATTGGTGCATGTTGCGGTATATCCGAATTACTGAAGTCTTCATTCCCATTGTGTTGATCAACTCTATCATTGTCATAATCCGACCGCTCAATATTATGTTTCTGGTAAAACATTTGTAGTAAACGTTCCACCCGTTCAGACGACATGTCAGATACCATGTTAACCGAAATCTTTCGACGAGTACGTTTCAGCGGCTTCAATGGACTATTTGTAAGCTCAAAGTTAAAAGTTGTCTTAAGCGTACTTTTTGCCATGTTAATGTTGTTAACAAAAGCTCGCAAAAGTCGCTTAAATTGATTACTCGGCCGTTTATATTTTTTAGTTGTAGAAGTTGATGAGTACTGCGGATTTTCCATGATGAATCGACTTAGAAGCTCCTTGGTGCCTTGTTGATCCTTTTGTGATTTTAGTAGCTCAACTAAAAATTAAAAAAAAAAAATACAATATGTTAAATAAAATGTTAAAAATAAGACTATCAATAAATAAAATTATGGAAATGTTTTTAAGCCGCTTACGTACCTTTTTCCTTAGATAATCCGAGCTTATTTTGAAAAACTCCCCATTCATCGTTGTTGGATTTGACGGTATTCCGAATGTAAAATCCCCAGCAGTTCTGGTGTGTTATAATCACCAGAAGCACAAGTACTCGAATGCTCATGTGCATGTTTAATTAACCTCTTGCTTCTCTTACAGGACAACACAAAATGACGAGTTTGCTTATGCTCAGCCTGCTTAAATACCATACCAGCACTGGGGTTACAGTGGGTCACTTTTTTCCAAATAACGAAGCCCGCTCAGGAGTTTAGAAAAAGTCAAAGTTTCACACAATTTAAATGTGTGAGACAAGGAAGCCCGAGTTAGGTCAGCTATTGAGTGAGAGAAAATATGTGGATCGCGCATTGCTGGCATTGTTTTTCTAAGTAACACTTAGCGCAAGCAGTGGTAATTAAAAGGCAACAGAACAGCTAAATGAGCGCTTATCCACTCTAGTCAGACAGGTAGCGCAACCGCCAGTCGCCGACGACTGCGGCTGCGGCTGTGGCTGTGGCTGACACTGCGTACGCACGCGAGAATCAAAATGCAATTGAGCTGACTCAGGCGAATACGGCTTATGATGAGCACTACTGATGCGACGTCGTTGCGCCGGAACGTTTCATGAATGTAAGTAGGTCAAACAGGTAGTGGTTTGTCTTTTAAATGTGAAAGGAAGTGAATATAAATCCTAGCGCCAGCCATAAAAGAATCAACTGTCTTGATCTCTGTCGACAAATATGTCGCTAATAATGGAATGTGGGCTTTATTGATGCTATATAAATAATGTAAATGCGATTTGCTGTGTAGGGCGACACACAAAGGCAATATGAACATAATTATCCGGCGCCCATTCGAATTTTCAGCCGTACCCCTAATGAAAAGTTTTAGTTATAGCCAGATGTGAATACACGACACAGCGGTTCTGTCGATTGTACGCGACTAGAATATGCCTTTAAATAACTTTAAATAGCAAAAGGTTACACTTGTACAAAAACATGCAAGAATGTTTTATTCGTTACTGTCCCTCTAAGTGTTCCCTGTTTCCAGGCACACATATGTATTTCAAACGACGGCAATAAAAGGTCAGACGGACTTGTATAAATTGGCATAGTTGTTAGCTCTTTTCAGACAAATAAATCTATATCAACTTCCGGCTGCTAATCAAATTGAAAGGTTAATGTATAATTGAAACATCCAGAGCTTTCATAATCGATTAGGATTTTTTTCATTCCTTAACTTGGTATCCATCTTTGTGAAAGCTGTGCAAAATTTCACGCAAAAATGTCATTGATGTCTGAGATTCGCTTTGTTTTTTGAAGCTCTAAGGATACACTCTGCGATATTCACAAAAAAAAGCCAAAAAACTCAAACTTCTGATTTGGCAATAACAGTGACATTTTTATCGAATAGGATCGGCCGAAAATAGGTCGTCAATATTTACGGACTTTGATTTACCGTCGATGCCTTTGGGAAAATACACGCATGAAGGCATAAGCGGCCGTGATTGAAAGCGGTAAATAACGGAATATGACGTTGAAGTGGAGAGACCCTTTAAGGCAGCAGGAACATCAGGCATCCTTGCAAGTATTATCGCCCGTGGGCTATATTTTTAGCACTTTTAATCATCAGCATAGTCAAAATGTGATATGTTAGCTTAGTAATATTTTAAGAATATTTAAATTGGCACCATTTTTAGAAAAATAATATTTGTAGCTTTTATTTAAATTGGACATTATGATAATCTTTTTAATTTAATCGTTAAAGGAATTTGAAAAATACTAACGGTGCTTTTGACAAAAGTTACCTTCCAGATGTTTGGTGGGTAACAGAAAATAAAAATAAAACAAAAATAAGTATAAATATGTATTTATTTTAAAGTAATGAAAACTTTAACAATTTTACTGACAATAATATTAAAAACTATTTTTTTTTTCTTATTTTATTTGTAATAAAGCTCTTTGTGGCAGTGCACAGATCCTGCGTGGATTGCAGATATCCAATTTGATCTTATAATTTCTCCCCGCTGAGATTCACAATGTTATAATAGTTGTGGTCAGGGAATCGCTCTAATTCAATGTAGTCCATTTCGGTGTGCAGTAATTTATCAAGCATTTTTATAATTTCTGCAAATGTTGGTCGCTCATTGACGTCTTGCGACCAGCAATAATACATAATATTGTACAGCTCTCTTCGACAATGTTCTGGCTTTTCTAGACGGTAGCCATCCCTCACCTATGTTCCAGAGCAGAAAATTAACACAAATCAAGCCAAACGTGTTTAAATGATTCTTACCTTGCGCATAACATCGCCAGCTGAAATGCCTGGATAAGGCGTTGATCCAAGTGTGACAATTTCCCACATAAGTATACCAAAGCTCCAGATATCTGATTTAACCGAGAATATGTTGTCATAAAGCGATTCTGTAGCCATCCATCTGAAAAGATTCAAAAATTGTATATATATATATATTATTTTTATATATATATATATATATATAAAAAGAACAACTTTCTTCGTTACTGAAAAAGAAGAACTTTGACACCTAATCACATATGTATATGTAAATTTAAAGCTTTTATTGGAAATCCAATCTTCAAAGCTGAATTGAGATAGCACAGAGGAAAATAATACTGACGGTATGTGAGTTGGTAAAATATTGTATTTCTATATTAGAGTTAAGGTATCCTAGGGACGAGGTCCTGTAGTTTTTTAGATTTCAACATTACTCTAACCGAATAACCTAAATGTGTACACACTTATTATATTCGATCAAGATTACCTGATTGGCAGCTTTCCCTCGCTCTTACGCTCGTAGATTTTGGATGTTATAATATCTCTCGCGAAACCAAAGTCGGCTACTTTGCACGTGTGATCGTCTGTTATTAAAATATTACGGGCTGCAAGGTCACGGTGAATAATCTGCAATAGAAAAGCAATTCATAAATTGTTCATTGAATAGCTATTTGTTTATTTTGTATTTATAATTAAATTAATGTTATAGTATATACCATAATTCTCAAACATTGAATTTTGCTGCCGCCAAATTTCAGTTTTGCAGTTTCTTTTTATACAAACTGTTTAAATATTTTTTATTCAGCTTAAAGGCCTCTGCCACCACCAACTCAGGTATTTATATAGCGTTACCTACCCCGCGTGACGTTAGATAATCCATTCCTTTAGCAACTTGATACATAAATGATGTTAAGTCTCCTGAAGTCAATAAGTTTGATTTTCCGTGTGTGTTTCCATAATGCCTGCAATTTTTAAATCAATAAAGTGCTATTATTATTTTTATTCATTTTAAAATTAAGGCCAATACGCAGAGAAACCTCGACTACAAGTGTATAAAGTGTCAAACTTATGCAATCCTCACCAAATAACCAAACTTGCTAACTACTGTACTTCTGAGCTTATTCTTTTAACTAAAAAAAAGAATTTGCAACTTTTGCGTACGTATACTTCAAAAGTGTTGACACATAGTAATTATCAATTGAACAAAGCGACATAACTCTTTATCTGCATATATTTATACCCCGAACCCATGAAATGGGTAAAAGGGGTATAATGGTTTTGTGCAAAAGTATGTAACAGGCAGAGGGAAGCATCTCCGACCCTATAAAGTGTATATATTCTTGATCAGCATCAACAGCCGAGTCGATATAGCCTGTCCGTCCGTCTATCCGTCTGTCCGTCTGTATGTATGAACGCGTCGATCTCAGAGACTATAAGACCTAGAGACTTCAGATTTTGCACATAAGCTCATCTAAGTCCTGGGCAGTACAAGTTTGTTTCTGATTTTCGATAACTATTTCAAATAATGGGTAACGATATAACTTTTCTGAAAATTTCATCGAAATCGGTTTATAAACACCAGAGATATCGAAGATTGAAGTTTAGTCACAGATGCATACAGACAATGACTGTACGCGTTATGTACAGGGTTCGGGGTATCTCCTAGTCGGGAAATCTCGACTAGAGCCTTCTTACTTGTTTAAATAGAAAACACTTAATTCAGAGTCATAAACGTCTTTTGTGTTTTTAAAACAGCTTACGAATAATCTATTGAATGCAACCGAATATTTTAAATTATGCTCGAAAAGCAAACATATAAATAATGGTTTACCTTTCTGCCCTCGAGTTTCTCAAATAAGTTTGCAGCTTTCCACGAACCACATATTCCAGTATGACGAAAGTTGGATCCCTTTCTGTGCAGCAACCCAATAGTCGTACAACGTTTATGTGAGGCTCCAGTGTCTTCATAACCTAAAATAGCAAACATGTCAGGAATTTACAATATTACATATTTATTCTTGTTAATGCCCTGAACCAATAAGTTTTGTGCAAAAGTATGTATCAGGCATCTCCGACCCTATATATATATATGTTCTTGATCAGCATCAACAGCCTAGTCGATATAGCCATGTCAGACTGTCTGTCTGTCTATCTGTCTGTCTCTTTAAGCTAAAGCCATAAAATTTGCCAATACTATCACAAAACCAAAAAATACCCATTACCTTCGGTATCAGAGTATAAAAATGTATGATGACGCGAATTAAATAGTATTTAACACTATCGAGGACAAAACGGACTTCGTTTTAGTCAAACGCAACCCTACGAGGATTCCGGCTGATTACTACATTTTATCATTGAGTCTTGTGAACAGCTGAGCTGGATTCCGAAAATTGAAGTGCGCATGTCTGCTGTCGAAGAATCAACCACAACACACACTTGACAACATATTGGTCAGAATAATAATTGTGCACAGCAACAGGAATCAGTTTGTGTCAAGGCATCAGAGGGCAATGTGTTAAATTTCCAAAATGAAGCCAGTTTTTGCATCGCGTTTTACCGTCTCATACATTAATGTAATTATTCAGCAAAACGCATAATGTCTGCGGGTAGACAAATGTCCGCGTTAAATACGTTCCTATTGCTTCGATGTATTTCGGTTGAAAATGGAGTGTCCTTATGTGATGGTGCCCTATTACATTGTACGGTTAATCTACGTTATTATGTATATTTTTCACGTTTACTGTAAACAAGCTTAAACAGCATTTGCGGCACTTTGCAATTTATATACACTTGCACATCGGAGTCCACCCCAAATATCCTTATTTGACACACAACACCTTTAAATTATAGAAACAGACAGACAGAAAATTTGATTAGGACTCGTAAATTAATGCTAGTTGATGCTTACGAGCGTGGGTCGCTGACAATTTTCTCTACAAAAAATAGGCGAGCAAAGAAAATTTCCATTTTGTACATACCGTTTATTTACTGATAGCCTGTCGTAAGGTAAAAAAAAAAAAAAATTCTGTCGCGCTTTATATTGTGTAAAAGTTGCATATGCTGGCAATCAAAATTTGAAATAAACATTGGATAAATTGCAGTTTTATAACCTTAAAGCGTTATCGCTTGTATTTCGTAACATTATTTTAAAATGGACAACAAAAATAGTATGGAACTCATCAACTTATAATCGGATATCCAAAACGCACCGTAAACGTAGTATTGATCTGGCTATTAACGCTTCAACTTATTTAGGCCCAATATCTCAATGTCCAGTTAAACTTGAAATAAGTTAACTTCAGAATAACTTTTATGCCAGAGCTATACTGATTTGGTTTTCTCAAAGCAAAAGTAACCTATCATCGGCATATCACTATCGCCGAATGGTGCTGCCAACCTTAACGGGGATTCAGCTGTTATTTTGGTTTTGTTTTTGCCTGTGACTCCTAAACTGCTACATGTTGCATATCGAAATGTATATATAATAACTTTCTATGAGCCCTGTTGTAAACGGCAACGAGAGAAAACCATTTTAGTTGTTGAGGAGCATGTGTTTCTGGACCTAGAAGACTCAAATACGCATTTTGAAAATTCGCTTCATAAAAAAAAAAAATAAGCAATGCAAGTGTCAGCTTGGGTCAGCTGTTCGCCTTACGATATTGTATTGATATTTATATATCGTTACTTAGCATCGGTATAAGTAGTAACCGGACCTCCATGCATCGGATAAGTGAGTGCTAACCGAACATTGAGAAACTCAAATTCGACTAAACTTGGAATAAGTTGACTAACCGGACATTGAGAAATTGGGCCTTAAAGTCTTTAACTTATTCTAAGTTTAGTCTTCTAGGTCCACAAACACAAGCTCCTCAACAACTATAAAGTTTTTCCCTCGTTGCCATTTACAACAGGACTCATAGAAAGTTATTATATGTATACATTTTGATGTGCAACATGTAGCAGTTTAGGAGTCACAGGCAAAAACAAAACCAAAAGAACAGCTGAATCCCCGTTAAGGTTGGCAGCACCATTCGGCGATAGTGATATACCGATGATAGGTTAATTTGGCTTTGAGAAAACCAAATCAGTATAGCTCTGGCATACAAGTTATTCTGAAGTTAACTTATTCCAAGTTTAACTGGACATTGAGAAATTGGGCCTAAATAAGTTAAAACGTTAATAGCCAGATCAATACAACGTTATATATTCCAAGTTTAACTGGACATTGAGAAATTAGGCCTAAGAATGTTTAATTTTATCGGTAAACTTATGTTTCTTACCTCCAACTCAGACAGAAGATCCTTTTTCTCTACTTCGCCTGCACTCTCCTTTAAAGTTTTAACTGCAACAGTTGTTACTGCACCACTATCTGTAAGTACAAAGATAAAGTCAACAATGTTTGGGTATTAATATTAATCTGGTTAAAACTGTTAATAGGGTAAAGATCGCAATTTACAAATAACTCAATTTTTGCAGCTACTTTACTTAACTTCTGCATTTTAGAATTATTTTAAAACGTACATATATCTTACGCAAAAATAGCTTAGAACATTTCATCGCTTACCATTTATGTCGGTAGCTTCGCAACGCCAAACTTGTCCAAAGGCTCCTTCTCCCAAAATGTTGAAAAACTTTAGTCGGTGTCTTGGAAATTCCCACTGATCCGACGTGGAGTCGTTGCCAATGCCACCTTCTGCCGCAACGGTACGTCCGGAAGATAACACAGAGCTCGAGGTATTGGGTCCGACATCAGAATTGTGCGTAGAAGCATCAATACTATTCGCGGCACTTGTTGATATTGACTGCGATAATGGAATTGTTTTGTAAGTGGATTGCAATTTTTCATGTTCTCGGTTTTTTTAGTGTTACAAATGTACTTGTGTCACAATACACACCGGGCAAATTGCCCTTTTACAGCCTTATGACAAAGGTCCCATGAAAACCTGTTTCAAAGTTAACTGTATATTATTAAAGGTCATATAGTAAATCTACCGAATCGATTAAAAAAAAACGCTCAAAAGCTTCGTTATTTTTGATAATTTTTTTTTTTGTGCCACAGAATCTAAATGTTTGATTAGCTATTTGTCTTGGGAACGATTTCTATCCGAAGGTTCATCGGCAATTCAAAGCAAGCTAGTTTTAAAGAGGGGTATGAGGCTTCAAAGGGTTCACGTGGCAAAATAATGAAATTCTGTACAAAATCCTTTTTAATATTTATCGGCCAGAGTCTTCTTATTTGTATTTGTTTGATTTTGTTTGTGATATCCGGTTTTTTTTTTTTTGAGAGGATGTGATATCATTAGTTAGTTTGTTTTAGTTTTAGTTACCGTCATTGCAAGTTGTTGATCGCGCTCCCAGGGCACGTATCGATTTCCAAAGGCAACCGGTCCTTGCCACTGTTGCATCACCATTGTATTGCGGCTGTCATCGGTTAGTGTGTTGCTTGGGTTCGATTTTTTCGCAAGCTCCTCTTTCTCCGTAGCTTTTTTCAGAGTTTTGCTAATGGCGCACAAGCGACGCCGACAAAGATAGCCAAAAATTCCAGCAATAACTGCAAATATGCTGCAAACTGCAATAATGAAAGGAATTGAGGTAGACTTGACGGTGAAAAGGGTTATGGTGTTCACATTGCCGCCCTCCTTATTGGAAGTTTTTGTAGGTGACTCCGATCCTTGGATCTCTGACTCGGAGCCTTCTGATATATGATTATTTATTGGAGTGAGTTTGGTGCGACTAGTGGGCGGTGTCGAAGTGGAATTTGTTGTAGTTTGAAGCTGGATAGGCGTGAGCGTTGGCTTTGCTGCCGTTCCCACTTCTTCTTGGGTCTCAGCAGATGGTAAAAGTGGTGGATAAAAGTTATTATAAGCGGGTAATACGAAATTGGCACCATTATTCGAAGGAAATCCAGGTGGCAAATTGATGCCAGGACGTCGATTTGGTAAGCCATTTCTAATGGACTGCACTCCAGGCAGCTGATCAAATGAGGGTAAATATTGCGAAATGTTTTTCACAACGTTTGATATCGATGGCGGCGACCGAGATCCGAAACCATGAAAACCGTTGCTTTCGCTCTTTCCTAGTATGTTGATGAAAACTTCATTTTTTGCTGTGTAACGTCCGTCAGACACAGTTATGTAAATTAAAAAATTTTCACCGGCCTATGAAAAAATAAATAAATATAAATTTTTAATAAATTTGATACAATAAACGGAACAAATCATTCATATCGAGTTGTGCGTTAGTTTAACAAATCACTATTTTATAAAGTATCCCAACCATATCATCACCATTTGTTTTAACCACATCTTTTTAGATAATGAAAACTTAATAATTATCCCAATAGCTTTCAGAAATATTTTTTTAAATTAAATATAGAATCTTATTATAAGAGGCCAGTAATCGGACCAACAACCTCATAGCTACTAAAGAAATAGTTGGGGAAAAAATAATTTTTCGGTTTCTTTTACCATTTCGCTAGCACGTGAAGTACCAAGCCAAATTAGGTGATGGGAAACATCCACAAAAAATCAACCATTTGTAGGCCACGCCCACTCCTCCCGACTACAGCCGTCTTGTAAAATCGGAATCGCCCATGTCTTTGACAGTATATGAACTAGAGTCCTCCAAATTTGGTAGGAAGGTAGCTGACGACATCTCCCAAAGCTCTACATTTGAAATTTGGGTGCTACGCCCACCCATGTTGCCCGCAGTTTAAAATCGGTTAACTACATATCTTCGATAGTTTTTGAGATTGAGTCATTTTGTGTAAGTTTGTCAAGTTATCTGGCGAACGCAGGGACAGACAAATCAACACCCGGAGTTTGTGTTAAAACTGTTTGACAACTTGGCAAACTTTAGTACTTAGGGAAGAGTAATATTTTAGTTGAATTCTTAAGTTTCTTCATTAACACAACAGGTTACACTTACGCGTCCTGACAAGCTCTCGTTGAGGTAGACAACACCCTTGTCGGGGTCAATGCGAAAAGGCAGTTTGTTTTGTGCATTGCCGTGCTGTTGACTTGAACCGGCTTGAGGTAGAAAACGTGGCTCAATTCCGAATATTAGACTATCGCCGTCCGCATCTTCGGCATGCACTCGGTCAATTACTTGTCCCACTTCTTCGGATTCTGAGATCCTCCAATTTCGCTCTCGAACGTATAAAATTGGGGGCGCATTTTGCTCCTGTGCAATAGCTAAAAGAATTATACGAAAATAAAATAAAATAAAAATAATTAAATAAAAATTATAAAACGGGTTTGTTATCAAACAAAATTGCAATTATTTTATTAAACAAATTAGCTTATATAAAGAAAAGCTTAAAATATCGTCAAAAAGTCTGTTGGCCTGACTCAGAGAAATTATAATGTTATTTAAATACAACACATATGCAAGAAAGGAAAGTAACTTCGGCACGCCGAATATTATGTACACTTAAAAAGCATAGCTGTTTAGTTGTAGTTTAGTTTAGATAGTGAGACCTTATTAGAGATCTTGCATTTGTATGACAGCTATTGTCTATAGGGTCCGGTCTGGCCGAGTTCGTCAAAAGGTCTAACTTCAACAAAAAACAAGTAAGAAGGCTCTAGTCGAGATTTCCCGACTAGGAGATACCCCGAACCCTGTACTTAACGCGTACGGTCATTGTCTGTATGCATCAGTGACCTAAACTTCAATCTTCGATATCTCTTTTTTAGCCGATTTCGATGAATTTTCAGAAAAGTTCTATCGTTATCCATTATTTCAACCCCATTTTTACATTTTTCAAATTGAGATTTTTTGTAATCGATTCCATGTGTATATCGGAAATCAGAATAGTTATCGATAATTTGAAACAAACTTGTTCCGCTCATGGTATAGGAGAACTTATATTCCAAATCTGAAGTCTCTAGCTCTTGTAGTCTCTGAGATCGACGCGTTCTACGACGGACGGACGACGGCCGGCAGGACGGACATGGCTATATCGACTCGGCTGTTGATGCTGATAAAGAATATATATACTTTATGGGGTCGGAGATGCTTCCTTCTGCCTGTTACATACTTTTGCACAAAACCATTATACCCCTTTTACCCATTTTATGGGTTAGGGGTATAAAAAACATTGACCGAAGTTCAGATAGACAGACATACAGACATAATGCTATATTAGGGACGGAGATGCTTCCTTCTTTTTAAGCGTTACACATCTCATCACAAAATTAATGTACACTTTTGCAAGTGTATAACAGCTAAAAATTGTTTAGTCGAGATAGCTCGACTGGCTATACATTTCGGCTCCAGACTTCTTAACATAATATTTTGCAAATCAATGTAATTCAAAAGCTAATAATTATAAAATCTGGGAGTTTATTGGAATAACTCCACTTGACTCTGAGTTTAATATGGAAAGTACAAAAAAAACAAGTAAGAAGGCTCTAGTCGAGATTTCCCGACTAGGAGATACCCCGAACCCTGTACATAACGCGTACAGTCATTGTCTGTATGCATCTGTGACTAAACTTCAATCTTCGATATCTCTGGTGTTTATAAACCGATTTCGATGAAATTTTCAGAAAAGTTATATCGTTACCCATTTTTGTAATCGATTACATGTGTATATCGGAAACGGAAATAGTTATCGAAAATCAGAAACAAACTTGTACTGCCTAGGACTTAGATGAGCTTATGTGCAAAATCTGAAGTCTCTAGGTCTTATAGTCTCTGAGATCGACGCGTTCATACATACAGACGGACAGACGGACGGACAGACGGACAGACGGACATGGCTATATCGACTCGGCTGTTGATGCTGATCAAGAATATATATACTTTATAGGGTCGGAGATGCTTCCTTCTGCCTGTTACATACTTTTGCACAAAACCATTATACCCCTTTTACCCATTTCATGGGTTCGGGGTATAAAAAATGTAATTCTAGCCTCGTATCATCCTTGTATCAGGTCTTATTTTAAAGCTTAAAAAATAGTTGTTAGCTTTTGATTACATGCCGATGTCTTCAGGATATATAATTCGTCATCTGACTTTCTATCTTAAATATTTACCTGCTGCGAATACAGAGAATCTCCTAGTCGTGCACTTCTGACTAGAGTGTTCTTACTTGTTTGTTATTGCTGTTCAATTAAACAGCGCAGATTCCGTTTCGTTGTTATTGGTCTTGCGACTAACAATTCCAAGCACTATTCAAGCTTTGCGTCTCTATCTTGGCGGTAGTAAAAAAAAATTATACACAGCTTAGCAAACACTCTGCAAACCCAATATATTCTTTCCTGTCTGTGTGAACCGGTACAAAAAATTTAATTTCTTGTACATTTAGACACGATTTCATCATCTCTACGGATACAACAAAAATGTTTATAAATAACAGAGATTTTACGGGATCAACGAATTACTTTTATAAACTTTATTTGCAAAAAAAACACAAACATGTATTCAAACGTACGAATGCGCAATACAATTATAGCTTGTTATTTTGAAAACCTACACTAGATATTTTCAGTGGGCGAAACCAAAAGAGCTGTGTAGCAAAGGTGTACTACCTTGACCGTGACTACTTGTAATTTTTTTGAAGATAACTAATGGGATATTGACTCAACAAGTGCTTGAACAATTCAAAGAAGTAAGAGTGAGTTAGTTGTAAGTTCAGTGACTGCTTCTATGCAACTTTTTCGTTTATGTCAAGGTCGGTTATTGACAATTAATCGAATACAGCTGATAACATTGCATCTCCTCGACTAGAGAATTCTTTTTTTTTTTTTTCTTGTGGGGCACTTACACGTTTCGCACTACAACGCAATCGGATAATTAAAACTTGTTTAACATGTTCACTTATTTGTTTATGAGACTTTCAGTACATAGCTACTTCAGCTAAATTTTTTAGATAAACTTACCTTCATATGTAAAGAACAAATTAATTGTCACTATAACCAATAATACAGCGAACTGAATGTTGCGACGCTTCGAAGTTCTCAACAAGTTATGCTTGCAGATGAAATGTCGCTCATGGGGAAAGTCCATTGTGTAATTAACCGCAAAAGCGGCAAACCTGTAACACGAAGGAAATTAAATTTCACATTGTTAACAATAATATCAAACAAGATTATGTGTTTTTAATCACAAATCCATTGTTCACTTTCAATGTTATGAGCACATCTGTTTGATTATTGATTTCAAATTTACTTAAGCCCTTCGCAGCCACCAATTCATACATCGATAATTTGTGATATGAGACGTATACTATATCATATCAGTATATCAAGTTTACTACAAGATCCTGTTAGCTATTTTAAGTGCTGGTCTTGATGTGAGTACACACAGTAAACAGGTTATACGAAAACAAAGCTTGTGATGGTATGCGGCAAGCAACAAGATGGCAAGCGATTTCTTTTCTTCTCATATACGGGTGCATGGCGCAATCGCTGGGCATACCCAATGAGTAAACTAAAACAAGTATCAATGTGGTAGTCCAAGGTAGAGGAAATAATAATATTCCAAAAGGGAAAAGCGTCAAGTGGACTGTCAATACAGCAATCGGTTATATATTCTTTGCATTTATAAAAGTAATAGTAACTTTTGGCGATGACGTCACTCACACACTGGCACACACACAGTTTTTTATTTCGGAATATCCATTCATTAATATTTGTATTATGTATTTTCATTGGCGCTTTATACTTGTTTTATTTTTCTCTTCTGACGGCATTTGTTTGACGTTATATAAATTTATACATTTCAAGTGAATTAATTGGGAACTTTTCAAGCGAAGCACTTCTGTAAATAGTTACACTGTATGTAAATACATTAAATATACCTATATAACTTTCACAATTTTTGTTTTGACCAGCTTTAAACATTCGCGCAACGTGATACGATGTGTATGAGAGCACGGTGTATAGACAACTAATTCAATTGGAGCTTTGCGTTATAAGCGAAACAGCAAACGAAAAACTTGTTTGAGTTCCACAGACAACAAACCTGAACAGCAACTCACTCAGACTCTTGCTCTTTGATCGACTCTTTGTGGAAAGTGATGGAAAATATCGGAAAGCGCTTGTCTCTTAAATATGCTAATACTTTTTGGATTTTTTATTAGCTGCAATATTTTTCTCTTAGTAATTCTTTAATATATAAAGACCCGGCGAATAAAAACTATATTGTGGGTTTTAAAAACAAGTTCTGTTTTTAGCATAGCCTTGTGTGCACTCTTATTTGCATAAGAGCTTCCTGTGAGGATTGCTGTTTTGTTTTCGGATCACATAGACAATTCAACACCAGTATAACCTTTTTAAGTCAATTTTTGTTAATACAGACCGCTTTTACGTTGATCACAACGTTTTGTACCCGAATTTTATCGGACTCTTCAGTAATTTTTAAAAAACCACCAAAAAGAAAAAAACTAAAACGGGAAGTGTTATCAATTATCAATTATTTGAAAATCTTGACCGGACGCACATATGTTAGACAAATACATTAAGATTTTGGCTACAGCATCAGACTTCTTGCACTAAATAAAACTGTTAAAGAAACGTCGGTTCGTCTTATAAATTTGGGAATAATGTATTTGGGCGCAGTTTAAGGGAGGTTAGGTTCTCATAGCTTTTTTTGTGGAATCCATTCTTTGTATAAGCAAAAAAAAATTGGTGTGGCCACTTTAAAAAATGCTTACATCTTAATATATGTTTTTTCTTTTTTTTTTTTGTTATTCAAATTACAAAACCGATAATTTAAATATAGTTTTAAGCTTTTTAACGATAGCAAATTTCTAATTTAATTAGTAATTTCAGTAAAATGAAACGTGTGTAAATATAGTGTTTTAACAAAAATGTGTAAAATTGCATGTTCAACGCATTAAGGCACAGTGTTTCTTGATATCATCACTTATACCCGGTTAACAGCAACTCTCGGTGTATCATCATTTAATAGTTCCTAGAAACTAGTTCCACTGTTCTTTCAAATTGAACGCAACATTAATTGGAGCAGTCTAAAATTTTATAGCCTATTTCCATTGCTCCGTTTCCGTCAATTTTAACAGTAACTGACGAAAGCGGTTTCCATTTCTCTGTTAACTGAACCTCCGTAAATAAATCAGCTGTTCGGTTTGTTTTGCTTTGTATTTTTTGCAAAAAAGTGAGAAAAACTAACCGAAATTGTACATTGCAAATAAGTAACAGCGTGTTGCCAACTTGTATGGCTTATTTTTAATGCCTACAAGCATTTTTGCTTGCATTGCACAAGCAGTACAAGTCCATTTTCCTATATACGTTGGAGTTATTCTGATCTGCCCTAAGTGTAACAAAATTATCCGCCCATAGTTTTAAAAGCATTTCTTTGAACCTTGGCACCCAGTTCAATTGTTTCCTACAATAATTCATCAAAAAACAAAATTTTTAATTCAATTTTGTATATTATTAAATATTGAGCCTACTTATTCACAATTTCTGCTATTCACAATCATCTGTTTTGCGACTGTTACATTAAAAGTGCCCATTAACAGCGATGTTTTATCGAACAAGTGTTCAAATGAACCAGTTCCTCTTCAGTTATTCTTCAGTTAATATTTACGGTCAGTTTTACTTCAGTTAATTCCTTATGGGAGAATACTGAACCTCAGTTACTGTTAACTAACATAACTGAGAATAACTGAGCAGTGGAAATACGCTATTAACCAACAACCATATTTTACTGTGAGTAAGTACATTAAGTAGTTTATATACTTTTGTTATAAATTAAGCACGAACTCTGATGGTGATGATGGTCATGTTTGATACGTCAAGTGTATAATAAATGTATATCAAAATAAACTAAAAGCCTCTTCAAGGAAGAATATATTTTGAAGGGTATAGCTCCAATTCATCATTTAAAGTCAATAAAACGAAAAAAATCAATTGTCAAAGTCGCAAGTAATGTCAAGGTTATTTTATAAATTCATGCATACGTACACATGTAGAAGTGCATTGCATTCAAGAGCTTATGTGCATAGTATATACATACATACCAACAAAAATCATTTACAAGCTACACTGAGGTTGTGGTTTGGAAACGGTGGGGCTGTGTATTTTAGAGGCACCGAACCGACTGCGAAATGCTTCTATACTAGAGTAGGTGCTAAAGCGTCTGCTTGCAAAGGGGAGACCAGTGCAGGTAGCGTTGGGCATGAATCAACCTGTGAATACGAATTTCAGTAATTCACCTTAGATTTTAAATTTTGAATAGCACTAACTCTTTATTGTGGGAGATTTGGTAGAGTTTTGTTATTTTTGATTGTATTAAATTGATTTGATCTGATGATTTTCAGTTATCTGTACTTATTTCAAAGCCCATAAGTGAGCTTAGCACACCAATATAACACTCTATTGGACAGAACTCCTCTAGGTTTAAGTGTGTCAAAAAACCAATATACTCTTATGCCCCCTTAGTATCAGAGTATATTAATGCAAGCGTTTGAACGTGTTTAAAACGTTATTATCGTTTATTGGTGTGCCCAAGCAGCCCTGGGTATCGCAACTAAACGATAAGTGGTCTGAGCGAAAAAGATTGTGGGGCTGCCAAGTTGTTTAACTGAAATTTGAGATAGAAATTATTGTACGAAAAAATTCTGGTGTCAAAAAGTACATTTTTAAAACCGGGTCATCAACGTAAACACATGCAAACAAGCGATAAGATTATTTGGGGATTTTTTCACGCTACCACTCATTTTCTTGTTTATTTTTTCTTCTTTTAAAATCATGTAAGCCGTTGTTTTAAATGTATTTTCTAATTTGAATTAAATTTTATATTTCACTTTTAATTTCATAGTTTTACCTTTATTTTAATTTAAAGTAATTTTAATTTTACTGTTCTTAGTTGACAATAAATAAAAACATAATAATTATAATAATTGTAATTTTTAAAGAAATGTTTTATTTAATGTTACTTATGTACATGGTATTTTGTAGTCGAACAGTGAGTATGTTAACTGTGTGATAAGAATCGTTTGATTTTCTATTGAAATGAGCTGATAAGAAAAGGGGCACGCAAACGCTGATTAATAGGCATTCAGTTCAACTTGCTAAAGCACTTCATACGCTTCGTAAAAAAAATTGTTTGCCTCAATGCCGCTTAATAGTAATGTTTCTTTTAATCGTATGAATGTAAAAAAAGAGACCGCTATTATAAAAAAATTTGTGAAAACATCGTATAATACCTATTTCATTTTCGGTCGGGTCAAATGATTTGTTTGCTTGTTTAAAAGTTCTTTTGATCTGGATTGTGGCCTTCTAGAAAACAGAAATGTTTATATTAAATAAGGGTCGACTATTTATAGCACGCCGAGGTTTTAGGGCTATCGAAAACGCTCAGACTAAGCAACCAAATGCGAGCCAATATCGAAGAGAGCGCCCATAGGTTTGTTTAGTTGGCGCCGCTTCGTTCTGTTATTTAAAGTTTATTCCCAGACTGTCTATCAACGCACAGCCGAAACGGTTAGTGCTTTGGGCTAGTAAACTGTTTTTTTGAATGCTTTTTTGTTTAATATAATATATTATATTATATTATAAACGGACGCAAAGTCATTATACTTTGATACCGAAGGTCTCATAGTATATTGGTTTTGTGCAATGTCCTTCATGGTGTCTGTCCGTCCGTCTGTCTGTCTGTCCGTCTGTATGAATGCAACTTTTTTCGACACCCGTAAAGCTAGAGACTTGAAACTTTGCAATTATGTTTATCTATAGGCAATTATGTTTATCTATAGATAAAGTGTTAAGATTGGGTTGCCACGCCTACTAGGAGGCTGGGAAATCGATAAATTCGATAACTGAAAACCGATAAAACCAAATATTTCTCACATTCTTACAGCTAGAGTTACCAAATTTTGCACGCATATAGCTAGTCATGTCCCTGCAAAAACTGCATCAAAATTTTGGATGCCACGCCCTCTCCTTCCGCCCCCATCATCCCTGCTCCTTGAAATTGGAAACGCTTATAGTTTTCAAGTTATTTGGGCTAGAGCCACCAAATTTTGGGTCAAGATAGATATTGACGTTCCCCAAAAAAATGCATCAAAATTTTGGATGCCACGCCCCTATTCCGCCCCCATCCGCCTCCCATGAAATTGGAAACGCCTATAGTTTTCACATTTTTTGGGCTAGAGCCACAAAATTTTGTGTCAAGATAGGTACTGACGTTCCCCATCAAAACTTGGATGCCACGCCCCCTGAACCGCCCCCTTCCCCCCTTCTCCAACCGCCTATAGCTTTGACATTTTTCGAGCTAGAGTCACCGAATTTCGTAGGAAGATATATGGTGACATCTACAAAAGATCTGCATCAAAAATTAGGATGCCACGCCCACCTCTGCCGCCCACCATTTAAAATCGGAAATTTCGATATCTCTTACAGTTTTTAAGCTAGAGCCCGTAAATTGGGTAGAAAGATAGAAGGCAACATCTACCAAAGATCTGCATCAAAATTTTGGATGCCACGCCCACCTAAGCCACCCGCCTTATAAAATCGGAATCGGCTATATCTCTAACAGTTTTTGAGCTAGAGCCACCAAACTTGGTAGGCAGATAGATAGTGACAGTTAAAAATATTTGATTCAAAAATTTAGATGCCACGCCTACCTCTGCCGCCCACCTTTTAAATTTGGGAGTTCAGTTATCGTCCACAGTTTTTTAGCTAAAGTCACCAAATTTGGTAACATGATAGCTGGCGATGTTTACCACATGGCCCACTCCCTTCGCCCCTTTATTCCCCCTTATCAACCGTTCTTTTACTGGTATCAAAGTATTCCGCAGTTGGTTGCGTCCGACTGCAACGTTTTTACTTGTTTTTACATGCTTTTATTACATGCTTTTATTTTACTAATTTGACTCCCAAAATTTGCAAGCTCTTGTGGCATGGAGGGAAGACTACCGCTTAACAAGCCGAAGGTCGTGGTTTCGAACCCCGACCGAGAAATACTTTTTTTATTAATGTTTTTTTTTTATTAATTAAACTTTTTTACATATTTTTATTTAACTTGACTTAGCCAACCATTGTATGCAAGAAAGCGTATAAAAGCATGTCTTCAAAACTTTTTTTGATTTTACTTATTAAACATTTAATTTAAATTATGTTTTTTAGAAAATATTTCGAACAAGCCATTTATTTCTCTTGCATTTAAAACAAAAGTTTGCATCCGAAACTAGCGGCAAAAAAAACAAACTGAATTTTCACCTATGCTTAACTCTTTTTAGAACCTATGTGATACAAAGTACAAACTCATCTTGCTCAATTTTGCTCAATCTTCAAGTGGCATGTTTCAAAGAGTG
Source organism: Scaptomyza hsui (assembly GCA_018152825.1). Classification (NCBI taxonomy): domain Eukaryota; kingdom Metazoa; phylum Arthropoda; class Insecta; order Diptera; family Drosophilidae; genus Scaptomyza; species Scaptomyza hsui. The sequence goes on from JAECXO010000073.1 coordinate 372,146, forward strand.
GTTAAAAGGCAACATGACCCATAAACGCACTTATTGGAGCCGGTGCAATGCAATTGTACTTTTTACGATTTTTCATATTTGCCAAAAATTTTACGGCAATGATGCTAGTGTACAATTTCATCAGCAGACTGTAGAGAGTGAATTTATTTTAAGTGAGGCACATCAAAATAAAATAAAACAAGTGGAATTACCAACGGACCAAGAACTCATTGTACGGTTGCCATCTAACACACTCCTCAAGTACACTTCTTATAAAGATGTTTCTATACTTCACTTTCGAGTTCCATCGGATGCACAAGCAGCATATTTTAGTTTTAAAGCGGTTGAAGAATCTAAGAGCCCATTTCGTAAGTATTATATTGTATTATGTATAATATTTGTATATCTGTATAGTTTCATTCTTTATTCTAATTTGACTTTGGTTTTTTTATATTTACAGAAAGAAAATGCAAGGCTAAGGATGTAACCCTACACTTAAAGGCAAAAAGCTTACCTGTGATAAGTCCTGAAAACATTACCTTTCCCAACAACTATTTAAGCCCCGAGCAAAGGTAAATGTTATGTCCTTCACTGTTTTTGAAGGTTTATTTCTTGTAATGTCCTCTGATTAATGGAACAAAACAGCCCACAAAAACTGCGAGATTCTCACAATTTAAGAAATATAGTTATGTATTATTGTTTTAGTAAAAGTCGTTAGATTAAGGACAATATTTTTTTTTTGTTTTTTTAATAAATTCTGAAAACATATCATTTTATACTTAAATTTTTTTAGATTCAAAGTATATAACCTGCAATTCGAGTCCAACAGTCAGCAGCATCGTATTGATATACAGGGTCCCGAGATGGGAAGTTGGTTTGCAGTGGCCTTTGTCAGTTGGACAGATCCAAGTAAAGATCGTATTGAACAACAAGGTAATACAAATACAATTTTAATCACTAAAAATTAAGTTAAAAACAATTAAGAAGGCTCTAGTCGACATTTCCCAACTAGGAGATACCCTGACCCCAATACTTAACGCGTACAGTAGTTGATTGTGTATATAAGCGAGTAAACTTTAGTCATCGATATCTCTGGTTTCTCTCAATCGATTTCGATAAAATCTTTACAGATTTTCAGAATTTTTAAATCAGTTAGGATACACCGGAGATTAAAGTTTAGTGACTGTATGCTCAAGCTAAAGGTTCTGGATATCTCCTAATCGAGCTTTTTTGTTAAATATTGTTTACCTATTTTCTCTATTGACTAAATTTTTACTGATTTCATTTCATTTCAGGACTTTCCGCGTCATGTGATACGTTGCTTCTTGGCGAATTATCTGTGAAGCGTTTCTCCTCGACTATTGTTACTGATGGACAAAGAAAGATCGGAAATCTCACCAGTAAAATAAGTCCATTCGAACGACAGAGACATATGAGTAAAAACAACGTCGACACAGGTACCAACCAAAAAAATTCAATCGATGACAAACAGAACTCCGATGCATTACAAGGACTAAATTTAAACGGCAGTGTTCTGACCCATTTTAAGGAACACTATAAGAGGCAGAAGGATGGAAAAATTAACCAACTGGAGACCGACAAACTAAGTTATATAAAAAATGAAGTAATTTATAAATTCTATGTGCCCGAAGGTGTCAACGGAGCTACCGCTTTCATAGCATTTCAAGAAGTGTGCGAACACTGCCCAGATATCGGCCTATACACTAAAGCAAATGCGTTTCCGGCCGTATCCATTGATGATAAAAATATGGAAGGCAGCGAATGCAACTACATGCACAGAACTATCATTCGGCCAAATCAGACAGAAGAAATTTCTACTGATTTTAATGTTCAGCCGAAATCATGGCACTTTGCACTGTTAAAATTTGTTAACTTATCAAAGGCAGATAAAGATACTCTTGCATCTGCTGAAACTTTACCGGCATTAATTAAAAGTTTGCAACAACAAAATGCAATAAATGATGCGAGAGATTACAATGTTTCGTATACGCTACGTATAGTTTACAAAGAGATGGAAGCACAGAATAAGACTTCCAATACGACAGTTAAACCTTCTGAGCGCAAAAGTCCCTGGGAACCACAAAGTTTCAGCGGAATAGATTTCTACTCCCTACTGCGGCAAAGCTATCACGAATTTTTTATGTTTGACTATGACTTGCAGCCAGATGCAAACGGCACAGTTCCGACACTTCTCAACCTAACAGCACAGACTGCCGCGGGGTTTGCCTTTGAACTTGGCGAGGTCTACGATATTGGCGGTACGCTTACCTTTGCTATATCCATGAAGCACGATCCGCGGCTTAAAAGCGAGCTTAAAGCATCTCCACCCACTACATCGCCATCGGATAGGGGAATTCTGGCTGAGAAGCTAGTGGGCGATCAAGATGACACAGGATTACCCAAAGACCAAAAATCACTATCGAAAACTACTAAAACAAACCACAGCATGCAAATAATTGTGTGCATGAACCAAGGCCTGCCAGGTGTACCCACATGGCCGGATAAATGCCTGTATGGTCAACGCCTTATGCAAGCTACTAGCGTCGTAAATAACACTGATGTCATGGGTCTTATCCATGTACCCTTTCCTGAAAGTGGTCTCTGGTAAGTGCTACATAAGTCCTGTCATTGACCATCATAACTTCTTATAGAAACTTTCTCTTTTTTTCTTCGTATTCTTAAAGGTACGTTACGATGGGTCTTTTCTGCCATGAAGCAGATACCGCACGTGCTACTATATTTGACAGTGTCAAGGAATTTGTCCGGAAGCACTCAATTTTGCTGCAAAGGATGCGTAGTCCCTGCTCCTGCGCTGACAATGCTAAGCGGTTTGAAGCATGCATTAGGTCCAAGGATTGCTTGGCCAGCATGAACGAAACTGAAACGCTGAAAGTCAAGGAATGCATGATGGATTTCAAATGTACAGATGATTATCTAAAAATGACACATAGTTTCGAAACACATTACAAGTCTGCGACGGAACAGCCTTTTGCCTTGGATAACTGCAGCACCTCAGTGATCTTCTCCGTGTCATCGAGTCCTTGTGTAGCAGGACGTTGTGGCAGGTTTGGCCGCTGCTATAATTATATGTCCGGAGGTTTTGTGTTTTCAACTTGCGTATGTATGAAAGGATACCGCGGCTGGGATTGCACTGAGGAATCGCAGGTGCCTTCGAGCATGTCCATACTAGCAGCCTCGCTGCTACTTACGTTAAGCAACCTCCTATTCATTCCGAGTGTTTACTTGGCCATTAAGCGTCAGTACTATACAGAAGGCATAATATACTTCTTTGCTATGTTCTTCTCGATTTTCTATCACGCATGCGACTCAGGTGAAGATGAATACAGTTTCTGCTTGGTCAAGATTGGCGTACTTCAGTTCTGTGACTTCTATTGTGGCCTATTAGCCATTTGGGTAACACTTATTGCCATGGCCCACATTCCACAGCACTTTGTGTCACTACTTCACATGTTTGGGGCCATTTTACTAGCGTTTGGCACCGAGCTCGACAAACAGAGCCTATGGGTGTTTCTAGCTCCAGCTCTAACTGGCATCTGTCTCATTTCAACTAGTTGGGGACTCCGCTGTTCAAAATCGCGCAAGTGTTTTCCTGCGCGACAATATCTTATCATTTTTATGCCGCTTGGGATGATCCTAGTAATGATTGGCCTGGTCTGCTACGCCTTTCTTCAGACCAAGCAGAACTACCACATTGTGCACTCAATTTGGCATATGGTTATGGCGTTAAGCATCATGTGCTTGCTGCCCTCACCCAAGACTTTTATTCCAAAATGCGTGCATTCTGACTTATAAACGAATCTTTTCTTATGGGAAAGGTCTTAATATAAACTGCTTTTGATGCATTATTCCTAATTCTACAGCTAATGTACCTCACATTTTAAGAAAAAAATAAACCATCCTTGCACTGGATCCTGCAACATTCAACTATTACCTTTATAAGTAATATGTAACATAATATAAATAATGTACAATACACAAGCAAAAGATAAACAATTGCTTTCAGCCATTAATAAAAATAATAAACAAAATAGTTTAAGTTAAAAAAATACTGATAATGAAATCAGATTACAAGAAATAGTTCTAAAACATCTTTGTAAGTAAATAATAAGTTGTCGACTCTGTTAAATAAATATAATTGTTAACATGACAAACTTAATTTAAAAACCTGAGACTTTTTTTACCGATTTTTTTGTACAATTTTTTCCTTTTGTGCTCATAACGTTTTACTACACCTTTCACACATTACGTTCACGTTTTATAAACTTATTAAATATACACTTATAAAAATTAATGTATATAAAAGTAGGTATGGAAAAAATTAATAAAAACATTATTTGTTTGTGTGCCGATGTTATGTTAAGTGTTAATTAATAATAATCAAAACAGAATATTAAATGATATATGACCTCAACGCGCTAGACATAAATATAAAGTACGATAAAACAAAGAAATATTTAAACAATTTTTGCATTTTTCCTGTTTAATAGCATTTTTATAAATGTCATTATAAGTTAATAGTACGAAAGCGGCTGCAAATTTGTTCGTTACTAAAAAAATTTACCAATGGACCTATTTAAAATTTTTCCCACAATTTTACGGTGACGTTATTCCTTGACTGTTAAAGTTTTATCAAACGTCCTATTCAATAATCACATCTTACACTAGTGTAATGAATTCAATATACAAATGTATGGTATATGTTTTAATCACTAAAAGACTTGGTTACTCTATTTAACATGTCCAGCTTGCTAACGCACAGCGCCAGAGCCGTAGCGAATTTCTTTTTCAAATTGTTCCGCTTTTAGGGTGCCGTCTATACTCTCAAAGTTCTTATTAAAAACACTGTAGGCACTTATTTCATTTGATTTTCTTGGTCCAGTTCTGGTGTTGAAATATATTCCAAATAATGCTGAGAACATCAAAAAGACCAACCCAAATTTAAGTTCGATTGCTATCACATACAAAGTAACCCAGAAAAGAAAATAAACACTCCAAAGAGTGTATTTTAGGCCCTTGCTTTCGTTTCTTTCACTAGCTGAAATGTTATCCTGCGGCAACAGTTCATCATCTTCGCTCGAGACCACATTTTCATCAATGGTTTCAAAAATTGTGGTAGGTTCCGTAAACAACGTTTTATCTGACTAAAAATTAAAGTACATTTGTGATCATTGTTGCATTGCATACGTCGACATATTAAATACCTTGACGTCAATGATAGTTTCACTTTTTCCCTGAGCTGGGTCTGCGCCTGTGCCTAGCATCCAAAATGTTTTTAATTTAGTTTTAAACGCGTTAAATAAATCCTTTTTATGTTTATGCTGTCGATATTGTCTCAACTGCTCATGAAAATCTGCCATAATCTTCTTCTTCCGTAAATAAGTTCTGCTTTTACATATGTTTGCTAGAGATGGAAGCGTCTTGATACTTTTGACGAGTGATAGAAAATGGAAACAGCAATAAAGTCACCAAATTTATTTGTAAGGCAAAAAATTTGTTATTTATCAATACAGTGCGTTCAGGAAACAACTTTATTTTCTAAGAGATATACATCAACCAGATTTTAAGTAACTTGAATAATTGTTCCTCAGATAGTTCATTAAAAATGCCTATCGACCTAGTAGTTCCAACAAGAACTGAGCTACTGCGCAACAGAAAGCTGGCCGATATGGCACGTATAATTGTGTATTTTTAAAAGCAAACAGCAATCTACGAAAATTATTGTATATATCTCTCGTTTTTATACTTTGATACCGAAGGTCTCATAGTATATTGGTTTTGTGCAATGTCCGACATGGTGTCTGTCCGTCTGTCCGTATGAACGCAACTTTTTTCGACACCCGTAAAGCTAGAGACTTGAAACTTTGCAATTATGTTTGTCTATAGGCGAGACAGATAAAGTGTCAAGATTGGGGTGCCACGCCTACTAGGAGGCTGGGAAATCGATAAGTTCGATAAATGAAAACCGATAAAACCAAATATTTCTCACATTCTTACAGATAGAGTTACCAAAATTTGCACGCAGATAGCTAGTCATGTCCCTGAAAAAACTGCATCAAAATTTTGGATGCCACGCCCACTCCTTCCGCCCCCATCCTGCCTGCTCCTTGAAATTGGAAACGCCTATAGTTTTCCCATTTTTTGGGCAAGAGCCACCAAATTTTGTGTCACGATAGGTACTGACGTTCCCCATCAAAACTTGGGTGGCACGCCCCCTGATTCCGCCCCCATCCCCCTTCACCAAGAAATTGGAAACGCCTATAGTTTTCACATTTTTTGGGCTAGAGCCACCAAATTTTGTGTGAAGATAGATATTGACGTTCCCCAAAAAATGCATCAACATTTTGGATGCCACGCCCCCTGATTCCGCCCCCATCCCCCCTTCACCATGAAATTGGAAACGCCTATAGTTTTCACATTTTTTGGGCAAGTGTCACCAAATTTGGTAGGAAGATATATGGTGACATCTTCAAAAGGTCTGCATCAAAAATTTGGATGCCACGCCCACCTCTGCCCCCCACTATTTAAAATCGGAAATTTCGATATCTCTTATAGTTTTTAAGCTAGAGCCCGTAAATTGGGTAGAAAGATAGAAGGCAGCATCTACCAAAGATCTGCATCAAAATTTTGGATGCCACGCCCACCTAAGCCACCCGCCTTATAAAATCGGATTCGGCTATATCTTTAACAGTTTTTGAGCTAGAGCCACCAAACTTGGTAGGCAGATATATAGTGACAGTTAAAAACATTTGATTCAAAAATTTAGATGCCACGCCTACCTCTGCCGCCCACCTTTTAAATTTGGGAGTTAAGTTATCTTCCACAGTTTTTGAGCTAAAGTCACCAAATTTGGTAACATGATAGCTGGCGATGTTTACCACATGGCCCACTCCCTTCGCCCCTGCATTCCCCCTTATCAACCGTTCTTTTACTGGTATCAAAGTATTCCGCAGTCGGTTGCGTCCGACTGCAACGTTTTTACTTGTTTTTTTTTTTTTTTAATATTTGACTTATGTCTGTCCAAAAAATGTTTAATTTAATTTTAAAATTATTAAATATACTATATTTTCAGAATAAAATTTAAGCTTAAATTAACTATTTAAAAGTTTATATTACTTTTAATTTTAATAAATTTTGATTTAATGACGACTGTTGCTGTTTTTTGTTATGTAATTGTTTTTTGCAAAAGTATGTAACAGGCAGGAGGAAGCATCTCCGACCCCATATAGAATATATATTCTTGCTCAGCATTAACAGTCGAGTCGATATAGCCACGTCCGTCTGTCCATAATAAACGCGTCGATCTAAAAAACTATGTATAACATAAGCTCACCTAAGTCCTAGACAGTATTAGTTTGTTTCAAATTAATAATAAATTGATTCTTTCTAATATTCGTTTGCACTCATTAACAATAAAATCCTAAATTTAAAAAATGTGATATGTGTTGTAGAAACTCAATACCAAATAATGAACATTTTATCAATATCGGTTGAGAAACACCGGGCATATCGAAGATTCAAGGTTAGTCACAGATAAATACAAACAATGACCTTAGGAGTTAAGTAAAGTGTTCAGGCACAAACGTATTATATATGAAATTCTATGTCACAGGCTTTGCTTGTTTGTGTGCGTGTGTGTTTTTAAATACCCTGAAGCCATTGGATATTATAAAAAATTGGTTTAAGGGTTATACGCAGTTGCGAGGCTCAAAAAGTACATTTTTTTTATAGAATCCGTTTTAATTTATTAATAACAAGTTTTGGTAATTCAAATAATTTAAGAATAAAAGGGCTCGTCGATCATATCAAAATATTTATGTACACCTCACCTGATAGTGAGGCAGTTATGATTTAATGGTGACGCTAGACGTCACAATCACCGGGATAGCCCAGGTAAACAGCCAATGTGATAGCGAAGGCGAAAATAGGGTTTGCACTTTCAAAATATAAAACTCTTTTGTCTTATCTTATTGTTCAACATTTCAAGAATATATTTCCAAAATTTTAAGTCAATACGAGCAAAACTCTTGACTTATTTTCACACTTTGCTCTGATTGGAGTGTGAGTTCGGTAAAAGAACCAGTTGGTTTCTGGGGTAGTTTAAATTATTTGACGTTTTTTTAATGTCAAAAAGGGCAAGACATTACTTTTCCACTGCCAAATTTGCTTTGGGGGGAGACTTATTTTATTAATAATGAGTTTGTGAGCATTGTTCTAGAAAAATAATATTTTATTCATACAAAGTATTTCTTTAAAAGGCGAAAGAAATCATATTTTTGTGATTTTTTTGCGAGCGACATGAATAATATTATTTTATTAACTTTAATTACATATTATTGTACAACTTTTGAAGTATGTCAGAAAAAATTTTCATTGAAAAATATTGAAAAACAAGCCGGTGACGGCGAATCTCCAGAGGCGCCTTGAAAAAATAAAGTTGTTTTGCGGTAAACACTATAACTCGTTACTGGATCATCAGAGAACATGAAATGGATATGCATTTTAAAGGTGATGAATTTCTCGAGGTAATCAGGAAGAGTTTTTATACTTTGATACCGAAGGTCTCATAGTATATTGGTTTTGTGCAATGTCCGTCATGGTGTCCGTCTGTCCGTCTGTCTGTCTGTCCGTCCACATGAACGCAACTTTTTTCGACACCCGTAAAGCTAGAGACTTGAAACTTTGCAATTATGTTTGTCTATAGGCGAGACAGATAAAGTGTCAAGATTGGGTTGCCACGCCCACTAGGAGGCTGGGAAATCGATAAATTCGATAACTTAAAACCGATAAAACCAAATATTTCTCACATTCTTACAGCTAGAGTTACCAAATTTTGCGCGAAGATAGATAGTCACGTCCCTGAAAAAACTGCATCAAAATTTTGGGTGCCTGCTCCTTGAAATTGGAAACGCCTATAGTTTTCACATTATTGGGCTACAGCCACCAAATTTTGTGTCAAGGTAGGTAATGACGTTCCCCAAAAATATGCATAAAAATTTTGGATGCCACGCACCCTGATTCCGCCCCCATCCCCCCTTCTCCTTGAAATTGGAAACGCCTATAGTTTTCACATGTTTTGAGCTAGAGCCACCAAATTTTGTGTCAAGATAGGTAGTGAAGTTTTCCAACAAATTGCATAAAAAATTTGGATGCCACGCCCACACCTTCCGCCCCCACCCCCCGCCGTTGGTAAAACGGTTATGCGTGTATCTTCCACATTTTTTGAACTAGAGTCACCAAATTTGGTAGGGAGATATATGGTGACATCTACAAAAGATCTGCATCAAAATTTTGGATGCCACGCCCACCCAAACCACCCGCCTTATAAAATTGGAATCGGCTATATCTTTAAGAGTTTTTGAGCTAGAGCCTTTAAACTTGCTAGGAAGATAAATGGTGACAATTAAAAAGATTTGAACAAAATTTTGGATGTTTACCACGGCCCACCTTTGCCCCCCACCCTTTTTGTAAGTTTGAATGGTTGGTCCTCTGTTTTTTTTAAATTATTTTTTTTTTTTGTGTTTTGTAAATGGTTTTATTAAAATCTAAAAATAAACTCCTCATGATTATTGTTATGGTTGATCTTAAAATATACGTTTTGGAAAATTTTTTATGCGACGCGCTGGCGCTTCGCACTATTATTTCCATGTTTGAACGCAACCGGACTCGGTTGTTAGAATTTACTTTCTTGATAACAGTAAAAGAACGGATGGTAAGGAGTCTGCTTGCAAAGGAGTTAAAATTTTAAAACCAAACCCACAAAATAGCCGAATTTGTTGGTGAAAAATGGCATTTTACTTTTAATGGCCACCAAATAAAAAAAAAATTAATAATCAGACAACGTTGGGGAGAGGATTTCATTTAATTAACTTTAATTTAATTTAATTGAATAAACACCGCAAATTGCTTTTTTTCCTAAAACGTTCTGGAGCAAGCTCTGTCACCGGCTTGTATTTCAATATTTCCATACGAAAAAAATTACAGAATTTTTTAAAAAGTATACCTAATAATGTAGAATGGGCTTAAACAAATTTGCTCAATCCTCCTCACTTTCAAAAAATTCATATATCCTGACTTATGTATCTTTTCAACCCTAAAACCTTATTTATTTATTTGCTGAGTTTGTAAGACTTAGCGATGATTTTAAAATATTCTAACACTATCGCTGAGTTTTTAAGGCTACATTAAGCGTGCATCCGGCATTACTTATTAAGATTAGAATCTATCTATTTATATTGCAGCTTTTCTTTGAGTGCGCTTATATGCATGTTATATATAGTTTATTTGTATTTCGTTATGTTCATGCCTAAGCACAAAGCTTCACTTAGTTTAAAAATCTGACCATTTTCGTTAAATGAATGAAGAACTCAGTGAACTCAAAAATAAATTTTCGTAAACTGCAAAGTTGTAATTGTATGCAAGGATTTTCTAATGCAACATCAGAAACTGAAAGAGAGGGGCTTAGGCATTATAATTTTCAGAGGCTGCCACATTGTCCAATCATTATCGTGAATTTAAGGATGTATGCAAATTGCATCACCAACGATCGAAATTGATTCGAAAGTTAAATAAGAAATTAACTTTTAATTTCTTATACCACAATTTACAATGTAAATAGACCTACCTTTTAAGTTTAATTTAATTTGTTGTAAACATAATAACAGAAAAATTAAATATAAAACCACTAAAAAAAAATAGAAAAAAATTTAATTTCTTAGTGAAAATTGCAAATAAATTAATTTTTGTTTTTTAGTAAATGAGGTCCTCAATAAAATTGAAACAAGTCATTAATTCTAGCCGTTGACAACTGCATACATCCCTTCAGTCTGGTCTGTCGGAATTAAGGACTTCTTTTAAATGTTTGTTCCCAAAAGCTAGGTCGTCACTCCCGCAACAAGAAAAAGGACAAAATATCTAAGTTTTTTTACTTTCGATCATTGCAGATCAAATTTCAGTGGTCGTCAAAGGGTTAAACGAGCAGTTGTTTTCCTACCTGTCCGGTAGCTACACTTTGAAAAAAACAAACTATGTCATAATAAAACAAATTTTTTACAAGACCTTACCCCATGACATGTGGGCTACTTTTATGATTTCACACTTTGAATTGTAAGATGTCATAAAAGTCGTAAACAATTTTTTTTTATCAGACTGTAGACGCGCAAATGCAGATTATATTATAATTTGTTTGTGGTCTTATAGTACTGTGAAAGAAAGTTTAAAAAAAAACCTCCAAAACAGTGCGGCCAATTAATTTATATTTGTTAAATATATTTGCTTACATTATTTTAAAGAGAATTTTAAAGTTACCCGACTACGGTTTGTATAACAAGAAGCCATCGAAAACATAAATAAGTAAGCGAGTAAGCTAGTAAAAGCGAATTTACATAAACGACTTTTATACTCTGATACCCAAGGTAAAATGTACATTGGTTTTGTGCAATGCCCGCCATGGTGCCTGTCCGTCTATCTGTCAGTCTGCTGTATGAACGCTTGTTTTTGTTTAAGACTTGAAACTTTTCAAATATCTTGGTCCATGCCTGCGTCGGACTAACTGTCAATATAGGCGACCTAAGTACACTGGCTGGGAATCGATTACAAGTCATTACACCCAGAGCAGCAAATCGAAAAAATACACAAATTACCAAAGTTTTTGGGTAATTAATTAGAGACATCTTCCAAATATCTGCAGCAAAGATTTAGATGACAAGCCGCCCTAACTTAGACATTCAAAGACGAGAATGAGTACATCTTCTACAATTTTTTAGCTAGTTGGTGGCACCCCAACAAAGATCGGAATACAAAATGTTTTTGCCACGCACCCAACAACATCCTCCGCCCTACTACCGTTTAAAAAATGGAATGCAAGTGTCTTAATACTGGTGTTTAAGTATTCCATTGATATCACTTGTTTAGTTTTTGACTGATCATAAACCACATAAACCTGCTCGTGTCGACCGACTACTAAAAAGTTTTAAGAAAAACGCGATCAAAGTTTTATGCTTAGTAAATTTTAACAACAAATATTACTAAATCTCCCAATAAATATTTGTACACAAACGACTAAATGGTAAAGATTATTATTTGAATTAATCAACCACAGCTCAGATCAGGCCACGCTCACCCCTTCCCTTCAGAATCATCTTTGTCTTTTTTGAGCTAGGGTCAAAATTTGGTAGCAAGATAGCTAGTGACATCCCCTAAAGATTTGCACTAGAAATTTGGATATTATTCCCACCTCTTCCGCCCACCTTTTAAAATCTGAAGTCTCCACCCGTTTTTCTACCAGTATCAGAGCTTTCCGCAGGTGGTTTTTACTTGATTTTTAATTATTCTTATGCGTCTGCCAGAGGTATAAGACTAAGAAACATAGCACCAGTTTTAAAATTCTCTTCGACTAGATTAGAATCATAGATCTCTTGTCACAAGGCTGGTGGCTTATCTGTTGACTTAGTTGAAAACGCATATCATCTTAAATTAGTTTAAACTTAAATTAAATTAAAACGAACGTATTGGTCGTACAGCGCTAATAATTTTGGGTAATTAATTAACTGCTAAGCGACGTATTGTTAAAGCAGCTGAAGGTAATTGACCACCAAGTGATGCATTGGTGGTGCAGCGCAAACCAATTACCTCACTTACACATTAATCACCAACCCTTTTATAGTGCAAAGGACAATAACTGCCGCACGATACATAAAATCGTCAATGTCCGAACTGACGGTTATACATCAATTTTCTGTGTGTGCTTATGCGACTGAACTCTGTACCAATTTTGGCCAAGTTTGATCAAACAAAATTCGATGCACTATAAAGTATCACTGCTAGATTATAGGGCTCAGTTAAAAACAAATGTCATTTTTGAATCACAGAAATGAAAAACAAATAAAATAATCTCAACAGCACTATTATTTATTGGTCACTGATATGAAGCTCACCAAGCAGCTGGTTAATAATAAAGCATGAATGTTAAAAAGTGAAAACGGCTGTGCAAAAGTATAAATTCTTTAGTGTTTTTTTTTTTATAGTTAAAAGTTTGTATATATTTCGAAAGAAAACAGTTATTTGTAACCAAGCAAAATTCATTAAAGCCTGCCGTTTCTTCTTTTAATTTTAAATGTGGGTTTTAAAGCCTTTGCTCAGCTCTTGGTGGGTACAAAAAAATTTTCCTTCTGATCGCGTCAGTCTTATTTACTAGGAGAAAAGATTTGTACATTAATTTATTAAAAACGGTAAACGAGATGGAAGGTGTTGTTGACAATTTAGACTGTCGGCCGCCAGAAATATGTGATACACAATTAGTAAATTAACCAGATGTCATCCCCAGACATTATTTTTTTTATCTTTATTGTGCGCTGATAAACCAAGCCCAATGATGACAAGTAGCACACACCTGGAGCTGGCAATAGCTTTCTGTAGGTTGTACGACACATTAGCGAGTGCATCGTGCTTCGTTAGTAAGCCTTCAAGAAGTTTTGATTGATGTTGTGAAATTATTTAGAAAAAAACGCAGTTTCAACAATGACATCGCGAGTGGATCTACGAGACATTGAGTCAAAACCGGCAGACTCCATTCAAAAAGACGGATATGCTGGTCATGAATACGAAGAAGTACTTAAATTAATCGGTACGACAAGTTTCTTTATATAAAATAATAGTGGTACATAATGTGCAATCTGCATGTATAATCGTTGAAGGATTTGGGCGTGTGCAATGGTCTGTTCTGTTTGCATCAGGGCTTTTACTGATGATGGTAATAAATGAAACAATGGGAATGTCATACATTACAATTGTTTCACAATGCGATTTTGAAACAAATTCAATGGACAAGGCCGTAATGAGTGCAGCCAGTTTTGTCGGTAAGCATGCCTTTAAGGCTTAAAAGCCTTTTATTAACCAATGGACACAAATTAAAGTGTGAAGTGCTCCGCTATATAATATTTCTTGCTAAACTCATTAAAATGGGTAAGAGAAGTAAACTTCAGTTGTTTATGTACAAACATCGAACTTCATCGACAAGAAAAACGCCTAAGAAAATTCTTAAAATAGAATTGATTGAAAAACACGTAAATCAAGACTATCTTAGTATATGTGAACGGATTTGTGATACTCATGTGATTACAAGTAATTACATTAACTTATATGTTTTTAGGCATGTGTTGTTTTTAATTTAGAAAAACAAACAAATTTCTTTAGTTTTTTTCCGTCAATATTAAGCTTTTCAGGGAGTGGCACAAACAATTTTTAACGACCACCCTAATATATATTCATGTATATAGTGTTTGAGGACGGAGCCAAAGCTGAAAGCTTTGTCGATACGGCTTGCTGTCAAAAGTGAGCCCAATACCTCAAATTTTTTTTTAATTACCTTTTTTTTACTGAAAACTCTTTTAATAAGTAATGTAGAACGCAATTTTTCGACATCCATTAAGTTATAAATTTTTAACTTTGCTTTTCTTAAACTTGTCAGACAAGTGTCAAGATCGATAACTCAGAATCGATAAAGCCATATATTTTCCACTTTTTTGACTTAGGCATTCTTTTTTTTTTTTTTTAAATATATTGCTAGTGCATTAACAATTTGTAACCCTTTTTTCAACAGGGGTAGCGATTTCAATAAATTTATTTTTCTAACCAAAGCAGTGTGTGTTCGTGTGCCATTTATGCCATTGTATTAAATTCATGCAACATTTAACTTCAGAAAAAGTAGTACATACTTTATAAAAAATAGGCGTTAAAACTGTTACTTTTAAATAAAAGATTGGAGCTCTAATATAATGCCGAGCATACGTTTTTAGACCTGATAAAAAGTTTTATTTTTTTCAATGTTTACCTATTTAGTATTGCAGGTAAACTTAATAAAAAGATTAGGCTTAACAAATGAGCTTTGCATGCAAATTCATACCCAAAATACATTTCAAAATAGTACATTGCATAGACCAAATTTAAACTTGATTTCCTTTTCAACAGGGATATTCTGTTCCTCGTATTTCTGGGGATATCTTAGCGACTCAATTGGACGAAGACCAGTTTTAATATATACAACATTTACTGGAAATGTTGTATCCCTAATTTCAATCTTTATACCGAGCTACTGGATTTATGTAGTTTCCCGATTTCTCGTAGGATTTTTGTGAGTACTTTTTTAAGCCACTAACGGATCATTTTTAATCAACTACCTACATATGTACATATTAACAATAAATACCTAACGTTTTATTTTGACTAAATTATAAAAATAAGCTGCACATGCTCACATAAAAAGAAGTGTTCCGGATTTTAATTTTTTATTTTTTACTTTACGTGGATTTAAACGAAGACTTGCAGAATACATATAATGTTTTTCTTAATTGTGCCTTACCTTGTATGGTACAATTTATATCCGACTAATATATTATGTATTTGGTATATACATATGTACAATATACATAGGTATAATATTAGCGTTTGCGCAAAATGGTGCAAAAGATGCTTGCATTGAACTGACATGTATTCCCTCGCTGTGGTGTCCAGTAAACATTGATTGATTGATAAAACAAATCTGTACAAAAACAGAACATTTAATACTTAAAAACTACCTGGTTTCGTACATAAGAATTTTCTATCTCAATTTAAATGTTTCTGGAGTTTAACTTGGGAATGCAGGTATCTCCCACAATTTTTAGGCGACTGGTCTAATTTGGTAGCAAGAAAGCTTAAAACGTCCCTCAATGATTTGCATCACATACCGACCTCTGCAAACCAACTATTACCCACATGTTTTAATACGTATGACGCAGTCTTTCTGTGTAGGAGACGTATGACAGGCGATTTTAAGGACACAGTTTACCAGCATAAAGCATAACAGACATTAAAACAGTTTAATATATTCCTCACCTTTGGGATAGGAGTATAAAAATGTTGTTAAGTATTTTTTTTTACAGCATAGCGGGTGCGTCTTCAACAACATATGCATATCTTGGGGAATTCTTTACGCCGCGTCATCGCCCGATAGTAATAAATTACGCTAGCCTGTTTGTGGGTATTTCAACAGTTTATGTGCCTGGTAACTTTTTATTCATTATACATATATTTAACTGTCAACTAACAATTGCAATTAAATTCTTAAGCTGTTGCTTGGGCTGTAATGTCAATGGATTGGAGTATAGATGTGACAGAAAACATTGCACTTCGGCCCTGGCGTTTATTGACTTTATTTTATTTGCTGCCGGGAGTGATTGGTACTGTTATGCTGTTAAAAATGCCCGAAACTCCAAAGATTTTGATAGCAATGGGTAAAACCGATGATGCTTATGCCGCATTAAACTGGATTGCGTTAAAAAACACGGGCAAAACACTTCATGAATTTAAAGTTGAAAAACTGAAATCGGATGTTCTTACTGACAAAGAAAGCATTCTAAACGTTTCCAACTCACCGTGAGTATTAAAGTTAATTTACACTTTTATATTTTAATATATCTTCGAATTTCTTTTAGTACGGTATCTTTTAAAAATATGTGGAATGAAACGATACCACTGCTGAAAAAACCGCATTTAACGAACTTTAGCATAAGCTGCACTGTAATGTGCGGTCTTTTCTTTAGGTAAGCTCAATAACAAACATAGCTGACTTTTACTAAATTTTAAGATGACTTCCAGCTCATCGGGAATGGGACTGTGGTATCCAGAAATACTTAATCGCTTAAGATCAAATTTTGCCGAGGACGATATGACAGTTTGTGACGTCATCGATGCATCCATTATTCAGTCGCAACTTAACGTTACAGGAAATGTAAGGGCAGAAAAAGTACGCATTACTATATAAAACTTTAACCTTTTTTGTTTTTTTTGTCATATTTCAGGTTTGCAACGATGAAATAAACACTAAGAGCTATATAGACACAATTACTTACGGCTTGGCTCTTATTGTGGGGTATATTATAATGGGCTTAGTTATTGATCGGATTGGGCGAAAAGTAGCAATCACAGTTGGTTTGGCTATAGCTGCTACTTGCAGTATTTTATTAGTTTGGATACAAAATGATATTATTATAATAATCTGTTTTTGTTTGTACCTGGTATTACCAGGTTTATGTGTATCGGTTTTAAGCGGTGCGTTAGTGGATATGGTTCCCACAAATTTAAGAGGGAAAGCGGTTTGCATCTGCTTAATGCTGGGTCGAACAGGTAGCGTTTTTGGTAGCAACCTCATTGGAATACTTTTGGAATCGTACTGCTCAATAACATTTGGAGTATTTTCTGGATTTGTTTTAGGTAAGTGTGTAATTAACTGCTATTTCAACAGTAAGTCAAAATGTTAAAAGTTTCCTAAAATTGAATTGAAAAACTTAAAAGTTAATTTTGGAATATTATTTTTATCGTTTACCAAGATTTTTCGGACAAAACTCAATAGTAGCTTAAAAGACAGTTATAAACTAATAAAATATTTTCTTTACAGTTTGTGCAGTGCTAACCTTGTTTCTTCCGATGTAGTTGATGTGGTAAATTGCCTGGTTGTAAGAGAACGTGATTTAATACCGCTACCAAAAAGAAATTATTTATAGCTTTATTGATTCATCTGTTTAAGACAAACGTATTGTCAATACAACAAACGTGTTGTCAATACAAATATGATAACTAAAAACTGTACAACTTTTCAAGCCTTTTTTCTTTTCTTGAAATTTATGCAAAGTATAGAATTGGAACGGTTGAGAAGTAATTCTTAGCAGAAAACTCTTGGTAATTAAGATGTGGAAAAACATTTGACAATAAAAAGGCTTATCTTACAATAAAAGTGTTTGACAATAAAGTAAATTTAAAAAAATGTCACCAGCAGCAAACAAACTTCGAAATTCTCTGATACCAATAAAAGAACGGATGGTAAGTAGTCTACTTGCAAATGGGGAGTATGGGGATGACAGATGTGTTCGCTGAAGAAAGTTTGTTTCACATCTTTGGAGGTTTTTGCCAAGTAACTTGCAGTGGCAGGTGTGGGCATGGCATCTAAATCTGAGGATGCACATCTTCTGGTGTATTTACTAGCTATGTTCCTACAAAATTTGTATGTCTCTAGATTAAAACGCCGAAAGGTAGTGAAGTTTCCCAACAAACTGCATCAACAATTTGAATGCCACGCCCACACCTTCCGCCCCGCACCCCCCCGCCGTTGTTAAAAGGGTTATGCGTATATCTTTCACATTTTTTGAACTATAGTCACCAAATTTGGTAGGAAGATATATGGTGACATCTACAAAAGATCTGCATCAAAAATTTGGATGCCACGCCCACATCTGCCGCCGACCATTTAAAATCGGAAATTTCGATATCTCTTACAGTTTTTAAACTAGAGCCCCCAAATTCGGTAGAAAGATAGAAGGCAACATCTACCAAAGATCTGCATCAAAATTTTGGATGCCACGCCCACTCAAGCCACCCGCCTTACAAAATTGGAATCGGCTATATCTTTAACAGTTTTTGAGCTAGAGCCACCAAACTTGGTAGGAAGATCAATCTTCCACAGTTTTTGAGCTAAAGTCACAAAATTTGGTAACATGATAGCTGGCGATGTTTACCACCCGGCCCACTCCTTTGCAAGCAGACTCCTTACCATCCGTTCTTTTACTGGTATCAAAGTATTCCGCAGTCGGTTGCGTCCGACTGCATGTTTGAATATGTTTTAGGATGCACAGACTTCATGACTACAAAAACTCGCTGGGTGATGCTGATCAAGAATATACATGTATATATAGACTTTATGGGGTTTTTTTTTTTTTTAACTTTGCTATTTATTTTTTGATTTTATTCCTTAAGATATAAGAAATAGGAACTGACAAAACGTTTACAAATCTTACAAACATTAATTATCTAACAGTTACTTTTTGAACTGGTAGATTGGTGTCGCGTTCTTTAACTAATCGCTGGGTAGGAAGATCATTACGATGAAGGCGGGATAGGCTGCACGTGATTGTGAGGCCTCTCGCGAGATTGTTTGGGTGCGATGAGAGCTTGCTCAAGTACCTTTCCTTGTGTTCCGCTATGACTTCCCTGACCGGTGGTACGTTTAAGTCCCTTTGTATGTTTTCGTCGCAAACGTACCACGGTGCCCCGTCGATAGTTCTCAGGATCTTCGACTGGGCTTTTTTGCACGATGTCGATGTTACTACCGCACGCGTTACCCCATAGCTGGCAGCCAAAGGTCCAGTTGTAGATCAGAACCTTGTCGAGCGTTGATAAGCCAATGGAGGCTATTGGCTTTGAGTTTAAGCTGTGTTCTCTTAGCTTCAAAGTGCCTGCGCCATGTAAGTCATCTGTCCAAGTGTACTCCCAGGTACGTTACTTCGTTTGCTTTCGGGAGTGGGGTGTTGTTAAGCGTGAGTGGTGGACAGTCTTGCCTGTTTAGGGTGAAAGTTACATACATACATACACAGATTCAATACGGTGTTTGTCGGATATTGCAGAGTTGCATCGTACTGCAAACTTCCTGTCGTAGAGGTACGACTGTAACAGTTTATGTGTGTTGACTGGGAGCGTTGTTTTGATCTTATACATCAGACCTTCCAACCAGACTCTGTCGAATGCCTGAGACACATCCAAAAATATTGCAGAGCAATAGTTCCGTGTTTTTCACGAAAGCCTAATTGATGTGATGGGATTATGTAATGAAGATTCAGGAATTGATTAATCCGAGTCAGCAAACATTTTTCGAAGAGTTTTGATAGACACGATAAAAGGCTTATAGGTCTGTACGACGAGGGAACTGTTCTATCTTTACCCAGCTTTGGAATCATTATGGTGATCGACTTTTTCCATCTCTCTGGAAAGTGGCCGAGTTGTGTGATTGCATTGAATAACTGTGCAATGAAGCAGACTGCACAATAGGGAAGCTTAATAATCATCTTTGGGGTTATTAAGTCCCAGTCCGGGAATTTTTTTGGGTTTAGATGCTGGTTGATAATTCTTGCGACTTCATTCAGGTGGATTAAAATTGGCTCACGATGAAGCCGAGAGTCGTTTATAACGGTCGGGAGTGCGAACGCGTTTGTAGCAGGATTAGGTTCGATAACTTTTTGCAGATGATCCGCAAAAGTGTTGGCTCTGTCTTCATCGCTCCGGGCCAAGCCGCCTGCAGGGTTTCTTAAAGGCATCACTGTTTCTGTCGGTGGACTAAGAGTTGGGTGAGCTTTCCACAAAGAGTTTTTAGTGCCAGATGTTGATAGTTCCTCAATGTATCGGCGTTGGGCATATTCTTCTTCTCGCTTTAACGCTTTGGTGAGTTTACGTGTGGCTCTTCTTAGATTTTGCTTTGCTGACGGCGATCTGTGGGATTGCCAGTGTCGTCTGAGGCGCCGCTTTTCATGAACGAGCTGTTCAATTTGAGGATTTGTTGTCATTTGGACGTGTACTGCATTTACTGGTGTTTGTGTTGAGATGAGAGCTGCTTCGACGAAGACTGACTCAAGTTTGTTTGCCATAGATTCGATGTCAGCTTCCACATTCAGATGCGGATTTTGTTCAATGTGTGAACTTATATATTTTTTGTATTTGAGACTGCGGGGAATATTTTTGGTAACTTTTACTTTTACAAGTGCGTTGTACAGCTGCTTTCCCTTTGGATTCACAAGGCGAGATCCCCAGTGTGTGTGCTTGGCGTTATAGTCTCCTGCTGCTATAAAGTGTTCTCCTAATGAGTTGAAAAATTCCATAAATTGGTCTTCAGATATGGTGAATCGAGGGGGGGCAGTAGACGGCAGCTAGTGCAATTTGGTTACCACTATCAAGATGTATTTTTAAAGATGTGGCCTGTAGATAGTTTATGGGGTTGAGATGCTTTATTTTTCTTGTATCATACTTTTGCACAAAATCATTATACACTTTTTATCCCTTTAACGGGTTCAGGGTATACAATATATACTGTGTATTAACGTTTAGGATAGGGCTCAGGGTATCTTCTAGTCGCGCTTGCATAAGTTGGGTTTTCTTGCTTGTTATTATTGTTGTGATCTAAAAGTCTCAAACATGTTATTTTCAAACGTGTTTTGCGTTTTCAAGCGTCAAATGCTTTTGTATTTAAACTCACAGCTGTGAATTGAGTAGAATGTGTTACAATAGTTTAAAATACTTAAAAGGTGGGGCAGTATAATCATGTGAATCAGTATGATTCTCGCTCTTGAAATATTATAATGTCGTACCTCAACACAGAAATTGGTGATTTAAACTCACTGGAATATGACGAAGTCTTGGAGAAGATTGGTAAGCCTTCAAATTAAAGCTTGCAATTTCATTAAAATATAATCTTTTTTTCTGTAGGTTATGGAAAGACACAGTGGGTCCTATTACTTGTAAGTGGCCTTTTAACAATTACTTCTGTGGCTGCTCAACATGCAATGAGTATTATCGTAAT
Organism: Scaptomyza hsui; assembly: GCA_018152825.1. NCBI lineage: Eukaryota > Metazoa > Arthropoda > Insecta > Diptera > Drosophilidae > Scaptomyza > Scaptomyza hsui. The sequence continues at coordinate 393,540 of JAECXO010000073.1, forward strand.
CGCATCCCACTGTGAGTTTCATACAACAGAAGCAGAGAAGGGAGTCATGATGGCGGCCTGTGTTGCAGGTGAGTCGTGAGCTGATTTGCATATTACACTAGCTTACAACGTTAACGATCTCTATCTGATTGTTGTTCTCTAGCCTTCTACATTTAACATTATATGTAAACTATGTTTTTGTTAAGCGCCAAAAGTCGTCAGTCCGTCTGTTTTGCAGTCTTGCTTTAATGTTGCTTTTTACGGCTTAGAAGAACAAGTATTTCAGGTAGACAAATCAAGAATTGTTTTTGGTTTTTTGGAAAATATTTGTCCATATTGCATCGACATTAAAAATTGTACATACAACAATCAGTAGGTTTCTTAAATCAATTAAATTATGGTTTCAAATTTTGGTTTTCGGGCTTGAAGAGAATTCAATCTTCTGTTTACAGTAAATGTAAATATTATTTATAAAATGAAATAGCTAATTTTGGTAATGTAATGTATATTATGATTAACTATAGTCATTGTTGAAGAATATACAATTATTTACAATCACCTAAATTTTACATTACCAAAGGTATCTTTCTCTCAACCTATATATGGGGATATATCAGCGATGCCATCGGCCGTCGTACAGTTATGCTTTACGGAATATTTATAAGTAATGCCCTTCAGTTTATTCTTATGTTTGTAACAAGCGTTTGGTTATTTAACATAATAAACTTGCTATCCGGTATCAGGTAAGTGACTTTTATGTAAAAAAAATTTTTTTCATGAGCATAAAATTTAGTTTTCTGATATGTATGCAACTGCTAATTTCATGAAATAAACAAGCTTGTTGTTTAATTTGTATGGAAGCAATGACGATAGTGGGCTTAGGCGTATCTCAATGGAATGAATAAGGTTTTCCAAGCTGGTTAGCAATGTGCTTTTAAAATGCTTATTTGCAAACTTAAGCAACTATGTATTATTTCTTTCTTTTTTTGTAAACGGATCTTATTTATTTTCACAGTTAATTTAAATCGTGTAAAGAGATATATTTCTCAATAAAAACATATATAATATAAATTTGTTTTGTCGTTGTGTTTATGCTCACCTATGAATTAATCAATTTAAATAAACCCCCTAATAAAATAACTTGCCCAAAAACAGCTCAGATATACAATAGTTGGCAAAGAAGCAGTTACTAGTCCTCACTCGATTGATTTCCAATAATAGATACAGTTAAACATTAGACGACGATATCATACGAGGAAAATATAAACATACGCTATAAAACAAATAAAAATGTATTTGGGATAAATATATTACGCGGGAGCACAATTTAAAATTAAGTGAGCTCAAAACAGACGGTCAGACAGACGAACGTTGTTATTTTGACTCGGCTGTTGCTGCTGATCAAGAATATATATCTCCCTCATAGGGTCAGATATTCTTCCTTTTGCCTGTTAAAAACTATTAAAACTTTTTAAAGGTATAACAAGTGCTAACGAGATTTTACTCATTTTTTTGTTAATTACTAGCCATATTTTCAAAGTTTGTTTCACGATCACACACTCTAATCTTAACAAAATCGATCTGTTAAAAAAATTATTAATTCTAATGTTATTTCTTTTCTAGCCTTGGCGGTTTGTCAGCTTCAATGTATGCGTATTTAAGTGAGTTTAACATACCTCGGCATCGAGCAGTTGCGATCAACTATTCGACAATGTTTGTCAGTGTGACTGCAATCTATGTCCCAGGTAATTTAAAAAATAAATATTTTAAAAGGACGTAAACATATAAAAAAAAATACCTTCACATTTTTTGCAATTAAGGCTTAATGAGTTAACACAATATAACGTAGTTAAGAGGCACAGTTGCCCATTATAGGCAGACAACAGCACTGCTAATGACTTATACCAGACGAAAGATCCTTAATGAACAATGTGAGCAATAAAGGTCCAGGCTCACTCCCTTGGGGCCCACCAGTGATGACTTAGAGTGCCGCAAAAGCAAAGCCCTTGAAGTGAACTCTCTGTGTTTTTGCAGTATTTTGTCATGGGTTAATAAGTGATGATGACTTTTGCTTGGGTTCTTGATGTAAACGTAATATACTTCGAAAATTTTTATTGGCTAAAATTACATTGTGCAACCAAATAGAAAGTGTCCCTGATCTAATTGACGGTATATTCGATATATTCGGTTTTTATACCCCGAACCCATGAAATGGGTAAAAGGGGTATAATGGTTTTGTGCAAATGTATGTAACAGGCAGAAGGAAGCATCTCCGACCCCATAAAGTATATATATTCTTGATCAGCATCAACAGCCGAGTCGATATAGCCATGTCCGTCCGTCTGTCCGTCCGTCTGTATGTATAAACGCGTAGATCTCAGAGACTACAAGAGCTAGAGACTTCAGATTTTGAACATAAGCTCATCTAAGTCCTAGGCAGTACAAGTTTGCTTCCGATTTTCGATAACTATTTCCGTTTTCGATATACACATGTGATCGATTACAAAAATTTCTCGAATTTGGAAAATGTAAAAATGGGGGTTGAAATAATGGGTTACGATATAACTTTTCTGAAAATTTCATCGAAATCGGTTAAGAAACACCAGAGATATCGTCACAGATGCAGACAGACAATGACTGTACGCGTTATGTACAGGGTTCGGGGTATCTCCTAGTCGGGAAATCTCGACTAGAGCCTTCTTACTTGCTTAAGTTTGTTAGCTCCCGCATAAGTCACACTGTTAAGTTACGAACAGGGACAGACAAATTGAATACAGCCAGTTTAAGGGGATATAAAACAAATACTGATTACGTCGTAGAGTTCCTCAGACCCGTAATAGAAAGACCAGTCAGGATAACAGTCTAGAATGTTTAGCAAAATCGGTTTCAAGGCTTGTTGCCCTGGCTTAGCGGCCAGACAGGATAGGATCGAAAATAAAAATCAGATCAAGTATTTAGTTTACAAAATTTTGCGATGGCAGTGATATGACTTAATTCAAGTCAAGTCATAAATCGATCAATCTGAGCCGTGGGTGTCAAGTCATTAGAGTTAGATATATTAAATCCAAGGACTTTCGGTAATTTAAAAATCAAGTGAAACAAAATGTATTCTCTGCTACATTCAATATTTGGTTTTATGAGTCTAAAATATTAACTCGACTTCAATATTTAACAAGCTGTTACTTATTATAATTATTTTTATATCTTTTGCAGCAACCGCTTGGTTATTGTTATCTTCAGACTGGTCCATCAATATAGTTGGCGACTTTGTTTTTCGACCATGGCGGTTGATAATGCTAATGGGCCTAATACCGGGTTTAATTGGAGGGCTGATCCTTCTATATTATCCCGAAAGCCCAAAACTTCTGCTTTCTCAAAACAAAGAGAGCCAGGCCTTGCTCGCCGTTGATTGGATAAGTAAATTTAATCGAGGTTTACCAATAAATCAAGTGCTTAAATGTAATGAATTTACACTTAAGCCGGAAGCACAAACAGGAGAAAACATATTGTCAAATCAAAATGGTTGTGGCATTGTTACAAACATAGCACGTGCCACAGTCCCATTATTTAAAAAGCCACATGGGTTTAACTTTATATTATGTAACTTGGCTGTATTCGGCATGTTTTTCAGGTGAGATAATAACTATTAATGTAAAATGCTGAGAGATTTAGTAAAGGTTCTTATCCGAATATACGAAACTAAATTTAAACATAAAGCGATCCTGCGAATTATCCGTTCAATGTAAACAGTATAATATGGTTTAAAAAAATATCTGCTTATTGCCCTTAACACAATAACTTAAGAATACAAACCTAGTCATAAACAGCTTATTTTATAGGGTAAATAAGCAAAAACAAGGATTTCATTTAACATGTTTGCTGACATATCAGATGAATAGAAAAATGTTGTGAACATTGGCTACAAATACTGAACTCTTAAAGTCGAGCACAAGAAAATGTTTAGTTTTTTTTGGTTCGGGGATATATTTAAGACAACGCTTTTTACATTAACGAAATAAAATTATTATATTAAACATAATTATTTATTTTATTTTACCTTTTATACATTTTTAGTTCAAACGGTATGCAGTTTTGGTTTCCAGAAATTGTAAATCGGTCATCTAGCGCTGAAAATAGTAATTCAACAGTTTGTCAAATATTGGAAAGATCTTACAGTGCAGAAGATTCCAATTTATCATTGAACAAAACCATGGTAAGTTAATGTTATTTGGTTGACTAATAGATTATAACCAAATTTGTTTACTTTTAGGTCTGCTCCGATGTGATATCAACAAAAACATACATAGATAATATGATAGTTGGAGCTTCATTTTTGTTAGGTTTCGTAATACAAGGAGCTCTATTGAACCCTCTTGGTCGCAAAAACGTCCTTTTGGCTGCTCTTTTATTTTCAATTTTAAGTGGCTTTTTACTACATTTTGTTTCCAATCCCATAGTGGTGCTTATACTTTTTTGTCTATACATTCTGTTGCCTGGCTTATCCATCTCCATTATGTTGGGTGCCGTTGTGGACCTTGTTCCAACACATTTAAGGTACGAAACAAACGTCTGCATGTTTTTAGAAGTATTAAAGTAACAAGCAGTGGAAGAACAAGTAAAAACGTTGCAGTCGGACGCAACCGACTGCGGAATACTTTGATACCAGTAAAAGAACGGTTGATAAGGGGGAATGCAGGGGCGAAGGGAATGGGCCATGTGGTAAACATCGCCAGCTATCATGTTACCAAATTTGGTGACTTTAGCTCAAAAACTGTGGAAGATAACTTAACTCCCAGATTTAAATGGTGTGCGGCAGAGGTAGGCGAGGCATCCAAATTTTTGAATCAAATGTTTTTAACTGTCACTATCTATCTTCCTACCAAGTTTGGTGGCTCTAGCTCAAAAACTCTTATCTTTGGAAGATGCTGCCTTCTATCTTTCTACCCAATTTACGGGCTCTAGCTTAAAAACTATGAGAAATATCGAAATTTCCGATTTTAAATAGTGGGCGGCAGAGGTGGGCGTGGCATCCTAATTTTTGATGCAGACCTTTTGTAGATGTCACCATATATCCTCCTACCAAATTTGGTGACTCTAGCTCGAAAAATGTGAAAACAATAGGCGTTTCCAATTTCAAGGAGAAGGGGGGATGGGGGCGGAATCACGGGGCATGGCATTCAAAATTGTGATGCATTTTTTTGGGGAACGTCAATATCTATCTTGACACAAAATTTGGTGGCTCTAGCCCAAAAAATGTGAAAACTATAGGCGTTTCCAATTTCAAGGAGCAGGGATGATGGGGGCGGAAGGAGTGGGCGTGGCATCCAAAATTTTGATGCAGTTTTTTCAGGGCCATGACTAGCTATCTGCGTGCAAGATTTGGTAACTCTAGCTGTAAGAATGTGAGAAATATTTGGCTTTATCGGTTTTGTTATCATATTTATCGTTTCCAGGCAATTGACACTTTATCTTACTACCCCATTAACAAACATAATTACAAAATTTCAACTCTCTACCTTTTATGTATAAAAAAAAATTGGGTTCATTCGGACGGACAGACGGACAGACACCATGACGGACATTGCACAAAACCAATATACTATGAGACCTTCGGTATCCCAAAAATTTAAATTAATTAAATTAAACCCAAACGAGTTGCTAGTTTCGTCAACAAGATATCGTAAGAACATATCGCTTTATTAAGATTAAATGTAATTTAAGAAAAAATAAATATACTCTTATTAACGCTATTATACTGGTATTGGAGTATTAACCTGCAGGTTGCGTCCGTTGTTTTATTTGCACACATGCAAGTTAATAAGGGATTTGATTAATATTATTATTTATGTCATTTAATTTCAGGGGAAAAGCTGTCAGCTTGTGCATGTCATTGGGACGTCTTGGTATAATTGCGGCAACAAACTTAATGGGAATAATGCTACTACCGTACTGCGACACAACGATTGCTTTGTTTACAATTACACTTGTCGGTAAGTAAAAAAAAAAAATATTCCAAAAGCAGCTCTTAAAGTGGTCAAATATTTAATGATAATTGAAAATTTTGATCGAACATATTAGTTCAAATTTAAAGATTATATTCTATTTTGGAGCTAATATCACTTTAATGTTTTTTTATGTTTTTTTTCAGTATGCATTGTTATTGTTTTTTATCTTCCAATAAGGAATTCATCATAAAGCATTTAATTGTTTTAAACATTCGGAAACAAGTAAATAAACACTATGATTTAGATAGCCTATTTTTTTTTTATCAAAAGCTACATCATTTTATTTTGCGGCAAATAAAAGTTATTGCCTTTTCCCTTTCAATCCTGCAATTTGTTTGATAGATGCGTTATGTTAGCTATTAAGAAAGTTTATAAATTTGAATCTCTGATAAATAAACTCATACCAAATCCAAAATAAATATTTAACCTGTTTTTGGAAACATAGCCCATTTCGAATCTTTTTTTTTCATAAGTAAGCAAACCATGTCATGCCAATTGTATAAATAAAAAAAGCTTTAACAGTTATGTAAAGAATCATTTTTAATGTGTTTAAAGAGAAAAAATAACAGCGTTAACTGTTTAAAAAAAAAGCGGACGACTTTGGGCAGCGAATGCAGAAAAGAAAGTAAGGCACATGCCACAAGCGGGTACGAATCCCAACACGGTAAGTAGCAGGAATAATTTTAACGTTTTTTTCTAATTTCGCAGGAACAAATTTTCTTATTGAAGTCCATTTCAAAAAGGTTCTTGTTTCAGGAAAAACAAAGAACAATAAAGCGAGCAAATATTTTTGGGTGTTAAGCGCTGTTTAGAAGTAGATATAATGTCGTGCCATCTGTTAATAATTTTAAATGCGCAACATTGAATTTGTGACGTCATTTATTTCAGCAATGAAAACACTCTCGACACTTTTGTTGCAGCTTAACTGCTAGCTGGTGTTCTAAAGAGAAAGCAAGGAACTGTTTCCCCACACTTGATTTCTGTTGTTTACTTTGTAAAATTAATAAAATTGAATGACATTGCGGATATGTGTGATATTTTAACCCCCCTTTTTTTTTAAAACAAATAGGTTTAATAATAATCTATAGAAAAGGGAGAATAATAAAGTGCGAAAGCCGCGTTCTGTGTGGGGTCGCAAGTGGTTGGCGCGGCGTGGTAAAATTTTAACGACTTCCGGGCACTTCGACAGCTGATTCTAAATTTACTACACTTTCGGCGTTGTTCAACATTGATTGCACGACATATTGCATACGAATAGTTTCAAATCTTTTACGTGCAATATGTCACGTAATCAAATGTAGCAACTAAAAATTTTGACAGATGGCACCACATTACATTACATTCAGTGGCGGATTTACCAGCAGGCTGAGTAGGCTGTAGCATAGGGCGGCAAATTTTAACAGGCGGCAAATTTTACTCGAAAATCGATGGCTCTAATTTCAAAGCGATTTATTTATTTTTATTTTTTTTATGATAAATATCTTTAAATTGTGTATTCACTAATTCGCTAAGAAACAGTTATACATCATTCGATCGGCTTTGAGTAAAGAAAAGCTAAACGCTTTAGCTCTTTTATCAATGGTTTCAAAAGCCGTGAACAAAATGATATACGACGATATAATTAATGATTTTGCAAATTCAAAGTCCCGCAAAAACTTATTGTAATGTATTAAATGCTAACAAATATTGAGTGTACTAAAAAATAATTACGTATCTATTATATAGTATTAGGACTGTAATATTCCCATATAAACCTTGATTATAATTAATAGAGGCATAAAAGCATTTAGCTTGAGTGGTCAAAAGCGGAAAAGTTATGTGGCAGCTCCGCTCTAATGTCAACGGCAATTCGTTACGCATCCTTATTTTAGCGGAAATGCCAGCTCAGGCTATACCGAGGTGTGATAGCTAATCGCTCCGCTCGGCTCTGCCTTTTTAAATCTGGCAGCTGAACCAGCCACATGTGTTTAGGAAAAGTTCCTTAAAATTATTAAAGTAAAAAATTTTGCACAAAAGTATCTAAATTATTGCAAGATTAATTGCATTGGATTTTTTATAACAAGCTAATTAAATTCGTTGACATTATCAGAAAAGCGACAGTGAGTATTCAAAAGAATATCTAGAAAAAATTCAACAATTTCTACAATAAAGTTTTCTTTAGTTTGTCTGCTACGGCGGCGCATTAAATTTGCATTAAATTGCATTTAATTGCAGCTACATTTGCTCCCTCCCTGTCGTCATCAAAAAAGAGTAAATTGTTGACTTTGGCTGACCTTTTTGGGTAAGACTCCGCTTACGAGCAGGGGTAGTGAGCGGGCATCCACTCAGTCTATAAACGGAGCTTACCTGATCGCCCACGTCGTGTTAATAATTAAACAAACAACAACAACAAAAAAAAACCAAGTACAAGTAAAAGTAAATAAAAACCATTAAATTAAAAGCCTTTGTTGGTTGAAATTAAAATAGTGGTAAATATTTATTTAAAATTGTTTAAAAGCGGAAGGAAAATTAAGATTGTATTTTTTAATGTGAAAACCTCCCAACACAATTGCCATGCAGTGGAAAAAAAAACATAAAAAGAATGCATATAGATATATATACCATGTAGGTGTGTATGCAAAGTGCAGTGGCCGAAAAAAAACATCAGAAACAAAAGGTGAAAATAATTAATAAATTAATACAAACAAGTGAGTTAAAGTTAACAAAAGTATTACATAACCATTGAGTTATGCAGAAAAATTGCACATGCACAAAGCGAAGCCACTCTTGGCTTACGCATTAAAACCTCTCTTAACAACAACCGTCCCGCATACGCCTCTCTCCAGCAACGTTATCTTCGAAAGATCTTTCGTCGATGGAATCGCATCAGTGATGCCGATTTTGCCTTTTTCCGGACAGAGCTTTCCTGTTTTTAGGTGCTTCGTCCGGAAAAAATATCAAACATACCCTATCTGGAAGTCCCATAAAATGGGTAAAAGGGGTATAATGGTTTTGTGCAAAAGTATGTAACAGGCAGAAGGAAGCATCTCCGACCCCATAAAGTATATATATTCTTGATCAGCATCAACAGCCTAGTCGATATAGCCATGTCCGTCTGTCCGTCCGTCCGTCTGTCCGTCCGTCTGTATGAACGCGTCGATCTCAGAGACTACAAGAGCTAGAGACTTCAGATTTTGAATATAAGTTCTGCTATACCATGAGCGGAACAAGTTTGTTTCAAATTATCGATAACTATTCTAGTTTCCGATATACACATGTGATCGATTACAAAAAAATCTCGAATTTGAAAAATGTAAAAATGGGGGTTGAAATAATGGATAACGATAGAACTTTTCTGAAAATTTCATTGAAATCGGCTGAGAAACACCAGAGATATAAAACATTGAAGTTTAGGTCACAGATGCATACAGACAATGACTGTGCGCGTTAAGTTCGGGGTATCTCCTAGTCGGAAAATCTCGACTAGAGCCTTCTAACTTGTTTTTATACTTTGATACCGAAGGTCTCATAGTATATTGGTTTTGTGCAATGTCCGCCATGGTGTCCGTCTGTCCGTCTGTCCGTCTGTCCGTCTGTCTGTCTGTCCGTCTGTATGAACGCAACTTTTTTCGACACCCGTAAAGCTAGAGACTTGAAACTTTGCAATTATGTTTGTCTATAGGCGCGACAGATAAAGTGTCTAGATTGGGGTGCCACGCCTACTAGGAGGCTGGGAAATCGATAAATTCGATAGCTGAAAACCGATAAAACCAAATATTTATCACATTCTTACAGCTAGAGTTACCAAATTTTGCACGCAGATAGCTAGTCATGTCCCTGAAAAAACTGCATCAAAATTTTGGATGCCACGCCCACTCCTTCCGCCCTCATCCTGCCTGCTCCTTGAAATTGGAAACGCCTATAGTTTTCACATTTTTTGGGCAAGGGTCACCAAATTTGGTAGGAAGATATATGGTGACATCTTCAAAAGGTCTGCATCAAAAATTTGGATGCCACGCCCACCTCTGCCCCCCACTATTTAAAATCGGAAATTTCGATATCTCTTATAGTTTTTAAGCTAGAGCCCGTAAATTGGGTAGAAAGATAGAAGGCAACATCTACCAAAGATCTGCATCAAAATTTTGGATGCCACGCCCACCTAAGCCACCCGCCTTATAAAATCGGATTCGGCTATATCTTTAACAGTTTTTGAGCTAGAGCCACCAAACTTGGTAGGCAGATATATAGTGACAGTTAAAAACATTTGATTCAAAAATTTAGATGCCACGCCTTCCTCTGCCGCCCACCTTTTAAATTTGGGAGTTAAGTTATCTTCCACAGTTTTTGAGCTAAAGTCACCAAATTTGGTAACATGATAGCTGGCGATGTTTACCACATGGCCCACTCCCTTCGCCCCTGCATTCCCCCTTATCAACCGTTCTTTTCTGGTATCAAAGTATTCCGCAGTCGGTTGCGTCCGACTGCAACGTTTTTACTTGTTTTTTTTTTTTTTTTTTTAAATATTTGACTTATATCTGTCCAAAAAATGTTTAATTTAATTTTAAAATTATTAAATATACTATATTTTCAGAATAAAATTTAAGCTTAAATTAACTATTTAAAAGTTTATATTACTTTTAATTTTAATAAATTTTGATTTAATGACGACTGTTCTTAGTTGACTGTAAACAACAAAAAGCTGTCTAAAAACTGTTGCTGTTTTTTGTTATTTAGTTGTTTTTTGCAAAAGTATATAACAGGCAGGAGGAAGCATCTCCGACCCCATATAGAATATATATTCTTGCTCAGCATTAACAGTCGAGTCGATATAGCCACGTCCGTCTGTCCATAATAAACGCGTCGATCTAAAAAACTATATATAACATAAGCTCACCTAAGTCCTAAACAGTATTAGTTTGTTTCAAATTAATAATAAATTGATTCTTTCTAATATTCGTTTGCACTCATTAACAATAAAATCCTAAATTTAAAAAATGTGATATGTGTCGTAGAAACTCAATACCAAATAATGAACATTTTATCAATATCGGTTGAGAAACACCGGGCATATCGAAGATTCAAGGTTAGTCACAGATAAATACAAACAATGACCTTAGGAGTTAAGTAAAGTGTTCAGGGTATCTCCTGTCGAGAAATTCCAACTAGAGCCTTGGTACTTGTTTTTACCTTTTTTTTTGCTGTTTGAATCGGCACAAACGTATTATATATGAAATTGTATGTCACAGGCTTTGCTTGTTTGTGTGCGTGTGTGTTTTTAAATACCCTGAAGCCATTGGATATTATAAAAAATTGGTTTAAGGGTTATACGCAGTTGCGAGGCTCAAAAAGTACATTTTTTTTATAGAATCCGTTTTAATTTATTAATAACAAGTTTTGGTAATTCAAATAATTTAAGAATAAAAGGGCTCGTCGATCATATCAAAATATTTATGTACACCTCACCTGATAGTGAGGCAGCTATGATTTAATGGTGACGCTAGACGTCACAATCACCGGGCTAGCCCAGGTAAACAGCCAATGTGATAGCGAATTCGAAAATAGGGTTTGCACTTTCAAAATATAAAACTCTTTTGTCTTATCTTATTGTTCAACATTTCAAGAATATATTTCCAAAATTTTAAGTCAATACGAGCAAAACTCTTGACTTATTTTCACACTTTGCTCTGATTGGAGTGTGAGTTCGGTAAAAGAACCAGTTGGTTTCTGGGGTAGTTTAAATTATTTGACGTTTTTTTAATGTCAAAAAGGGAAAGAAATTACTTTTCCACTGCCAAATTTGCTTTGGGGGGAGACTTATTTTATTAATAATGAGTTTGTGAGCATTGTTCTAGAAAAATAATATTTTATTCATACAAAAGTATTTCTTTTGTGAATTTTTTGCGCGCGACATGAATAATATTATCTTATTAACTTTAATTACATATTATTGTACAACTTTTGAAGTATGTCAGAAAAAATTTTCATTGAAAAATATTGAAAAACAAGCCGGTGACGGTGAATCTCCAGAGGCGCCTTGAAAAAATAAAGTTGTTTTGCGGTGCACACTATAACTCGTTACTGGATCATCAGAGAACATGAAATGGATATGCATTTTAAAGGTGATGAATTTCTCGAGGTAATCAGGAAGAGTTTTTATACTTTGATACCGAAGGTCTCATAGTATATTGGTTTTGTGCAATGTCCGTCATGGTGTCCGTCTGTCGTCTGTCTGTCTGTCCGTCCACTATGAACGCAACTTTTTTCGACACCCGTAAAGCGAGAGACTTGAAACTTTGCAATTATGTTTGTCTATAGGCGCGACAGATAAAGTGTCAAGATTGGGTTGCCACGCCCACTAGGAGGCTGGGAAATCGATAAATTCGATAGCTGAAAACCGATAAAACCAAATATTTATCACATTCTTACAGCTAGAGTTACCAAATTTTGCACGAAGATAGATAGTCACGTCCCTGAAAAAACTGCATCAAAATTTTGGATGCCTGCTCCTTGAAATTGGAAACGCCTATAGTTTTCACATTATTGGGCTACAGCCACCAAATTTTGTGTCAAGGTAGGTAATGACGTTCCCCATCAAAACTTGGATGCCACGCCCCCTGATTCCGCCCCCATCCCCCCTTCTCCATGAAATTGGAAACGCCTATAGTTTTCACATGTTTTGGGCTAGAGCCACCAAATTTTGTGTCAAGATAGGTACTGACGTTCCCCATCAAAACTTGGATGCCACGCCCCCTGATTCCGCCCCCATCCCCCCTTCTCCAAGAAATTGGAAACGCCTATAGTTTTCACATTTTTTGGGCTAGAGCCACCAAATTTTGTGTGAAGATAGATATTGACGTTCCCCAAAAAAATGCATCAAAATTTTGGATGCCACGCCCACCTAAGCCACCCGCCTTATAAAATCGGAATCGGCTATATCTTTAACAGTTTTTGAGCTAGAGCCACCAAACTTGGTAGGAAGATTGATAGTGACAGTTAAAAACATTTGATTCAAAATTTTGGATGCCACGCCCACCAAAGCCACCCGCCTTATAAAATCGGAATCGGCTATATCTTTAACAGTTTTTGAGCTAGAGCCACCAAACTTATTAGGAAGATAGATAGTGACAGTTAAAAACATTTGATTCAAAAATTTGGATGCCACGCCTTCCTCTGCCGCCCACCTTTTAAATTTGGGAGTTAAGTTATCTTCCACAGTTTTTGAGCTAGAGTCACCAAATTTGGTAACATGATAGCTGGCGATGTTTACCATTATCAACCGTTATTTTACTGGTATCAAAGTATTCCGCAGTCGGTTGCGTCCGACTGCAACGTTTTTACTTGTTTTTTTTAGTTTTTTTAGCTTGTTTTCCGTATTTTACGGACGTTTTGGTCTTTTTTGTCGAAAAAAAATTGCCATCACTGAAACGCATGTAAGTGAAACGCCGCTTAACTTCTCTAAGTTTAGCTTTAAACGAAATACCCTCAAATGGAAATTGCATTGGGGCATATTAACTTTTCTAACGTTTGGTTCTCAGTTAATATTATTAATAAAAAAAAAAATGTTAGCAAGAAAAAATAAAATTAAATAAATTAAAATACATTAAAGAAGAAGAAAAAATTTTCAAGTAACGTAAATAAATAAAATAAAGTAAATAAATATTTTAATAAAATTTGACTTTAGGTAAAGAATAAAATTATTGCAGAAAAAAATAAAAGTTTTTATATACAGAGTATACATACCCTGTTAAACCAAGCTATATTTTTTTTTAACAAATTCACTTATTAATTATACTTTGATACCGAAGGTCTCATAGTATATTGGTTTTGTGCAATGTCCGTCATGGTGTCCGTCTGTCCGTCTGTATGAACGCAACTTTTTTCGACACCCGTAAAGCGAGAGACTTGAAACTTTGCAATTATGTTTGTCTATAGGCGCGACAGATAAAGTATCAAGATTACGGTGCCACGCCTACTAGGAGGCTGGGAAATCGATAAATTCGATAGCTGAAAACCGATAAAACCAAATATTTATCACATTCTTACAGCTAGAGTTACCAAATTTTGCACGCAGATAGCTAGTCATGTCCTTGAAAAAACTGCATCAAAATTTTGGATGCCACGCCCACTCCTTTCGCCCCCATCATCCCTGGTCCCTGAAACTGGAAACGCCTATAGTTTTTACATTTTTTGGGCTAGAGACACCAAATTTTGGGTCAAGATAGATATTGACGTTCCACAAAAAATTCATCAAAATTTTGGATGCCACGCCCCCTGATTCCGCCCCCATCCCCCCTTCTCCATGAAATTGCAAACGCCTATAGTTTTCACATTTTTTGGGCTAGAGCCACCAAATTTTGTGTGAAGATAGATATTGACGTTCCCCAAAAAAATTCATCAAAATTTTGGATGCCACGCCCCCTGATTCCGCCCCCATCCCCCCTTCTACTTGAAATTGCAAACACCTATAGTTTTCACATTTTTCTAGCTAGAGTCACCGAATTTGGTAGGAAGATATATTGTGACATCTACAAAAGATCTGCATCAAAAATAAGGATGCCACGCCCACCTCTGCCGCCCAACATTTAAAATCGGAAATTTCGATATCTCTTACAGTTTTTAAGCTAGAGCTCGTAAATTGGGTAGAAAGATAGAAGGCATCATCTACCAAAGATATGCATCAAAATTTTGGATGCCACGCCCACCCAAGCCACCCGCCTTATAAAATCGAAATCGGCTATATCTCTAACAGTTTTTGAGCTAGAGTTACCAAACTTGGAAGGAAAATAGATAGTGACAGTTAAAAACATTTGATTCAAAAATTTGGATGCCACGCCCACCTCTGCCGCCCACCTTTTACATTTTGAAGTTAAGTTATCTTCCACAGTTTTTGAGCTAAAGTCACAAAATTTGGTAACATGATAGCTGGCGATGTTTACCACATGGCCCACTCCCTTCGCCCCTGCATTCCCCCTTATCAACCGTTCTTTTACTGGTATCAAAGTACATATTCCGCAGTCGGTTGCGTCCGACTGCAACGTTTTTACTTGTTTTAAAATTATTTTGCATGAAAACCTATATATATATAACTAATTATGCAAATTTTTTTCTAGCAAGTGTAATTATGTCGCGTGGTTATAAAAAAGATTATCAAGAATAAATATAAAGAATAAATATAAGTGGTTATATAGAAGGTTATAATAGATTATAAAAAAGTTTATAAAAAATTATAAAGAAGAAATATAAGAGTTTATAAAAAAATTATAAAGAATAAATATAAGAGGTTATAAAATATTATAAAGGGTTCAAAAAATTAGGAATAATAATTATGCTTAAAAAATGAAAATTCAGGATGTATTGTTTTTGTTTGCTTGGAAAATCGCTAAGAAGAACATGAAGTTAGTACCAAGGAGGTAAAATAATAAAATTAATTAAGTTTCGAAAATGCCAATATTGTGGAAAAAATATGAAAATTAATTGCATTGAGTTTAATTATTGTTAAATGATGGATTTGTAATTTTGTTTGTGTTCCAATGACCTGGGTGAAATAATGATGACATAATGATTCGATATGGGGTCTTATTGTTGTGTGTTAGCATCAGTAGGCCATGGTAGGGTGGGTAAAGAAGAAGGCGTGGCAATTAAGAGGAATAATAATTGTGTGTTAGTTTGTATTTTCAGATAGCTGACGTTCACTTTCGGTGTCGCTAGTTTTGCTTGTTTTGCTCCATGGGAGCATAGGGACTCTAAAATAATTAATAAAGCAAGAACCTCCCTCACACTCCCGTAATGAGCTACAATCAATGGGTCCCGCCGTCGCTGCCTCTCAATAGTCTTTTCTGGGTTACGCCGTCGAAACTGAAGATCTACGTCTAAACAGGCCTTAAGTACAAAATAATTATTTATACAGCTTAGAATTAAAAGTTTAAGGGAAAGATTCCTGTTTTCATACCTTCAGAGGACTTTTGCAGTGTTCAGGCATGAACATAAACTACAACTAATGTCGAACTTCCGTATAACGAATTTGAAGGGGGCCAGAAAAAAATTCGTTATATAGAAAATTCGTTACAGTCGTTGATAAATTAACAACTTTATTTACTACCAATCAAACAACGATGACGGTCAGTATTTTAAGGAGAAAATATGTGATGGCACCATGGAAAACATCACGATCTATAAAGAGTCCCTGATGAAGGATGAAGTGGCCGACCAACCCAACGACACCGACCAAATATCATCTTCTAAAAACATCGATAAGAAAATGCAACCGGAAACATTCAAAGGATAAAAACATATTCAGCGCGATGAAGTCTTTTTACAAAAGAGTTCAAACCCGATCGACGTTATGGTAGACCTTGTGGATAGAAAAGCTTAAAAGGTAAGGCAGCACATAAATGAAGTGTATTCCAGCTTAGAAGTTAGTCAGCAGGAAGAGATCCTTGATCAGAGGGACAAGTTAAAATTCCTTTGAAACAAAGTCCAGTCGGCGGTCACAGATTTCGAGGCAAGTTACGAAAAATTTGCCTAAGACATCGACGAGATCGATGAACTGGAGTGCAACGCTAACATACTTTTTAAGAAGCTATGCAGAAAAATAAATGAGTTACACAACATCAAACAAGTAAGAAGGCTCTAGTCGAGATTTCCCGACTAGGAGATACCCCGAACCCTATACTTAACGCGCACAGTCATTGTCTGTAGCATCTGTGACTAAACTTCAATGTTTTATATCTCTGGTGTTTCTCAACCGATTGCGATGAAATTTTCAGAAAAGTTCTATTTTCACATTTTCCAAATTTTTATTGTAATCGATTACATGTGTATATCGGAAACCAGATTAGTTAACGATAATTTTAAACAAACTCTTTCTGTTTACGGTATAGGAGATCTTATAATCTAAAATCTGAAGTCTCTAGCTCTTGTAGTCTCTGAGATCGACGAGTTGATACAGACGGACAGACAGACAGACGGACGGTCAGACGGACATGGCTATATCGACTCGGCTGTTGATGCTGATCAAGAATATATATACTTGATAAGGTCGGATATGCTTTCTTTTGCCTGTGACACACATTTGCAAAAATAACCATGATACCCTTTTACCCATTTTATGGGTTCAGGGT
This sequence comes from Scaptomyza hsui, assembly GCA_018152825.1. Taxonomy (NCBI): domain Eukaryota; kingdom Metazoa; phylum Arthropoda; class Insecta; order Diptera; family Drosophilidae; genus Scaptomyza; species Scaptomyza hsui. The sequence continues at coordinate 410,623 of JAECXO010000073.1, forward strand.
ATAAAAACGAGATAATTATTAATAATTATAAAAGGAATAATCAAAATATGTTTATATTGCTTAACAGTATTTTATTTATATTTTTCGTGTGGGTAATAAATTCCACATATGTATTTAGTATGGATAACGATATCATTACTCTCATGAATTCGTCACAATAGTTTCAGTGACAAATTCAGTGGTGTAAATAAAGTGAACGATGTGGCGTCAGCAGGCCATGTACTAGCCAGCCAGTAAAGAAAGACTGTTTTGAGCATAAGCATTGAAAGTAATGAAAAGAACTGCAAGATAAGAAACTGAATCATAGTTATATATTTCTTAAATATATGATAGAATAGACTCGAATTTTAAATCCGTTAATCTGATAGGAAGTGTCATTCAGCTAGTAGTATTAGTTTTCACAAAGCGTTAGAAAGAATATTTTTATAATATAATAATAAAAAGTACTACATTGGTTTATGGTAAATCGACATAGTTCAAAATAAATTAAATTTTCAGCAACATATTTAAGAATTTGCAATAAACAGAAAAGGACACTAACTTCAATGAATTTTTTTATAAATATATATCATATTAGGGACATCAGCAAAACATTATTATTGGCTGTATTCATTATTCTTCCTCTTCTGTTTCATCATCATCTTCTACACAACATTCACCGGCAGTGTTTTCCAATTGGGCTGAAACATCTTCAATATTTGAATTAAGTTCTATAGTCGGTTCTTGTTGAAAATCCTCAACAGGAGTCGATGGCTCATCAATTATGGGCTCAACAACATCTCTACTCTCTTTTTGAATAGATTGAAGCTCTTGAGCGACAATTTCAGCTTCTTGACGGGCAATTTCGGCCAATTCAGCGGCTTGGCTTGCAAGTTCGCTCTCACGCTCTTCTGCGGCTTGTTTTTCAATTTCCGCAAGTCGATTTAACTCTTGCTCCATTATTCGCTGCTCTTCCTCCAAACGCATCTCCTCCGCTAAGCGATCTTCTTCAGCTTTTCGTGCAGCAGCCTCTCGAGCCTCCTCTTCAGCTCTTAGCGCTGCAGCTTCTTCTGCAGCCTTTGCCTCTTCTGCAGCTTTAGCTTCTTCCGCCAATCTCTGTTCTGCTTCTTCAGCTAAGCGGAGCTCCTCGGCAACACGAGCTTCTTCAGCTAGCCGTTCCTCTTCAGCTTTAAGTGCGGCAGCTTCTTCTGCAGCTTTAGCTTCTTCGCGTGCGGCTCTTTGAGCTGCTTCTTCAGCTAATTGGGCCTCCTTGGCCTGTTGAGCTTCTTCCGCAGCTCGTTTGGCTTCGGTAGCCAAACGAACCTGTTCTTCCTGTAGCGCCCTTTCAGCTTCTTCTCTTTGTTTTTTCTCCTTAAGAGCTCTGCAAAAATTCGTTGTCATATTAAAATTGGTCCACTTAATAGCCATGTTCTAAATCATGTACCTTTCTTTTTGACGTTTGACTTCATCAGCTAACTGAGCTTGTTTTTTCTCATTTTCAAGTTCATCTAAACCGTCTTCGTTTACAGTCATAAGACGTTCCTGGCGTAGGCGCTGCTTCTCCTTAGACTCCAGATCGACAGCATCTTCAAGAGGTCTTGGAGCAGAAAATTTTCTCGATGGACGATTTGGATCCAACTCAGCATCTGAAATCAAAATAACGCTATGAATAATGTTTGGGATAAATTTAAGGTAGTTATGTTTTCATACTTATCAAAATGTATATAATAAACCAATTTTATGTAAAAATGTCGTGTTTTATGTATTTTAAAAATACACTTTAGTGCTATGTAATATACTTACCATATTTGATTGGTTGCAGAGATAATTTCATATTCATCAATAAAGAAGACTTGAAGATTTGAAGACTCCAATAATAGAGTTATTGTATTTTAATCAATGCATATTAATACTAGTTTCTAATTGCTCAGGTGGTAAAAAATATACACCGTAAGTCTGTATGCAGGTTTTAGTCTTTTTAAAATTTTTTTAATGAAATTAGTGTAAAAACTAAAACTCGAGTAGACAAAAAATAAATTGTGAATGAGTATTGTACAACTACTGTTACTTGTAGTTCATGCTCTTAAATAATAATAAAAAAAGTATAATAATAATAAAGAAATAAAAGAATGTTTGAAATTGGCAGTCGAGTCGATCATCAAACCATATGGACCGGGGACTGCAAAAACATCAAACTTAAGGCACATACTTTTTACAACAAATTTAATTAGTTTAAACATTAAAAATATACAATTAATCAAGTAAGCACTTTCGTAGCTACGCAATTTATTTTCAAATATGTTGTTTTGTGTCTAATATATACAAAAATTATATAAAACGGACCATAAATCAATGATTCATCACAAGCAATAATTTTTTTTAAGAACTTTATTATCAATATTAACTGCTTCCTTAGAAGTTTCCAGTATACACAAAAGACGACGAAGGATATATATATATACAATGTGTTTTGCTAATATATACACGCTTTTCGTTATGGGTTTGACTGGCGATTTAACCGAAAATTTCTATTTGTGCAGTCACTGGAGCGAAGATTTTAAAGGAGGTAGGTTCTTTAGAGAAACCTCATATAAACGGAAACGTGTATTAAGATGGTGAATATCTAAGAAGAGCATGCAAGCCAAATATATACTCTCGACTATAGAGTATGGTTCTTAATTATTAGATAGTTGCACGAACACATGTTTGAATGTATGACAATCAATATTTGCAGAATTCTGGTTGAAAAAATATAGGTCAAGGTCATTAATATTTTGGCAAGATATTTTAGCGTATGATAAATTTTGAAAAACTCACTCAATATATAAGTTGAAATGTATAAAATTCTGTGTTTGTTTAATTTTAAATATGTATAAGAACATATTTTAATGAATACAAATTTGTACACAAAATCAACTTTGATGATAGAAATATTTTTCAAAGACAATTGCTCTCCATCCCTAATCAAAAAGTTTTTATTGTAATGTAGCTTACATATTTAGAAATTTGCTTACATAAAAACAAATGTGTCTAAGTATATACATATATAGATAAAAAGAGGTGAAATTTTTTAAATTGTTCATTATTAATATTAGTACACAGTTATAATCATTTATCCAAACTTATTTATGTGGCATTTCTATAAATTTAATAAAAAACAAAAACAATACATAATGAAGTTCATTTGTAAATGCTAAGAAAATGTATTAAACTTTAATTAAATAAGTTAATAACTTAGAAAAAAGATGTGCATACATAATATATGTAAAAGAAAAATTGGACGCTGAAGTTTGTTGCAAGTATTAAAAATATTAGTGGTAAATTCGTCATAGTTTTATTGACTGTATTCGAACATTTTTAATGTTTTATGTTAATGAAGAAAGTTTAGATTGCACAACCGAGCGACTGATTTTATTGATATCAGATGTTCTGTTTAAGATATCGTTTTAATTGTATACCAAGCAAACTTAATGATTTTCCATTTTATTTATTTTTTCAAAAATTATAAAGTGTGTTTGTCCATATTATAAAGTCAGGCATATTATCATTTAGGCCTCAACTTCAACAGCTTCAACTGGAAAGAGTCAATCAATCATAAAACATATTTAGTTAGTAAGATACAAAGAACAAAGCTAATAAGGATGCGAAAGTCCAATGCATTAGTTACAAATACTTGTATTTATTTTGCTCCTACATATGATCATGTTGTATTCAATTATATTGAGCCTTTAAAAGAGTAACATGAGCTATTTGAAACCACAAACAATCTTTTTCTTTTTTGTAGTGTCGTATTTTAAAACTATAAAATATGGAAAACACTTTTTTATTTACTTCTTAGTTTATTATTTTTGAGTCTCTAAAAAATGTTTTGGTTAAACGAACGTGAAGAAAATTTTCTAGTTCTGTGATGCTATTTACAGGTTGCGTTAACAAGCAGGTGAAAAGTTGAATTCGCTTATAACGACACTTACCTTCTTGATGTGTACCACTTTTTTTTTCATTCTTCCAAGTCGGATGTCTAAGGTACCAGGACAAAAGGTTAATATCTGTTCGAACTTTGTCCGAATCGTACATTGGGCTTCTAATATTATAAGCCTTATCACCACATATCCTTACAGATGCAAGATGACTTTTACCTTATTATTTAATATTTAAAAAATAGCATTAAGTACCAATTTAATCGACAATGCAGGTTGCAACTCAATACGATTATACTACCATTATTTTTACAATTGTAATCAAATGGTATTAAAGGCAACATTTGAATTTTTTACTTACCAACATATTTTACAGCTGGTTTTGGGTAGTGTGATATATTGTGAACTTCCCTTGCGATATGGCGAACCGGATTTGTAACTCGTGCTACATAAGCATCTAAAGCTAATTGTGATGTGGGGCCATATGAATACCTAAAAACAAAATTGTGTTACTTTGTATCCAAGACGTTAAACTCAGCGATTATGTAAATCTCCTAGCATCTCTAAAATGTTACCTCTTTTATATCCTGAACCCATGAAATGGTTACACGAGGGTATAATGATTTTGTGCAAATGTATGTAACAGACAGAAAGAAGTACTTCCGACCCCATAAAGTATAAATACTCTTGATCAGCAACTACAGCCAAGGCGAATACTATAAGAGCTAGAAACTCCAGAATTAGAATACTAGTTTTCGTATACCCCGTGTAGGTCAAGCTTGTTTTGATTTATCGATAGCTCTTCCTGCTTCCAATATTCACATGTACTCGATATCAATTAAGTTACATTTAAATCTAGTTTTAGCTCGCGTAAATCAAAGACTAAGCTTAGCTAAGCTAAGGCTCACTAGAAAATTTTGATAAAATATTTCAATGTATTTGGATTTTATGTGGCTTTTAGGAACATTGTACTAGACGCACTTTTGAAAAAAGTATAGAGGTGCGTTGAGTTACGTATAAAGCAACCAACAGGTAAATTTTGATGGAAATATATTTTAGTATATATATTACTACGTTTATGCTTGCAAAATAGCATGAGATTAAATCTCAATAATCGTTGTATTTTATCATTGCAGAGATATCTAAATTTCTTATTTTGTTACTTATCTACCACTTTTGGTTTATAAATTTCGACATTTTCTATTTTTTACACAACGGACGAACGGGCAGACGACCGGACATGGCCACATCGACATCTTTTGGACAATGGATCAGCAATAACAGCTAAGTAGGTTTTGACATGTCCGCCTGTCTGTCTCTAAAGTTTCAAACATATACCTCAAATTAGTCAAAATCTACGAACAAATAAACTTTGATTTTTTTCTTTACTATACTTTGTGGAGTATACCTCTTTTATTTCTCCTTGTTACATACGGGTGCACATGCGCATTATACTCTACCACAGTGGCTGTGTGTATATTAAGTACTTTAAGGATAAGAGTGATTGATAAAAGGAAACTAGATGTTTTCTCTTGTATTTCTTATAAAAACAATTCTCTACTGGCAAAATTGAAGATTTTATTTTTATTGGAAATCTGCCTGGCTTTACTTTTATGTATAATAATATAATCTCTTTTATACACCTTTGTTTAGTTAAAGGTATGACAACGTTAACTTACCCAGTCACAGGAAATGGTGTGCAGCTTCGTGCACGGCGAACGACAGGAGTGTGCAAATCACGAATCAATGATTGTGCTCGATGGCGAATTCTACTCGTTTCCTCAGAAAAGGTCTAAACAATATTTTTATTGAAGAAAACAGTCTTTACAAAATAATGCTCTCGCTTAAGATTTAATGCCGATCGTATTAAATCTGCATTAGATAAAAGTCAGATAATAAACTCCCACAACTTACGGTAAAGGGTTCAGTATTGAGGTAATTAGTTAAGGCCCGTGCGCCATATCCAGGAGGGATTCTCTTCAAGTATGAAGGTGTTACACGAATCGGAGATGTAGTGACCCTCAGTGGTGATACCGAGCGAGCATACACACGTGTTACAGTTGTAGGATTGTAATGATATGATGGTGTGTATGTTGTATACGAAGTTGGGATATAGGATGAAGTGTAGTAAGTCGATGGCAAATAGGTCGATGGACTGTAGTATGTCGTTGGCGAAGTATATGTGTAAGAGGACGTTCTCTCCGGAGATGTTGTAATACGCGTTGTCGTACGCACAACACGCACAGGTGATGGAGAGTGTACAACGCGTGAAAAAACTCGGGTGGGTGAGGTAACAACCCGAACAGGCGATGTAATCACACGTGTTCCACTGACGATACGTCTCGGAATTGAATAACTCGAGTAGATGGGATAGCTCGTTTTGTATACCTATTATGTTTTGGCAATTTTCGTAAGTAAGTACAATATTATACAAAATGTATATAAATAACAGTCGAAATGCATGAGCAAAAGAAATAGTATGCCAATAGAAAAATATGTATTGCTATGGTTTTCATAAGAAATTTATTATATGAATGAGAAAAGCCCTTTCAAAATTACAAAATTACTAGCAAAAGGAATGTGAAAATCGATTGTAACAAGTTTAATCTAAGCGCTAAACCAAAGATTATTAAATTAATTAACTGTATCTGCCAAAATTGCATTTTGCAATATGTTTTTTAAAGGAAATACTGATATACATATTTATGGTATAAAAGTACTAACCATGTATGAATCCAGGTGACGGTGAAATGTTTGAAGTGTGACCAGCAAAATTAAAAAATCATAAGAGAGATGGATGACAAGCAACAAATGAATAACAAAAAAATTAATTATGCAAATACTTACACGAGTCACGTTATGAGTAGACGGATACTGTAAAAAAAATTATACAACATTGGATTTAATTGAAAAGGGAAAAAAAATCAGTTGATTTTTTAATGTCGAACTAAATATTGTAAGGACTATTTGGTGAATCTATGCGGTCATCCCAACAACTTTATTCAAGATAAATATTGACGATGTCTATCAAATTCATGAATCGTAGTATATGAATATCGTATTTAAATGCAAATTATAAAAATTTATAGATGCAGAATATTTCTACACACACACATAATAGAAGTAAAATTTTTAGTGAACTCGATTTTATTTTATTGTATCACAAATACTTTAGAACTATTACCGATTTCTGGAGATTAAACACATCATAAAGTTTTTGATTACAAACATCTATAATCTATTTAACAATCAAAAAAATCGTTAGTGATGTTAGTTAACTCAAATAATTTACATAATTCCGGTGATGGGCATTATAACAAATCTTCATACATACATATGTGTATAAGTTTATGGTTAGATGTTTCTAGTTGCAATTAACAATATCAAACAATTCTGGCGGTTTCATTAGTAATATTATTATTGGAGCCATACAAATAAACCGTTTTTGCCATTGCTTTCTCTAACGCATTTGCTTAAACATGGTAGGAGAAGTGGCGGTATTTCGTGCCACCGGGCAAGTTTCCAGAGGTGGTCGAAGAGTAGCTGTATCCACCGGGTCCAGCGCCAGTCGTGCTGGTACGCTCGGTGTTATAATTGTAGGAACCACCTGGTCCACTACGCGAAGTGTTCTCAACAGTGGAAGTGTATGTGGAGCGTTCCGGCCTGGCATAAGGGTTGCTTGAGTCGTAGCTGCTCTTCTCAACACTTGATTTTGAGGTGTAAGAGTAGTCCGAGGAGGCACGACTGCGATGAGAGCCAGGTCTATCCGTGCACAGGTCTAAGCGTGGAGTCTATAAATTCCGATTTATGAATTTAGGTAAGAATTGGAAAGGAAAATAGGAAAGTCAGCATAAGAGTGTTATGCAACTAAAAAAAATCTACCTTGCTGCTCTACTAAAAACTCCCATCAACTGAAAGCTTTCGGAAATAAGTCCGTTAATCGTAGTTCGGCTCAAATAAATTTCAACTCTAACATCAATTGCAAAAAATAAAAAATGTTTTTTTAATTGTTTGTAACTTCAAAAATAGCCTAAGGCAAAATATCTTTAAACTAATAAGAACATTACAATTTAACAGAGTAATTTGTGCATAGGAATTACGAAAAAACACATTAAATAATGTTCATGAGCTATATACTACAGAGTATCAAAGCACTGAATGCAATCAAGTCTTAGATTTTGTAAAAGGAAATTGAAACAGGTTCGAATTTTTTTTAAATTTAATTCGTTTCGTATCTTGGCTCTACTGGCTTAACCATGAAGTACACACAACACAAAAATCTGATACACTGTAAATTAGAACATATTGTATGCAATATTAGATACAAAACAAAAAGAATGACTGTTCATTTATAATGTATAGTATGTAAACTTTAAGCCACGTGTTATATATTGTATATCCGGTCAATTCGTTGAGTTCGCTTTTAGTTCGATCAAATTTCGTCATATACTGGTATTTCTCAAAGAGTTAGTAAGAGTACTTTGTGACCATTGCGCCCGACTTTTCATTGCGGTAGGTCTCTCTGCGCACCGGCAGACTCTCGGATGCAGCGCGATGTAGCCGTGGAAGTTGACTATCAAGAGAATCGCGCGAGGTGCGTGCTGCCGTATTGCCACCGGCCTCCACAGTATCGATGTGCTGGCGCACCATGCTAAGGATACGCGAGCGATTTTTATCACGCGTTGGCACATATGGCTCAATGGGCTGATACGCAATCTTATAGTCTGGCTTAATTGCAGCTCGATTTATTGGGTCAAGTATTGATCGCTTGCGTTGCTCATAGTCCGATCGACGCACTCCAAAGGCAGTCACCGGATCAGAGATGAGTGAAGGTCTTGGCACGAAAGGAACTTTCTCCCAGTCAATTGGTGGTCTGTTTGTTTTCTGCAATGCCCAGAATGTCACATAGGTGGGTTTTAAATTTAGAAAGCCAAGTTTACGTTGTTAGAGTATGCGGTGCATGTTTGCAGATTTACGACGTGCTTGCAGTTCAACGGCTGGGATACCCAAATCATCGGCTTCAAACGTAACATTGTGCGGCATTTTTACATGTGTGTACAAAAATGTGTCCGTGGCGTTCACGTACAAATACATTGTTCATTCTTACATGCAAGTATATTTACAAGCATACTTTTTATTAATACACGAGGACAGAGTTAAGAAGCCAGATATTTTGTGTTTGGCTTATGCTCATATATACAGCAAATATCTTTCTTGGTTGGGTGTTGAATTTAAGGCAATACCAGTTTGTGTACTATTTACAGTGATTGTGGTTCGGTTTTGATAATTCCTATGGTAAGTTCTTTTAGTTAAATATGTGTTACATTAGTTGGTGTTAGGTGAATTTCAAATGTCATATTAAATTGTTTATAATTTTATAAATTCAGCAATTCCTATCTGTTTATTATATTTTAAAGCTTTTGAAAAAGTTTCATAAAATTTCGCTTTGAATGTGTTTTGGAAATTGTAAAGGTATTTTTAGATCAGCCAGAAAACGAAAAACGCAAACAGCTTATATTACACATATGCTCATACGTATATGTATGTATGTATTTGTACTATAATATGTACAAAAGCTATTTGTGTATGTATTATATATTGAAATAATGGAAAAATAACTAAAGAAAAACGTAAACTGGGAGAAAATTAAATTAAATCAAAAAATTGTGCAATATGAACCTGCATCTAATTAATATCAAAATGCAAAAATTTATGAATAAACATTTAGCCATTTAAACAAACGCCACATAGAACGGATATTAAAGCATTCCAGTTCAAAATATATATACGTACATATACATATATAAACATACATATGTATATACATATCTGTTTACAAAATAAATATTCGTCAGAATGTACATAAAATTTTACATTTGTGTACACATACAACTGAATAGACATACATATACAAAACTCTATATTTGGAATTTGAGAGCAGAAAAGCATTTGCTTATTCACGCTTTGCTAAAAATGTTGGCAGAATCTATGAGAAAGCGTAAAATTTTTAGAAATTATAACGACAAAGAAAACGCTCATAACCTTGAAATATTTTCGCAGCAATCAAATCAAGGCAATGAGAATATTAAGAGTGAAAACTCAAAACAAATTTTATTTTGTCTATACGTTAACTAATATCTCAAATGGATGGTGATATGTACATTGTAAATACTTACATACATAATTTATACATATTGATTGGCCCTCACAAAAATATACGTTAGCTCATGGCCAAAAACAAGAACTTATCCCTTAACAAATTGTGTTTGTGGGCCGGAGGTTAGTTTACATACATATAAACAAGAAACAATAAAAAACAAATGTGATACTGAGTATTAAATAGACAAAGGAAACAATTCATTTAAGTTGAGTACTAGAATAAATACATTTTTTTTTGTAAACTGCATTCAATAAAAATATAGCTTTTACTTCTTTTAATTTATAATAATATCACAAAAAATCTTAAAGCCAGTACTTTGTAAAATTAAGCATGCACATCAGTTGATAAACGAAGGCGATTTTTTAAACGTTACTTTTTTCTCTCTTTAATACTGATACGATATTCATATGTGCGACATTCATGTTCACTTAAATATAAGTTACTTCTGAGCTCAAACGTGTTTCAATTTCTTAAACTGTTTGCACCTTTACAATATGATTTTGTGGAATAGAGCAAGTTGGGTACAAGCGCTTTGAAAGGAGTACATTTACTGTACCTTTCAATTTGGTAAAAAAAAAACAACGGATTTTTCATGAACTACATTTCATAAATTGTCAAACTTATCTGCTTCGTATGGGTTATGTAAGGGAATAGCTTTGCAATGTGGCCAGATTTATGGACCTTTAAAATTTTAATTTTCACCGAGCAGATTAATTTCACAGATTTTATAAACGGAGATCCACACTTCTTATAATTTATTAGTTTAGATAAACTCTATTGTATTCACGTTGCTAAGAAATTTAAAACTTACCGTCACGGCGTACGATGTTGTCACCGGTCTGGAACTGTAAGTTCTACGGGTTGTAAATCCACTTTCGTAAACCATTTTGATTATAGAATTTTTTTAAATACGATGCAAATTATATGTAAAAAATATAAAAATCACTTATTCGTTAGTATCGATTAGAATTTCTCGAATTTTCGTGTTCTTCACTTGACGCCCGTTCGAATTGTTCTGTTCGCGAACTGCATGGAACAGTTTCTTATAATTTTTTGATCTAAAAAATTGAAATAGCCTTCGCTCTGCCTTATTCTCTTGCTTTGACTTGAAATGAATTTATTTTTGGAATAACAAAAATTTAAATCTCTCATGTCACAAAGAGCGCGGTATTTCTTATAACATATAAATGCACACGCACACAAATACACATGCCTGTTTGTATGCTAAATTTGTATGAATGTTTTTTGCATAAAAACAAATGAAAATATGTATTTGCACAGATTTTAACTTGTATTTCTATAATCTTTACTATTAGTCTTTATAGCTTAAAGTTTCAATTATTTTTATACACTTAAAGAAGTGTATATTAATTTAGTGATTAAATGCTATGATAGTTTCAATATAGTCTTGATTCTTGAAACTGTAGTAAAGGTCTTCTTTGTGCTGCAGCTAGATTTGTCAAAATCGGCTAAATCGGACAAGATTTAATTACAAAACCTATGATTTGATCTAGGAATGAAAAGGAAAGCTTTTCAAAAATTGTGCAGACTTTATTTTAAAATGTAACAAGTACCACACTTTTCATTGTTTAAAGAAACATGCCATGATCGTTTCTTTACACCTTTGCTTCTCAGATCAAGCTTTAAGAAGTTTTTGTCTGCTACATACTATTGCACAAAATCATTATACCCATTTTTTCCATGTCATGGGTTGAGGGTATAAAAGCAAAAAAAAACATAAGGGGTATAAAAATACGCAATTACTCATTTACTACCGATTCACTCTTTATAAACATTTAATAAATAGAATTGTTGATGCGCTAAAAAAAAAAAAAAACAATTCAAAGTGGTCACCGTCTCGACGGAATGCCTTTAAGATAGATACCCTACAGCCACAAAAAATTTGCAAATTCTTAGAATAAAAGTAAGCTTGTATTTCAATATTCATAACGTGGAATTGATCAACTGGAATCTCATAACAGGCTCACCCCAAACAAGTTCCCGGTCATAATAAGTAGTGGACACTCAATTCTAATATGATATCCACAAGGACCCTATGTTGCTTGGGTAGTCTTAAATGAAGGAATCGACATAGCCACATAGCATAGACATAGGAAGAATGAAACAAAAGGACAAATATAAATAAGAAGCAGTTTAAGGTTGTGTCTTATCTTTAAACAAATTCATTTATAGCTGCTTTTTATTTCGGAAAATATCTTCAAAACAAATATATGATTTTTTACTTACAATCCTTTAAGGAATGTTTAATTTTACTTACATATATGTATGTACTTGTGCCATATTTCAAGTATTTGCAGAGGGTATTTACAATGCGAATACATAAATTTAACCATTCTTGCGTGTTTATGTGGTACATATATAAATTTGTTAATTTTTATAGAAATAAATATATATATTTAGACAAGGATGATGTATTTTAAAATTCATACCCATAATGCTTGTATATAATATACACATAAATACTAATACGCTGCAGATATTTGCATATATTTGCCAATAAAAATAAAAAGAAGGCGAAGAGCTTTTTTTATTACAATAACCTTAATGAGTGCCAATGAATAAAACTTGAAATGTTGACCTTAAAATTGTATAGCTTTGGGTCTCCAAAAACATACAAATGTATGCATACATAAATAGAAGCCTATAAAATTATTTTTTTACAAGATAGTACCGCAAGGCGCAAGCGCTCACAGCTAAAAACATAGAAAATCTATCCGTATCAGTTAAAATTTTGCGACTTTGTGCTCATTATCCTACATGTATTGTTTGCTGGATTATAATGTCGACAACCTTTGGGATTTTTTTTACAACTTCTGTGATATTTTTACAGATGATCAATATTTTATAATTTTAAAGCAAGCTCTTGTAGTCCTTAAGATCAAAGCGTTTTTACCTTTTGATGGACTGAAGGATGGACAAATGAACTATTTGTGTTTACTCCAGTAGTATATATGTATACGCTATAAAATTTTAAGTGATAAAAAAAATTCGGGTTGTGTCTGTCATGAAAAACTTTTATATACGCCTTACAATTTTTATTTTATTGCAAATTTAAAAGAAAAAAAATCGGTCATCCGGTTGTCAGGTTTGTTGCTAACTGAAGGGGCAGCTCGAACCAAGATTAACATATGACATATGTCAATAAGATATACTATATTCATATCTCATTGTTGGTTGTGCCGTAAGCGTCTGGCCGGAGCATTGGGTGAGAAGCCAGCCCTTTCACACATTTGTTTTTACACTGGCACTCATTAGTATCATGGCGTATAGTCTCTAGCTGAAAAAAAAGCTGACAGCACGTAACACAATATACTTCCTTTCCTTCTTTATAACGTAATAACAAAGACACTTATCTGTTTATATACATAATTGTACGTATATATAGATATATAATAATAAGTTTTTCTTTTATTGTAAGAACGAACTAAAAATGCATGCGCTCGACACATTAGAAAGAAGAGATACGATTCAAAAATAAATACCGTCTTCAAATAGAGCAAGTAGAGAATTAGGAGAAAAAAGGATCACAGGATTCTCAACAAACACAAGGCATACAATTCGGCATACAATTCGGCATACAGCTTCTGCAACATTGGTTGGCATTTGGATCGCATTGAATGCTAAAATAAATGATTATGAAATAACCGTGACCTGTTTTAGAACTTATTTATCTTACCATCTCGAAAGGTCTCGACCCTCCAAGTGAACACGAAGGATATCGGGAACACGAACTTGATCACCTCGACTAGGTCTCCGAGTGAGAAAACCATTTCTGCTCGATAACCTTTTGTTATGTCTGGTTTTTGAGTCCATTTTTCTTTTACGATGTGGCTTTTGTTTTCCGATGTATTGAATGCGAAAGGGATCCTCAGCTTTTATTTTTTTACTTAACACTTTTTGTGGAGGAGTTAAGTTGAGTTCTCCGGTGCTTTTCTTACCTCTATTCGATTTTTTAACATCGTTTTGATCACTTTCGGCAGATTTTTTGTTGACTTTCCCAATTTCCTTTTTAGATCCTCTTCTTATTTTAGTTTTTATCAAACTTTCAACTGTAACTAAGGATTTAGAATTTTGACCCTGTTGATTCTTGTTTGCTTGATCTTTTTCGTTTATTGTATTTTTTAAAGCTGCCGTTTTTCCAAATGGTATCGCTTTTAAATCAGTTTCTTGTAACGAATTTGGCTTTCCTTTTTTTGATTTTGACCTTTCGCCCTTATCTTTTTCTTCTGAATTCTCCATTGGCTTTTGGTTTTTTTTATCAATACGAGTTTCCTCATCAAGACCACCTTTTTTTCCGCTGCCTTGTTTCCTTAATTTGCTGTCGCCGACATTTTGTTTACTGCGTTCACCACTCAATTCTGTCTTTTCGTTTCGGCCTCTTTCTTTCTCTGAAGCTGGAACACTTCCGGCTACTTTTTCTTTTTCAACACTATCAGTACCTTTTTTTAAGCGTGCATTACCCAGTTTATCTTTTTCAACCGGACCCCTTTCTTTGTCTGATGTTTGTGCTTTTTCTTTGTCGATATAATCTGCTCCTTTCTTGCTGTCAATTAGAGTTTTCCCGTTCTGTTCTTTTCTTTTATCTGAAACTCTAGCATTTTCGGGTACTTTTTCTTTGTCTATATTATCAACACCTTTTTTTCCACGTGAATTAGCCCGTTTATTTTTATCATCCAGTTCTCTCTCCTTTTCTGACGTAAGCGGAGGTTCTTTTACTTTGTCTGCTCCTTTCTTGCTGTCAATTGGACTTTTCTCGTTCTGTCCTTTTCTTTTTTCTGAAGCTCTAGCATTTTCGGTTACTTTTTCTTTCTCTATATTATCAACACCTTTTTTTCCACGTGCACTGCCCCTTTTATTTTTATCATCCAGTTCTCTCTCCTTTTCTAACTTAATTGCAGGTTCGACTACTTTGTCTGCTCCTTTCTTGCTGTCAATTGGACTTTTCTCGTTCTGTCCTTTTCTTTTTTCTGAAGCTCTAGCATTTTCGGTTACTTTTTCTTTGTCTATATTATCAACACCTTTTTTTCCACGTGTATTACCCCGTTTATTTTTATCATCCAGTTCTCTCTCCTTATCTGACGTAAGTGCATTTTCCGATTACTTTGTCTTCCTTCGATCTTCTGCCTAACTTATTTGGTTTTTTCAGAGGTTCAGTATTTTCGACGCCTTTTTTAAGACGTATATTATCCGATTGATTTTTGTCTTCACCTCTTTCGTTAGCTTTTACGGAATCATTTCTTCCTTTCTTATTGTTCACAGAAATTTTATTAACTTGTTCAATACCGCGCTCTTTTTCCGCCAATTTTTTCTCATTAATTGATTTTTTCTTTTGTGTGCTATTGAGTGAAAAGTCTATGTCATCGGCTTTTTTATAATTTTGCTGTCTGCTAATTGCTTTTAAATCTCGGTTAGATCGATTTATGTCGTAGTCTGTTTCACCCTCACCTTAAAATGCTTGAAATGAAATAAGAAACTTCAAATACTTATATAAAATACCTTACTTTTTTGCTTATCAGAACATCGTTGATTAATGCTATTGCCACCGTCAAATACCGTATACTTCTCACAGCACTGCTGTCGGTTGTAGTTTTTTATTATCTTATGGCATACTCTCTTAAGTATTGAATAAGTATAGTCATTCAAAAAAGATGTTCCACAGCAAGAATGGCAACAGTGTGGACTACATTTGTTGTAGTTTTCGTTGCAAAATATTTTGGAAGAACTGGATGAACTAAAAAAACAACAATATAAAATGGTTGGATTAAATTCTAAGCATACGTACCTGGATGGTGAATTGCAACAAATTTGCGAAAGGTCAAAACCCATTTTTTAAATATTCATTTTAAACTCAAATTTTGAATTTTCGGTCTGGTATCTAAATTTTTTTGCACTAAACTTTAATAGCTTGACACTGAATGCTTAGAACTTAAAAAAAAAAGACAAAAAATCCAAATATTGTGTTTTATAGAAAGAAAAAAAAAGGATGCCAAGGCCCAAATCTTGTTAAGCCAGTAGACACTAGTTATTTTAGTTTCCATTTTAAAATTATGTACAAAATCGCAATTGTGAGCTTATTTTTAAATTCTAATACCAAAGATAAATTGGTTTTGGGCAATGTCCTCCGTATCAAAAAAAAACTTTTTTGACACACTTAAAGCTAATAACTTTAAACATTGCAAATATGTATGTCTATGCTATAATGACATGTATCGATTAGCTCAGCTAACAATAAAATACTTTGTACACTTGATTCCAAACGTATTAGATCGCACCGCAACTTATATGTTATCTGCAAAAGATATAACAAAACAAGTGAAAACATTGCAGTCTGGCGCCTGTATAAAAACGAGTGGTTAGAAGTTTGTTACGAATCAAATCTGGCTTTTTTTGCAAACCGGATTGCTTGAAAAAATAGGAAATTACGGGAAACGGGAAATCTGGCTTTTTTTGTTGAAGATCAGCTATTTCTGGATTTTTTCTACCAAATTTATACGCATTTTGTCCACTGCATCGTTATTCATCGTTTTTAATATGGGCCGATGTTTAAAGAAATCATAAATCAAAACAACATAAGTTTATTATATTAAACCCGTACATTTTTGTTGCTATCTCTTATTCGTTTAAAAGTGTCAATTCTTAAAGTCCCAAAAAGTTTAGTACAATGAATGAAGAATCCATTGAACTCAAAGAAAATGTATAATATATTTAAAGAAAATAATGAATTAATTATTTAAAAACAAGTAAGAAGGCTCTAGTCGAGATTTCCCGACTAGGAGATACCCCGAACCCTATACTTAACGCGTACAGTCATTGTCTGTATGCATCTGTGACCTAAACTTCAATCTTCGATATCTCTGGTGTTTCTAAACCGATTTCGATGAAATTTTCAGAAAAGTTCTATCGTTACCCATTATTTCAACCCCTATTTTTACATTTTCCAAATTCGAGATTTTTTTGTAATCGATTACATGTGTATATCGGAAACCAGAATAGTTATCGATAATTTGAAACAAACTTGTTCCGCTCATGGTATATGAGAACTTATATTCAAAATCTGAAGTCTCTAGCTCTTGTAGTCTCTGAGATCGACGCGTTCATACAGACAGACAGACGGACAGACGGACGGACAGACGGACATGGCTATATCGACTCGGCTGTTGATGCTGATCAATAATATATATACTTTATGGGGTCGGAGATGCTTCCTTCTGCCTGTTACATACTTTTGCACAAAACCATTATACCCCTTTTACTCATTTTATGGGTTAGGGGTATAAAAAAACAATTAACTTTTTTACCGCTATTTTTTCCAATTATTTGGGCTTTTTTTGTTCTCATTTAAAAACAAAAATATCTTTTCTTCGTCTCCAAAAGTTGACATCAGTGTGTGCGTGGCTTTTCCTTTTAATAAGGTTGTCAAAAATGTTCCTTACAATTGGAAATGTTCGTAATAGTACAATTTAAATACACTTAAAAAATTGTAAAATAATACTGTTATAAAATATGAAACGCATGATCAGCATCGCTAGATGAGTCGATATAGCCCTGTGCGTCTCATACTCTCTACCCACAGCCCTCAGTCTTTCAGCTATTGACGTGAAACTTTGGTAAAGGCCTTTTCCTCGCTGCAGTTTAATTTTTGAAAACGCCAGATCGGACAACTATATCAGAAAGCAGACTTTTCAAGTGTGAACATTTTTAAATTGCCAAAAATAACTTCCTTACTTGCTATCGTTCATTTAAGGACGTTACTAGTACTTAATCAAAAACTGCGAAAGATGTAAATATTTCCGATTTTATAAGGCGGGGAAGCCAGAGGTGTTGCCAGCTATAGGACCACCAACTTTGGTGACTCTATTAATTTGCATTAACCTGTATCGATATGGTAAACTTTTGATTTCCCATCACTGAATGTGAAATTGTTTGTAATTTATGTAATTTTTATACTTTGATACTGAAAGTATCATAGTACTATATGTATATTGGTTTTGTGCAATGTCCGTCATGGTGTCTGTCTGTCCGTCCGTATGAACGCAACTTTTTTCGACACCCGTAAAGCTAGAGACTTGAAACTTTGCAATTATGTTTATCTATAGACGGTACAGATAAAGTGTTAAGATCAAATATTTCTCACATTCTTACAGATAGAATTACCAAAATTTGAAAAAACTGCATCAAAATGTTGGATGCCACGCCCCCTGATTCCCCTTCTCCTTGAAATTGGAAACGCCTATAGTTTTCACATTTTTTGGTCCAGAGCCACCAAATTTAGTGTCAAGATAGGTAGTGAAGTTTTCCAAAAATTTGCATAAAAAATTTGGATGCCACGCCCACACCTTCCGTCCCCCACCCTTCACCGTTGTTAAAACGGTTATGCATGTATCTTCCACATTTTGAACTAGAGTCACGAAATTTGGTAGAAAGATATATGGTGACATCTACAAAAGATCTGCATCAAAAGTTTGGATGCCCCGCCCACCTATGCCGCCCACCATTTAAAATCGGAAATTTCGATATGTCTTACAGTTTTTAAGCTAGAGCCCCTAAATTCGGTAGCAAGATAGATGTCAACATCTACCAAAGATCTGCATCAAAATTTTGGATGCCACGCCCACCCAAGCCACCCGCCTTACAAAATTGGAATCGGCTATATCTCTAGCCGTTTTTGAGCTAAAGCCAAAAAACTTGGTAGGAAGATAAATGGTGACAATCTTCCTCAGCCGCCCACCTTTTAAATTTGGGAGTTAAGTTATCTTCCACAGTTTTTGAGCTAAAGTCACCAAATTTGATAACATGATAGCTGGCGATGATTACCACCCGTCCCACTCCTTTGGAAGCAGACTCCTTACCATCCGTTCTTTTACTGGTATCAAAGTATTCCGCAGTCGGTTGCGTCCGACTGCAACGTTTTTACTTGTTTCTTTTGTCGTTTTCACGTGAAAGGTCTTGATATACTCATTTCATCTATCAGTATACTCCGTAAGTTTCGTTGTTCTGCTATTAATTATTATTTTCTTTAAATATGCTCTAAGAAAGGAATGTGAGAGCAAGGTAAAAGTGAACTGCAGCTGAATGTAGTCCTTGTTTGTGCTAATGCGAGTGAGAGGAAGATGTGTGCCAACTTAACCTCTGCAATTGACTCCTAGAAACTTTGAAGAAATTAAAGAGGAGTAGTTTTTGATTGATGCGTGCATCTGCATCCAACAAGGAGTTTGTTTTTAAGTGCGCAGTTTGTCTAGACTTCAGGGTAACGACTAGATCGTGCTTCTCGACTTGTTTTTTATGTCACTCCGAAATTCATATTAAAATGCAAAGCCTACTTACTTTTTGAAGTACAAGCTTTTCATTTGTATGAAATCTATTTGATATAAATTTCCGATCTAGCTGATTTTAACAACTGATGAAATTATTTCATAGTGGGTACATATGTATGAAATTTGTATGACATAAATTTCCGACCTAGCTGATTTCGACAAATGAACTAACTGCTCTCACGAAAGCTGAGAGACTGGTTTGCATAACAAACGCACCAATGGACAGACATATCGATGTCGACTAAGCTCGCCATGCTGATCAAGAATGTATTTACTTTAAACATTCTAGGACACTTCCTTGTAAGCGTTACACATTTCATGAAAAAACTATAGTACTCTTTTACTAGTGTATGATAAAAGCATATGCTTAAATAAAAGCTGAAAATCTTATAGCGTAACAGACAGTGACTTAATACCAGAAATTTCTTGCTCGAGTGGAAACTAAGATTGTTCAAGTTACAGGTGCAAAAGCTTCCACGTATTACAGTCACAGACAGACACATGTTTTGGTGATGCGCATTATAGTCACAAGCCCAGACTTAAGTATCTTGTAATTTAATGTCGCTTTCTGCAATGTTTTTGTGAAATAATTGAGTGACTTGCGCATGAAGTTAACAAGTACATTTGACAAAACATAATTTCCCATATTCATTCATACAATTTATAAGTATGCAAGTGTATATGTAATAGCTCCGCGTTGTGCTACACTGAGTTTAATTTTGCGCTGTACCTGTATTAGGACTTTGTAGTATGTTGACATGTATACATATGAACATACTCATACCTGCACATGTACATATGAACATGCAAGAAGCGTGTAATGAATGGTACTTGCTTGACGATTTATAATTTGAACAAATTGCTGGAATATTAAAGTAACACATACAACAAAATGGGTATAAATACCAGCGCGAATAAGCTCAAAATATTAGTTTGAAATTTTGTTTCATAGAGCAAAGGCTAAGCGTATATTCGGCATCTCACAATCAAGGATTAAGGATTCGTCACAGTAAAATGGGAATAAAATACCTAGACCTCTTTCATTTAATTAGCATATTGTATTTGCTCAGTTTTTGTGAAGCGATTCCAAAATATGAAACCAAACAAAAGTGAGTAAAACAAAATGAATTAAAAAAAAAAAAAACGCTTACTTATAAAATAAGTGTTTTTAGATCATTTGCAGACAATCCGCAATGGAGTCGAACATACCAAAATGAAAATAAAACTCAATTAAAGGAGCTCGAAACGGCGTCAACCAAGGACAGACTAGAGCGGCTGGGCTACTCAACAGGATATGGCTCATTAAACGTATGTACATTTGTATACATTTAAAAATCGATCTTAATTATTCTTTTTTTTTTAAAGGGATACCCAAGTAGCACAGGACTTTCAGCATATAATCCAATCAAACTGGATCTGGGTGGAGTCGTTTTGGGTACGCTCGTTGGCATTGGTGCCATTATCCTCATACCCAAGTTACTATCCGCCTTTCATGGCGGTTACGGAGGCTATGGGCGAAGTAAGTCGAAATATTCGTTGTAATTTAAGCAATTAATATTGTTGTAAATGTTTTAAGGTGAAGACGAAAATGATTTAGCGTCCCTCAGTAGTATGATTAACAAAATCGACAATGTGCTGGGTCAAAACAACATTGACTCTACCAGCTGCATGCAACGGGCCGTCTGTGGTTATGTTCGGTCAACAGAGAATAATATAAAGACCGGAATATCGGATCAGATGGATGAGTTCATTCACATGCTTTCCGGGTAAGTTATTGAATGCTATTCGTTATTATTTACTTGTTTACTAGCATACTTAGTAGGTTAATATTCATCAAAATATTTGTAGATTGATATAGTGCTAGTCAAATTCAACTAAATTCTATTTTCTCGAGCCCGCTAACATTATTAGTTTCTGTTTACACTATCGACTTGAATTAATATATGCATTTACTCAATACATTGGTCCGTGCTAATGCAATCTATGTAGTACTGAAGCTTGTATATACAGGAGTAAAGGCATATTTGCTACAATAGTCCGATCAATTTAGGACCAAACCGATAAAAATGTATTGTTATATTTTTCCTTTCTTTTTTTTTATATTTCATACACTAAACTTTGTTAAGAATTTCGGATTGGCGATTAGTTAGAATAGTTAGAGTAGGAGAAGTTCACAAAACCACCCATTCTAAGTCAAGAAAACAGAATACGACTGATATCCAGTAAATGAGCGATAATCGTTTGTTTATATGTGCATAATGATTACAAAAAAAAAACAGGGCATGATCTAACAACATTAATTTTTATATATTTTTATAGAATAACTAATTAATAATTTGTTTATAGAAACTCGCTTGTGGACTACCTTTTAGACGGTACTGCAATTAAAGAAGCATTGGAACACGGAAAGGAAATAAACAGCAAGCCTTGCGAAGATCTTTACGCATCCTGTCCATTAGATAGTAAATCTGCAACTAGCATTCTTATGAAGCTTTTGCCGAAGAAACACAAAGAAACAAAGTTAAAATCTACAGGCATCAATACAGAATCATAATCTTTTACATTTGTTGTACAATATTAAAAATATTGTAAATTAATTTTGAATTTAAAAAAAAACAGTTATCACAAAGGTAAAATATTAAATGTTATAAAGTGTTATGTATATAAAAATATATAATTAACTGGCTTTTTTTCAATAACAACATGCTGTTAAGTAGATTGCTACAGACTGTGAAGCGATTTTCAAAAACGCTGCAAAAGAGTTTTTTAAGTGACCCATGCCAAACTCAAAATTGTTGTAAAATTTGTGCTTCAATATAAGGTAAAAAGGCAATTTATTAATATTTAACAGAATATTTGACAACAATGGTTAATAATCAACCTAAAAATGATTTGTTTTAACAATTTACTCAACAAAAATTACAGTATAAACTGAGCATAACAACTATTTTTGTTTTGATCTCTTAAAATATTAATGCTCTTGGTTATATTGGTAACAAACAGATCTTCTATTAGGGCGTGTCCAGCAAATTTTGTAGTTGTACTTCCTGCTTATTAATTATCGGCAGCCAGTGCTCAGAAGGAAACACAAAACTTGTGGAGTCCCTTTGTTTGATTTCTTTTAAACTTTTAAGCACACGCATACGATGCGAGTTTTTATCTTGTTGTATCGCCTCTAACCTATCCATTAAATTATTTGATTCCCGAACTAAGTCATCAATGGACTGGAGCAAGGCATACCAATCAACTTTCTGCCTTCCCACAAAATGTTTGCCCCTGAGTTGAAACTGCAAAGGGATGAAACTACGCCACGGCTTAGCCGCCTCAATCGTGTAGGGAATAAAAGGATTTTCCGCGTCCATTTCAATAGCGTCATCATCAAAGCGCCACGATTCTAAGGTAGGACTGATCTTTCTTTCAAAAGAGGTTATTTGATTTTCGGTATTTTTCTCAATGTCGTATGATCCATCTTTGCTATAGTGCAAGTAGTTAAATGAGCACGCGATTGCGTTTTCATTGACAGCTTTTGGAAGTAGCGTTTGTGTTGAAACATCTGATGTTTCTATAGAATCGGTCATTTGTGATGTGGAATAGTTAAGAACATCTGAAAGAAGAACTAGTTAGTTTTAAGGATAAAAGTAAAATCAGTTATTTATACACTGCTCAAAGCCATCCTTTCTAATGGAGTACTGGCCATCCGTTAAAATTCCAACATCCTTCAATAAAATCAAATCATTCTGAACACCCATAGACGCTTCCTTCATCAATTTTGTTGGAATAAAGTCGGTTTGTGTTCCCACATTGGCCTTGCCGGCTCGTAAACGTCTGATGTTAAGTAATATTTACACACACCATTATTCTATAATATAGAGAAAATGATTGCGAACCTGGAAGCATCAAGCAATTTTGCCCGAAGCAATGCATTCTTGTCCGGTTTAGGGAGAGTTGAAACACTAACAGCACGCCAAGGAGGTCGCTTAGATTCATTTTCCTTTTCTGCCGCCAGTTCTTTCATACGTTTCCAACTACTTTTTGCTCTAAATAAACATTTAATAATTTTATTTAGTTATTACAGAAGAAGATAGATAACTTATATGGTACTGGGTAAAAATAATAAAGTTTTTACAAACTTACCAAGTTACCAAGTTTGGTCAAAAGGGAACTAGTGACGTCGTTCTGTATAGAACTGTATACAAATTTTTTTCCGACCCCCAGTATAATGAGTATAATAGTTTTCCGTAAAAGTATTTAACAGGCAGAAGGAAGCACCAAATAAAATCTTGAATTTAGAAAACTTAGAAACTACAGACTCAGTACACTGGAGATACTGGAGAATGAAAATTAAAGTGCGCAGTAGTACAGGCATGACCGTACGCCTTTGTTCAAGGGCTCCGGGTATATCCTACTTGTTTGAGAAAGAGCCACCAAATGTGGTGCCAAGATAAGTTTTGATGTCTTTAAGGATTTTTAATCGAATCGTTTTTTTTTTTAATCAATACTCAAGGCTCAGATACGTATTTTCCATAGCAAACCGTTGACACAGTTATAATAAAAATTAACAATATAAAATAAATCAGCATTATAGGCATTTGAATCAATTAATTCAAAATTTTTATTATTGTTTATTAGTTTAACTTAACTTAATTTAGGTTAATTTAAAGCTGACAATTATAATTTAGTTATTTGAACGTTTATATAGAAGTGATTTATTTATACGAATTACAAAAATATTGATTATTTTTAACCACTTACCTGATTAATGCAGCACTTCGGTTGCTCGCTGGCAAAATCGTTTGATGGTCTTCAATGCTCTGCGTCTCACTATTTTCAGACGAAGTCGCACTGTTGTTTGAGCTGGTAGGTGCTTGTACCTTACTCATATTACTGACCTTTTTTTTTTTTAAATTTCAATCTATTCTTGTACAAGGCAATTTAACATCCGTGAATGCATTGGTAACTGCGGTTATCGCAACCAATATATCGATGCAAAACAAATTTGCTTTACTCGCGTTGCTATGGGATTCGCTTTTTTTAATCACGCGAAAATGTGCTATGTAACATCCATGTATATACATTTTTATTGGCATTAATTTGTGAACAAGTCTTAATGCATATTTAAAAATCGTAGGCTCTTAAATCTTATTATGCATATTCAAAATATTTATTACAATTTATTTTATTATCGAACTAGGGGATATACCCTGATGTCACCTGGTGCACATAGTTTTCATATGAGACACATGATAGTGAATCCAGCTCAAAAACTGTTGAGGATGCATGTATTCCCGTTATCGTGGTATTAGGGAAACAATTGTAAAATTAATTAGTCAATCAATTAAACTTTATTTCCTGACATTCCTGGTTCCGGAAATGAAAGCAAACGACGGTATATTCTTTCAATGAATCACGTTTATTGACATTATAAGTTCCCATCGAATAGCTTAGCGATGTTGCCATTCCTCTTCGTAATTCCATATCCCCAAACAATTGACTAAGACTTAGGTTAGTAAGCATGCTTCTAGCGTGCTATTGTGTTCTGTCCCCAAAAAAAATTTTTTTTTTCTTTTTAACAACATCAATGAATAAATAAAAAAGAGAAAAATATGAAAGAAAAGTTAAATAAATAAAATAAATAATAAGGCCATGGATTAGATACTTCGAGAACAATATCCACCAAATTGTTGCTAATCTATTATTTTTTCTTTTTAATTACAAGAACGATCAAACCAAACTACCTCTACAAATAAAGTAAATAAAAAAAACTACGATGAATTACATTTTATTTATAAGTTTGTAAGTTATGTGTTTTGATAAAATGCGTTTAAAATTCTGAATGGTTCATTGTTATACCCATCTATAAATGGCCGTCCAGTTTTATAGCAACACTCTGTAAACAATTCTACACTTTCTCGATGAAACCAATAGTTTTTTGTAATGCTGTTTGAGTTTTGATCGAGGGTGTTAAGTTGGAACACCCCAAAATGAAACACTCGTCCGTCCGTCTGAACGCATTGTACTAAAACTGGTTTCTGAATGTCTCCGCTAATCGAAACACCGTACAACTGTTTAGCCCTTGATACAGCTGCGACGAAAGCCTTAAGCATGGTACGGCCGTGGAATTGACTTGTAGTAACATCGGAACCGTGTACATTATTGACCATGTTCTTATTGAAAAACGTTACAATTGTATGTGGATTTGAACAGCTTATTTCTCGACGAATCGCTACAATTGTAAGAATAGTCACGTTTAGTTTATACATACATATATATAGTAATGTGATCAGTTAACTTACGATAGAAGTTGTTTTCCGTATATATGTGTTGTTTTGGCATTGAAATTGTGCATTTCATCGGATAAAGATCTGGCAACTCTCCATTATATTTACCTTTAATAGCATCTAAAGCTCGCGAAGAGCTTATAAGGGTCTCTCCACTCAATATAAAGGAGAGTAAATCATTGTCCTTGGATATCGAAGTCTTGAATGTGACATTATTAATGAGCTTACGACGCTCCGTAACAAGCCGACCAGCCAACTTCTCGATCTCAAACAAAAGTTTGTTTACTAACAAGCGACTGAAAAACAAAACCAATATTAAACAGCAAGAAGGAATTAATTAACTTTAGCAACAATATAATAAGCACATACTTTCGATAAAATAACAAGTAAATTATACCAAGCTAGCTTCGTTCCTGGTTTAATACAGATATCTTGCCGATGCAGCTAACTATAGCGGCAGCTAAGCAAATTAGACTGTATTTTTATAAACTAGGCAAATGTTGACATTCTGCACCAAAGTTTTTCTACCTAAATCTTAAATGAGAGTTTAGAGTCAGACAAACAGACAGACAGAAGGGAGAGGCGGACATGGCTATATCGACTCGGCTGATGCTGATAAAGAATATATATACTTTACAGGATCGGAGATTTTTCCTTCTGCCAATTATACTCATTTTTAAAAAAAACAATAATTTCACGATATGTTGTCGGTATATATGTATACATATGTATGTATATATAACAAAGCCATATATCAGAGCGGTAAAATTAGTTTCCTATCTTTTATAAGCGCACATACTTGTTTTTATACTTTGATACCGAAGGTCTCATAGTATATTGGTTTTGTGCAATGTCCGTCATGGTGTCTGTCCGTCCGTCTGTCTGTCTGTCCGTCTGTCCGTCTGTATGAATGCAACTTTTTTCGACACCCGTAAAGCTAGAGACTTGAAACTTTGCAATTATGTTTATCTATAGACGGTACAGATAAAGTGTTAAGATTGGGTTTCCACGCCTACTAGGAGGCTGGGAAATCGATAAATTCGATAACTGAAAACCGATAAAACCAAATATTTCTCACATTCTTACAGCTAGAGTTACTAAATTTTGCACGAAGATAGCTAGTCATGTCCCTGCAAAAGCTGCATCAAAATTTTGGATGCCACGCCCTCTCCTTCCGCCCCCTTCTCCAAGAAATTGGAAACGCCTATAGTTTTGACATTTTTCGAGCTAGAGTCACCGAATTTGGTAGGAAGGTATATGGTGACATCTACATAAGATCTGCATCAAAAATTAGGATGCCACGCCCACCTCTGCCGCCCACCATTTAAAATCGGAAATTTCGATATCTCTTACAGTTTTTAAGCTAGAGCCCGTAAATTGGGTAGAAAGATAGAAGGCAACATCTACCAAAGATCTGCATCAAAATTTTGGATGCCACGCCCACCTCAGCCACCCGCCTTATAAAATCGGAATCGGCTATATCTTTAACAGTTTTTGAGCTAGAGCCACCAAACTTGGTAGGCAGATAGATAGTGACAGTTAAAAATATTTGATTCAAAAATGTAGATGCCACGCGTACCTCTGCCGCCCACCTTTTAAATTTGGGAGTTAAGTTATCGTCCACAGTTTTTAGCTAAAGTCACCAAATTTGGTAACATGATAGCTGGCGATGTTTACAACATGGCCCACTCCCTTCGCCCCTTTATTCCCCCTTATCAACCGTTCTTTTACTGGTATCTAAGTATTCCGCAGTTGGTTGCGTCCGACTGCAACGTTTTTACTTGTTTTAATTAGACATATGGATATATATATGGAGCTAACTCATCACTACTGTAAGTATGCTTAAGAAACTCAGTTAAACATTCCCATTACTTGTTATTTGATTTTTTTTAAAACATACTTGCGTCTTTCATGCGATATACCGTAAACGCGCGGTAAGGTAAATGCTGGTCGTTCGCTCAGTTTAATCTTTGGCAGTTTGACTTGTTGCGCATCCAGCAAGTGGGAAGAAAATATAGCATTTTGAATATTTCGATCTAAGACTTTCGGCAACTGCGCATTAGATAAAGCGTCTTCTATCTGCGGTGGAAAGTTATTTACTTCTATCGTGTTTGTCAGAACCTGAGCTTGGGGCAATCCACCAAGTAAAACGTTGCTATCCATAATCATATGACAAGCCTTTGTATGCCAATTTGGATGAGAGCTGTCTTCAGCAGGCGGCCGTACAGATGATCCCACAAAATCGACACTGTTAAAAAAAACCAGTTCAATCAGTTTTCTTTTACTTATTTTCTTGAGCCTTCTTACAATTTTGGTTCTCTTTGGGGACTCAACACGGTGTCTGGAGTTTTTACGTCAATTCCAAATTTAGCAAGTTCTGCAGCTGCTCCTGTCTCTTTGGGGACACGCCTGCCTTGAACATTCCAGTGCTTTTTGAAATGCCATCCAATATGTTGCGCACATAGTTTATTAGTAAGCCGCATTTTTATTATTTTAATTCAACAAAACCAGGTTACACAAATGGCAGGTTATGAAATGCTACCAGCTGATGGAGAGTTGAGGAGACATCGATATCTATGTGCATGTATCGATGTTTTTCTACAATATTAGCATATCGGTATATATTATTCAAACCAAAATCGCGCATTTCTTTGCGTCACCTTTATGTCATTGCATCATGTTCAACATTAACTTTGTTGCTATTTGAAAGCTTTACAACAAACACACAGAAGCATTTTCAACAAAGCAAACATGCCTCTTGGTATGTTTGCTACTATTGTAGGTTGCCAGACTATATATGAAAACAGCTGTTTTCGAGATTATTAATCTAATGAAATTAGATCACACTGAGCTATTTACTAATTGTAAAAGCCAGTAAATTTTTAATTAATTAATTTTACACACAAATAATTTTCTTGGAAACCCTTCTCTTGTCATTCTGATCAAAAACACAAATCAAATTGTTTTTCAGTCAGTTTAGTTTAGTTTTATTCATTTTTGTTTATTAGTTGCTTAATACAAAATAGTTGCTCAATTCACTTTAACTATCGATTGTACTGTCATCGAACTGGCAAACGACAATAACGACAAAAGAAACGTAAAAAGTGCACTCACTACCTACAGTGTATTATACATAGTACAATACGCACATAGCACAGCTTCTGAATACCCTAAATGTTTTTAGTTGAACACCGCGCTGTTTCTTACGATTCTTAGGGACTTAAGGTCCATATCCAGCACAGTAACATTTGTGTTCTATTTTGGAAGCGTGCGGTTCAAGATTTTATGGTGCAACCATAGTCAACTAATGTGTGGTGAACATGTGGCAGTTTGACTTAAATAGCTTAAAAATACTTGGTCACACTGAGTTATTTTAATTTAAGTTTAAAATATATGAGTAAAAAAATCATAATTAAGAAGTGCAAATAGACTGTTTTTGTATTATCAGCAAATAATATTGCATGTAAAAAAGTGAAATGCAAAGAACACGGCGACACCGGTAGCACAAATGTTGTTGGTTGCTGCACAACAAAATAAACGATTTTGTATTTCCTGCGGCCAGCGCCAGAGTGTGCATACCGTATTAAATCGATACTATCGATAAGCGGTTTGGTTTTTTTCTACGTTGCTGTATACCCGGAAAACACGCAGCAAGAAAAAACCAATTCCTGCTGCGGTGATTTTGCATGTACATTTTTTTTTGCTGTCCTGGATCCCACTTTTAGGCTTCACAATGAAAAGGCGGCAAAAGCGTAAGTACAATATTAATATTAAATTTAATATATTTTTAACCTTGGATTTCTTACAAGATTATTTTTCAAAACTTTTGAAGGACTATATTTAAGCTTATACCATTCTAATGTTCAACTAGTGTAATTGTAAATCTTTATTTTTGTGAGCGTTTTTTTCTCTTACCGTACATTTAGAGAGGCATGAAAGTTGATATCTTGATAATAATATATCTCAAAACATAAAATATTGGTAAATATTAGCGGCGTTCAACAGCTCGTTTCATCGTTTCATGTTTCATAAGTGGTGTTCAACAGCTCGTTTCATCGTTTCATGTTTCATAGTTGAAGCGTCCGGCAACAACAACTTACATAGAAAAATTTCTTGAAACGATGAAACACCCCAGCCTATGTATACAAAAACTGTTTCATGTTTCATGAAAGTAAAGATGGGAAGAGCACGATATTTAAGCGATATTTGATATCGATGTTCAGTAAATTTGGTGTATTTTTGTGCAAAAAAGTATGAAAACAGCTGATTAATGGTTTTGTTTGATAAAATAAACCGATAATTATCTCATTTATAACTGTGGAATCAACAACTATTTAGAAGCGCAAGACTCCCAAACATATATTTAAAGCTTTTAATGCCCAATTTCTCAATGCCCGGTTAGTCAACTTATAGCCTATTTCCATTGCTCAGTTTCCGTAAATTTTAACAGTAACTGACGAAAGCTGTTTCCATTACTCTGTTAACTGAACCTCCGTAAATAAATCAGCTGTTCGGTTTGTTTTGCTTTGTATTTTCTGCAAAAAAGTGAGAAAAACTAACCGAAATTGTACATTACAAATAAGTAACAGCGTGTTGCCAACTTTTATGGCTTATTTTTAATGCCTACAAGTACAAGTCCATTTTCCTATATACGTTGGAGTTATTCTGATCTGCCCTAAGTGCAACAAAATTATCCGCCCACAGTTTTAAAAGCATTCCTTTGAACCTTGGCACCCAGTTCAATTGTTTCCTACAATAAATCATCAAAAACAAAATTTTTAATTAAATTTTGTATATTATTATATATTGCGCCTACTTATTCACAATTTCTGCTATTCCCAATCATCTGTTTTGCGACTGTTGCATTAAAACAGATCATTAACAGCGATGTTTTATCGAACAAGTGTTCAAATGAACCAGTTCCTCTTCAGTTATTCTTCAGTTAATATTTACGGTCAGTTTTACTTCAGTTAATTCCTTACGGGAGAATACATGCAAACTGAACCTCATAACTGAGAATAACTGAGCAGTGGAAATACGCTATTATTCTAAGTTTAGTCGAATTTGAGTTTCTCAATGTTCGGTTAGCACTTACTTATCCGATGCCTGGAGGTCCGGTCACTACTAATACCGATGCTAAGTCCCGATATATAAATATCAATTCAATCATCGTAAGGTGAACAGCTGACTCAAGCTGACACTTCCATTGCTTATATTTTATTTTTAAGAAGCAAAGTTGCAAAATGCTTATTTACATCTTCTAGGTCCACAAACACATGCTCCTCAACGACTTAAAATATTTTTTCTCGTTGCTGTTGACAACAGGGCTCATAGAAAGTAATTGTATAAACATTTTGATGTGCAACATGTAGCAGTTTGGGAGTCACAGGCAAGAACCAAACCAAAAGAACACCTAAATCCCCTTTAAGGTTGGCAGCACCATTCGGCGATAGTGATATATCGATTATAGGTAACTTTGGCTTTGAGAAAAACAAATTGCTTAACTGCAGTATAGCTTAAGCAAAAAAGTTATTCCGCAATTAACTAATTGCAATCTTAACTGGACATTGAGAAATTGGGCCTAAATTCAGCATTTGAAGCAAAACTAGTAAAGCTAAAATGTCGATAAAAGTAATTTTAAGGTACAAATTGAGTTCAAATTAATGGACTACATTCTGTTCGTTCTTTCCGTTAAGTGTTTAGTCAATAATGCAGCTGTCCGTTATTTTAAAATTTGTATGAAAATCTATATTTTAAATATTATATGTGTAAAATCTGTGTTCAAAATTTGTATATAAAAAAACTTCAGGAAATAATGTTAAAGATTCTATTTTTAAAAAAATGACAGTACATTTTTAGCATTTAACCCATACTTGGTGATTGGCCATTTCCAATACATCAATTTCTGTATTATGCTTTAACATATCTTATATGATCATTACCTTTAAAGGTTCCAGCTCTTATTTTTGTGATATGTTTCTTTTGGTATGTGTCGTGTTGTTCGTGTAGGGTCTGTCATTCTATTGTGTATAGTCACTAGTAAATTGACTCCAAAAACAAAGTCTCTTAAAAATCTATTTACACTTTGTATATTACTTACTTATAAATCTATAAGTAAATGAAGAGTACCTATATATTCCAGTAAAAATATGTGCTAATAGCACACTCACTTTAATATGTTTATGTGAGACGTGATGTGCCACTGTACAATTGTCTTAGAAGTAATCTTGAATCATAATTTAAACAGGCGCACACTTGTAAAAATATTGTTTGCTAAAAAGGTACACTTTAAACTTAGTAGAAGACGCAACACAATTATGTTGCACATTTCGCACTGGATTATATCTTACGTCTCTATTCATCATTTTATTTCTTCTGTGTAAAGAAGGCACGTAGCTCTGAGGTTAGCGCATACGGTATGTATTCGATTCTTGGATTTCAGATAAGTCACCCTTAAAATTGATGTCTATTACAAAGTCTAAATCGCGATTGTTGCGTTCGTTTGGCTTCATTTGAAACGTTCCAGTGATTTCCTCATTTTTTTTGGCAGTCATGTGATCATCTAAGTAGAAGACTGTCTGCTTCCAATGCGTA
The DNA here is from genome assembly GCA_018152825.1 of Scaptomyza hsui. Lineage (NCBI taxonomy): Eukaryota > Metazoa > Arthropoda > Insecta > Diptera > Drosophilidae > Scaptomyza > Scaptomyza hsui. The sequence continues at coordinate 442,886 of JAECXO010000073.1, forward strand.
TATGTGGAATCAGGGGAAGTGCTAAATCCGAGACGTTTGTGGCACTTGGTAAATTCAATGTTAAAATATGTGACCAACGCTTGCACAAAGTCATTTCGCTTAATTGTCAGATTAAACTTAGAGGAAAAGTTCAGATCAGCCTTTTGCACTGTGTACAAGTCAACTTCCTTAACCATGCACGCCGTTGAAACGACTTGCTTGGGGTCTACAACATCAACGAGTGGTTCGGTGACCGCCACCTTGCGTATACAGCTCATATCAAAACCATACACATCGTCCCACCAGTTGATTTTTTCGTCCTTGTACTGGCGATCCTCGATAGCAGTGATATAAAGTGTCCCCCTGTCAGGGAACATCATGCCATTGGGCTTCAGCCATTTGTCACGCGCATACAGTACCGTGTCCAGCATTGACTCATAAAAAAGACAGTACCTACAGTTTTTGGGGAAAGATAATGGTTAGTAAATAATACACTTCCAATTATTAAGCTGTCGTCGATCATACCCCATCCATTCCGAAATTATAATGTCTACTTTTTCAATTCCACCGGGCAGTTCAATTTCCTCAATTTTTCCCTTGACTACCGTGATAATATCTTGCAAATTGTTGTCAATAATCACTTGTCGAGCGAACTCTATGATATTAGAGCAGTCTACAGCAATAACTTTGGCAGCACCAGCCTTGGCGGCGAACATTGACAGTATGCCTGTACCGCATCCAACATCTAACACAGTCTGTAAAACAATGTTTTGTTTCAAAATTAAATCTTTAGCATGAATGACGCTCTTAGTTTAATGTTAATAGATACCAGTTATTTATTACAATTGAAATGCAACATTATGACACTTGCAACTGAGTCAATCTGGTTTTTTGAAGATAAGCTATATACTGCTACGAACTCAACTCATATCCACAACAATAATTTACCTTTCCTTGGAAGAGATGCTTGTTATGGTACATTGCATTGCGGTATGTGACAGTTCGCACTTCATCTTTAAGCATTTCCTCGTGGATGCCGAAATGGGCGTAAGAGTCAAAGTAATAGTCTCTCGATGTCATTTCGTCAGCATTTCCACTGGCATCACCAACGCCAGGAGATGCACGGCTACCGCCGGAAGCACCGGTATGGGGAGCAAGTTTCTTTAAAACATTGTTCGTGTTAGGTATAATGCCGGTTGCAGGCGTGTTTTCTAGCTCAACACTTGACTCCATTGCTATATCTGCTGAAGACTACAAAAATAAGGTTAAGATTTAAATGTTGAAGCTTAAAGTTCCTTGCTTACCATGTTTCTTTATTTGAATTGGCGTGGCTTGTGAGAAATTACAAAAATTTTGCAATGTATGAGAACCGGACTGCTTCCCTCCAAACACACGCGAAAAAGTGCTACCAATCAACTTCCAGGGATGCTAATGCAAATCGATATTTACACTATATTAACAATACTTTATGTCAGAATGTATCGATATAAGAGCCAACTGATAATTATACTTTACACCACAATGGCAAATATGTAGTTGTGAATAAGTGCTTTAAACAAACCCAAAATTTAAACTTATCAATATTTTCTGCCTTCAATTTGGTCGCTTAAATATGAGAATATAATTATTATGACTTGTTTTGTTAACTTCAAATATATTCTGGACTTTATGTACAATTATTTTACTGTAACGTTACAATATTAACTCACTTAAGTTGTAAATAGTTATTTGTTTAATTTACATTTATGTGTTGAGTTTCCTTTAAAATATGTCGTAAAAACGTGTTTCACACGCAACTATCGTTTCTTGGTTATCCAAGCTATTCATAGAGGCCTTTAATATATCTCACAATCTTGACATAGTAATAAATTACTGCTATTGGTACAATAATATTCTAAACTTGTTTGCTTACCACAAATATAAGTTTATCTTTTTAATAAACATTTATAGCGTGACTTTTATATAATTTAAAACACAAATGGATTTCACATAATTTAAAATATATAGTTTCGTAATTTTTAAAAAGTGTTCCAAACGCAACTATCTTTCGTTCTATCACAAAAAAAATATACATATACGTATATACGTATATTGCGGCAAAGAATTACACGAGTTAAATTCAATATGGATACACAAAATATATAAATATTTTAAATATTTTTTCGCTCATTTTTCTGAACGTGTAGTAGTTGTAGCAGGTGCATTTTTTCAGAAGTAATTGCATTGCACTTTTTGATTTTCTAGCTTAACAGCAACCGGTTTTTTTTTTCTTTTAAAATAAAGCCGTAAAATAACCTTAAATCGTTTAAAATCTTTGCTTGTAATTTAGGATAAGGAATTGAAGATTGTCAGGAATGCCACTACTCACTGGTTTTGCTATCGAAACCTATTGGCTATACGATATTAGCTAATCGGTTTAAGAATATCGATATCACAATGCTAAGTTGTATTTTGGCGGCAATATTCTGAGCGCATTGTGTGTTAATTTGTGTAAAAGATCGAAATAGTTGTGTTTGTTTAAAGCCTCTGCGGAAATTGTAAATCAATCATAATGGACGGCTTTGATGATGCGGGCTTGTTTTTCTCCGACAACTTTGGGAATGACCAGCAGTCAAATGGAGCCCAAATTAATATGCAAGCTGTGAAAAAGAAGTATAAGGAATTTATTCGTACCTTCAATGAAGACAATTTTTTCTATAAATATCGGTAAATACTGCAAAATCCATTTTATATAAAACTATTAATATTGTGGTATACATTGGCGCAGTGACAATTTGAAGCGAAACTATCTTAATGGACGCTACTTTCTGGAAATCGAAATGGAGGACGTCGTGGGCTTCGATGAGACGCTTGCTGACAAACTAAATAAGCAGCCTACAGAGCACTTGCAAATCTTTGAAGAAGCAGCTCGAGAGGTGGCTGATGAGATTACAGCACCTCGACCCGAGCACGAGGAACATATGCACGACATACAAATACTGCTAATGTCCAATGCAAATCCGACAAATATTCGCGAACTGAAGTCGGATAGCGTATCGCGCTTAGTTAAAATTGCCGGGATAGTAGTTTCTGCCTCTGGCATTCAGGCGAAAGCAACTCGCATGTCAATTATGTGTCGCTCGTGCAGCACCGTTATACCGAATCTTAAAGTAAATCCTGGTCTTGAGGGGTATGCGCTGCCGCGCAAATGCAGCACGGAACAAGCCGGACGCCCCAAATGTCCACTGGATCCGTACTTCATAATGCCAGACAAATGTAAATGCGTTGATTTTCAAACGCTTAAGTTACAAGAGCTACCGGACTTTGTGCCGCAGGGCGAAATCCCCCGCCATCTGCAATTATTTTGTGATCGCTCACTTTGCGAACGCGTCGTGCCCGGTAATCGCGTTCTAATACACGGTATTTACTCAATCCGAAAGGCTGGTCGGCCGACTCGCCAAGATGGACGCGAAAAGGCTGTTCTGGGCGTACGTGCCCCATATATGCGCGTTGTTGGCATTATCGTAGATACAGAAGGTGCCGGTGCTGTATCACGCTATAATAATATATCCAATGAAGAGGAGGAAAACTTTCGGCTGTTTGCCGCATCTGCTGATATTTATGATCGTCTTTCAAAATCCTTGGCACCAAGCATATTTGGATCCACCGATATTAAGAAGGCAATCACTTGTATGCTGTTTGGAGGTTCACGAAAGCGTCTTCCTGATGGTCTTTGTCGTCGTGGAGACATTAATGTGTTACTTTTGGGAGATCCCGGTACTGCTAAGTCACAGCTGCTAAAGTTTGTTGAAAAGGTTGCTCCAATTGGAGTTTACACGTCTGGAAAGGGCTCAAGCGCAGCTGGTCTTACGGCGTCTGTTATGAAGGATCCGCACACGGTAAGTTCCAATTTTGTTTTCATATACATATGTATGTATGTTTTTAATGTAAATGCCAATGGTAATTGTTTTAGTCTTTAATTGTTCAAAGTTTGATAGATAGGTTACTAATATTTATATAATTACATGTTATATCTGTTCGTAGCGTAATTTTGTTATGGAAGGTGGAGCAATGGTTTTAGCTGATGGTGGTGTTGTTTGTATTGATGAGTTCGACAAAATGCGTGAGGATGATCGCGTTGCCATTCATGAAGCTATGGAGCAGCAAACTATATCGATCGCAAAAGCTGGCATAACAACCACTTTAAACTCGCGTTGCTCAGTTCTTGCAGCTGCCAACTCCATATTCGGCCGATGGGATGATACTAAGGGCGAAGAAAACATTGATTTTATGCCAACAATTCTTTCCCGATTTGACATGATTTTCATTGTAAAGGATGTGCACGATGAGGCTCGAGACATTACTTTGGCCAAGCATATTATAAACGTGCATCTGAGCTCAAACAAGTCTGCACCCTCCGAACCGGCAGAAGGTGAAATATCGTTGGCCATGTTCAAAAAGTACATCCACTATTGTCGAACCCATTGTGGTCCTCGACTCAGTGAGGCTGCTGGTGAAAAACTAAAAAGTCGCTATGTTCTAATGCGTTCTGGTGCTGGACAACAGGAAAAGTCTGCGGATAAACGTCATTGCATTCCAATTACAGTGCGTCAGTTGGAAGCTGTAATACGTATATCCGAATCATTGGCGAAAATGCATTTGCTTCCTTTCGTTACCGATGATCATGTCAATGAAGCTCTTCGACTGTTCCAAGTATCTACCCTTGATGCTGCCACCACAGGAAGCCTTGCCGGTGCAGAAGGCTTTACCACCGAGGAAGACCAGGAAACTTTAAATCGTATAGAGAAACAACTTAAGCGACGTTTTGCCATCGGATCTCAAGTTTCTGAACAAAACATTTTGCAGGTAATTTTTAAACTAAACACATTATTTCAATACCTATTTTTACCATGACATTGCCATTTACTAGGATTTTTTGCGCCAAAAATATGAGGAGAGAGCTGTCATGAAAGTCGTACATACGATGATTCGTCGCGGTGAGCTTCAACACAGAATGCAACGCAAGATGCTCTATCGCATTTGCTAAAGAAGTACAAATAAATCATAAAGCTCATTTTGAAACAATCTAATATTTTACATTAATAAATACTATTTCTCAAATATTGAATTAAAATTTAAATTAACTATAAAAGATAGTGTACGACATTTGCAACTCGAAAACGTTAAATTATCTCTATCTACATATCTTAACACCTCTATCTATATATACTATACTCAAAATCCATTGCCCTAATTGAATGATGAATTGCTATCAATGAACAGCCTTAATGGTAATTCATAGCGATCTGACTTTTTTGGTTTGGCTCAAAAAAAATCAAATTTGGTGACTAGGTGGTGGGAAATATAGTTTACATATGCATATACAAACATCAATGGTAGAACTAACAAGACGATTTTATACAGCTAGATAACAACAGGAGAAGGACTTATAAACACATTTATTCACGTACAAATACACACTTGCATGTAGTGTATTAATGAACTTTATTATTGTAATCCTTTGTGTCTCCTTAACAAAAGTCCATTTACTGTTTTATTTTTCTGTTGGCCGCAGCTGAAAGTTCATTAACGTTACCTGTAGCTTTTTACCACCCCGAATCCGCATATATAAGGTAATGTTGGTAGAAAAAATAACAAACTACTGCATATGTTTGTTTGAATGTTCAAATGCACATATCCAAGGAGAAAAAGTTTTTTCAGCACACCGAAAATTCGGTACCCTTGCTGGGATATGAAATACATATATACAAATTTGATGTTATATTCTTGGTGCAAAATTACCGTAGGTTCCATGGGCAACATTTTGAATAAAAACTTTTTTTTAGTGAAAGCTTGTTTCCGATCAGCTGCATATATGTACATACATAAATTTATAGACTCTTCAGTGATTGGTTAAAAAGGATTTCACCTCGACTTTTGCTCTCAAAATTATAAAACCATAGTATTTAAGGGCAATTGCATTCAAAAAATTAAATAAAATCAACACACACACTGACTAATATTTTAAGAACTAATTATATTCTGTTGTTGCGTTTGATACAGAGTATATTTATCGACGTCATAAGCATCCGCGAATTTTTTTTTTTTAATTTTTAAAAGAGGAAGACCAACACAAATCTAGTTACATTTATGTACATATGTATGTATGTACAAATATTGAATAGGCAAATTCACAAATACAATAAAATACTCAGACAAAACATGTTGTGTAGACGTGCATGTATGTATAGACAAATACGAAACAGTGTAGTGGGGGTGAATGAGTATAGATATACGAGAGCATAAAAGATGAGTGTGGCCTTTTGTTTTGTGAATGGAAAAATTAAATGAAAATTCTTGGTGCACAGCAGCCAATTCCGTTATATATACAGCAGTACAATTATAGCTCTCGTAAGAGCCAGTTCACTTTTCTTCCAAGGGGACTAAGATGAATTCGTAAAATATCCCGCCATAGTTAATTGACTGCAAAGAGATCTGTTCTGTGTTATTTATGATCATGTACATATATCCGAGCTCACCTGAATCACAGTCGTTTTTGCAATCCGAAGAAAGTGCAGCCATTAAAATACAAGCTGGTTTTCGTGGTTATCGTGTACGCAAACAGCTCTTCCGTTTGACCAAATCAAACAGTGCTCATAACAAAGGCTACTTGTCCCAACGCTTCTCAAATCCACATAAGAGTAGCGTACGACGTCAGCAGCAACGTCAACAGCGAAACCACATAAGCGAACTCATGGAGGGAAAACAAAATCACCCAGCAACATTTGCTGACGGAAAGCAAAATGACGTCACAGCGGACGCTACGTCAGTGGAAGATCGCTGTGCAACAAAAATACAAGCTGGGGTCCGTGGATTTCTGGTGCGAAAAAAGCAAAAGCAAGCGACGAATGCGGCAGTTAAAATACAGTCAAGCTTTCGTGGATTTAAGGCTCGCAAGGAAGCCGAGAAAATGAAACAGCCTTAAGTTAAAATTATATTGTAACGTCTATAATAGAAACTACTTTATATAAATATTTTATTTTATTTTTTGTGGGAACACACAACACATTCTGTACATAGATACTAAAAGTAAATATTAGTCGCCAGATAAAACAAATAAATAATACTTAGTACTTATACATAGTACCTTCAGATATATAATAACGTTTAATACATGGTTTTGTTATATTGTTACATACTTACATATGAACACACATATTATGTTATTATATAATTTATTGAATTTTAAACAGAAAAAAAACATAGTGCTTATGATTTGGCTACCCAAGCATAAAATGTTTGTAGCATTCAATTGCGTTATGTTTGTATGTATGTACGCATGTCTCTTTACGTAAACTTGAAAGTACATTCAACATATGTTTGTGTGTACACTGAAGTGATGTGAGGTATTTATATTTATCTTTTGCTTCAGTGTGTGATGTTTTCGTATTTAAGTCCAACCGGTAAAATAGCTGATTTATTTTTTAACACAAAGTGGAAAATTTTACTATTTTTGACAGTGTACTGAGGTGCATTCAAAACATTTCTTTTATATGTATATTCTGTCTGTATGCATCTTTGTTTACGTGAACAAGCGTTTAAAATACGTATGTAAATATGTATGTATTAAGTTGTTTCTAGTGCTCTTCTATTTTTTATACCCCTAACCCATAAAATGGGTAAAAGGGGTATAATGGTTTTGTGCAAAAGTATGTAATAGGCAGAAGGAAGCATCTCCGACCCTATAAAGTATATATATTCTTGATCAGCATCAACAGCCGAGTCGATATAGCCATGTCCGTCTGTCCGTCCGTCCGTCTGTCCGTCCGTCTGTCTGTCTGTATGAACGCGTCGATCTCAGAGACTACAAGAGCTAGAGACTTCCGATTTTGAATATAAGTTCTCCTATACCATGAGCGGAACAAGTTTGTTTTAAATTATCGATAACTATTCTATTCGAATTTGGAAAATGTAAAAATAGGGATTTAAATAATGGGTAACGATAAACCTTTTCTGAAAATTTCATTGAAATCGGTTAAGAAACACCAGAGATATCGAAGATTGAAGTTTAGGTCACAGATGCATACAGAATATGACTGTACGCGTTAAGTATAGGGTTCGGGGTATCTCCTAGTCGGGAAATCTCGACTAGAGCCTTCTTACTTGTTTTTTTTATTATTTTATTGTTTTACAGCAAAATTAGCTATTGTGGAAAATGTAATCAACTATAATTTAAAATAGTTCAGAAATTGTTGTACAATTAATTTGTCATGCACTATGTAAAAACACTTAAGAATAGTGATGATAATTAAAAGCCAGTTAGTATAAGCCTTATGGACGGTTCAAAGGAATTTGTCCAAATTACGTTTTTTTAAGCAGATACTTAGATCAAAGTCTCCTTGAAAGTAGTTCAATTTTCCGAAATTATGCCAATTGCGGACAAGGTCCGTTAAAACTATAAGGTGAGTATTTTTAATCTATTATGGTAATAATAAGAGCGGTTTGTGATTTTAACATTTTTGATTATTCGCTGCCGACACCAAAAATGGTGGGAACATAGCTCGTAGCTTCCCCCAAAGAACTGCATCAAAAATATTCATATCACGCCTACATCAGACCCTATATGCCAGTTTTGCTATTCTGAGCTAGAGTCACCAAGTTTGGTGGCAAGGCAGCTGGTGACTTCCCGATTTGAAAGGTGTATAAATAGTTACGTCCTTAAGTGAACGGAACAATTTTATGACTACCCCACTAAAGACCGCAAGTTTTTTAAAAGATAGAGTTATTTAAATTAAAAGGTTAGTTTCTAGCACCCCCAATAAAAACACACCTCTTACCGCCCCAGTCCCCCAATTCAAAAGCACACTCTTTTCTGTCTTTTTCTACCCTGAATACAAGCATACAATTGTTTTAAGAAATATAGACCAGATAATAAATGTCCCTTAAAATCGAGAAACACCGAAAAAATCGAAGATGGCATTTTAAATGTATACAGCAACTAAGTAGTGCACACATATGTATGTACATACATATACACAAACCATGACTGTACGCGTAGGTTGAGTGTATCTTCCATTTTTATTTTAATTTTTTAACATTTTTATTAGAGTGGTGACAATATTTTTTAAGTATATTAAATTATTCAATAGTTTTTATCTGATACACCGTATTTTTATAGTGCCAGTTGTAAAATAGTTTTTTTTATATGGCAAAGTGCTTAGAGTTATTGGTAAAATTTACTTTTCTGCTTTCCAAGTTCTGCGCTTCTGATTCGTCTTCTTATGTGTTTTGGGACAAGTCTAAGAACTTCACAATCGATTTGAACTGGCATAGAGTTTTGTCTCCTGGCAGGCCATTTTATTCTCATACTCGATTTCTCGTGCAAGTGTTTTTCTAAATTGGTTAAAGTATAAAAAGTAACATACAAAATAAACATCATATTATTTTATTTTTTTTTTTTGCAGCTTACCATTTTGTTGTTCAGAAATTGTATCCACAACTTTGCTTTCGATAGTTTCATTCTCTGGCGTAGAGTTTGAATATTTCTGCAATGCATCGCCGCGCTGCAGCGTTTGACGCTTAGCGGCCAAACTGCTTTCAAAACTGGTTGTTTTTGAAAAGTGATTTCGTTTTTTTTGCGTTTTATTATGAAGGCGATATGCTGATTGGATCTTCTTCGCGGCTTCTTCTTCAATGAACCTCTCTAATGATTCGCTTATGGCATCGTTGCCGAAGGACGCCTTTGTGTCCTGAGTCGATGACTTTGTACCGGCACTAGCACGGCGCAATCTTCGCCTAGTTAAAAAGCCTCGAGCACCAGCCTGTATCTTAGCAGCTGCTGATACAATAGTCGATTCAGTTTCAGTGGATGTGTCTAAAGCATCTGTCATGGCAGTGTCTACATGAAAATCATCTGCTGTAATTTTATTGGGATCATAATAATCAGAGTCCGTTTCCGACAGGGAGTACGCCATTATCTTTTTACGAATGTTTTCAGAGGTTTCATCGTCTAAGCAGAAACTGTTGCCGTCGTTGATCTTATTGTTACTATCAATAATATCATTGTCATTATATTTAACTGTTTCCTCGATGGCCACTGACCTAAAAATACTTTGAGGATCATCGCCGGCGATTGTGTAATGCCGTGATAATTTCGTAATTTCTGCATCATTAGATACAATTTTATCATCATCAGAGTTTCCAAATACTACAGATTCACTTTGAGCGGAACTCTCGCGGGTTTCTTCTCGCTGTAGTCGATTGTACACGATAACATCGCCATCCAGCATATCGAACGAGTTGTGTTCTTGCGATAAGCTCATAGATCGCACAACAGAATCATTTATCGTTTCTTCTTTTACATCTGGTTTCTTTGGTTCTCCTGAAGACTGTCGCTCTGGTTGAATCTTAAGTATTTTATCTTCACTTGATAAATTTAAAGTTTGATTGTCACGTAAATTTAAATCATCATTGCATTCATTTTGAAGCTGCTTTTCATTTTTCTCATTACTATTTTCACTATCTTTATTGTCTTGGTAAATATTAGTGACTGAAACTGACTTTTTTACACATGGCACCTCTTGTACAGAAGAAAATTCAACTTCTTTTATCAGAAATTCCTGTACATTTTTTTTAGTAGTCGCACCTTGCAGAAGATAAAATATTATATTTAAAGAAATGCTGTTATATGTGTTTTCATCTTACCTTTAAGAAATTCATCCGATTCTGAATCTGAAATGGCTCTTAAGCCCTTAACAACATCGATCTCTGCATCGTTTGTTGAACCTGCTAAATTATTAGAAGTTTCGTCATCTTTTTTAAATACTTTGGTTGAAAATATATCATTTACAAAATTGCCAATATCAGCTCCCACATTCGTTTCAAGTAAGCCATTGTGCTCAGCACTTACAGTACACGGCTCTATTTCTGCGGACTCAGGTTCGATTGCCACCATATCGGTAATTAAATTGCCCTCAGCTGCTTTTGAGTCTGGTAAAAGTTCTATACGTTGCGTGCCAACAAACCATTCTGATGAGTTTTGTGCATTTTTTGACAGGAATTGTCGTACTGCTTTTTGAATTTTCGTGGCTGCAAGGTTTTTATAAGTTAACTTTTTTCTAGGTGACATATCTTCTTTATTCTTGGATTCATCTGTACCCGTGACTGTTATTGAATCTTTATTTCTTTGACGAGATTTGTAGTTTTTAAAAGCTCTTTTTATAATTTGTGCGCTTCTTATGCGCATTAATTCATTCTCATTCACAATGATATTACGAATTATTCTACCCTTTTGATCAGAGTTTGTTGCATTTAATTGAGTTAAGTCCTGAACAGGATATTCATTTGCTAAATCAGCCATTGCCCTTTTTTCAACGTCACTTTCAATAGTGTCATCTTTTTTTATAGCAGGCACAATATGAACTAGTTCATGAACTTTTGCCCTGGGCTCGTTTCCAGTTTCATTTTCATTAAGCTCATGTATGGTTTGTAACTTGTGTGTGCCAAATTCTGGATAGTTGAATTCAGTTGCTAATTCTTTCAATTCGTTTGGTTCCGTTATTTGTGATTTTAAAAACGAATCTAGTTTGTCATATTCTCCGTTATGTTGCTTAGATATATTTTTCGCATTTCTTTTCTTTTGATTTCTGAGAAATTTTGAGGGCGGGCTTAAGTATTTTTTCCCATCGTTATCATCAAATGAAATAAAAAAGGAAACGGATGGTTTTAGTTTCAGTATTTCATGTAATTCTACCTCCTGGAAGTTGGCTGCACTCTCCTGATTTGAATGAGATATTAATGGTCCTATAAATCCCCCATTATCTTTTGTGGACTGAATGCTAGTTTGTATGTCTTCATTATTTATTCTTGAATTGCTGTCAACCTCGTACCATAGGCCTGTATCGGAAGGGGAACTAAATGACTTAAGCTGCAGTTCAGCAATTGGTGCTTTTATTAATCGGCCCGATATTGTACTTGTTGGTTGCTTTTCCTTACCAGTAGACAATTTTTTTGTTTTACTTGTGGAATTGGTAATAATTTGTTTGCCAATTAATGGTTTACTTAAAATTGATGACGATCTGTTCTGCTAATGTAAAGGACATATTTTAGAAAATTATATTCCTTTAAAATCTTACCAGCATTTACTTCAGGTGTTGACAGATCCTGTTTGACGTCTTTGTTTGAACAATTTGTTGCTAAAAAAAAAACAAAGAAAATCAAATAATTGTTGGTAAATTAGATCAATAATTTAAATAGTGTGCTTACGTAAATTGTCCTTAATTTTAATATCATTTGTGGCCATCTCACCTAAAAAAATATATATATATATATATTTTAGTAGCCTGCTTTTCAAATAAGAAGTCTTGAAGATATAAAAGATATGTCTTTTTTAACAGTAAGTAACGAAAATATAAGATTGTAAGGTGTTAGTTTCTCTCAAATATTTTAAGCGTTTTCGCTAGCTTATGCAACGTGTGTTCCCGGTTTTTAATTAGGGAAAGCATTTTTTTTCTATATGTACTTAATAATTTTTTGTATGTAAATAGGAGAATTGCCAATTATTAACACGTACATAGTGCACATTTACATTAAAATCAAAATATATAAATAAACCAAGAACAATAAAATTACCTTTAAGGTTTTCCCCGTTATCAGTATCCATTGTTTTACCGGGATTTTGTTCAATCTGCTTAATATAAGCTTTTTCATTGTCATATTGTTCTTTTATATCAATGAATTTCGAATTGTTTGAGTTGGATGTATCGTTTTCTTTCAGTTCCTTATCAAGTGCTTTCTCAAAATTGTTTTCTTCAGAAAGTGAACTGGAGGCAATTTCTATTGCTTTAGGATGATCTAAATCCCCTTCTGTGCTGAGATTTAATATATCTTCTATTTGCTGATTTGTATTATTGTCATTATCTTCCAATATATCTGATATATTGGAGCCTATTACAGTGATCTTCTGTTCTTCTTCCACTAACTTGTCATTGAAATCGTTTCTTAAGGCTGTTTCTGTTTTACCAGATTTTACAATATTTGTAGTTGTAACTTCAATTAAATCTTCTTGGTTAGTTGAACTTTGTTCAGCTGACATATTTAATGTAACCCTATCGTCATCAGTTTTTAAGACATCCTTTGCTTCAAATTCACTTGAAATAATTTTACCGATATTGTTATTTTCGTTAGATATTTGTTCTGTATTTTTAGGCAACACACGTTCAATTTTGATTGCGTTATTATTTACTGAGTTAAAATCACCTCGCGATGGAAGGCTGGTATCATGTTCGTCTTTAATTTCTTTTATTGACCCAACATTACATTGTTCATTTTGCAGGTTATCTTGAGTTGAAGTTGGAATTATTTCAGATGCACTTAAAAATGGTACATTCTGTTCTTCTTTTATAGACTCTAATGAATTAACATCATCATCAGGTTTTAAGATTATCTGAGTCTCTATGCCAATTAAATCTTGATTGTTGGTTAAACTTTGTTCCTCAGTTATATTTGAAGAATCGAGATGTAACGACTCTGAATGTTCGTTTTTGGCGGGAGGTACAACTTCAATTTCATTTTTTGGTCCATCATTACCTTGCTTATTTCGCAGGGTACATTGAGTTGAAGTTGGAATTATTTCAGATGCACTTGAAGATGGTACCTTCTGTTCTTCTTCTCTTGACTCCAGTGAATTAATATCATCATCAGGTTTTAAGGTTTTCTGAGTCTCTTTGCCAATTAAATCTTGATTATTAGTTAAACTTTGATCGTCTGTTATATTTGAAGAATCGAGAAGTAATGACTCTGTAAGTTCGTCTTCGGCGGGAGGTACATCTTCAATTTTCTTTATTGGCCCAACGTCATTAGCTTGTTTATTTTCCAGGGTACCTTGAGTTGAAGTTGGAATAATTTCAGATGCACTTGAAGATGGTATTTTCTGTTCTTCTTCTCTTGACTCCAATGAATTAATATCATCATCAAGATTTAAGGTTTTCTGAGTCTCTATGCCAATTAAATCTTGGTTGTTGATTAAACTTTGTTCGTCTGTTATATATGAAGAATCGAGAAGTAATGACTCTGTAAGTTCGTCTTCGGCGGGAGGTACATCTTCAATTTTCTTTATTGGCCCAACGTCATTAGCTTGTTTATTTTCCAGGGTACCTTGAGTTGAAGTTGGAATAATTTCAGATGCACTTGAAGATGGTATTTTCTGTTCTTCTTCTCTTGACTCCAATGAATTAATATCATCATCAAGTTTTAAGGTTTTCTGAGTCTCTATGCCAATTAAATCTTTATTGTTGATTAAACTTTGTTCGTCTTTTATATATGAAGAATCGAGAAGTAATGACTCTGTGTGTTGATCTGCAGTGGGAGGTACATCTTCAATTTTTTTTATTGGCCCAACATCATTACCTTTCCTATTTTGAAGGGTACCTTGAGTTGAAGTTGGAATTATTTCAAATGAACTTGAAGATGGTACCTTCTGTTCTTCTTCTCTTGACTCCAACGAACTAACGTCATCATCAGGTTTCCAGATTTTCTCAGTTTCTATGCCAATAAAATCTTGTTTGCTGGTTAAACTTTGTTCCTCTGCTATATTTGAAGAATCGTCTAGTTCTGGAATATTCTTGAATTCATTTAATCCGTGTTCGCTTTTAATGTTTTTGAGAATGTTTTGATTTTTGTTAAATATCTCTTTTGCATCCTTTGGCGTGTCAATAACATATTTGTTTGAATTGTTGGTGATAACGGAGTCAATATCACTTTGCGATGAAATGCTAAGATCGAGATCGTCTTCGGCTTCAGTTAGTTGCTGGCCTTGCAGTGTATCTTCAGGGAGAGGTGGAATTACTTCAGATGTTTTAGTAGATGAGGCAATGATAGGTTCTATTTCTTCTGACCTATCTATAGAATTGGCATTTAAAACATTATCACTATCGATATCGCGTTTAAAAACTTTAGGAGTCTCAAAGTAAGTTGGTTTGTCTGCGCTTGAGGTATTTTCTGTGTTTTCAGGTTTTTCGTCTGGAATAATGTTTTGCGGTATATGACTAGTATCAGGTGTTTTAACGGTTGAAAATGTTTCAAAAACATAATTTTTCTTTTCTTGCAGCGCGTCTTCAGTTGAAGCTGGAATTATTTCGTATGAATTTGAAGATGAGGAATTGTTCTGTCTGTCGTCGTCTGACTTGTGTATGTTATCGCGTTTCAAGTCAATTCCTTCTCTATTGGTTTGAAAAACTGTCTGGGTCACCAATCCATTTGAATCTTGATCAGTTTTTACTGATTGATCCACTGGCATTTCTAAAGACTCTTGAATTAACAAATTTTCATCAGGAATCGAGACTTTCTGAAGGCCTAGTCCAGGTAATCCTTGATCGCTTTCCATTGTTTTTAAGATGTCTTCTTGGTCATCTTGATCCTTTAGCTTGATATCTAAACTTTTGCTTGAACTATTAGCATGAACGGAATCAACATCGCTTTCCGTTAAAAGGATAATTTTGTGTTCATCCTCGGTTTCATTAGTTTGCCTACTTTGCAGTGTATTTTGAGTAACAGTACAAGATGGGTCATTGTTTTTCTGTTTTTCATCATCAAGATTGGTCAAAGAATCACGTTTTAAATCAACTGAATCTTTAGTACTTTCCGAATTTCCCTGGGTCACACGTTCAATTAAGTCTGGTGCGTTTGTTAAAGTTTGTTTCTGCAGAATATTGAGAGAATCAACTACCTTTCCTTCATTCAATGTGATATTCTGCGGTTTATTTTCGTATTCGTTTAAAATTTTTTCTACATTCTCCGGAGCGTCAAGTTCATTTTTATTGACACTATTTGTATTTGTCAAATCAAAATTATGTTCATCAGAAATGCTAATCTCATAATCGTCTTCGGTTGGAAGAACACTTTGAATTTTTATCGATTTTCCCATACCATCTTTGCTTTGTTCGTCTTGCGATTGACCTTGTGCTAGTAAGCCAACGTTTTTTTCGTCGTATTTTATTTCTACCGCTCCACTAAACTCTGTGGAATCCTGGTTTGTCAAGTGGGTAGATAATTCTGTAAAAATAATAATTTGAATGTTGTAGAAATGAATCAAGATAGTGCATATTTTAAAGTTAAAATTTGTAAGCATGTTTCTACCTAAAGCTAAAACTTCAAACTGGCCATTAAGTACAACATTTTGTATAAAGGTTGGCCTACCCATTATATAAATTTTTTCATTAGTTATTGTTTCATTTTTTTGTTGCATTATAATTTTGTTTTACCCTGGTGACTCAATTTATTTTATTTTTTTTTTCGGCCATTCGAAAACTATGTGCACTTGAAAAGCCTGCTTTTTCATACATAAATCATATCAAATGTCTTGTATTTGTATGGCAGCTATATGATATAATTGTCCGATCTGAACGATTTTGACATAAGGGAAAACCTCAACTAAACGAATATCATGCCTAAAGTTTCAGCTCGATAGCTCTAAGACTGAGGGATAAGCTGACATACCAACAGACAGACAGACAGATTGACAGAGGGATCAAGAATATATTCACTTTATGGGGTCGGAGACGCTTTCTTTTATGCGTTACACATTTCATCAATTTTGAAGTGTATAAAAAGGGTATAATGGTTTTGTGCAAATTTATGTAACAGATAGACCCCATAAAATATATTTATATCTCTTTGCCTGCCGATCTTACAGACTATAAAATCTAAAGACTTCAGAGTTTAATCATGAGCTCTCCTAAAACAAAGGCGAGTCAAAATGTAAAATATAGTTTTTTTACATTACTTTTTTTTATTTATAAACTTGGGGTAAAAAAATACCTAACTTAAGATCTGCTAGCTAGGTCATAAAATTTCATTTAGCAAAAATCATGTTCACAAGTAAGAAGGCTATTATACCCTGAACCCTTTATGTAACGCTTACAGTTATGTAGGATTATCTTAACTGTACGATTTTCAAAATCATTGATTTCGTCCTTTTTTAGCACTTCTATTCTCATCACAACCTATAATAATATGGTAATAATTTTGACATATCTACTATTAAATGATTATAATAATAATAACAGGTAAGGAAGCTGTTTCTCAATGTTCGGTTAGCGCAGTTACCCTAGGCACAAACTTATCCGATGCCTGGAGGTCTGTTTAATTAAATATCGATAGGCGAATAGCTGGCTCAAGCTGGCACTAGCATTGTTTATTTAATATTTTTTTTAAATGGTAAAATACTTATTTGAGTCTTCTAGGTTTACAAACACATTCTCCTCAACAATAAAAAAGTTTTTCCCTCGTTGCCGCATACAGCAGGGCCCATATAAAGTAATTGTAGATACATTTTGATATGCAATATGCAGCAGTTTAGGAGTCACAGGCAAAAACCAAAAACACAGCTGAATTCCCAGTTAAGGTTGGCAGTACCATTAAGCGATAGTAATATATCGATGATAATTTACTTTGGCTTTGAGAAAACCAAATTGCTTATCTCCCGGATAGCTCGAGCAACAAACCTATCCCGCAGTCAACTAACTGCAAGCTTAACTGGAGATTGAGAAATTGGGCCTTAAATAGTTTACTCACGGTTATCATTCGACGTTTCTTCATTTTGATTAAATTTGGCTTGGGTATTCACACCTTTTAAAACCATTTGTAGGCTGTTCATTTCGATCGAATGGATTTCTGACATTTTATCATGCAAAGAAATTGGGGAATCATTTTCATACATAGTTTCCATGTTGCAATCCATTATATCCTGAGCTACATTGAAAAAAAATTGGTATCAGTAAAGGTATTAAGTAATATTATCAATTACGTGCAACACAATACCTGACCAATTTGGTGCTCAGTAAATGCAACAGACAATTTCTTAGGGACAAATGTTTTTTATTATTTAAAAAAATGGATTTTAAAGGAGGGTATTTTTACTTTCAATGTTTGCCGTCCCCCATGTTTTAAACGGGAAATGATTATATTTTTCAAAGCTTATAAGCGTGTGTCATTGCATTTAAAAGGAAGGGTACATGTGATGTTTCATTAAGGCCCAATTTCTCAATGTCCAGTTAAACTTGGAATAAGTTAACTTCAGAATAACTTTTATGAGCCCTGTTGTAAACGGCAACGAGAGAAAAACTTTTTAGTAGTTGAGGAGCATGTGTTTGTGGACCTAAAAGACTCAAATAAGCATTTTGCAATTTTGATTCATAAAAAAAAATAAAAAACAATGAAAGTGTCAGCTTGAGTCAGCTGTTTGCCTTACGATGATTGTATTGATATTTATATATCGGGACTTAGCATCGGTATAAGTAGTAACCGGACCTCCAGGCATCGGATAAGTAAGTGCTAACCGAACATTGAGAAACTCAAATTCGACTAAACTTAGAATAAGTTGACTAACCGGACATTGAGAAATTGGGCCTAAAAAGCAGAACAAACTTAAAGCCCGCGAGGACTCGTCTTTTTCAATAAAACTAGCTACATTTATAGCTGAAAAACCTTTCTAAAGCGAAACAATTAAAAGCTCAGTGTCATAATGTGCTGAAAATGGATTATGCAAAAATACAAAAATCGGATCGGACAAGCCGTTTTTTAAATATCGCGTTCAAAGAAAATCTATTGCTTGGAAATCTAAAAAGCAAAAAAACACTGATACCTTCGACCAAATAACCTGAGATAAATAATTTTATAGTGCTATAGTTCAATATATTATAAATTAAAAGCAACGGATTTTTCAAATTGGTTAATTCATACTCCTTATTCTCCCCCCCCCCCCCAACCCTCCTCCACCCGTTTTTAGCTATTAAATTACCGTTTCCATTAGAAAATATTGATTTCTCACTAGATTTTAACTCTTCGGTTACGTTGTCCATTCGACGGTTCTTGTTGTCATTTTCAACTTCCTCGTCCTCCTTTATAGTTTGTTGATGCACTCCTTCTTCGTAGTTAGTGCTTCCCAACTCATTGTGCTCACATGTCGACTCCGTTGAAAGTAGCGCTGTGGAAGCGGACGTATAAGAGGCTGCCTCAGAAGCAGTGTCATTTATTTCCTCACTTTGGCCGAGTGATGCCTGTGTATGTTTTTTGTACTTTTCCGATTTAACCATTCTTCGAAATGCCCTTTGAATGATTAATGCGGCTGTCACAAGAGAAACATTAGAGTCCGAAGACAAAGTCGAACCTTTATTTAAGGACCGTTGCAAACTTTTCCTGTTCAAATATTGTCGACATTGTCGCTGTATAATATATATTGCCTGTATGTATACAACAGAATTGTATTTCTCAATAGTTTTGTTAGTGAGTTGCTTAGTATTTTTAGCTCGTTTTCTTGCTAAATACCGTCGTATTTGTGTTTGAATCACAAAAATAGCGTTTAAGTAATTTTGGCTGTTATAATTTTCTTTAGGTAAAATATTTAACTTCCTTTGAGCAGATCTTTCCGCCTTACGTTTTAAATAGTTTCGATAATGTTTTTGAATAATGTATGCTGCTTTTAAAAAGTTTGGCTTATCGAGTGCTACGGATTTGGTATCTTGTTGACCTACTTCGAATGGTTGTTTCATAACTTGCATACGTCCGCATGTACACGTCACCTCGGGGTCAAAAGACTTTCTACCATTTTTTTCACTGAATTTTTCATAGGCTGAATACTTGGTATAGTCTATCCGAGCTGTGCCAATACGAAGATTTTTAAAATAGTCTTTTGCAAAATCCAGTAAATTGTGTGGATTTTCTTTAAGAACGGCCTTAATAAAATTTTTAACTATATCTGTAAGATGTTCAGGAATAATTTGATAAACCAGTGACAGTGGTACTAGATGTCGCACCCGGTTTTTCATTATGATTTCATAACTTTGCAAGGATTCGTACTGATTTGTGTTGTGACGTGTTCTTATGGTTGCAATGTTTTCAAAATAATTTGATGAGAACTCAAGTAGGTTTATGGGTTTTTCCCGTAAAACTTCCTTTGTATAGGCCTTCATCAAGTCTCGAAGACCTTCTGGCACTCTAGGTAAACTTATTGCAGACATTTTTTTGGTAGCTGTTCACAATTTTGTAAGCTCTCACGGCAAATGTTGAATCAATACTGGCTAACAAAATGCACATTTAGAACTTAAATAGCCTAAAAGGGCTTTGCTTGTCGTTTCCATGCTAACCAGAAGGTAGCCACAACAACTGAAGAAATTTTCACCAGGCAATTTTTTTTATAAACTTCATATAAATCTTTTCTTTTCTGAAACCATTGAATGAATTTAAAGAGTACAATGGTTTTATACAAAATTATGTAACAGGTAGCAGGAATCATCTCCGACCCCATAAAGTAGATATATTCTTGATCAGCATCAACAGCAGAGTTCATATATCCTTCTGTACCAGTGTTGCCGTTTCACGGCCGTTTCAACGATGAGTGTTATTGAATCGTTATATTTATCATCGTCCCACCAACACTAAAACTGTATAAAAATTGTAACCGTGGGTTATCGATTCGCTGTATATGGTGCTTTAGCAGTCACTTATTTAAATTAACTATCTCAAGGATCTTAGAGAAATTTCGGAAATAGTTTAAAAACATAAAATTTAGCTTTTACAGCAATATAAAGTGAACAGAAAGTAAATTTCATAATTTTGCAATTTTGTTTTTAAAATTGGAAATCACCAATAGCACCGACAAGTTTTGGCTGAAATTTAATTACGTTTAATTACAAAGACTTGACAGGAAACTACACATATTAAAATATCTCGACATTTACAGTGGAGATCCTAACATTGACATGATAACATGCTGCCATTGATAGACTTTTCAAACATTTTACTTTGGGATAATCTAAATTAAGAGGTTGTCTGCAAACTTAGATTTAGGCTACGGCGGGAGCATGCTGTTATAATTGCAAGTTAACAAAAAAAATACTTGAAACAAGTGGGCAAAGATAGTTTTTACATTAAATTATGAACTGATTTTTTAATACATTTTTTTTATATTATTTTTAAGGCACTTTATGAAAAAAATAAGCTATTCGCTTAAATGAGCTTATTTTGTATAGATTATTTAAAAAAAAAAAAAAAAAAACTTAAAATTTGGTAAGGTCTCCCTTTTGCTCAAAAACATTGTTCTAAAATAATCTGATGCAAACATTTTTCTTTATGTGCGTTAAAATTGAACTTAAAAAAACTTGACTGGGGGATTCCCCAAACCCTATACTAAACGCTTACAGCCATGGTTTGTTCATAAACTTAAGTCTTCGGTGTCTCTGGTATATACCAACAATAAGGGAGCATCACAGAAGGGAGTATTTCCGACCCCATAATCATTTTTTTTTTTTTGTTTATCCGACTGGCATTCAGTTAAATTAACATTTTACATTAACAGTTACATTTTAATTGCACAAAAGATTTAATTTATTTGTTTTCTTCAATACGGCATAAGATAGGTATATCATCTTCTCTAGCAACATCTTTAGTAGTTGACATTAAAGTTTGTTTAATGAAATCTTGTTTAAATTTTTTCCACTTGATAGACTTCAGAAAATCATCAAACAAAACTTCTCTCGAAGGAATTATGCATTCTAAATAGAAAGTTCGCCGTTGCCATACATTTCCTGGATTTTGTTCGTTGTCCAATAAAAAGTATCTAGGAAGCAACAAACACTGCACTGTGTTTCGTGCCATTATCACACGATTTTGAATTTGTTCACCTAAGCCAAAAATTCCACCAAATGTAAGGGATCCAACATCAATAAAATGGCTTTTAAAGATTTCCGACTATAAATAAAGAAAACAAAACAAATAAGTTTTAAGTAAGTTTAACAAAAAATGTGTCATAAGCCGTAAGCTTAAAATTTAAAAAAAACTTACAACAAAACTCATTCTTGATAAGCTACTAAGTGAAGATGAAAGTGTATAACTTTCAGATTTAGTAGACGCCATGCTTGGCTGAGTTTTAAATATAATATTTTGTTCTGATCCATTTGTCCTTATTTTCAGAATCTCTTCGGGAGAATCTTCTGCACGACAATATGTGTTTTCTTCTCCGCTAAGTTCGGTACTCAAAATGCTTGCTTGCGAATCTACTGGATTCAGAGTTTCTATTTGTTTTTTATTATATATCCCACATGCAAGTTCTGCCTCTATGGTAAATTTGCCAGACTGCACAAGAAAAAATATATGACCAAATAAAATGTTACCAATATTGTTTTTCAATGGATTGTTATGAAAATATCATAGATACATTTTTTTTTGTGTAAAGTTTCAAAAAGTTTTCCAAAATGTATATGAAACATTTGGTATGTCGGCAAGGGAAGCGAGGCGACTGATCCCGATGTCATAGCTGCAGGGTTTTAATTGTCGATAATAATTATAAATTATGGCTTTTTGTTGAAAAGATTTAAATTGACAAGGCATTTAATAACTTAGCTTAACTTGCAATTGCTATAATGATCGCCATTTGCATTATAAATCGAAATCGGTATCGGAAAGATGCACGCAGATAGTTGAACTGTGTAAACACAATTTAAGTTTTTATTTCTATTGATCGAAAAGCGGCAGAGCTACCGATGATTTAAAAAAAACTATTGCCTATTCACGTTTTTGAAATTCAACTTTGTATTGTTATCGGAAAAGCTATCGTTAGTTTGAAGCAAACTTGTTCTACCAGGGCAATAAAAAAAAACTAATCAAATACAAAATATCAGTACCAAATTATAGAATAAACAAGTAAGAAGGCTCTAGTCGAGATTTCCCGACTAGGAGATACCCTGAACCCTTTACATAACGCGTCCAGGCATTGTCTGTATGCATCTGTGACTAAACTTCAATCTTCGATATCTCTGTCTCTGGTGTTTCTCAACCGATTTGGACGAAATTTTCAGAAAAGTTCTATCGTTACCCATTTTTTCAACCCCCATTCTTACATTTTCCAAATTTTTTTGTAATCAATTACATGTGTATATCAAAATGTGTAAACCAAAATAGCTATCGATAATTTGAAACAAACTTGTTCTGCTTATGGTATAGGAGAACTTATATTCAAAATCTGAAGTCTCTAGCTCTTGTAGTCTCTGAGATCGACGCGTTCATACAGACTGACGGACAGACGAACGGACAGACGGACATGGCTATATCGACTCATCTGTTGATGCTGATCTAGAATGTATATACTTTATGATGTCGGAGATGCTTCCTTCTGCCTGTTACATACTTTTGCACAAAACCATTATACCCCTTTTACAGATTTTATGGGTTCGGGTATAAAAACTAGATAATGAAATATCTAATCTTGTGAAAGCAGTTGAGTTAAAATGTGGGTGTTATATGGGTTATATAAGCTTAACTATTTTTGTGTCTGATTGGGCTCAAACTAATTAAAGAGATCACTAAAAATCCTTCAAGCCCCCTGTGTGGAAAAGGTCGAGCCAAAATGTATGGTCAAAATTTAATTTTTCGTCCGATTGAGATTAACCTTAATTTTAAAATACCGATTTAAAATCGCTTACCAATTTTTTAGATGAAAGGGATTTGAGGACCGGATTGTATGGCAAATTTATAATAATCAAACCATCGAGCAGAAAAAGTGGTTTGTGTTCAGACAATTAGATAAAAGCTATTTTTACTTTTTGTTTGCAATATACACTGTGTCTCGACCAAAATCGGATGATAATAAGGCAACTTACCTTTTCATTTTTGGTTTTATTGGCTACGTCTAATGACTCAAATGAGTCATCTTCCATCTTGTTTATGCTTGAATTACTATTCATATTTAAAATATTATCTTCCAAAGTGTCTACAAGCTCGTGAACGCTTTTTCCATTTTTTTTGGCCACCTTTTAAAAATGGATCTAACTTTATTTATAATTTGAAAGGAATTTTTGCTTAGGAAAATAAAACCAAATACCTTTACATTAAGGCACTGTAGAATTACACATTCACCGCTCAAAACGAAATGAACATTGGTTAGTGTCCCTTTATCCTGGCTATAAATTGTTTCCAATGGTTTAAATTGCTTAAGGGAGCATAGCTTACATGCATTTAACATCTAAAAAAAATCAGAGCGAGAAAGTAAAATAATAGTTTATTTTGCATTACTTACCTGATCCTCGTTAAAGAAATTAAAATAGTCCAAAGCTCTTATGGCTTTTTTCTTTTCAGTCCAAATTTTCTTCATGTAATTTTTGAGAATTGAATTAAAATCATTGTCAAACAATACCAAAAGCTCGCATTGCGCTACGGAGCCGCAATACACGTTGAATTGGTAGCAACAGCAAATGCAGAATAAATGAGAATTCGTTTGAAGATTTCCAGGCAAAACAGAAAAAAAGAGGAAAACATGTTGAAAAAAAATAAAATAAGCGCAACCGTTACGAAGTGAAAGCTAAATTCAGAAGGTTTGGGGCCTAAAGAGTCCGTTGTTGGTGCCAACCTATATTTGCAGTAGGTTGTAGGCGCTATTGCTAGCCCGTTGTAATAGCTCCTTGTCGAAATGTGTACAAGTAGGGAGGGGCGCCATGTTTTGCTATTCATTTTGATTGAATCGAATTAGGACTTAACTTTGTTTATTTCTGATTAAATTGGTTTGTGCAGGCCGTTGCTTTTGGTCACGAAGCATGAGAAATGCTCCGATTTAATATATCGCGTGTTGAGCTTATGTATCTCGATATACATATTAAGATTGTATGTACATATGTAAACATTTAAATACATACAATACACCTGCATATAACCAATAATTTAATGAATAAATGTTTTTTGATCGTTAAGTGCCAAAAGTAAATTATCTTGCAAACTTTTACGTATTAGTAGTCCATTTTCTTATTGAAAGGAAAAGCAGAAAACGAAAGCAGCTAGACACATTTGCAGGAAACCTACTACAAAGTTATTTGCACAGATAGATAAGGATAGGTAATGAATGAAAACAAAAATTATAGCACTATCTGACTATATACGTACATGTAGTTTGAAATGTGTAAGCACGTATGCAGTCTTCCAGCATTCCTACATCTCCAATGCAGTCTCCTGGTCCAAAAATAATGTCAGCTTCTTTCTGTGTGGAGAACAGTTCTTAAATGAAAATATCATATGTATTGGTATTGCACAACATAGATTGCATGCCTTGTTTTGTGCGACTTTTATCATCTCAACTTCTCCGGTTACAATAAAGAAAATCGTAATAGGAACATCACCCCCTCTTATAATTGTTTGTCCTGCTCTAAGTGTCATAAATTTCATCACGGGCACCAATCGAGCTCTCAATTTCTTAAATAAAATTAAGGTAGAATAATCAAGTCAATTTAAGTGGCATAGTTCATACTGGTGGAATAAAAAAAAAACATTTTAAACTTGCAAGCAACATGCAGAGTTTCTTTCGCTCAGCTATTGTCCGTATAAGGTGAGGTGTACGTATTAAAGTCTTATCCTGGAAATATACAAGTTAATTATAAAATGTTTATATATTATCATGTTGTTCGCTTTTTCTCTCCTTCAAAGCTGTATTAAAGGGGCGTGGTGTAGAATGTCGCAAATATAGACGAAAAGACAGACCTCATGAGAATAAGTACATTAAAAAAAATGATTAAAAACTGATATTAAATAAAATTAATTTTGTAAACATAAAAA
This sequence comes from Scaptomyza hsui, assembly GCA_018152825.1. Lineage (NCBI taxonomy): Eukaryota > Metazoa > Arthropoda > Insecta > Diptera > Drosophilidae > Scaptomyza > Scaptomyza hsui. The sequence continues at coordinate 468,434 of JAECXO010000073.1, forward strand.
TTGAAAAAGTAAAATTGCAACAAAAAATAAAAAAAGCCCAAAATTGAAAATTCAGAAAATAAACATAAATCAAATAAGAGACCCTAAATTTGCAAACATAACATTTTTTCACCACAAAACGTGGTTGTGAACAAATGATAAGATCAAACTATGCATATTTTATTAATCAACGCATAGGTCGAGATTCAATACGAATAATTAATATAGCATGGTAAAGCTCTAGGTTTTTAATCTACTTGCATATAATAAAACTGACCAAAATTGTTTCTAATTAAAATAAATTTAATGGTTTTAAGCAAGGATTCGTATACTTACAGCTGCAGTTAGAATTCCCATTTTTTTCTTTGTGCGCACTAAAAATGCAATTTTTTTTGGACGTTCTGGCGAAATTATTTTATCGTCGTCATTTTTGCTTTCAATCCACTGACTGTTTATAATAACTTCGCGGACAACCTTCTTAAATAATGCTTTAAGTGAAAACCTTTTTTTAATCTCTTCTGCATCCCTCACACGCTTAGACATCCTGGAAAAACGGTTTATTTATTTGCAGAGCTCAAATTAAATACAAAAAATTGAACAACTATCAAAAATTTTGTTTAGTTTGTTGTTTGAAAAGTTTACTTAATCTATCCAATATGTCAAAAAGTACTTAAATTGTGTTATCGGGTTAATCCAACCGAGCTAATCCAACTGTAATATATTATTGTTATCGAAATAAGATTTTATAAATATATAGCATAAAAATCAAAACAACAGGCATCTTTCGATTTGCTACCAGATGATAAGTATTTAGAATTCAAATTATATAAAATAAAATAGAATTTATGTAAACAAATAACGAACAGCAGTAATTTATATTTATACAAGAAAAATTCGAGTTTTATACGAACTAAAATTGTAATTTAAACTTGTTTCAATATTGGTTTTTGTAATTTTTAAGATACACTTAAATACATAATAAAATTGAGTGAACATTGAAAGACCGTTGACGGTCGGCTTGCAGCCGGTAGCAGTTTTTACTTGACTAATTTTTCGATAAAACATCGATGTTATTGGACTCTGTTAGTTAAAGCCGCATGACAGCTGATTAAGTTGTGAAAAGGTAAGCGCAATATTTAGAAAATATTTGAATTGAAAGCTGCGACTTGAATGCACATAGTTTAAGGGTTTGTTTTATGCAACTGCCCATATCCTGAATGGCAGTCTCTACACTGTGCATCACCTTGAAATGCTCCAAGTTCTAAGAAACTTCAGCTGCCTCAAAAGCCCTCATTGGTTTGCCAGCAGGTTTCCGCATTTTTGCAAGCCGTTGGCTGGAACACGGCGATTAGAGCTCAACAGACGACCGACTCATTGATAAACGTTTCGTTCGATTTGCACTCTCCACAGAAGTTTCTACGATGTCAGATACATTAACTAGCTCTCATTGTTGTTTGCAAATATATTTTGACTTACAAATGACTGCTCACTAAGATGGACGATTGGGTTTTATTTTTTATACTTTGATACCGAAGGTCTCATAGTATATTGGTTTTGTGCAATGTCCGTCATGGTGTCTGTCCGTCTGTCCGTCTGTATGAACGCAACTTTATTCGACACCCGTATAGAGACTTGAAACTTTGCAATTATGTTTGTCTGTAGGCGAGACAGATGAAGTGTCAAGATTGGGTTGCCACGCCTACTAGGAGGCTGGGAAATCGATAAAATCGATAACATAAAACCGATAAAACCAAATATTTCTCACATTCTTACAACTAGAATTACCAAATTTCGCACGCAGATAGCTAGTCACGTCCCTGAAAAAACTGCATCAAAATTTTGGATGCCACGCCCACTGCTTCCGCCCCCATCCTGCCTGCTCCTTGAAATTGGAAACGCCTATAGTTTTCACATTTTTTGGGCTAGAGCCACCAAATGTTTTGTCAAGATAGGTACTGACGTTCCCAAAAAAAAAAAATCCATCTAAACTTGGATGCCACGCCCCCTGAGTCCGCCCCCATCTCCCCTTCCCCAAGAAATTGGAAACGCCTATAGTTTTCACATTTCTTGGGCTAGAGCCACCAAATTTTGTGTGAAGATAGATATTGACGTTCCCCAAACAAATGCATCAAAATTTTAGATGCCACGCCCCCTGATTCCCCACATTCCCCCTTATACTTAAAATTGGAAACGACTATAGTTTTCACATTTTTTGAGCTAGAGTTACCAAATTTAATAGAAAGATATATGGTGACATCTACAAAAGGTCTGCATCTAAAATTAGGATTCCACGCCCACCTCTGCCGCCCACCATTTAAAATCGGAAATTTCGAAATCTCTTATAGTTTTTAAGCTAGAGCCCGTAAATTGGGTAGAAAGATAGAAGGCAACATCTACCTAAGATCTGCATCAAAATTTTGGATGCCACGCCCACCCAAGCCACCCGCCTTATAAAATTGGAATCGGCTATATCTCTAACAGTTTTTTAACTTGAGCAAAAAAATTTGGTAACATGATAGCTGGCGATGTTTACCACCAGGCAAGCAGACTCCTTACTATCTGTTCTTTTACTGGTATCAAAGTATTCCGCAGTCGGTTGCATCCGACTGCAACGTTTTTACTTGTTTGCTATTTACAATGTTAGCGGCCACAGTATTAAAGGTCTTGTCTTGCGTCTGCATTACAAGCAATGAAGCTTGTAGGCATTGAAAAAAAGAAAATAAAATTGGAAATTAATTAATTGGTAATGTGACATATTAAATGTTGGCCAACTTTTCTCAGTTTTTCGCAAAACCACACACAAGTCAAACAAACCGATTAGCTTATTTGTTGACGGGCCTGTATCATTGACAGCTGCGGTGCATTGAAAAGACAAAAAAAAAGATTGGGATGCAAAGGCAATGACAGAAATTATTCGCTGGTATTATGACGATCGGGAATTAAATCCAATTAAAATTATTTTCAAAAATACATTTTTTTAGAACAAATTAAAATTTTTTTCTGTCAGCCAATTTAACGCGCCAAAGAAGTGTAGCATATTTACAACTCTGTAACTGCCCTGTTATTTACAAATTATCGATACGATTCAAGTTATCGGGCTGTGTAATTCGTAACAGCTTGCGCATTGATTTTAGGGCGACAATGAACGGAGAAACAGCACTAAAGCCATTCCAAATGTTTCTAGATTATTTTACTTAAAGCACTGACTGTTCTTGAAAAGAGTGAACTCTTGACATGCACATAGCATTCTTGTGTAAGAAAAATTTAAACTCGCGCCATAACACAGAATAAACATTGTTAAAGAAGAAGAGCAGCAGCTGATACTGATTTCGTTCATGTGTGAATGGTTTATTATAGTTTAATGAAATTGTTGATTAGTGGCGTTTATAGTTGAAACTTATAGTTTGTTTTTAGTTATTAGCTATTCTTAGCAGTAAAATGGCTACAAGTTTAAATGACGAATGTAGCAACAGATTTCATAATGAGAATAAGGTACGTAATATGTAATAATGTTTTTGAATTATGCATAAACAAACTTTCTTTTTTTTTAGCTAGAAGAAAAACCAACGAAAATGTCAGTACTTTCTTCTGGCACTGTACCACTACGTGCAGTTATGCTGTTTTTGACGGCAACAGTGCTCACTGCAGTACTTATAGAACTTCTTCCCTACTACAATATAATTATAAATAAGAAAGACGCATTCACATTGAATGCAACAGAAAGTACCCAGATTCGCCGACGTACTTTTTCAGTTTATGGTACTAGCCCTACAGAAGAACACTTGGTCCACGTATTGGACCTTTTACAAAGGTTCGGTTATGAAAGAGTTGAATTAGATGACGAATGGGACATATTGTGGGCTCACGATTTCCCATTTCGCATAGTCCCAAACCTTCAAAATCTGGGTGCGCATCAATTAGTTAACCATTGGCCCGGTTGTGGTTTTTTAACAAATAAAGTGGACTTGTGTACGACGCGACTACCATTTTTGCCCCGCGCTTTTCGCCTCCCTAAACAAAAAGACGAATTTTTGAAGTACGCATCGGAGCATCCAGATGCACTCTTCGTGCAGAAGCACAATGAGCATAGACACATCAAAGTTCGAGCACCAAGCGAGATTGACTTCCAGTCCAACGAGTCGTTTATACAGGAATTTATTCAAAAACCATTTTTGGTCGATGGCTTTAAATTTGACATCGGCGTGTATGTTTTGATCACCTCTGTTAATCCTTTGCGCGTCTACATTTATAATGGCGATGTACTGTTTCGCTATTGTCCTGAAAAGTATTATCCCTTTGATGCCGAAAATCCAGACAAATATGTTGTTGCAGACGATTACTTACCTACTTGGGAGGTGCCATCGCTAAGAAAGTATTATAACACATATGGTGGTAGTATGCGTGCTTCTTTTGAGGCGTATGTACGAGATCAATCTATGGATCCATCCAAAATTTGGCCACAAGTCGAAAATATCATACGGACAACTATTTTAAGTAAAGAGCAAGATATAATTAACATCCTCCGTGCGTATAAAACGCATAACTTTTTCGATTTATTACGCTTCGACCTATTTATTGATGAAAATCTTAATGTACACCTCATGGAAGCCAACATGTCTCCAAATCTTTCGTCCGCTCATTTCAAACCAAACGCACTTTTGTATGAGCAAGTGCTTTACAGTGCCTTCAACCTGGTGGGAATAAGACCTGTCAGCAAATTGGGATACGGAAGTTCCACGTATGTAATAATAACATTAAAAACATATTTTGTATTTAATGTATTTTTGTTTTTAAAGGCTGTCTGAAATAATCACTGCTGATAAAAATTTGGCAACCGGGCTGAATAATTGTGATAACAACGAATGCAACAAATCTTGCAATAGGGACGAATGCGCCTTATGTCTACCGTGTATGAGTGGATCTGAGTATGAAGTGCTTCTGAGGACCCACGATGAGCATTTGCATCGCATTGACATGAAGCGTATCTTTCCAAAGCCGATAGTAAATCTCAATAAATGGTTTTAACCACTTTTGACATTATGCTAACCATGTTATATTTTCAGAATGAATATCCAACGTTTAATATTGATATTGAAACTAAAAATATGTCGAAGAAAAATGCATGGATATCCCGTTGGTTCTACAATAAATGTGAATATGACCGTACCTGGTGCACGTGACAATACTAAACAAGGCTGTCATCAGTGAACAGAATTATTTATTTTCGAACAGTTATTAAATATTTGTAAATGCTTTTTATGCCGCTCACAAATACTATTTAAATATTAGACGTCAAGTTTGAGTGCAATAATTTGAGTTTTTGGAATGTCTAACCAAATTTTTTTGTAAATTAGATTAATTTGAATGTGTTGTATATGAATTTGATTCTTAGTTTAATTTAAGTATTAGAAATTTAATCCAAACGTATGTACTTAAAGAAGCTAGAAATTGGTCGGATTCGAATACGCCTCGAAATACAAATTGATAAATCATACATTTCCCACAATTTAAAAGTCCGTTTAAAGGATATGCCTTATGCTCATTGGATTTGTCTCTATCTTTCACAGTGTTTGATCTAAAGGCACACAAATGCGGATGTGAATAAGAAGTACCCTTCATGAGAGCGGAAGGTTATTTGAAAGCACGACCGCTCCAAAGTTCTATGTCTTTTACACGCCTATTCACTTCCGTTCCTATTCCCGTCTCGTCATCAACCTTTTTATACTTTGATACTGAAAGTACTATAGTATATCGGTTTTGTGAAATGTCCGTCATGCTGTCGTCTGTCCGTCTGTATGAACGCAAGTTTTTTCGACAAGCAATAGAGACTGAGGAATCGATAAAATCGATAACTGAAAACCGATAAAATCAAATATTATTCACATTCCTATAGCTACCAAATTTGTCAATGAAGTTATCAAAAAAACTACCCGAATTATAAAATCGGAACGGCTATATCTTTATCAGATTTAATTTGGTTGAATTGAAGAACTCAAACTCTATTGGTTCAATGATTTTTTAACCCTCCGTTTACCGCATGTTTTGATAACCGAAATATTGAAATTTTAAAGTCCTTATACCTATACTTGTATGGCATGAATCCAGGAATTTCTTTTTGCAATTTGCATAAACAAATATTTAGGAAAAGTCAGAAAATTGCATTCAATTGTAAGTGTATGTTAAAATTTAAGTTGAAAATTAATTGGGTCTGGCTGGACCCATGCGGTAAACGAAGGGTTGATCAGTATCCCAAAGACTTGCATCAAAAATTTGGATGCCACACCCACCTCTGCCGCCCACCTTTTAAATTGGAAGTTCAGTTATCTTTCACAGTTTTTGAGCCAAAATCATCAAAATTGGTTACATCATAGCTGGCGATGTTAACCACCCGGCCCACCCCAGCCGCACCCGCATTCCCCCTTGGCAAGCAGACTCCTTAACATCCGTTCATTTACTGGTATCAAAGTATTTCGCAGTCGGTTGTTTCCAACTGCAACGTTTTCACTTGTTTACACCTGTTTTCAACGGGAAATATACTGTTTTCAGAGTGTTTTACAATTCGAAATTGAATTCAAGTATAAAATATACACTTGGAAACAATAAGCCTATGTTTAAAAAAAAAATATTTTTAGTTGGATTGTACAAAATTTGCGAAAAATGTTTACCAATATTAATGTATTTATTTTAAGCTACGCGTGTGGCTAATCGGATGACAAACAAAAGCGTTTTATAAAATAGTTTTTAGTCAATTTCGGTACTTTTTTTTAATTTCCGCAAATCAATTCAATAAATTATTTAATGTACAGTATTTAAATATTACACACAATTTGGACAAAAAAAAAACTCTTGGCCAATGTATCTAAACTCAGCCAAGTTTATAACTTAATACACAGTCCGTTGATTTGAATCCTAACAATTTGAACACGTTTTTACACAAATATTTTGTAAATATATGTTGGTTGAATAAATTGAAGAAAGGGTGTCCCTTATTCGGCCTTTGCTACTGAATAAAATTAAAAGTTAGATGTAAAAAAAAAAAAGCTAAGTAAGGTAATTTCCATAGCTTAAATATCGATAAAATATTGACAAAAGAAAAATCCAATGGACTCTGCTGCCATTTGTGAATGTCTATGTCAATATTTATATACACTTCTTACAAGAAAATATTTCAGTCCTTTCTAACTACCCAGCTGTGGCACTTGGCTTGGCATTGCAAATATGTACTCATTGACAGAATATTGACAGAAGCTATTTCACTTTTTGGGCGTCAGCTTTCGCGCTTTGACAGACGTGCCGCCATCGGCGTCCCCGTTGCCGTCAACGACATCAACGAAAGCGCTCGCTTGCAACTCACATTCACATGCGTACCAGCTTGCGGCCAATGGCTGATAGGGGCGGGGCTGGGGAATGAAGGTACTGGGCATGGTTTCCGTCCGTGCCAAAACTTTTGACTGCAATTCAATAAACAAACGGGATCATTAATATTTCGCCTGTTTTGCAGTTCATGCTTTGGCGTAGACTTGTCGTCGTAGTGATTTCCTCTAATTTGGGACCAAAATTTAAATGAATATTAATAAGCTGCAAGGGGGCCCGACCAGACCGGACCAAGCGTCTTACTTACAAAATTTGGCAGAGTTCAGCGTGCGCTGGCACCAAATCAACTGCGCCGGGCAAGGTGTTTTAATGAATGTTGCCAGGATACAGGTGCCAGGTGAAGCCATTTTGTTATTTTTATTTACTTTGACAGTCAGCACGTGAAACTCAAAGCAAACGTTGCGGACTTGGAGTCGGGACTTGGAGTGTGTACGTGAACTTCGAAAATGTGCAGTTAAGCCACATCGCAGATGCACATTTCAATTTTGTTGCGTTCGGCAGTGAGCGCAGTGAGCATGGGTCGGTCAACGACGGTTGTTTTTTGAGCTCGGTCGTAAAATCCCGGAAACGTATTTAAAAGTAACCATCGTAACTCAGAGCTTCAATCGCAATGAAACCATTCACAAACTTTAACTACAACTTTTCCCCGGGACGCAAAGCGTTCAAGTGCGAGGATTCCAAGTTTTTGTGTCCTCCCGCTGATAATAATATACACCTAAGCTTTCATCTTTAGCCCGATAGATAAGGAGTCTGAAACAGGCTTGCCGCCCTATTTCCAGCTCACTTAACCGACAAATTTACCTAAATGTGCATATTATAAGTACGTATGAACTGTAAACATTAAGTCCATCATGGAATCACCTACACAGTTCATGACATACTTCAATTACAACATTAAAATAACAATCATACATCTACATATAAATAGGTATGTTTTGTGGGTGCCATTTTGGTCACCTGTGACGAATGTCACATTCGTGTTTGTGACCCAGTCGCCGTGGTTAAGTTGGGTGCGTGTTCTAACAAATAGTTTTCAAGAACTTTTCTAAGCGCTCTTAATGTTGTGAGGAAAAGTCAAGATTTGGCGTTTAATAATGCGAAGCAATTAAGAGAGATTCTAAAACAAACGTGTTCTATTATTAAATTCTCCAGAAAGAAAAAAATTAATTAAATTTGTTTTATTGAGTTTTCTTTATTATTTTTATAATAAGTGATTTGAAAACAACATTAGAAAATCTGTTCTTATGTTATAAGAGAGCTTATTAATAAGCGAAAATAAAAGTGACACACAAAAGGATGTCTCAATATTGATTCAGTATTTATATACATATGTTTGTGGAAACAAACGAACACAAAATGTTCATGGTAAGTCAATACAAGAACTTAGAGCTAGCAAGCCATACATGATTTTTACAATCACGACGATAACTTAGACTTTTAGTCCATTGTTTTATATCCTTTGTCAAACAACTTATGAAAATGGGTGTGTTTGGGATGGGCAAACAAATACATTCACGACTAACAATTAGAAAAATCTTTATAAAATTTTAAATAGTAAAATGAAGAGGCTCTTAATTGTCTTATTTCCACCAATATTAATAAATATTTTGTCTGTCTCATTCAGAATAGAGTATCTCCTAGTCAAGCACTCTCGACTAAAACACTTTTAATTTTTATTTATTGCGATGGCATGTAGCACGCGAGCAGTTTGATCTGATAAATGCATCATACCTGTAACCTACATGAAAAAACCAAAAACAAAAAGTAAAAGTGTCGTAGTATACATAGTATGCGGGACTAAAAGATACTCTTCACATTTCATGCGAATAGACACAAACATGCGAAAAAAGGCACGTGCTGCTTCACTAAGCAACAAACAATAATAACATTGTTCCTTAATACAATATATTCTGTTGGCCTCTGTTTTTCTGGGTGGTTTTTTTTTTTTTTTAATTAAAAACAGCCTTAGGATTGCATTTCATTGTATTAACATGTTTAGTTTTACAATACTTTTTAAATGATTTTTTTTTTTATAATTTCACCTTGTAAAAGAACGAAAACATAAAAGAATGTATATTATTTTGGAATTCCCACAAATAAGTTGGTAGATTGGAACAAAGATGTGTTTTAACCCAGTTTCTTGTTCAAATGCTGATCTGTACAGGACAGTAAAAAAGCTAAGAAAAGGTCTAACTCTTACAGCAAAATGAGCTTTTGTGTATGTACTTATAATAAAGAAATATTTTATAGTACTTAAGTTGTTGCCAATGAATCCGACAATTGTTTTGGGCACCCCACCCAAACACATGCATATCAAAACTACTTATGAATATCATTATAACTAAATTCATTTTGAATCTCGCGCCATATGGCTTGTGTGGACAAACTAATAAAGTTGCGGCAAACATGCAATTAATCAGCATTCTTACCCTCTCCGAGAATAGCCGTAGCATGCAAATGAAACCTTTACAAGTCAAATCCCCGTGAAGCACACAGAAAAAACCTCGGAAGTCCAAACACTTTATACAGCCAACGAATATATACTAGTCTTCTCGTAATAACCTTTGAGCAGGACAAAAATGTAGTAGTATGTATGGAACAAAAGCCATAATTTCTATTCGTCACCACAATATTTATACTCGGACATTTGGTTAGTGGTCGGCCCCTAGGCTAAAGTTCAGGCCATCCCACGAATCAATGGAAAGTCCAGTCGCTTGTTTTGACCACTACTTGTTACCATGGTTCTAGACTCTACAGCGAGAGCCAGAGAGGTCATTTCAAGAGCTGGCATGCAAATACAGTTAGGGTGTTTCAATAATATTTTCCGAAAAGCGCTTTCCCTTTATGTTTATGTTGGCCCTGTGCCTTAACACTGTGAAGTTATAAGCGGTTCGTTATAAAAAATTTGTGAAACAACTAATATTTTATTAATTCGCCAGAATGCTATTATGCAAATTTGATAAAGGTTTTGTTTTTCACAGAACCCATATTCGTGGGTAACAAATTAATTTGAGTTCTTATCAACTTTGAAAGCCATGGCCATTCCAATGTGTTCCAGTGTATTCGTTGACTAGGACACGCTACGTGTTTGCATTCCAAGACTAGAAATATAAAACATTCCGCACTAGCTCTTTCGTATTAGCTGTCCAAACGCAAATCAAAACCGCAGTCTCTAAGACGTGGTCAAGACTTTGTGTTTATTGTATATTCTATACCCAGGCGCTCGCTACAAAGTAAAGTGATGTTTGCTCTTTTGTAACAACACACACAAGTTAAATAAATTAAATTAAATTTAGTTCTTAAAATAAAGTTCGTGTCAGCATATGCACAAAGTCATCTGAAAAGATTTAAAAAGAGGAAAATGCTTTTTCCATGCTTAATCGTTTTGTGTGCTTAATGAAAATACAATTCATATGTTTTTATTAATAGATTCGACAAAAAACATGCAATGTTATAATTAACTAACTGTATAATTAACCGAAAAGGCGTTAATACATGATATTCAAACAACACAAAAATCTAAAGAAAATGGTTTAAAAAACGATTTGAGTTATACTATACGTAAGTAAAAAAAAAAAATAGTGAAAACAATTTTTTACAAAATGCATTCCATAAGTTGCAACCAAGAATTTAAATAATACTTAATTAAATCTTACATAATTTATAAAAAAAAAAAAAAAACAATTAATTAATGGTTTTTGTCAATGCTGTTCGTTAGTCGTCTGACTGAAAGCAACTTTTTTCAAACATCCTTTAATCTAGACACTTAAAACTTTTCTTATATCCTTGATAAGGTAGAGGGGCAAATAAATAATGTCTAATGTTTCTTTTTTTTTAAGCTATCGGTTAAAACTTTTGACAGGATTTTTTTAAGAAATGTAATAAGGTCATACTAGTTGTTTTTTTTCCAAGTGAACATAAAACTCGGCGTGTCAGACTGGGTTGTTTTTAGTGTAAGAATGTATTTTTACACAAAAAACTAGCTTGATTGTTTTAGGCATTGCTGGAAGATTGTTATCTTCTTACCCATTTGTTTCCCTTTCCACTGCCACTTCCTTATTTGTTTGACTAAAGAAACTTTTAAGTTTAATCGATTTAATTTAAAACTGTACAATAACAATCTAGCCAACCGAGGTTATTGTACCAAACATGTATCTTAGTGTGCTGACCTTTAATCTTCCCGTCAACACAAATAGGTAATATATTGAAATGCATAAACTGGTTTCAACTGAAAGTACTTACTACCGCACATGTATGTATGTATATTTGTATGTACATCGTAAGTACATATGTATGTATGTAAGTGCGGCTTCCAAACAAGCAATGCAATTAACCTAAATCAGAATAGACCGTTTGGTTGCGTGTAATTTGGGTAGTTAAGAAATGTGGAATCTGAGTCAAATTTTAGCTGACTTAAAACAATTTAATTTTTCCTACACTAAAAAACCAACGGGAATTACGCCAATGCAGATGTTTATAAACATAATAAATACTATATTTTTATATTTATATATATTTAAAAACTTTCTTGACTCCTTTTCTATTGTTACTATAGAAATGTTTGTTTTACGACTTTTGAAAAGTGCCCATAGCGATTTTGTAACAAATTGTTGTATTTTTTCAAAAATGTATGCTTCCGTAATTAGCTTTTACCTTGTGCAGAGTTTTTTTTTTTTTTTTTGTGATAAAATGAGGACTATATAGATAAGTTTTTGATGATAAGAGTGCCTGGAAGCCTGACTGGAAAGCAGTAGGTCAAGGTTGAGTAAATACGTGTTTATGTATAAGCATTTTTTCCGTTAATTCCTTTAAAGCGTCATAAAGGTCATTAGGGACAATGCTTAAAATATAACATTGTTTTTCCGTTTACAAGTTAGATACAAACTTATTATTAAAAGACAAAAAAAAAATTAAGAGAAACAACTAAGAAGACTCTAGTAGAGAAATCTCGCCTAAGAGATACCCTGAACTCTATACTTCACGCGTAAAATCACAGTATTTGTACATCTGTGACTCAACTTCAATCGTCGATACCTCTGGTGTTTCTCATTATGCATTTTCCAAATTCAATATTTCAATAATTACATGTATAAATCATATAAATATATGAGACTAAGACTATAATAGTCTGTTCGAACTGAGGTTATATATAAGCAGTCGTTGAAGGCAATAGTAAAAGTTAAATTTTAAAAAATACTTTTTCCATTATTTTTAAATCAATGGCCATATACTAATTTTAAATCATTCGGTTAATGTTTGAGTGATCAAAGAGTGAACCTTTAATACATTTAATTTTGTAGTTCTTATTTTTCCTCGAATTTTCATGTTGCAATGTCTTTACCAATATATTATTCAACATCAATTGTAATTTTGTTGAACGGAGGCTAATATGAGAAATCAGTTCAACAGCTGTGGATTATACTTGTTTGGGCTTGGACCTTTGTAAACCAGTTTAGGTTGCCTCTCTTGATAAATTTAATTACACTATGCAACAAATAAAAAGTTTCATGGACATGATTCAGCTATTTTTATTTAATTTTGTAAGTTTGATTTTAACTATTGGATCCATTCAATTAATCAATCAAATTCAAATATTTTCACAATTTTTTAATTAAAAATTAAATTATAGCCTGTTGTTGGTTGGGTTTCTAGGGCTGCTTGCATCTGGCCATGTGTATACCTTTGCTCTCGTTGTCTGAAAGGAGAGACATGGTAATTCCAAGCCTTGGCAGCTCGTCTGCCTGACAATTGCCGAACTGCGCTGCGCTCTCTTGTAAACATTTGTCGCAGTTTGGTTCTGATATTAAGTTAGAGTGTCGTCTTTTGAAATTTAATAGTCGGCTGGTTTACGAAAAAAAAAATACGCAGACGCTTGCTGTAGTAGGCTCCATAAGGTATAGGCATGGGAGTAATTTTTGTATAACAGTTATTTTTGCTTGAAAAACATTGCAGCTATCAGGGAGGCTGAAAGACTATCACACTGGGTTGCCCATTCAAAACAGCTTACGAATCATGTCGGAGTCATCGGGCTTGGCGGAAACCCATATCCTGGCACGTGGCTGACTAGGCATGTCTCTTCAGATGACGGCTCTTAAGTTGTTTCACGATCGACTTTACCCTGTAGGGAGACAGTTATAGATACGGACCTCGAACAAAAACTTAAAAGGTGTCCCATCATAGTGACTAAGCGATACTGGATAAAGGATATTTGACTAGTTCGCCCTCTTCCGAGCCATACGCAGTGCGACGGACAAAAGAAGCTTTTTTCGGCATTCCGAAAAAAAAAGTTATCTTAAGCTAATCCTTAGTTTATGAACTTTCAAGCTGAATCTTAGGGTATACTTATTATATATAAGCTTCCTTACCTATTTTGATTTGTATTTCATGTTGCCTACAAAAACATTCAGAATAATGTTGATACCTAACCACGGCTCAAAGACCGAGTCTTTTTCATTTGATTATTTTTCAGTGTGCGGAAGCAAAAAGATACCTTTATTCCGAAGCAAAAATTTATCTTAAAAACGTTGTATTGCCCGTTAACTAGACATTTTTATGGAAGTCGTTCATTCGTCTTTGTCAAACAAATAGTTATGTACCAATCGTATTGAAGTTTTTCTCATGGTATGCTACCAACGATAAATGTCCCGATTTAAAAATGCAAAAATAAGAAAAAAAAACAATTTCTTTGCTATTCAGTATTGTTTTTATTCTCATAAAGCAAAGATTCGCTGCTAATTTCAAAGTTAGTTTATGCAAATTAAATGTGCACCAGTTAAACTGATACTTAATCTTATCAGGTGACGTGCTGTTATGCTCAGATTTAAATGTTTTTAGCAAAACAACTTAAACAAATTTAAGAACCAAATAGAATCATTGCATTTAAGGAATATTATTAGGCATTTCTGTTAAATGAAACAAGGAAGAAGGCTCTACACTGAAATAAAATTTTCAACTTTAAAAATAAAATTGTTAGTTGTCATTCCTTGTGTAACAATAAAAAATGAATATTTTGAGCTATTTATTCTTGAGTTAGGTATCAAACTTCTTAGGATTTGATGGCAGACAATTAAATAAGAATGAACCCACTTGATTTAAGAACAAACAAATTAAAAAACAGTGTATTCAAGTATTCCGTACCTAAAATACAGCTAGCGGTGTCATAAGTTGTGTTAGGTCGAAAAATCTAAGCCTGAGTACAAATTATTTAAAACTTTGTCCCAAAATTTTTTTTATTTTAGTCGTCTTTAAGCTGGAGTCAAAATAAATTTATTGCAAGACATTTTTTTTTATTTTTTGTTTTGTTTTTAAATCTGAAGCCTTTAGCTTATATTGTCTCTCAGATCAAGAAAAAAGCTCGCGTTGTGGGTTTCGTCGATCAAGACGTTTAGAAGAGCTTAACGTTTTGTTAAGCTGTACTCAAAACTATGCGCTTAGGGTATAAAAATAATGCACATACAAAAATACTAAAAACCTTGAAGGAATAACCTGCGCGCCGTCGTAGTAGCTATCTACAAGCTTCCTACTCGAATTAAAAATTTTCGTCCTGGATTCAGTATTTCTGTATATTTCTGTTGTTATTCAAATTCACTCTACTTAATGCAAGTTTTTCGGCTTAAAGTATGTATAATAGAATAATTGACTTGAGGCCTTTACTTTATTTGGGTGTAATTGGGATTTAAACAAGATTTTTTTCTTAAATGAATAATCAAGTAAGTTTAGATCTATTATAAGACTTCTTAAATATGAATCGTTGTTGTGTGCAGTCAAGAAAACTCGACTAGAAGATGCTCTGAATCCTGCTCTTTACACGTACGTAATGGTTACAACGTATGTTTGTATGTGCAAGCGTATACAGAAAAGGACTGCACTCCTGCGGTATATTCCTGTTTTTATGAAATTATTGAGGTCTGTAATAAACTGGAGACCATTTACCGCACCGGTTGTTGCTTAAGTATTTTAAAATACTTATTTATTACAATTCAAAACTTCGATTTTCTTTACTTTTGTATGTAATCTCATCACTGGTAAACAGTGAAGTTATGCATATGTAGATTAGTTAATAAATTAAGTGTTGACGCCTATATTCTAACATATCATATTTTTTTTTTTTTTTTTTTTACCTTGCCAGCTTACAAAATTAAAAGCTTGAAGCTGATCGGTCAAACTAAGAGAACAGAATAGAACTGGTTCGCAAAATGTGCCATCGGCAAAGAGCGCCGGTCAACGGTTTACACTAAAACATTTCAAAGAGCGTAACGCCATCATTGGTTTCCACTTAAGCGTACATACATACATATTTGTACAAAATAAAACCGGCTTTTTGTGTGCGATCAATGAGCGTTCTCTTGACGATGGCAGCTCGGCTGGGGCTTGGCTGTATCGCCAGTTTGGTCTTTATGCCCGATTTTCTTCTAGTACCATTTCAACAACGACGCGCAAAACAACAATCTGATCGCGGTCTGGCATCTTAGAAACAATAAAACAGGCTCGGGCCATCGTTTTGATGCAAAGCTAAATATTTATGTATTTTAGCCTTAACTAAATATTTTATTCAATAAATATCTATCAGTGGAGTGCAGTGAATAAAAGTGAATCTCGTAAATACGCAATGTAAAAAAAACTTGCATACAATAATTTATAAAAAAAAACCGAAATAAAAGCGTAAAGAGTGGGAATTTATTTCTTTTAAGCTTAGAACCCACATGCAGTGGACCAACGTAATGTCACCGACCCTAATCTGATTTGTTTGCGCTGCGAATGTCCGCTAAACCGGTAAATGTAAGACTGCAATATTAGTCGCATGCAGTTAAAGTTATTTGTAAGCGACACATAATTATTGCTTAAGACTTGTGTATCGGGAAAATCGGGATTTGGTGAATGCCAGTTCTTTTTATACCCTGAACTCTAAATGATATATGTAAAAAGTGTAAATTTCCTTATTTTGTGCAAATGTATAAAACAGGCAGATGAAAGAATCTCCGATACTTGATCAGTATCGCGAGCAGAGTTGATCTCAGAGACTATTAAAGCTGGAGACTTTTAATTCTATAGAGTCTATGGCATAGACAGATCAAGCTCCTCAACTGGATCTTTTTTAAATGTTTTGTTACTTAGAGCGTGATTGCCTTATTGTGTCAGAAACTGCGTTTGATGCACTCAAAAAAGGATAAACAAAATGTCGCTTTCCAGTAAAAGATAAGATAAATATTATAGGCACAATCTCTCTATACTAATATCTGGCCGTTAAGCCTCTACTAGATTTATATTATTTTCATATAAAATGTGTACACACTGGTTCTAAATAAATGAAGAGGTTTAGCCTTATGGTAAAAATATGTTTTTAAAATTCATGAAAAGAGGTGTTGTTGATTTTTAGTTATTGTCATGTTAAGGTAATCCACTCACGAAAAGGAGCTATAAAGTTCAGAGACTGTAAACAATATGCTTAAAAATTGCTTGTAATAAACTAAGAGGCTCGAGAAAATGACAGCGAATTTATAACATAAGTTTTCTATTATGATTGCGTACATAATTGCATATGTACGTCGAATTCGAGCAATTGATGTATGTTATATTTGCGTGCCTCAAGTTAAGGTAAACAAAAACCAGTCGAAATCGGCCTTGTCTGACCCACTTTAGATGCCGCAGTGGCAAAACTGACACTCTTCCGGCATTTAACAATTTATTCACTAAGCTTACAAACTTTTTCATATTGCATAGTATATACAAACCAACGATAACGCAAACAGCCGGCAGTTAGTCCATGGCAACTATAATAGAAGCAATGCAGTTCAGGCTCTAAAAAAAAAAAAAAAGTTAGTTATGTGATAAATAAAAGAAAAATTACTGAACTTTCCAATGGTAGTTTGAGTCCACTTTTTGTTGACTGATTTTTATGAAACTTTTAGAGGAAAAAGGTTTTTTTCAATTTTAAATTTCTAAATTTTCCAATTCCATGATTTTATAGTTATCGATAACATGTATTTATCGGAAACGTTGTCGGTAATTTGAAACAAACTTGATCTGCCAATGGATAGGAAAAAATTATTTTTAAAATCTGGAGTTTCCGCTTTTAAAGTCACGGAGATCGATTCTTTTATACATCCGGATGGACAGACAGACAAACATGGCTAAACCGGTTCGGCAGTTGATGCTGATTAAAAATAAAAATACTGTATGGAGTCGGATATTCTTCCTTTTATCAGTAAAATAAATTTGAACAGAACCTTATTAGTCATTAAGGCCTATTTTCTCAATATCAGGGTATATCGTCTTTCCACTTCTACAGTTTTCTCCGTTATTCACCGTTTTTTATAACGGCCGTTAATTGAACTCCATCATGCGGACTGTGGTTGCTCTGTTAAGTTATTTTCGCAAAAATCGTGCATGGCCAGGAAAATAAATTGGTTTATAGGAAAGTGCTCATTATGTCGAAAGGTTCCACGTAAAATCAGTGTAACTAGTTGCTCTTTATATATTCGCATTTTTGGGCTGTGTCAAAAAATTAGAGAAATTTAAATAAAATGTAGTGAATTCTTGATGGCAATAGCTGCTTTTATGATCCGTAAATGTTGGGTGAACCAACACTTGAAAAATAAAGGGTGAAAAGGGACGCTTCAAAAACGATCCGAAATAATTTTTTTTTCAAACATCTTGTAATGAAACACACAATTGTTCCACTAGTGAAACAATCGATTAACTTTTCTTAAGCTTGCTGGGACTATTTAATATAAACACTGACCTGAATGTTTCTGACAGCTGTTTTTTTATACCCTAAAATGGGTAAAAAGGGTATAATGGTTTTGTGCAAAAGTAAGTAACAGGCAGAAGGAAGCATCACCGACCCTTTAAAGTTTACATATTCTTGATCAGCATCAACAGCCGAGTCGATATAGCCATGTCCGTATGTATGAGCTAGAGACTTCGGATTTTGAATATAAGTTCTCCTATACCATAAGCAAAAAGAAGTTTGTTTCCAATTATCGATAACTATTCTAGTTTCCGATATACACATGGAATCGATTACAAAAAAAATCTCGAATTTGGAAAATGCAAAAATGGGGGCTAAAACATTAGGTAACGATAGAACTTTTCGTCCAAATCGATTGAGAAAAATCACAGATTTCGAATATTGAAGTTTAGTCACCGATGCATACAGACAATGACTGTACGCGTTAAGTATAGGGTTCGGGGTATCTCCTAGTCGGGAAACCTCGACTAGAGCCTTCTTACTTGTTTTTTTTTTCGGCAATAAGCTATGACTTATTAGAAAAATCAAGTTTTGTTCCATTTGTGTCACTTTTGTTCAGGAAACACCAAAGCAAATTTAGAGGAAAATTTAAGGAGCAGTGGAAACAACTTATGTGACTTGCCGATGGTATCGCAGTACCTGAGCAGTGGTAGGATCCTATGGGTTAACCGAAAACTAGTTGAATTTGAGTGTCTCACAATTCGGTTTGACCGAGAAGCATACTTAACCGATTCGTAAGCGCTGGTTAATATTTTAAGTCCCATTTAAGTCGTTATAGACATTTTTTTTCTTACACAATTGTAGGCATAAAATTTAATGGATCTTCGGTTACTCAATTACCAAATTTTGAGAAAAATTACACAACACTGTAATTTTTAAATGTAAAGAAGTAATAATGAAAAGTTTGGGTCTTACAAAGCTTAGCGTAAAGCTTATTTGTGACTACAAAACAGTGTTTTCTAGGGGGTTCTTTCTCAATGGGATATATTGGTGATTCACATTTCAAAGAGTAGTGGGCTGGGGGCGGTGATGCAGCTTTTTGAGGTACGCCACTAGCTCTTTCCTTGCCAATTATTATAGCTTCAAGCTAAAAGCCTTATAGATGAACAAACAAACGGATAGCGCGATGGACATTGGACAAAAACAATACACTTATTACCTTCAGTGTCTGGGTATAAAAAAAAAGAAACTTGTAGATTTGTGTTCATGTGCGTTGCATTATTTGTATAGACATGTAGAGGGTTACCTCTAGTGCCAAAGACAGCCTTAAGACGGGCAAAATTCAAAACACCCTTGTTCGCTTACCGCATTCTTTTTTGTCTTCGTTTTGCGATTGTCTATTTCGGGGAAGTCCAAAAATTAATTTCATTGCGTTTGGAACACATGTCCAGCGCTTGCGTCATGTTCTGCAGTAATTTGAAGTTAAAAGTTTGTAAAGCTCGGACGCAATCATTATTTTGCAAAAAGTGCGAATTTAAAAAAAATAAAAATTGTTATTAAAAAAGTCGCTGGTGATAAGAATAACAGTCCCAAGAACGCAAAACACTGCTTGCGTAGTAAAAGAAAAAAAGTTTTCGTTAGCTTTTTAATGCTTCTACAGTTGAACTTTGCCCATCCAGCGGAGGTCTTGGGCACCAGATGGTTAATTCCACACATTTGCACAGTTTTATACTTAGCAATAACTTTAAGGATAAGATTAAACAACTTTTGCAAAACTAACTTCCTAGCCACAAATCTTAAATAAAAAAAAAACTATCCTGTTAATTCATTCATATTAATGAAAAGTTCAACATTGTAATTGATTTATCCAAGCTTAATTTTAAAAATTCTAGCTGTTTCTTGGCTTGTTTGCTGATGTACCATTGAAATATAGCTCATAAACAATAGGCTCAAACTTATGTATTAGTGAATTTTCTCAAAGATAAAAGCTCACATAAATTAAGCCAATTATTTTCATGTTTGCAATAACTTCTCTAAAGGGCTTGATACCAATAAAGTCAAGATTCAATTTGAGTGTTTTTCACGTCGACTTCGTTAGCTGCAGGCCCCTATCCACTGCAGAACAGCATGGTCTGGTCAATAACAAACGGCTTGTGAATTGTACAGAGGTTGCACCGGGTAGCGTCATGTCGTCATTGCCGCTGGCAGTCCCACGCACGTTTTTATAACGCTCGTTGATGGTTGTGCCGTTGCTGTTATTGCATTCATTTGTAAGTCTTTTATTTACATTTTTTTTTCTTTGGTTTGTTGCTTTTTTGCTTAATTTTAATGCAAGTCGACGGTGTGGAGCCCATTCTGCA
The DNA here is from genome assembly GCA_018152825.1 of Scaptomyza hsui. Taxonomy (NCBI): domain Eukaryota; kingdom Metazoa; phylum Arthropoda; class Insecta; order Diptera; family Drosophilidae; genus Scaptomyza; species Scaptomyza hsui. Next base: position 488,837 of record JAECXO010000073.1, read on the forward strand.
TGCCGCCTCCGATGCAAAGGAACGAATTGTAGAACCGAACCGAAACAAAGCAGCAACATCATGACAGACCAAAATGACAGCACGACGAGCGGATAACACACACAACTTTAAGCTGACAGAAGCGAGTGCTCGAAGGAGATGACGAAGGGGCAGAAGGGGCAGGCCAAGACGCTGGCGATGACGATGACGATGACGGCGTAGATCTTGAAGTCTGTTAATGCTTATCATGGACGATGATGATGAAGCCAACTTCATCGTTTCATCGTTGGCAGCAAAACTAATCGAGTGACTTTGTGGACCTGGTCCAACCCCCGTGGTTTGGCCCCGGGCTCAGCGTGCATATCTTGTGCATTGTTTGTGCTTTTCATTTACAATCTACCGAAAACTGCAGCCCAGCTTGTAGCTTGTCTTAGGTGTACGCTTAATTATAAAAGCCGTGTGGAACCGCGTAGAGTTCTTGTAAGGAGAGAGAAGTATTTTATCTCAGCTAGTTCGGTTATGATTAGAAATCTGCGTGCGAGAAATATTTAAAAATAACTATGCACTCTCAGCCATTTTTTTTTTAGCCCAACTTAACTCGCATTGTTAATCAAAAATATATAGTATATATTTGATGGTTTGATGATGCTTGTGGATACTTGAGTTTTGCCTAAATTTAATTGATGCTAATCAAAAACTTATACACTGCATGGAGTTAGGGGTGTGTCCTTTTATACTAAACACATACTTCACTAAATCATTCCCTTTTGCATAAGTAGCATAATTGTGTACACATGTGTGTGTGTATTAGACTAATTTGCTTAAAATTAATGTACAAGATCGCAGACCAGGATATTTCCTAGTCAGGCACTCCCAAGTTGAAGCATGCAACATGGCACACCCAAAACACACCCGCAGCTGCAGCAGTAAAAGCAGTCTGTGCACACATGTATGTACTCCATAAATATGCACATAAATATGTAGATACATATACACGTACACACACACACATTGAAAAGTAGACGGGCATAAACCCACTGACGAGGTGCCCAGACGCACTGAAAGTCGGAAAGACAAAATCCAAAGACGGACGGCGCCCACCAATCCCCTGTAGTATAAGTGAAGGCACAAAAACATGGACAAGAATGGTGAAGGACGGTCATACATATCACGGGCGGGGGAGTGCGGCTGAAATAAAATAGTGTATAAGCAGCCTGCGTCGTTGGCTTACTGCTTACTTGCCTGCTAGGAAAAACTTGCCAGCATATAGCTGACTGGCTGACCATTGTCGTGAAGCAGATTAGTTTGCCATCGGGTTCAACTTTATTTGCAACACATTTTGTTTTTTTTTTCATTCTAGTTGAATGCAACTTTAGCTAGTTGCAGACACAGCCGAGCAAAGCTGCAAATCCGAAAACAGACAAAAGCTGCACAGCTCACGAAGCTGCTGCATGCGAAAAATTAAACGACCGCGAAGTCAGCCTAAAAATTGAACAACGCCCAAAATCTTGTTTTCCAGCAGAGCGAGCTCACGATTTTTGGCGCGACCGCGACTTAGACCAGACATAGGCTACAAACCACAAGGAAGGACATTTAGCGTATACTAGAAAAGGGGGCGATTAGGTCGATTCTTATATACCCTTCGTTATTCTTTTTAAAACGTATTAAAAAAAAATAGGGTTTCAATAAAAAGTATTATTATTTCTGCGCTCCTTCTAGGAGTTGACTAAAAACATTTAAGCTTAAAAATTTTACCACATATTAGAATGCCAAAAAAAAAAATACTTCTCAATCTTCAAATATATGCAAACTTTTTTAAAATCGTTGAAAATGGCTATGAACCCTTGTGCAACATGTATTGCAAACCATCTAACATATTTTTAGCTACAAATTACTTTAAATAGGATCAAATAGGATAGGACAAATAATGTTGCCTTTGTCCTTATGTAATAATAAGGTTTTCAAACGTTGGTAAGGGTTAGAGAAGGCCATTACTTTCTGCAAGCGGAAGTAGAAACTCCGAACGAAATAAAATATTTCCAAACTAAGTGGAAGTAATATATGTACCTTCTAAGTTTAATGACATCAGCTCTTTTTAGTTGGAGATAAACATCGGTCGTTAAATATTGTTAACTATTATGATGGTTTAAAAAATTAAGAATTTCCAAGGACACTTATTTGGTTCAAATTTTGCATATAAATTTGGAAAAGGCTGTAATTTAAGTTGCTTTACCCTAGCCAGCACAATTCAAGCCCAAGTATAACATTAATTTTCAAATAATTTCCAATTTGTTAAACAACTCAAGAAGAATGCCAGAAAACAGATTAGAAATTCAAAGTTTTACATTATATAATGTGATTCTTAAATGTATAAAGAATATTTTTTCACTTCTTCAACTACCTTTGAGTTCATGTGCACAATAATCTGAACTCTTGGAGCGCTTAGGCTGCCTGGCGTGAGCACAACTACAGCTTCAACAACATGTAGTCCGGCTGCCAGTTTCTATTCGTATGTGTGTTAAGAGAAATTAAACCAAATGGCACAAATATTGTGTGATACAATTGTTGCGCAATAATGCTGCCGTCTACAAGCCAGCGAACGCGGAAAAGTTGCTGACAGGGACTGGGGACTTGGAACTGGGAACGAGCCTGAGACTGAACTCGAAACTGAGCCCGAGACTGAGACTGAGACTGAGACGGCGGTTTACTTACGAATGCTCACTCGTTAGTATGTAATATTGGAGCCGCTGTAAGCCAAATGCGGGCCAAACATAATATTGCAACATACTTGGCCGTAAATTAAAACAACGTAGCGCCAAAAACGAGGGTGCGAGGGTGGACAAAGCTGGCTCGCCCCGCCTCAAGTCGACTCTATCCAAATCGACTGACATAACTGGTCATTCGCTTGGAGCTTGGAGCTTGCTGCAGTTAAGGACACGAGTATGCCGCTGAGTGCAGCTGCACAAAACTGGAAATTCGCGAATGCAACTAGCATACAAGCTAGACAAGACAGTTGGTCCGGGCGGACGGACGGACGGACAAAACCGGATTGGTACTAAGTTCGAGTTTGAAGTTTGAGCAGCATCAAACGAGGCACAAATGCAGATGCAGCGGCTGCAGATACAATTGGCTATTTTCCCATTTGCTGGCTAGAAGCTTATTCGAGTTAAGGGCCCATAGGCGAAAAATCCTGAACAAAGACTCGAATTCCATATTGTGCGACTTATGAGTAAAAAGAGAATATGTATTAGATTTGCCCAAATGTATGTTACAGTAAGATGAAAGCATTTTCGACCCAGCAAACGTTTTGATCGATCGATAATCGATAAGTCTTAAATCTGAAATTCTATTGAACAATAGTTGGAAACTGATTTTTTCAATGTGAGTAGCTGTCATCGAAATCAGTTGAGAAATACCAGAGATACCAAAGGAACAGTAGCAAAATGTACGCGAATAATCATGGGTTCAGGGTATCTCCTAATTGAGCTTTCTTGTATATTTTATAAAAGCTGTAGCAAATTGTAAGTTAGTCGTGTGCTTAAGTTCTGGAGCAATAGAAACGAGGTATACATTTGGAGATTCGTCTATGTGAATTCTACTTTGTTAAGTGAAATAAAAAGTAAGAACGTTGGAGTTGAACGACTGCGAAATATAAAATATGTATAAGAAGCAGGAAAACTGCTTCCGAGGGGTGGATGCGGGGGTGGTGGCGGTATTATTATTACACTTGGCCCTCGCTTAACACGGACTCTTTTAGCACGAACTCAGTCTTACACGGTTACAAATTTGCTCCCTTCCCCCTTTTAACACGCTGAAAACCTCGTTCTTACACGAAAATTACTGATTTTTTTCATAAGGAGCCACCAAAAATGAAAACATGTTGAAACAAAACGGCTTGAACAATAAAAGCCACCAAATGCATTTAAAATTTGATATAAATAGAAACATAAGATTTTCTTAATTTTTCACATTTTTGAGTTTTTAAAAAGTTAAACCTGTTAATTAATTATATGAAGTAACTTTTAAAATTTTATACCAACTTTTAATTTTGAAAATGTGAATGTTATACATACATATATGTAAGGCATGTACATAAGTAACTTTTGGTTAATTTTGAACAAATGTATGAAACTTTAAAATAAATGTGGTACACCTAGTGTGCGTGATACATGTTCCTTAATTTTAAAAACAAATTTAGGTGTTCTACTGATGGTTTAAATTTTATGTGGTAGCTGGTTCCAAAGCCGAACAGCATAGGAATAAAAGTGCCTGTTAGAGCTAGCTAATTTTGCTCTAATCGGGTGAGCGTGGCGCGACTTTTAAAAGTTTAAGTTACTTAGGTCAATTTTGGAAACTTAAATTCAAAAATAAAAGAGAAGGGCTGAAGTGGGCGGTTAGCTGAAAAATTGTGAAAGTAAGTCGCCTTCCCGTTTTGCTATTGACTTTATCGATTCCCCGTTTCACCAAAATTGTACCACTATCCGACAAACAACGGGGAGCCTTTCCTCAAATTTTGGTGAACCTATCTAGTAAAATGTGGGGATATTTGCATCCCAAGGTGCTTAGCTCCCCTATATTTACAATCTGCACAAAATCAATATACTTTTTGTTTTCCGTATAAGATTAAAAGAATACATTAAAAGAAAGGTGAACCACATCACACAAACGGAGTTGATAGGCTTACACATACGTGAGGGATCTATGTTGAATCCCTACCGTGCCTAGCAGATCAACTAAAAACGTGTCAGACCAAGGGTTGACTTGACTGTGCTTTGTTTTTAATTCAATATAAAAACTGCATTAATAAGCTTCTTTTAAAAATCAAATAAGAAATAAAGAAAAGGTATACAACTTAACTTAACTGTCACCAAAGCTGTTTAATAAGTTGCTATATTATATTTTGATTAGATTAAAAACATCAAGTATTTGTACATATGCATAGATCGACCAAATCCTAATAGCTTATTTCACCACACAAATAGATACCTTATGTAACAAAACATTTTTATATCTTTGATTACAGCAATGGCTTCCAGCAGTAGCAACAATTTTCAAGGAAAAAGTCTCAACATAACACATGTGCCGCAATGCGGTCTGAGAACTGCCGCAAGCAACGCGAATGTGAATGTAGAGGCAAGCCAGCGAAGGCAAGAAGAATGCTACTATTATCAACCACCTACCTCCCAGCAGCTTCACCAAGAACAGCAAGAAGAACGTCATTGCCGGCAAGTGGCGAGGCAGTTTGTCCCATGGTTGAGCTCAATGACCGCATATCGATTGCTGACAATCAGCCTCCTAATTGGAATTCTGTGTCTACATCACGTTCACGGAGTGGATCCCAAATTCGACCCCTCCACGCGCATGAGACTGGTACTGGTGCCGGCCGACGCACAGGTCGGCTCGGTAATCTACAGATTGCGTGCAACTGACGAGGAGTTCGACTATCCATTGACCTTTGAGTTTATGGGCGATGCATCGTCGTCTACCGTCAAGGTGGAATCGCTTCCATGCACCAAGTACAATTCTGTCTGTCAGGCAAATGTTGTTTTGCAGCGACGCCTTGAGCCGGGCCGATACTATGACTTCCAAGTCTCTGTAAAGGACACAAATGGTGGCATGACCACGCAATTGTGTTCAATTACAGCCACCAATTTCAGCACACCTCATGACCTCATATTTCCACATAAACCGGGCATCATCATGATACCTGAGGTGAGTTCCTAATTCTCAAGAACTCCAGCTTTTTAAATTGTTACCCATTTAAAATGTTAAACACTAAATCCTAACAAAAACAAGTAAAAACGTTGCAGTCGGTCGCAACCTTCTGCTTAATACTCTTAAACCTGTTTAAAAACTGGTGTCTGCTCGTAAAAAAGGGTATGTTGGCGTCAGGGATCGTTGCGGCCTTCAAAACATTGCAGATCTTAGACGTAGCTCAAAATGTGCTAAAGCTCATTAATAACCGTTTTTTGAAGGGCGGTGGAGCATGGAGCGGAATTGTTTATCTTTGGTAGATGACATTAGCTATCTTCCCACCAATTTTAAAAAAAGTCTTAGAACTAATCATCTGATAGCATTAATGTACCAAATTTTCACATAATCTTGATTTTAACAGTTAACGTCAAAGATGCAAAGATGCTCATCTTTCTTTAACAGAGGCGCTTGACAGCGCTGTAGCCAAAAAAAATACCTAATTTCTTATCGATATTTTGTTATGAACAGTGCCAAATTAAGTAGTAGTAGTAACAGCGGCTTTTTAATCGGATGTCTGTTAAAATTGTACGCAGTTTCAGTTTGGTTGATAGTGGAACGACCTGCATCCTTTGGGTCAAACACAGAAGATGAAAGCGTCTCCACACAATCGACCTCTGCTGACTTCTGGGCGTTAAATTTAATGACACACTAACTTTTCTAATTTAGGTGCATTTAATACTTTGTTTACGTTGTATTCTATTTCTATCTCTATTGATATATGTATTGTTTTTATATACCCTTTTTTTAGGATGCTAAGCGAGGCACTGAACTCGATTATGTAATTGCTCGGAAAAATCCACTATATCAAAAACCAGTCTATCTTGAGTTATGGGTAAGTTAAGGAGTGATTTTAGGAAAACAATGTACTATGTATCTTTAAACATTAGGGTTCTCCGTTATTTGCAATAAGACAAAAAATAATATCCGCTGAGACAACAGAAGGGACAGTTTTTCTATTGGGACCTTTGGATTTCGAGAAGCAAGCAATGTATCACTTAACCATTCTGGCTAATGTACGTCTATTTCAGTTGTAATGAAGCATGTTATGTTTAATCCAAAGATCTTATGTACCTGTAGGATGCATATGCCGAGCCCGGACAAGATGGGCGTAATATCGCAGGCATGGAAATTGTTGTCATTGTGCAGGACGTACAAGATCAGCCACCTGTGTTTACATTGGCACCACCAGTTACGAAATTACCACCCGGTATACTATCAGGCGACAAGGTGGTTTATTAATTTAAGTCAATTATCAAACTTTAGCTTATAACTGTCATTGAAATTCAAAGATATTGCAAGTTCATGCAGAGGACGGCGACAAGGGAAATCCTCGGGAAGTTCGTTACGGCTTGGTTTCTGAAAACAACCCATTTACTTCATTTTTTGATATCAACGATACCAGCGGTAAGTTTAATGCAAATGTTGTCTTATTTTACAACAGCAAAAATAAAATAACCTACATTAATGCATTGTAAAGACTTTGTGATGCAACTTACTGTGTTGTCGATTTTTTATGTTCAGAGGTATAAAAACAACAATGCGATATTGAAAAAATTTTAACATAATAACTACCGGCAATCAAGCAGACCAGCACAATCCGGTCCATCGTTAGACTCGTTAGATGGCGAAGCTCATCTTCTATATGTGTATGTATGTATGTATGTATGTACATATGAACAAGTTTGTATGTTGTGATGTGACTAAGTTCTGGAACTGCAATTTAGCTCATGGCTGCGCAAGGTTTTTGCTCTTCGCTCTTCGTAGTCACAATCAAGTCACAATAATTGCGTTTGAGCTTCCTTGTTTCGTGTTTCGCTAGTTCATTGCCAGTTTGATGGCAATGACTCTGTCCCAAGCAGACTGGACGCTCTATAGCAGGCAATTGTACTTGCTGTAGACGAGAGATCGAAAAGCTTCGTGACTTTGCCCGACTGGATCTGTGGGCATGTGATCAGGGGCATTGTGCTGGGCTAAATTTGGAGTCCCGTGTTTTTTCACAAAAATAATCAGCACAATTCTCAATGAACTGCAACAGCAACCAACTTTATGTTCATACAAGGGCTTTACATATCATTGTAATATGTACATATTTGCATATATCGCATATAGAATATGTATATATATTGCGTAAACTACAAAAAATTAATCCTTAGTGTTCCTACAACCGCAATTTTTTTATTTTTCCCGTTTGGATGGGCTTTACTTTGGCTTGCCTAAGAAAGTTTTTTTTTTTCGTTGTCATCATGCTTTATTTAAAAGTCTAAGCTCTCAATACACGTCGGTACAAACTGATGCATAAGCAATAAAAAAAAATGTATTCCCAGATCATCTTGTAATTACATACAGTTTTTCTTGTCTTTTGTCAAGGCATTTAGCTTCCAACAAAAAGTGAAAAAAAAAAGAACATTATCGCAGTGTACAAGAACCTAGACTATTGGCATGAGAAAGGTCTGTTTTAAAAACTTTGACAAGGAACTATTATTTTTTAGTAAAGTATGTGAAACATTAAAAATAAATTATCTCACCCCATAAAGACTTTTTTGTCTACGTAAACAGATGTAGAAAGTCTATCTGTTTGTCTGTCTCTATGTAATCTAGGCTTAAATCATTTCAATATAACTAATATGTACTCGAAGCAGGTGATAGCTTTTAAAACAACACCCGATCAATTTTTTTAGCGCAAAAGCTGAGGTTCTAGTTTTGCATAATAGTTATAATTATACGAGAGCGTGCTAATTTGTAGCAAGTGGGACCTGAAAATCAATAACATGTCGATAAGCTTCCACATAATCCTGCATCAAATTTGTTGGAAAAATATTGTTCTGGTATATTTACTTAAGAGATTTTAAAGTAATATTGACTTAAAAAAATATTGCCAATATTAAAATTAACATAAAATCATTGTTAATTACATTTGAATAAAACTGTTTAATTTTACAGGTGAAATTTTCTTAAGGCGACCAATTGAAGACATTGCAGCTATCACGCATGTGGGCGATCCTGTATTGCTAACCGTAATTGCGGAAGAAGTTAAGATTGGTCGTGATGAACCTCCAGCAATGGCTTCCACAGTGCAATTGGCGTTCTTTCTACCAGATCGTACGAATTCACCGCCCTATTTTGAGAACGATCAGTGAGTATGCAGAGCTTTAAACTTATAATAGAAAAACTTAAGGAAAACACTACAAGGGTATTGACTAACCATGATAAGTGTGCAAAACGATAATGTGAATCTGACAGCATTACAACAAACACACCGAAAAAATTTAAGCAAGTGTATGTTTACAAAAGTCGTTTTATTTGGTTAACGCTCCAAATATAGTGGTTGCCAGGCTATTATTAAAGAACAGCTGTTCTTTGCCATTTTTTTTAGGCTATTGATCTTACGAAATTAGGTCACACTGAGCAATTTATGTACTTCAAAAGCTACAGTGTAATATAATTATTGATTTGCACACTTATCATGGCTAGTAAATACCCTAACTATTTTAAGTGTCTCATGTTGGTTAGCCCAATTTGTTCCTATGCCCTATATAGCCTTATATATATTCGTATGTCCTTGTTCACAATCCATCTTTTATTTCCTGTTCGCTTAGCTACGTCTCAAGGGTGGACGAAAATGCCTCACAAGGTTCAGCGCTAACGTTCATTGATCCATATGTTCCCCGTGTGTACGACGACGACACTGGAAAGAATGGAGTTTTTTCGCTGACATTGCTGAACAACAATGGAACTTTTGAGATAACCCCGAATGTTGCCGAGCGCAGTGCATCGTTTCTCATAAGAGTGCGTGACAACTCTTGGTTGGATTACGAGCAGCGACACTCTGTTCAGTTTAGTATACTTGCACAAGAGTTGGGTCCAGCCACAAATCTCTCAGCCCTGGTCAATGTCACCGTGTATATCAACGACGTTAACGATAACTCACCGATATTCGATCAACCCGCCTACACAGTTGAGCTGCCAGAAAACATGACAGTGGGGACAAAGGTTGTGCAGGTTCACGCAAGTGACTTGGACTCGGGTTTGGGTGGTAAAGTTCGATATACTGCCATCTTGGGATACCTAAATACCTCTCTCAATCTAAATGCGGAAAATGGTTTGATCACTGTATCAACCGATAGTCATGGCTTTGATCGCGAAGTAATGCCCGAGTATCATTTATACGTGGAAGCTCGGGATATGGACGGTAATGGCAACAGAGCCCAGATTCCCCTTATTATCAAGCTTATCGATGTAAACGATGAGACGCCCATCTTTGATAAGGATGTGTATGAGTTTATACTGGCAGCCGAACTAATGAGCTTCACAACCAGTGCATTTATACATGCCACGGACAAAGACGCAACTGCACCAAACAACGTAGTGCGCTACGAACTAATTCATGGTAATTATGAAAACAATTTTGTATTGGACAAGGTAACGGGAGAGTTGACGGTGCGGCAAAAGATCCATCTTCGCTCCAAAAAGAGCATTAGCACAAGAAACCGCCGAGATGCACATGACACGCCCATGTCCGACGCCGATAGCGATGTTTTTATACTCACCGCCCGAGCCTACGATCTTGGGGTACCAGTGCGCTTTTCGACCACCACTATTCGCATTTATCCACCAGAGAGTCGAAAGCGCATCGTAACATTTGTGGTGCCTGGCAGCAACCTCGACAAGCGGAAAACGGAGGAAACACTTTCTGCCATAACGGGGGGCAAAGTTTTCATTCACGAAATGCGTCCACTTAGACCTGATGAGCCTGGTGCCAAGGACTTGCTTAATGGTAATCCAAATATTAAGGAGCGCAGTGTGGTCACGGCGACCGTGCTCTACGACAGTTCATCAGTGGTTGACATCTCGCAAATACAACAGCGACTCTCGCAGCACAATAACTCGTACGCAATCATGCCACAAAACACAGCGGAAACAGAAGTGAGTTAATTGTTTGATATTAATATGAACAGGCGACTAATAGAATTCACATCCCTTGCAGACGCTGTATAAGGCCGAAAATAAGGTATTGTTTTGGCTGCTCATTTTACTAGCTACGCTGGTTGCTCTGACGATTTTGATTCTGCTACTGTGCTGCATATGCTCGTGGTGTCCTCTGTATGGTGCAACTACGTAAGTTATATAAAAAGCTACAATGCAGTAATATCCTATCCCATTGTCCTTCGCTTCTTGACTCGGTAACTTAGTCTCGGTATGTAACCCAACATGAACCACTTAAGGAGTTGTCAACGTGTGCGTGTACACCTGAACCATTAATTGTTTGCCTATAGATGTTTGATGAAAATAATTTTTACACTTGATTAGATAGCAAAAAAAAAAGCATTTTTCAATAGGTCAATCAATAAGTTAATCAATGAGGAACATCACAAATATATTTTATAATACTACTTGATATAATTATGTTAATTTCGACATGGTTGGTAGTTTAAACATCATCATAAATTTGCGATATTATATGTATCAATACAAAAAAAAATCTTTATGCTTCGGTATCGTACCAAAGACTAAGTACAGAGTTCAACATAGTGAGGATTAAAATAATTTGCAAAGCTTGTATCATTAACTGACAAACCATTAACTTCATCTTTAAATGTTTATTCTTCTCTTGTAGCAAAAGAATAGTTAATATCAGTAGAACCGAAGACGATGTACGCCTAGTGCATAGAGAAATGGCAAATGGAAAACAAACAAAATCAGTTCAGGTAGATTTTGATCAATTTCAAATTCAACACAGTAGTTAGAATATTACGTTGTAGAAAACTTTAATCACGTTTAAAAAAAGTTATTCCGTGTGTCACATCGCACTGTTATTATTATTTTATTTTTTTTTTTAATATGCCTTGCAATAAAATTACACCCATAACTTATTTCGGTTCTGGAAGCACATCCTATTTTAAACATTCAATTTTAATATTATTTTTTTTATTGAAGACGTTTCTTTGCAAAGTAAAAGCCTAATTTTGTATATAAAACATCGCAATTTGCAGGTCGCAGAATGGATGGGACGACGCGAGGCTTGGTCAGCAGAGAAACCATCAAACACGCGCACAAAGCCAACCCGATGGGAATTCCGAAATGGAAATAAACAAAATAACGAAAACTTAGAAATGGAACACTCTGGTATTAATGCCGATGGCGATGTAGCATGCCGCTCAGAATCCGCTGAATATATGCAAAGACGCGTTCGCATTAAGTACTGACCTCTAAATATATACCACATATATGCACTTGCTAATATGATCACATTTTTGTTATAGGAACAACCATACAGCCAAAGAAGACCCAAATCATAGTTTTCACAACTCGAGAACTAATTTAATAAACGACCGAGATGTTTACATTGAGGACGTAATGGAAAATCAACGCATGGTTGAAATTAAAGAAAAAATTACCCGTGACACGGAGAATAGACAATTGGATAACGCACGCTTTAAAAACTACGACAAGGAAACTCGTCAAGTTGATGACGACTCTATGAGAAGGCACGAAATAGACCGTGGAAGCGATGTTGATTTTGGAACTGCACATAACAGTCTCAAAAACAAACGAGAGCTTTTTATAAAAGACGGAAATGTAGAGATTCTACAGCTTATGACCAGGGACAAAACTCGAGACGGTGCTGCCTTGGATGATGACAATATCTATGTAAACGTCCCGATCAAGGCATCCAGCAACCTCTCACATCCACAATTATTGATGGTAGACAATACGGGCAAGGAGATTTTGATGAGAAGATTTATTGAAGAGCAGCCGGATGGAAAGCAGATTATTCGTGAACACTATCATATCGTTCCAGGCGCAACATACATTCAGTCAATGCCAAACGAGATACAACAAGAATCAACCCTAAAGGGCGATACGTTTCCCTTGGGTAAATCGGGACCAAATAGTGTTGTCTACTCCCAAACGGAGCCCGAAGTTAAAGTTATACATACCCAGTCAGTTCAGGGAGATGAAGAGATTTCTCACCTCCAACCTGTTTTATCAAATCAATCACTTACCCACGAGCTGGAGCACTCCCTTAAGCAACAGAACGCGCTGCTACGGCAGATACTGTTGGAAAAGGAAAAACTGGAAACAAGATACACCCAGCACGAAATAGTCTTAGAAACCCAAAGTCTTCCGGGCCAGTCGATGGCCATAGGAACGCAAACAGACTGCGATGCAGGCACGCAAACTGAACCGACTGAAGGCTATATGGGAAGTTTGCAATCTCAAGCTGGGGGCACACGCCGCCGAGCGCGTAGTGAAAATGACGACTCGATGTCAGAGGATGAATACAAATATGTACGTTTCAGTCCACCAAACAGTCCTAATGGCATGTATTGGATAAAGCGTCGTCGTCCCAAAAAGCACTCAAGGCAGCCACGAAAAAGAATTGTCATGGTAGAAGAGGTGAAGCGCAAAATACGAACACCTATTAGGGAGGAAGAAGAACTTAACGACAGTCGGAAGCGAGTGCCACCTAAAAAACCGCTTCGCGAAACGAAAACGAGTATTTTGCGTAAGCAGTTAAGCGATGAGAGCAGAAAAATTGACCAACATAAAGAATCCAATGGAAGGCACAAATCTGAAGCCATAAGCCGAGAGGTATTAATAGAAATTTCAGACTCTCTAGATGATTACGGAAGTCCAAGACAGCAAAGCAAGAGAAATATATCCGCGCAACAGTACTATCAAAACTTTGATGACGAAATTGACGAGAACAGCACAGAATACTCAATTGACTCAGATGATGGTGAAATTGTAATAAGAACAAATGCTGGCTCATCAGGCTATGTGCAAGGACAAAATAGCTATGCGAAAAAGTCCAGAGCAACGGAACCGTATGAGGTGCAGATTAAAAATAGATCCATTAGCACAGTTCTACCATCGGAGATTCCAGATACACAACCGGAGGCTAAGCCAAGGCTATCACGTAGGGACAGTTCGAGACGTAGCCATACCTCCCGATTGCAAACGTCCTCGGAGCCGCCAAACAGCCGATTATCAATTTCAAAATACGAAATGAATATAAGTGAGAATGGCGGAAATCATGAAACTATTTCAACTGAAATAACCGGTTCAAAAAAATCCTTAAATCGCTATTATCAAAGTGAAACGGAGTTGGGTGGCCCCGATGAACCAACCGGACGCAATGTGCCCAAGTATATGGAATGGTACTATAGTAAAAAGAAGCCCTCCTTAAGCGGGCGAAACTCAACTGAGTCTTCCAAGTCGCACCTGTCAATCAAGAAGAGTACGTCAGAAAAACGTGTGTCGAAAACGCGTCTCAAGTCAAAAGCGGATGACGACGCAGGCAAGTTTAAACCGGAGCCGGCACCACGAAAATCACCCCCAAAAGGCAGTCGGCTGCTCAAAGAAGATAGAGCTTTAAATCGGCAGCACAAGCCTAAAGCAGAGACTGACATCAATCATCCGCTCGTGCAACATTCTCAGCATCGTTTTGAGCGTGAGAATGCTCCGGAAGTGCCACCTCCTCCCACCAAGTTGCCACACTACATGTATCCCGAAACACCACCATATGCAACACCAGCGGAAAAAGATCACTTACCCCAAAGGCAAAAGCCCAAGCCATCCCCGATTAAAGAGAACGAAGTAAAGTTAACAAAATCCAATCTTTACATTGAAGATCAAAGTGTTGCACATGCACCAGCCCAAGCCCAAAAGCAATTGAATGCATCGACTTTGGAGGATGACCACGATTCAGGTATTGCCATGAACTCGTTAATGAATAGTATGGGCCGTAGAAATCCATTAGCTGAGAAGAAGAGCGTTTTTTCAATAGCTTACGATGATGTTAGCCGAGTTAAAGAAGATACCATCAGGTGGAGAGTCTCCTCAGTATTCATAATTCTGGCATCCCGCAACGTATTCGAATAACCAACATATGTGATAGCCTCTAAGGCTCGTTATATTTGAAGCAACTTGTATACAACGCGCCTAAATACTACTTTAAAATAAGTTTATTAAGTTACACCTAATGATGATAAGGACCTTGCAACTAGTTTTATTACACACACAATCCAGTGATGTATGTATTTCACTAACAATAAGTGTATTATTAATTTTATTATGCTTATATACAATACAAATTATTTTACTTACTGAAGTTTATTATATTTCTTGAATAACTCCAGTGCATTTCTATCATTGTAAGCTTAGCACCTCATCTCTTAATATTTCATTACTATTTTTATTTAAATCTTTTGTTCCTAGTTGTTCCACTACTAAAACCTTGTAGACGTATGGTTATTTAAACATCTTTACACACTGCCATTCACATAAGTAGGGGCTTCTTTGCTCCTACTTAAGAGAAAAGAACATGTACATATATATTAAGTAACGAAATACAAAATAAAATAAACCATATGTATTCAAGCCCCTTAAGAATAAAACAATGTATATTCCAGCCATGTCTGTCCGTCTACATATCCCGCATATCTTAAGAGAATATAGTTGAAATATAAGGATTGTAATATAAGACTATCTTGAAAGAAAAAAATAACTACAATACATACTACATAAAACTATCATCTAGTTTTGCGTTTTTTTTTTTTTTTTGTTGGAAAATGTGATAAAATACTAGGTGATAAAACACATGCATAAATGTCGTTATGTTTACAAAAACAAAGCTTATTTACTACTTTTTAAATCATTGACGAGTAAATAGGCCAAAATTCGTACTCCTCGATTAGTAGTTTTGCCTCTCAATCTGTATAGGCTTATTTTCTTGAGTCGTTGGTGGTAATCAGAAAATTATCTTAATTAAAAACAAACTGCTCGAATTGAAAAACATAATGATGCATGCCAATTGTAGAATGTCCTGTTAATACCTTATTAGCTGTTTTACCGACCGATTGTGTGTAACTAACATAAGCTTTGCTCCCTACAAGTACTTCGTCCCTCCAAACATCTCTGCATAAGCATCTTCATCTTTCTGTCTGTCGGTTGCAAATATCTTTGGAGCTACGCCCGTTGGGAGCTGGGAAATCGATAATAAGTCAATACACATATTTCTCACATTTCAACCACGGAAAACCAAATTTGGTAGACAGATAACTGGCGATGCCCCCCAAAGATTTGCATCAAAAAATGTTTCAAGTCCACGACCAGCCCTCTTGACTCCAACCCCCCGTTGCAAACAAACTATTTACTACTGCTATCAGAGTATTTGCCATTTGTATATGGGCTAATCCACTCAGCTATGTATACAAACGTTAAGGGGTGGGAAAAGTATGTTTTAATTCATTACTCACTTTACAACAAAATTATAATATCTTTTACAAGCACATATAAAACTTTTTCCACCCTTAAGCACGCGACTTGTTGTCTGTGGCTCTTTATGCATACGAACATTGAAGTGGCGCCCAACAGACGGCTAGCTGAAATATATATTTGGTGAGCTCATTATGTGGGTGGGGACGAGGAGTTAAACATAGCTATGTGTATTGGCTCGCCTGAGTGGAACCAGGACATGCTGAAGAATGACAAAACTATTACACTGTGTCTGTGTCATATACATTCGCACAAAAATTATTATACCCTTTTTAACCAGAAGGTTACAGTATTTACAAGTTTAACATCCGAGCTCTTGCAATTAATTCTCAACTACAATACCACAACGACAAAGTGGACGAGAAGGTAAGTGCATAGTCATTGTTTTTTATGAATGCGCTTCTGAGCACAATTTCATCTCGTGTGAAAAGATTCTAACAACACTTTTTGTTTACCTTTCGATAATGCTCGAATTGATTTTGAATTACCTAGACAACAATTTGTTGCAGTACTGTATTGGTATAATGGTGGATTACATACAGACTTAAATATTTGAAAACAATAAACCCATACTTTAATTATGCATTAGAAACTTTTTTTATTGTATATGAATTGAAATAAATAATTTTTTGAGATTCGTAAGAACATTTTATAAAATTTGTATATGTTAACTTAGACAACAACGTACATCAAATCTTATGCTGTTTTTGTTGAAAATGCTTAAATGCAACAAGTTTATATAATTATTTTTTTATGAAGCGCTATTACTATGCTTTAAAAAGAGCATTTGTACGTGAACATGATGTTTTTTTTTAAAGGCGATGTACCAGGTAAAAGCTTACTCAAGGATGCTACGAAAAGATGGTTATCCTGGCCCTAAAAACAAAACAAAAAAGATTATTTTATGCATATCTTTGGTAAAACATGGTAAATCTATTCTGTAAAGTCTACCTTATTTTTTACTGGCTTAGTCCATTTTTTATTTTATCGTATGTGTTTTTAAATCCATCATGAAGATCGTTTTTGATTTTAGATACATCATCCTCTTGCTCGTGGTAATAAAAGAAGTAGACCAGTAAGCCGACAATCACAAAAACCACAAAGAATGCGCTGATAATCGATACAAGTACGCTAAGTGCGCAACTAAAGCAGCTGCAAATAACAAAAGTATAATTAGTTTTTTTTTTAGTTAAAATAAAGTACCAAATGTGTAATAAAGCGGTTTTCAAGGAGAAAAAATTACAACAACACTTGTATTTAAATTCGTTAAATATGAAAAAAAAAAATAAATACAAATTTGTGTATTAATATAATACAACATTTGTAAAAAAAGTTTCCGATCATTGTTGTTTTGTTCAGGGATCATATGAATATACCCACGATTTACATTGCATTTTTGTTCTGATCTTTCTGTCATATCCGACGAACAAAAAAGGCGTTCAAATACTTTATACAGATATTGGTGGATATGTAAAAATTTTCGATTTGCATTGACCGCTTGTCTGACACAGGCATGGGCCAAGATATCTGCTAAATTTAAAGTCTCTAGATTAAAAAGTGTCGACGCAAGTTGCGGACATTAAGCAAAACACACTTAAAGTTGATTTTAATTTCCTAGTTTTGTTTCTATCCCCGTCTTCGCTTCTTATAGGGAATGTGTGCTCATACATTGAAATGTTATTTTGGCAAACAGCTGAAACTTAACCGAGACGTATCCTTGGTGAGCTCATAAACAAGGGGAGGAAATAGTACTAAAACATACTTGTCTCGCCCGAATGGAGCCAGGACATGCTGGTGCCGGGAAAACGCGCATTTAAATTCAGATACATAACTATCTTAATATGTATGCATGAATGTATGAAAAAATGCGTCACTTTTATAAAATAAGGGTGAATGGTTATGGCTTATAAGCATGAAGTTATGTATGTACATACTATGTATATAAATACAAATAAACACAGTGTTTTCTGCAAACTACAAGGAGTAAACAGCTTTAAAATGTTTTATTTAAAACAGTACACAAATCGTTAAATTTTGAATTATATCATATGTAAGCAATTTTTTAAATGTGATTTTATTTTAAATGGGATAATAAAGGATGACGTTGGAGTATCAGAATTAACCAGTATGTGCAAGTCCACAATTTGCGCCATTATATTTAAGAATATAAAAGTTTTACATTGCGCCCATAAACTTATGCCTAAATTAAAAGCAAAATATTTAACATTTGTGGCGAAAAACTGTCCTGAAATGAAAGCGCAGTATAAAAATAAATTGAGAAAAACATGAGCATCTATCTACCTAACATGTACATTGTACAATGTGCAAAAGGAATAAAGACAGGGACCCTTTTGTACCTGTTATGCTATTGTGCTAACGTTGTTTTAAATGAACACCTGGTTACCTTTTCGTACCTATGTTGTTTACCTGTGTACATAAATGCATATTGAAATGATGCTTGCGAGGAAACTTGGAGTTGAACAGGTAGGTACTGTTTTTTCTGTTATTGTTTAAATATAAACAAAATAACGAGGGCTTCAGCCGCCTTATCGTTTGTATAATATAAACATTTATACACAAGTAGCGGAAGTTCTCATTAACACATGTACAAATGTATCATACTATATGCATGTACCAATGTGTACTATTTTTCTTTACATGAATACACATATGTTTGTATGTACAAACGTAAACGCAAACAAATGATATTAAAACTTAATCAAACTTACCAACATGCTACGTTACCGGCCAGGCATTTACACATTTTTCTTTGGGTTTTAAGTTTTCTGAAAAAAAAAATTAAATTAGTATAATTTCAAGAACTATTTATCCACTTTGTTAAATTTTATTGTTTTCACTTTGTTAACTTACGGAGACACACAACGTACCACGCCAGAAGTTAGGGAGAAACTGAAAACAAGTACTGTCTGGCAGCGAGTCGACGACAATTTGTGCTCTGTGAGACTGCGGCGTTATATACATACATATGTATCCATGTGAAAAAGTTCATATACACGAACGTACATAACGTACACACACGCACGGTTTACTGATCTAAAGCAGCACAATCGGCTGCTCACACAGTTAAGAGCCGAAGTAAAATGCTGCTGCTACAGCCAGAGCAAAAGATAGCTCATCCACATGCCTCCATCTGAGCAAATTTTTGTCGCAGAATTTTAACAGGGACCGCTTATAATAGTTAACAGACTGCAAATAATTAAAGGCAAAAAAAGCGTCCAGGATAAGAAGAAATCAGACACATACACATGTTATTTTTTGCATGGAAAATTCAGCATAAAAAATCGATAAAATCGAGTTTTTAATTTTTTTTTTATTTTCATAATATTTTTTCACAATTAATAATTGCAATTTTAAAAATTAAATAGAAATGTGCTTTTGAATTTTTATAATAAAAATTTAAAATGAAAATTGAATTACTTTCAATATTTATTTTAATTTTTAAAAAGTAAGGCGGTACTATTCAAGAAAACTTGACAAGGACTCTAAACCCTTGAACTGTAGCATGCGGTCATGCCTGCTCTATTGCGCTAATGACTTAACTTTCAATGTTTTTCAAACGACTTCGATAATTATTTCGTTCTTAGAGTTTCCAAGTATTTCAATTCAACCAAAACCCAAAGAGTTATGGATAGATTTAAAAAGACTTGGACTGCCAAGGGTGAGCTTATGTTCCAAATCTGGAGTGTCTTGCTCCTAAAGTCTCTGAGATCGATACGTTCAAACATACCGACAGACAGGCGGACGGACAGACGGACATGGCTATATCGACTCGACTGTTCACGCTTATCAAGAATATATATACTTTATAGGGTCTGAGACGCTTCCTTTTGCCTGTTACATAATTTACACAAAACCATTATACCCTTTTTCCCTTTTCATGGGTTCAGAGAATAATAAATTAACAAACATGCCTTAAAAACAACATTTCAAAACTCCAGCAAGCTAAAAAGTTACTATTCAGTTAATTGTGAGATAAACATTCACATTTTTTACATGCTTTTATTTAACTTGACTTGTCTGTTTGTTTGTTTGTACCGGATTCTTGTAATCAAAATTTCACCAAGTTCCCGACTAGCTAGAGCTTTGCAATTTCCACCAAAGATGTGTTTCAGATGACAATACATGTTTTTAAAGTTTTCGGCACGATAAAATATTTAGTACCATGTAAAAACCACGAAAAACAGTTTTCCCTTTTGCTTAAGTTACTAATTTGACTCCCAAAATTTACAAGCTCTTGTGGGATGGAGGAGTTTAATTAAACTTTTTTCATGCTTTTATTTAACTTGACAAAGCTAACCATTGTTTGCAAGAAAGCGTGTAAAAGCATGTCTTCAAAATTTTTTTTGATTTTACTTGTTTTGTGTACCATTTTTTGGAATAAAAAGTTGTTAAAAAGCTTATTGCTTGCTTAGGTACATTTACATATTTGTTAACCGATCTTTGTACTAATTATATACTGTACAGTTGATGAACCAAGGTTGACAAATTTCTGGCCTTCTTAGAACTCTGCCATACGAAATCAGCAGATTTCCCATAAAAATTACTTTAAATCTGTGATTCTGGAAAAATAGCAAAAACTGCCGCAGAAAAAAAAAAAATTGATTGTTCCAATGCAAAACAGACTTAAAGCTGTTTTCAAACAAAAATAAGGCCATACAAAAAACTAATTTTAAGTTTTTGCTATTTTATTAAGTTTGAATTAACTGAGCTGTGAACACAAAACTGTTATTTTTTTACATTAAGCCTTGAAATTGAACTTTAAATATTATAGAAAAAAAATTTTATATTTTTAATAAAAAATACTATAATTAATTAAAATGAACTTTAAGTCACTGTTTATCCTTTTTTATAATACTTATGGAATTTTTTTGTTTATAGCATTATAGCCTTTGTGATAATTAATAATTCAACGCAGAGGATAAACACTGAGTAGACGAATTCTTTGGTATGGAAAAAGACCCTTATTGCTAAAAGGACGGTAGAGGGAGGACGTGGCACAAATCGATTCAACTGTTGATGCTGATACTTGCTTCCGCCTGTAACACACATTTACTTTTTATTAAAATTTTTCTTTTAATTCCACACAATTTAAAACGAATTTGATTTAAAACGAAAGAACGCGCTAAACCTTGTTGGAACTGTTCCGCCACGAGCTGAACGATCCGATTTAGTATCGATAGTATGTAATATCGATATCAAGCGTCTGGCTAGCGCAGTCCACTACCATTTGTAACTTTTTGATTATAAAAATAGTAAATAGTTAATAGTAATCAATCTAAATTCCTTTATGCGTGCTAGCAGACAATCTTAAACTTTACCACCTCGCATTTAAAAAAGCAAAATGAAAGCACCTATTGAAATAATCGATGACTACAGGCACGACGAAAATGTGGAATATATTCTGGAAAGTATTCTCATGAATGATGACGGTAGCCCGGAGTTTAGGCGCCTACAGGATGACTACAATAGTCAGCTTACATTATCCTGTAAATGCGCGAACAATTCTAATTGCAATAACAATGAATTTTGTTGCCATGCAGGTGCCGCTACATACAACCATGAATATGGTGAATTAGTCTTAGTCCCAAGTGCACTTGAGAAAATTCCGCCTATCATCGAGTGCAATGACCTTTGTGAATGTTTAATATCACAATGCACAAATCGACGTGTGCAATACGGACCCCGAAAACATCTGGAAGTGTTTGATTCACCGTTGTATAAATCGAAAGGCTTACGCACTAATGTTAAGATTCCCCTTGGAGCTTTTATCTGCGAATATGCAGGAGAGCTTTTAACATTTACAGAGGCTCAGCGTCGCTTAGACGTGATCGACAGGAATAGACTGATGAATTATATATTGTATCTGCGTGAACACACCAAACCTCATAGCCATAAGGCGAAGACCGAGTTATTGGGAACAACTATTGTTGATCCATCTCGACGTGGAAATATAGGTCGTTACCTAAATCACAGCTGTCAGCCAAATTGCGAGATTTTGGCCGTTCGAACAAATTGCCCTATACCAAAAATAGGTAAGCGATTCGGCTCCTACAATTTACACATTTATTTACAAATATATATTGTCCGTAGCAATCTTTGCCAAACGCGATATTCATGCAAATGAAGAATTATGCTTTCACTACGCCGGAGAGAACCATAACGAAAACTTTTCCAACGGAAAGCCATGCCTTTGCTCTGCATCTGATTGTAGCGGCATCATGCCGAATACTAGATTTTAGAATATTTGCATTTACAAACATATACATTAGTTTATTAAAGTTTATTTGTAATATCAGTCTGTAGGGCTGGCAACTTCAATAATATCCATTTCTGCACATCAAGTAGTGAGCTTTTCTTAAGCTCGTGCAACGTGTTTCTTAAGGGCGTAAAGGTGCCAGATATACCCAATTTTTGCAAAGATTCAAATGTCTCTTTTCCCCATTCAAGTGGAACCAATGTATCACGCTCTCCATGGAACATGAGAAGCTCAGGAAGCGGTCCACTGTGTGACTCCTGATTTGCAAGGGACTCATAGACCACGGATTGGCGATTAAGAAATGATGAATGTGCAAAAACACCGGCCAGACTAGTATTAATGTGGTAAGCAGTGTGTAAGGCTAAAGCACCACCCATTGAAAAGCCACCGACGATAATGCGATTCAATGGTATGCCGCTCTCAAGTTCATTCTGGATGAGTTGTTGTACAATAGTGTAGGACTGGGACATGCTTTTTCTGCTTTCTTTTGCTGCAATATTAACTGTTCGGCGGTCAAACCACACATTAGACAGTTGTCCATTTAATGGTGTGTACTTCTGCATTGGAGCAGTAGGATATACAAATTTTATGTGCGATAGTTCAAAGTCTCGGCCTAGTAAAAAGCGGATCCACTCCAGTAAATTTGGTCCGGTGTCGCCGGAGCCATGAAAAAATATAACAGATGCGCTGTATTTTCGAATCGTTGATGCAGCCATAGTTGCAAACTGTCTTAAATTATAAAATATCGTGGACTTTTAACTTAAAACCAACAAAAGTATATGTTTGTAGTGTTACCAGTATGGCTGCGAATGTAAAATACCAAAATGGAAATGTCCCAAAAAAAAACACTAAGTACTGAAAATATAAAGATTGGCAATTCTTTTGCCAAATGACTGAAACTTGTTTAATTTCTGCACCACTGCAATGTGTGTTAACTCATAAACTGATTAAAGGGTTTTGTTAACTCCTGCTGCACCCGCTACTGTTTATCACACTTACACTTACCATATTATGCGCCACCAAAAAGGAGTCGCTTCTGTATGCCTTTACGAAGTTCGAACGCCTTCAGGTTGAAGTCATATAATATCATCATGGGTTATAGTTGCCACTGACTACATAATGAACATTATGAATAGTTTGGCGGACATTCTGGTCGCACATTCACATGGCGACGTCGTGTGCGTCAGCTGGCAGCACTGGCAAAAAATACCACATTATATAGGTATGGTAACTTTGTTTTTTAAATAACATATTTTTAGCGATGTGGTCAAATAAATAAAAAAGCTATCAACAGGTATCGGCAGCTTAAATTTATTAATTTCACTTGTTAATTCTACAAAAACAGCATTAATGTTATAATGTCAATTTCTTTATTGAATGAACATTTCAAATGTTAAAAAAAAAGACGCAGACAATTTCACTTATAATAACATACACAATGCACCACCACAATTGAGTTTTATCTCTTATGGAATACCCTTACTGGTGTTTAAGCTGTGTGGCAACACTGCAACGATTTAGTTAAAAGTTGTACGCGGTTGCGGTTGATTGTGCTGCGAAAGAATAAAAACAAACGGTAGTTTTAAAAGCTTTTTAACCAACATATTAAATAAACGTAATTGTTGAGTGTGTAATAAATATTGTAAACAAATAGCGTGACATAGAAAAATGGAAAAGTAAAATTTCAACATCAATATGGAAAAAGTACCCAAGTCGTGCTGACCAATTTATCAGCTGTTTGGTACACATACACTGAAGATTTGCCGTTTGTGTATACACGTGATAGCAATATATATTTCTTAATTCTGATATTGATAAAAACAATCAAACGTAGATACTTGTTAGCCAGGTTTTATATGATCGTATGACAAGGTAAATTACTAATTTTTTGTCCCGATCAACAAGTTGTTGACTGAGCATGCAATATTTATGGATGTATGTAGATGTTTTTATTTAAATAAAAACAAAAATTCTCTCGCATTCGCTCTTAAAGAGCGTCGTTTACGTTTTATTACTTAAACATTCGCTTTTACGTACACATGTATGTATGTACACGGACTCACTAGGAATGTATGAGCATGAACATGTGTGCTTTTATGCCTGCTCATCATGATTTGACAGTATTTTCTCCCTCTCTCTTTCTCTGTTTGCATTAGTGCTTATCGCATTTTTGATAAAAACAAAAGCAAAATAAAATTGAAGGGAACTCCTTGCGCTAGCAACTTTTATGCAAAGTCATCGCAGCAACACGTCATTATACTAATACTATGTCGCTGTGTTGGAAACATTAATAAAGCGTTAAGTCTTGAAGAGTTGTGTGTGTATTGTGTTATGTACAAGAAACTTATTTTATTACCAAGATAACCGGTCAAACCGATAACAAGTCAAAAGTCATCACATTTTAAACAGATAAAATCTTTATTTTCTTTACCTTTTTAAAACTCGAAACACAAATTTTGAAAACAAATTGTTTAAAATGTAAATAATCAACACTTTTCTTTATTTCCGTCTATTAGTTAAAGTTAATTGACAAAAGCCATATTTTTGAATACTCTACACTTTCAGTTCCTTGACATTATTTTGCTCTTTTTTTTTGGAAAACGGCATATTTTGCCTTAGCTTGTTTTTAGAATCAAACAAAAGTCTACGGCTTTAATTTCAATGTAAAAATTGTAGTTTAATTATGCATTGATCTGATATCGAAGATTTAAAGCATATATATGTATTAGTTTTAGTCAAAGGCCCTAGTAGCCAGTACTATAATTCAACCTGTTAGCTTTAGCTTTATAAGTTTTATTATCAATATTAAAATAAATAAAAAAAATATGTATTGTTTCGGTTCAATGTCCATTTGCTTGTGGCATTTTTGGGGAAATGATAACATTTATAAATATACATAACAATTGAAAAGGCTCTAGACGATAATGCTCGACTAGCAGATACCCTGAACATATACAAGAAATTATTGCACTTGGCACTGCGATCTTTAGAAAAATTCATATCTTCGTTGTTTCTGGTGCTTCTTGACCCATTTAAATTATTTCTATAATTACTTTTGTACAAAGCCATAATAACTTTTAACATAGTATAACCATAAGAATGACTGTAAGTGCAATGTCTATAGTTCAGGGTGTCTTCTATTCGAGTGAATTTGGAAATGTGAAATTTGTTTTTGAAACTTGATACAAATAAATAATAAGGAAAATCTGTGAAAATTTCATTGAAATCGCTTAAGAAACACTAGAGATATCGAAGATTAAAGTTAAATCACAGATGCATTCAGACAATGACTGTAACTGAGTTAATTAAAGGGTTCAGGGTATCTCCTAGTCGGTGAAATCTCGAATAGAGCCTTCTTACTTGTTTTCTTTTTGTTGTTGTTTTTTCGTTGAGCATTTGCATGTTTACAATACTTTACCATTTAAAGTTTACAGTTAAGGCTTTGCGGCTCTGTACATTATAACATCTACAAATGAAGAAGTAGAGTATTTTGCACAGACAGCAAAGTATTCACTTAAATTATTTGTCAACAGAAACAAATTTCAAATTTTGACAGTCATGAACATTTTGCAAATTTGTTGTGTCATCTCTAAAGGTGTTTTTTGTTCTCAATTACAGTTGAGCGTCAAGTTTTTGTGTTTATTGGCTGTGGCAGCATGATAGTGCATTTTTTTCACTAGCCTTCTTTGCTTATGGCTTTTTTTAGCAAAGCGTTGGCTGTTAGACACTTCCCCTACCTGTTTGGTGTGAATTTATTATGGGGATGATTGTGCTGTAATCGATTTCAGTTTAATACTGGCGTTCTATATTCGTTTTCATTATAGAAAAATAAACAATTGATCTTAAATAGGAACTGAAATAAAAGTAATGTAAACAAGTAACGATTTCAAAATCTAGTGACGAAGGCATATTTAAGCCCTTCAATTTTTGTACTCTGTTAAAAAAAAATCTTTATTAGACGCTCTGACGATGTCCCCATAAAGTTTTGAGTTTGAAATTTTGATGTCACGCCCACTAAAGCCCACCCGCCTTTTAACCATAGAGTGGTAACCTTCGTCGATTCGACGAACACTGTTGCTATTTTCTTATTTTTCTCCGAATTCTATGCTCCTAAGCTCTGCAGAAGTTTGGCGCCGTCAGCACAGCGTAACTAATTTTTTTTGCTGCAAACGAAAAGTTACATCGTCAAAACGACGAAGCTAACCATTTGTGTTACTTTTTGGACCTGTTTTCCATATAAAAAATTCGTCAAAATTAAATTGTTAATTTTTGTGATTTAAGAGTATGGATTGCTTGACAATTTCAATCAAAAGTTGTTGACTGATTATGGTGATTCTGATTTTGATAGATTGACCTAAGAAAACCGTGAAAATTTTGTCACAAAGGTTATTTTCAGTTCGTCGATTCAACGAAGGCTACCATTAGTGTATGTAAAATAACCTAACCACTCTAGGGTTAATTTATCTAGTGTGCATGTGGTCCTTGATGGGTCAAATGTTTTCAAAACTATATAACGGCTTTAAAGTATACTGCTATTAATTTATAAACTTTCAGCAATGATATACATAATTATAATCTTTTTGTTCCTGTACACAAAACTAACAAGTGCTATTTATATACATTTTTCAAACAGACATTGAGATGAACGAACATTCTGACAGTTGTTCCGTCTCAACAACATGTGGACGCTTCGAGACTGCACGTGCCATCGATGACCACGATGCAACAGATGACGATATGACATTCTGCATGTCGAACTATGCAAAGGAGGCGCTCAAAATGATGTTCATGATGCGCTCTCATGGCATGCTCACGGATGTGGTGCTTGAAGTGAAGAAGGAGCTGTTTCCTGCCCACAAGGTGGTTCTATCCGCTGCATCGCCCTACTTCAAGGCCATGTTTACAGGCGGCTTAAAGGAGTCCGAAATGTCTCGCGTGCAGCTTCAGGGGGTAAGTAAGAATACTGGCCGCATAGCTCCAACTTTGAACGCTATAACAGTTGAACAGCGTATTCCTAATTCATAGGTGTGCCCCACGGCAATGGCTCGAATACTATACTTCATGTACACTGGACAAATCCGTGTCACGGAGGTAACTGTCTGCCAGCTTTTGCCCGCAGCGACAATGTTCCAGGTGCAAAATGTCATCGATGCATGCTGTGCCTTCCTAGAGCGTCAACTGGATCCAACAAATGCCATTGGCATTGCCAATTTTGCCGAGCAGCATAGCTGCAACGAGCTGCAAAAGAAAGCGAATCACTTTATAGAAAGGCACTTTATGCAAGTATGCAAGTATTGAGTATTTCGTTAACTTCTTTTATCATTGTTGTCCTGTTTGTTGCGATCGCAGGTGTGTCAGGAGGAAGAGTTTTTGCAGCTGTCCGCTTATCAGCTGATAGCTCTTATAAGACGGGACGAGCTAAATGTGCAGGAGGAGCGCGAAGTGTACAATGCTGTCCTGAAATGGGTGAAGTACGATGAGGACAATCGACACTGCAAGATGGAACACATTTTGGGCGCCGTTCGCTGCCAGTTTCTGACGCCCAACTTCCTAAAGGAGCAGATGAAAAACTGTGACGTGCTGCGCAAGGTTCCTGCCTGCCGTGAATACTTGGCCAAAATCTTCAAAGACTTAACACTGCACAAGTGTCCAGGCGTTAAGGAGCGAACGCCAAACACAACACGCATGATATTTGTTGCTGGCGGATTCTTTCGGCACTCGTTGGACATACTAGAGGCCTACAATGTCGACGACAAGACTTGGACAACCTTGCCGAACCTGCGCATTCCACGTTCCGGCCTGGGCGCTGCATTTCTCAAGGGCAAATTCTATGCAGTGGGCGGGCGCAATAACAACATTGGGTCCTCCTACGATTCAGACTGGGTGGACCGTTACAGTGCCATAAGCGAGACGTGGCGGCCCTGCTCGCCGATGTCCGTGCCGCGCCATCGTGTCGGCGTAGCCGTCATGGATGAGCTTATGTATGCTGTGGGTGGATCGGCAGGCATGGAGTACCACAACACAGTGGAGTAGTGCGTATTTAATGCCAGACAAAATGCGTTCAAAGCTTAACAATCCCTTTTTATTTTCAGCTACGATCCAGACCAAGATCGCTGGACACTCGTTCAGCCAATGCATTCCAAGCGGTTGGGCGTTGGTGTTGTGGTTGTTAATCGTCTGCTCTACGCCATCGGTGGGTTCGATGGAAACGAGCGCTTGGCGAGTGTGGAGTGCTATCATCCAGAAAACAACGAATGGAGCTATTTGCCTTCCCTACATACTGGTCGCAGTGGAGCAGGTATTACTGTTTGCTTTAGTACAACTTTCACTTCAGATAGAGTAGTTAAACAATCCATTGACACATGATAAAGCAGATATGTTATATGTGTGTCTCCTTGTTACCCTTTTTTTTTTCGTTGACATTTACATAGATGTATTTCCAACAAAAATGTGTGCACGGAAACCTCAGAACTTTTGACTGGGTGAACCGATTTATAAGATTCCTTTTTTTATTTGAAAGCTGGTGCTTTCCGTGGGGTCTTAATTTAATTTGATATACATATTTAAATCTTCTTTTGAATTTTTTAATTTACTGTTTGAAGCGTTTTCTTTTTTTAAGCGATTACTTAATTTAAACAGTAGTTACAATAACTTATTAGGGCTCAGGGTACACAGTTTATTTCTAGTCTAACATTTTTTTGATATACATTTCTTAATTTAAGGTGTGGCAGCAATTAATCAGTACATATACGTCGTGGGAGGATTCGATGGAACACGTCAACTAGCAACTGTAGAACGCTATGATACAGAGAACGAAACTTGGGATTTGGTTGCACCAATACAAATAGCGCGAAGTGCGCTTTCGCTAACGCCACTCGATGGCAAGCTATACGCCATCGGCGGTTTTGACGGCAACAACTTTCTGTCGATTGTTGAAGTGTATGATCCGCGCACAAACATTTGGGAGCAGGGCACTCCGTTGAATTCTGGACGCTCTGGTCATGCTTCAGCAGTTATATATCAGCCATCGTGTGCCAGCACTTCAATGGACTACGAAGAAAGCGTAACGCCGAGACGCGATGACGGCAGAGATGAGAAGCAAACTGAACCGCCTCGAGACCCTTGCGGTGGCAGAAGTCCAAACTTTTCCGCTGTAACATCGAGCATGCAGTTTCATGCTTCGTATGGTGCAGGTGGTTGCCATAACTGCGAAAAAGCCATATACACCAAAAGCGAGCCTTTAGCAGCAACGCGCACTAATTGTGTCCCTCGAAAAATAGTGAAACAGTCTAAGCATAGTATTTGCCATTTGTCACATTCGTTGTTTCTTCGGTCGTTTACACCGAACGCATCAAGCTGTTTATCAACTGGGTCAACGCCGCCAAGCAATCAACTTAAATCGCGCCAACAATGTATATTGAGCCCAGTGTGTAAAGCCATGCATAATATAATACTAAAGAGCTTCGAATGGCGCTATAAAAAGATAACAATATCTTCATGACAATTATATGAGCCACAAATCGCAGTTTTAAGAGCAACATTTTATTGTAAATTAGCTTTCGATTTTTTATTCCAGCTTGACAACCATTCCAGCCAAACGTTTTAACATACAATCGAGTATTTATACAAATTCATATTTGCTCCTTAAATGTATCACTATGGGTTGCATTCTACGCTAGTGAAAAATCATCACGAACAGTGCCAATTTTATGAGGTGATTGTAATTATGTATTTCTACATAAATGTGCAACAGATATGCAATATGCAATATTAGAGCGCACTCTCAGAGTGACACATATTAATGTATGTATTTATTACAATGATATAACGTCCGGTTAAATAGGCTATGTAGAAAGGGAATAATTATGTATATTATTTGGATACTGTACTTTAATAGTTTGTATATACTATCCTAGTTTTTACCTTAAATTAAAAAACAAAAAATACATTTGCAAATAAAAAAAAGCATAATTTTTTAACAGTATTAAACCACAAGCACTTTGTTTACTTAACAGTTTACACTTTTGCATTTTGATAACAAAGGATAAAGTGCAATGTCCCATATTCTATCCATGTGAATGCAACTCGCGGCTGGTCGGTCAGATTATGTCGTACGTTTAATGGTGGCGGCGACACTAGGCAAATAGTGTAAATTAATTAAATAAATATGCAAATTATTTGAACTTTAAGCTGATTTATACTTTATACGCGGATGTCTTCTTCTGATTGTTCTGGTTTTTATTGTCCAGCAACATTTATAAATTTTATTTGTACACAGTTCTTAAGAATCTTCAGATTTTTATTTCTTTGCTTTTCACATCGAGTACGCCAAATTTCTAGTTTAGCTTATTAAAGACTTCTTTGCTTTCGGGGTCGCGGCGGATTCCAGGAGACACGAGTGTTATCAGTAATAGAAACAATATTTAAACCACCCACTTGCAAGCCTTTTATGGCAGACTGTAATAAAAAGTGTTAATACACAAATCCACATTATTTCTGGGAATCATTTACCATTCTTCCAGGCCCAAGGCCACGCACTTTCACTCGAATTGTTTTCCAGCCAAGCTCAACTGCTTTCTAAAATAACAAATAAATATTGAAAAACCAAATGCGAAATCAATAAAAACATTGCATCTTACAGCGCTGATGCTGACTGCCGTTGCCTGTGCAGCAATGTTTGTGCCTTTTCTGGTGTTTTTGAAACCTTCAATTCCGCACGATCGTATAAGTCTTGGAACACCTACAGCCAGTACATAAATACAGGTATCATTATATGTGTATTCGCTTATAAAAGTTATAAGTCTTGCCTTTGTAATCCGTCACTGAAATGATTGTGTTGTTCGGCGACACTCGTATGTTACAAATTGGTAATTCGTTGAAGGGTATCCCGTTGAAAAGTTGCACGGCCGTACTCGCATCGGGGAAGAACTTTTTATTTCTGATTGCAAAATTATACTGTATTTTATTTAACATGAAACAATAAACGCAACGACATTGCATACCTGCCAATAAGTGTGTCTATATCGACAGACTTCTCTCCAATTGTTCCCTCGTCCTTAGCCGGTAGAGAGGCCAGCATTTCTTTGCGGTCCTCAGCCTTTCTCAAGGAAGCACTTGTGTGAATGTACGAATATTTGGGCAACAACCCATTAAGCGTACATTTCTTAATATATTGTATGCCAGCAAAAATGGTTGTTTTCATAGACATTTTGAAGCAATTTGCTAACAACGATGCTATTTTGTATAATTACATAAATAAACTCTGAACTGTCTGGTAAAACTGTAAACTAATTTCAGTGCTGCATAACTTGGCTCATACACATGTTTTTTCACGAAGTCATCGATCGACTAAATGAATACTACCGATAGAACAAAAACATATCGATATGTAAAATAATTTTAGCATATCGATAGTACCACAACTTCTCTATTCATATAGAAGAGCACGTGTTTTACGTGTTTGAGTCAAACAGCGAGATTTTCTAAAGTAAAAATGGCTCTTAAACGGCTAAAGAGTAAGTGCTTACAATATGATTGAATGAAGGATTTTCATCCAATTGAATTATTACTTTCTAGCAAAAAAAACAAAGCGTTTGACTGGTAAACTCAAGCACAAAATTGACAAAAAAGTTCGCGAGCACAACCGAAAGGAACGTCGTGAGGCAAAAAAGAATACCAAGAAAGGCAGTAAAAAACAAAAACTGATACAGATACCAAACAGTTGCCCTTTTAAAGATGACATACTTAAGGAGGTGGAAGAAGTTAAGGCTCGAAAGGAGGCTGAACGTCAAGCCAGCCGGGAGTCGTTTAAAGCAGAGCGTGAACAAAACAAATTCAAATCACTTGCGTCGATGGTCGAAGATGCCGATATGCGCAGCACTGTCCATGGTATAATGCACGAAAATGATACAGCCGACAATGAAAAGAAATACAAGAACGCCACCACCAAGGAGCAGTCGCTTAAACAATACTTTAAAGAGTTCCGCAAGGTCATTGAGAATGCAGACGTTGTACTCGAAGTAGTCGATGCGCGCGATCCATTAGGAACACGATGCAATGAGGTTGAGCGAGCTGTACGCGCTGCTCCAGGGAACAAACGGCTGGTGCTAATTTTAAACAAAGCCGACCTTGTCCCAAGAGAAAATTTGAACAATTGGATCAAATACTTTCGACGCAGCTTACCCGTCACGGCTTTTAAAGCTTCCACCCAGGATCAGGCATCCAAGCTGGGACGTCGTAAAATGCGCGAAATGAAAACCGAAAAAGCCATGCAGGGCTCAGTATGCATCGGAGCTGAGCTGCTTATGTCCATGCTGGCCAATTACTGTCGCAACAAGGGTATCAAAACATCGATTCGTGTTGGAGTTGTTGGTATACCAAATGTGGGAAAGAGTTCCATAATTAACTCATTGACCCGAGGACGGTCATGCATGGTTGGGAGCACTCCTGGGGTGACTAAGTAAGTAAAAAATACATCTTATCGACTGATCAGAAATGTTATTGTACTTAATGATTTACATTAGCTAATAGATTTTTCCGTTGTTCATAAAATAACTATATTAAATTTTATTTTTTTCAGAGCTATGCAAGAAGTGGAGCTTGACTCAAAGATTAAGCTAATTGATTGTCCTGGCATTGTTTTCACCAGCATTGTCAGTGATGCCAGCGGAAACTCACACGCCGTTTTAAAGAACGCTCAGCGTGTGGGCGACATTAAAGATCCTTTCAGCATAGCCGAGAGCGTTTTGAAAAGAGCCAGCAAAGAGTACTTTTGTAAAATGTATGACATTACCAACTACGACACCTTTGAAGAATTTTTTGCCAAGAAGGCCGCGAGAATGGGTAAGTCAACGTAAATTCCCTGTTTCACGTCAATTCATTTATCAACCTTATTTATTAGGAAAATTCTTGAAGAAGGGCGTTCCAGACGTTGTAGCCGCAGCACGTAGCGTTTTGAACGATTGGAATACAGGAAAAATTAAATACTGTACACAAGCACCTGAAGTGGTAGACAGCAATAATGTGCACATAAGTGCTTCGATTGTACACTCTGAGGTGCGAGAGTTTGATGTCGAAAACTTTGAATCAATGGAGACCGACTTACTGAGCCACTGCCCTGGCAAATCGGATGATGTTATGGAAATAACATCCACTGGTCCCCTTGAGATACGAGTGCCGCGGGAAGAACCGCAAGCAGTAATAGCTGAAAATGAACCACCAACTAAGGGTCGGAAGAGGAAGTTAGACGATGATAAAAAGGATAAGCTAGATCCCGTGTTGCTTCTAGAAGGTAAATATTTATATAAACCTCAGTTTGAATCTAACAATTTATTATTTACTTTTTTTAGAGAATCAATCCCTTAACAAAAACATTAAAGGGCTGCAAAAAAAGAAGAAAAAACAGAATATAAGGAATGAGAAAAAGATAACAAAAATTACCGACGTTTTGGATAGCTTTAGCTTGGGTTCAGCATCGACAAATACTGATAAATATGACTTCGACCAGGATTATGTTATTGAATAATTTTAAATAATGAATTTCTTATACGAAAATAAATGTATATATTCATTTAACTTTATTCATACCGCAACAAAACGAAAAAACTTGTAATGTACTGATTTTAGTAGTGGTCACTACTACGAAGCTAGGTATTTTCCAAATCAATATTTCAATACCCTTATGAAACTGATTTTGGCGTTGAGCGGCTCTGCCTTAAAATAGTTCAGTTTCACATTTATCGAAACGTTCTGGAAACAGCACTTCTGGATAATTGATAGCTTTTTAATGTTAACTAAACACAGACTTTTCGCAATAACATAATACCGATTTGGAACGCCGGTAACCTGCCAGATGACGGAGCTTTCGGCTTAAAGAGTTTGCATGAAGGATGTCCAAAAAAGGTTCATCACAAGGACATTCCGATAGACGGACAGCCTTTAGGGCATTGTACAAAATCAAGATGTATGGATATCGGTGTATAATTAATTTACAGAAGATTGTGTTAAATATTGAATTTTAAATGCATTTATAAATAAGTATTTAGCCAGCTGTCTTACACGCTGATCCCGTGGTTATTAAATCTCAGGACAGGATAAAAAGAGCTTTTTAAACACGTCGATCTAACACTTTAAGAGCTAGGGACTTTAAATTCTTAATAAAAGCTTTTATTAAGGGGCTAGGTGGGTTTTAAAATTGCAAAAAAATTGATTTTCTTTTGGCTTAATAAATAGCACAATATGTTTATAATATTTTCCCAAAATTTCAAATCGAGTAAAATTCTAAGAGAAAGACCCTTCAGAAGTTCCGCCCATTAAATCATTGTCAGTGCAGTGTAAAACTTTAAACGCGTTTATCTCAAATCTTAGTTTTTAAAGTCGGTGGACACGATTCCTCGAAAAGTTATGATCCGATTTTGTTAAAATTTTGCACACATCTTTGCAATAACATTATCAGTTTTATGAACGAAGGAATTTTTTTTTATTTTTATTACAACTAATTTTGTTGAGCCAATATATGGTGAAAATTTGACCAAAATAGGTGGTTTTTTTTCAAAGTCTGTGAAAAATTCAAATTTTACATCTTTTTTCTTCGTTCAATAACGAGATTCATCCGTATACTAACGATAATGCTTTGGTTTTTTTTATTTTGGATGAACCAATCACGAGATATCCTGTCTACGGCGAGAGCATTTTTTTTTTTGAGTCGTCAATGGAGCTGATTTTCCAACGGCTGAGTTTTTGGAATTTTCAAATGAAATTTTCAGAAAATAATGTTTAAATATGTATCTTTGATATTCTGAATTCATAAAATAAAAAATATGATTTTATATATTAATAAAAAGAAGTAAAAATACCCTTTTTTTAACCTCTAAAACCCACCTAACCCCTTAACCAACGGTTTAAAATATTCAAATTTAAAACTCTAAGAAAGTTTTCAGGCATTGATTAAAAAATAAATTAGTTAAATGAATGTGCATTGAAAATCAATAAATTATATGCTTTTAACACATGAAAATCTAGGTGCCTTGTTCGATAATAGAATGGATGCTGAGTGATCTAATGTTATGTACTTCCTTTTTATTTGATTCTCACAAGTCCATGATGCAACCTAACGCACCCATCCCCCCCAATGATACTTTCAAGTTTACCAAATCTAAAGAAATGTTTCAGGGTCATCCTTTGGAGCTTTGATATACATTTTGTAAGTTTCAATTTAAAATTCAACAAAGGTAAACCTGGAATCGCCTGCTAGAAAATTATTAAAATATTCAAATATTAAAAGATCTTTCAATATTAAATATGCCATTGAGTTATAATAAATAAAAATATAGTAAAAAATCGAAATTTGTAAATATATTGAAATTTTATTACAAAATATTTCTTAAAACTTAATATTAAGTCTAGAACTATAGGCGCTGATTAATTATTTGATCATTTTGAAGATACAGTAAGTATATGCGAACATATGTATAGATACATATGTACATATGCATTCCATAAACTCAAAATGACTCAAGTCCAAACAGTTTTAAAATCAGCTTTTTACTACATATGTATGTATGTACTCGTATGAACTTATGTTTTTATAAAAGGGCGTATGTTTATTATAATAATAAATTTTTGGAATTAAAATGTACTTATTTACATATGGATGCATGTACGGTAATATGTGTAGGCACTTTTTAAATGTGATATAGCTTCGCAAAACCTATCTGTAGTGGCCCTACTTTTTATTGAATACACATTTCTTGCAAATTTCGGCACACGGCAGAATCAGGCGTAAGCATATTTGTATTTAGAAAACCTTACTGAAAATGTCTTAAGCTTGCTCAAATTTGCATTTCTGTCACAATGAAAGGCAACTGAGATGATATTAAGGATTAGAAAAAAAAACCAAAACACCAACAGACATATATCATATTATTCACAAAGTAAAAAATCGATCTACACATCAACATAAAAATTGTTGGGTATGATCTTTTAAAATGACAAATTACAGTTCCCTTTAATATTTTTTTTTTTTTTTTTTGTATGTACTCGGATTAAAGGAAAAAATCGGTGAATATAATTTTTAACTTTGCTTAACTTTTCTATAGATCTTGTGTTCACAAATTTGCCAATGATCCAACCCGCATTTGTTTAAATTTAAATTGCCAACTCTCGTTATGAAGTTAAGAAAAGTTGTAATAAATTTCGTCAGTACAAATTAGAAAATTTCACATTTAAAGCTAGCCCGATGAAACTAGGGATGTATTTCTTTATATACTTTTTTAAATGTAAGCAGGGCGACCATGTTGCAATATTTGTTTGTTGTAGTATTTAAAGCCGTATAAAAAGATACCAAAATCAAGATTTATAAAAACAATAATATTTTGCTATCCTATTCTACCAGTTAAAACAGTTTGTTTAATGGCATTAAACTATATCAGAAAAGATTGAAGAATTTACAATTTTGGGCAATTGACTTACATTATTTGTACTTAAAAATTGTGAATAATTCTATTAGAGGACATTACAAACATGGTGTTAGAATGTTTTTTGCTTTTGAGTATGCTTTCTAATACGGCAACTGAGTGGAATGCCCGTAAAAATATAAGCTGTTATTCCTGAAACGTGTGCCACATATAAACAAATAATTAAAGTGTAGTTCTTTGTGCCTGCACATACATACAAATTAGGTGTACATACATACATATGTAAATGTACATATAGAGTGAATCACAGGATTTTAATATTAGCTAATTTGTTTGTTTGTTTTGTTTTTTGTTTTTTAGCTATGTTTAACAATCAATTACTATTTGAATTTAACATATTTAACACTTCTAGCTCCGTCGTTGCGCACGCTTTATACATAAGTTAATTTCGATGTGGCATTTAGCAATTAATTGAAACATTTCTCGTATTAAGTTTAGACTTTTAAAGTATATCATTTGCAGTCCATTGTTGGCCCTAACTATAAGTTGCCTTGCTAATCGGCTTGCCGCAATTTAAGGCTCCTTGTATCAACTGCTTGCAGTCTCAGTATGCATGCTTTAGCAGGTTTTTAAATACTTGACGCAGCTGGCGCGACTGATGGAGCAACTTTGGCCTACAACACTTGGGTGGTTTTAGCCAGTTGATATTAACTAAACGTAGCGCAGTTGCTGCCGAAAAACAATAAGCGCCCGCCGGCTTCTGGTACTGTCACCGCAGTTGACTAAAGTGCACTTCCAGCCAGCATGGACAGCCCATAATGTCCTGCCGCCGATACGAGTTTCCCCAGCCCTTGGCGAAGCTAACCTTCATGCTGAACCTGTCAATTGGTCCCAGATGGTTCTGTTGCGACTGCTTGCAAGCCAGCAATTGAGCCCTGTAAAAGAAGAAGACGCAATAAGTATACAATATTATTAGCATAGAGCAGAAATTTAACCTGTACCTGTTTGTTTCGAAGGCTTTGAGACAGTAGCCAGGCATCACTTTGCAGACCCGATCCAGACGTTCGGACAGGGTAGGCGAGTCTACAAATATCGGCACATTACTGCGATTATAAATCCACACATCGCCATTCTCCAGACTAAGAGTTACACCTGCAGCAACACCAAGAAACATTGCATTTCGACTTCTATTGAAAAATGTGCGTGAAGAACTTACCAAGGCCGACCTTTTGTCGCGTGTTTTGCACCGCATCGAACTGGACCCGCTTGCCCTCCAAGTCACGCAAACATAAACTCTCTCCGGCACATTCGACTGGACCATCCGCATAGATATTGACCGCTGACTTCTTGGCGAGAAAGAGTTCACCAACTCGCTGAGCTAGTTCCCAATAGGCAATCTGGCACCACACCTTAGAGTAGGCGCTTCGATCTAAAATCAAAAATACAAACTTATCATCCAGTTGCATAAATATAAATATATCTTTGGTCACCCTAATCTTTATCATAGTGAGTTTGTTAGGTGTCTACTTATATGTTATAAATGTACATACATACAGAACCATATATAATTCTAAAAGAAAAAAAATATTTTGTCAGATCAATTATTTGCCTCCCTTGTGTACGTCCTGGCGCCAATGCCGCTAGCTTTGTTCGATCTTGACTCTTTGTGATTCTTAGCGCCGCCCGGGTGTTGTTTGAGATTCTTTCAGTCTATATGTACGTGTGTCTGTGTGTGCATGCACATACGTATGTATGTTTGTAAATACATAGAGAAGTGCGCATCCACGGTCTACTACATCATCTTTAAATTTAGAACATTTTATATTCTACCTGTGCGTGTGTGTGCCCGCAGTGTAAGTTGCTTAGTGGCCGGCCACACATGTCGCTTTTGTAAGTATGCACATACATACATGTACATATGTATGTATTTACATCCATGGAACATTACTGTCAACGATTCCGAGCCAATCCAGTGACCAAACATCACATACGGTTTTTCATTATCGATAATAATCCGATCAGATTGAGTTGAATACGGCTTTGACAATCAATTATATATTAAAACTAATTATGTCAAGAGGCCATTGGGTGGTAAAAACATGATGTATTAAAATAAATATGTCCTTTAGGACATTATTTTTGCTGGCACAAAATCTATCAAGAAATGTTTCTTAAACACTTTTGAAAAAACCTAAATTAAATTTTAATGATAATTAAAATTTGGTCCGCATTTAAAATTAACTAAAAACAAACTGTTTCTATATGATTTAAATAAGACAGGAAGTATTTTACACAAGTGACTTGTTAATTTCATCGCTTTTTTTTTTTTTTTTTTAACACTATCTATAAAGGTGTCGAAGATAAGTTATGTTTAAATAAGGTCTAAGCTTTAGATAAAAAAAAGAAAAAAGAAAAAAACATCACCAGTTACAAGAGAAATGCTAATAGAGTTTTTTATTATTACCCGAAACCATGAAATGGGTTTATCGAGTTTATCAACAATCGTTGCGTTTCGGATATTGGCAACAAATTTTTATTTTAAATTGCTTTAGCAACATAGTTTTCGTTTACTCGTGCACACACACTAACGTACAAACAATTACTTAACCGTTAAGGTCTCGGATTCAGGTTATTTCCTAGGCAAGCTTCCTGCTTGTTAGGCTCAGGTCATAGCTGCTATTTCAAGAACCTTATACAAATGCATCCCGCATGTTACTAATATAAATGCAAAAGCTTCTCCGTCGTTTTTCGCTTCAAAATGCCATAAAATAGTGAAGAGAAAAAAAAAACATTCTGTCCAATTTGGAGCCGGCGGCGGCGTCGGCGGTAGCGCTGTGAATGATATCATAGTCATAATGCCGCTACCTCTGTCCCCCCAACAAACCGTGTAGCTGGTGGTGCCGATAACCGGCCGCAAACAATCCACAGCCACTCCCGCGTCCGGCGCCGCTCTACAAAACTTTCGTAAGTGAGTGCAGATTTTTGCTTCTACTCGTACTGTGTCGACACCGCCGCCTCACTTATTCGCATTCGCATTCGCCTCGCACTGTTTGTATTTGTTTTTCGCTCATTATTTATTTTCGTGTCGTTTTTGCTGTTTTCGTTTAAAAGTTAATATCAATATAGAAAGTGACGACCTGACGCGGCAAGCTGGCGCCACGAACAACTGCCTCGCTCGGCCCGTGCCGGCGTGCTCAAACACACGCACGCGACCGCAACACATTCATATATAGATGTACACAGTGCATAAGCGTACATACATACACATGTTTATTTATTATACCCACATTCATACGTATAATATAATAAGCATACCTTTATACATAAATGAGAAAATATGTACACTTGTGTGTGTGCGTGTTCAAGTATTGAATATATATAGCCATTTGTATGTTTGTATATTAATGAGCACAAAAACGAGGAGAGGCGCTTGTTGTATAGCTTAATGCTCATAAACGACGCTCCGAAGACAAGAACAAAAGAGATCAAGAAGAGGCCACGTTTCGTCTGCGGCATGGCCACAAACTCACCTTTTCCATTAGTGGTGAATGACTCGACACACGGCATGTATAACTGCGACTCCGTCTGTTTGATGACGCTCGAAATGCTTCGGCTGTGTGAGCCGCTGTTGCCCTGCAAAGTCCACGTCGCTGAGGATGACCTTTCGGTGTTTTGAGTGTTTCCATCGGAATCTAGGGTTGGGGAAAACTCTCATTTCAGCAAACTTCCATTTTGCAGGGTCACAAATAATCAGTTACATACCTGTATCTCTTAGTCTCAGCATTTTTGAGCGCTGATAAGGCGGGGGTGCGAGTTCTGCAAGTAAAATAGAACGTACATTAATGTATTTGATTAACTGGCGAGTCGACCTATAATCATTTATATTTTTCTATCAAAGAACTAAAGTAAACTTTGGCACCTTTTGGTAGCTTCGTGTTCAAAGTAGTCCCGAACTCTACGCTTGCAGCCGATCACGAGCATACCCAAGCTCTTCGTGTCTGTGAGGAGAACAGCTAGTTCCGAGCCTTGCCTTTGCCTCGCAACTGCTTGTGTCAATGATATCGTATTAGAGAATATCGCATTCATTAGCATAGTAGCACAGATGCAGTCCAGCCGTATAGGCACTCGATTCCGTTCGGACCACTGATATGTGTCTTCTGCGTAGGGCAGGTTATTTTTGTGTGCGAATTTGAGTAAATTTGAATCTCCGATATTTACTGTGATTTTTTAAGGTTTAAGATTTTAAGATTGTAGATCGCATGTGTATATCGAAAACTGAAAGATATATCGATAATCTGAACCAAACGTGTACTGTCTAGGACTTAGATGGGCTTGTGATCAAAATCTAAAGTCTCTAGCTTTTATAGGCTCTGAGATCGACTAGCTAATACATCCAGAAAGACGCACATTGCTATATCGACTTGGCTGTTGATGCTGA
Organism: Scaptomyza hsui; assembly: GCA_018152825.1. Classification (NCBI taxonomy): domain Eukaryota; kingdom Metazoa; phylum Arthropoda; class Insecta; order Diptera; family Drosophilidae; genus Scaptomyza; species Scaptomyza hsui. Next base: position 529,980 of record JAECXO010000073.1, read on the forward strand.
TCAAGAATACACATACATGAGGGATCGGAGATGCTTCTTCGCCTGTTACATACTTTTGCACAAAACCGTTATACACTTTTTATGGGTTAAGGGTATAAAACAGTATATCGGATTCATTATCGATAAAAAAAAAAAAACTTGGTTCAGTTATGGTTTAGGAGAGTTTATGCTTTAATCAGGATTCTCTGGCTCTACAATTCTCTAAGATCGGTGGATTCGTAAGCATAGGACGAACGGGGAGACAGTCGTACATAGGGATATGGCTATATCGACTCAGCAGCTGACGTTTAGCAAGAATATTCTTATTTTATGAGGTCGGAGATTTTTTCGTCTGCCAATTGAAACAATTTTATTAAATCGTTTTTCCCATATTAAATGGGTTCGAAGCATAGAAATAGAAAATATAAAAAAAAAAATAGTTTGATAAAATTTGGTTTATCTCGCAAAATTTCTATTTTTGAAGGATCAACAGTTATTTAAATAGATAAAGCTTAACTTTTCGGGATTCTTGTTTTTGCATGGTAAAGCTAAGCTAGAGTGTAAAGATCGTGTGTAAGCAACATCAGGGAATAGATAAAAAGATAAATGCGCAATTGAAGAAGAATACTGTGTAGTATTTGGAAAATGTTTGAAGAGTTACTCAATACTACGGGTTAAAATGCGAGTCTTTAAGACAAGCTGAACCATGAGATCATACTTCTCAAAAATAGCACTGTGTTGGTATACGAGAACACAAGCATACATACACATATGCATGTTTATATACACAACGAAACCCGAAGCAAAGCATAACAAAAACAAAGCACAAAAATAAAACAAACAAAAGAAAAAATGATCGAGAGTATGCAATGTTTATACCCTGTAAATAGTAAAGCAATAATGTGAGAGAAAGCGACATTCCAAAACTTTTTTGTAATAAACAAATTCACAATTTTGAAGGTAGTGAAATTTCCGAAAAATTGGTATACAACTTTAAATATTAAGTAAAGTGCAAAATAACAGGCAATAAAAAGCATCTTCGACTCGTAAAAATTCACTTTACAGAAATTAATTTCTTTACACGTGCAGATGACAGTTCAGGGTATCCACTAGTCGTGCTTTTTATATCATAGTGTTCTTAGAGGTTTTTGTTTGTTTTTTTTTTATCTATAGAGTTGTTTGAATTAATTTAGACCCAATCGAAGGATCAAAAAATGTTTCATCAATTTTGTTTTGCGAATTTTCCGCATGAAACTTTCTTTAAAAATTTGTGTTATACGACCAAACAGCACAAACTTAACCGGAGCCAGGCCAAACATCAGCGACGCGAAATAAAAATAAATAAATAATGTTTGCATATCATCCAGCTCCACTAGGGGACATTTTATTGGCGCACAAGTCGTTTGATGTGCGGCACTTGCCGCTGGGAGCGGACGAAGTTGGCGCTACAGACGTCAGCAGTGCTGCTAGCAGCAGCAGCAGAACCGTCGACTTGGTTAGCTTCGGTACCAGTTAAACCTGATTACGTTTGCTGCTGCTGCCGCCGCCGCCTTAGCTGTGTGAATCAAGCAGTTCTTGAAGAACTATCGATAAGGTGAAGTCAAAAGCAAAGAAAGAAAAAATTCCAACATAGCCTTAATCACTGTGGCGTCCTAACAGCCCGCAAAAAATCAAATGATTTTTTCTCGTTTCGCTTTATGCGACATTTTTATACTCTGGAACCGAAGGAAAAGAGTGTATGGCGATTGTTTCATATTCGCTTTGACACGCTTAAAAAATGTTGCCAAGCCCACCTTGGAACATTTAAGACACGTTTTCACTAGTTTTAGATTGCAAATAATGATGGTATAACGCTTAAAGATGCGTGTTCAGCATTCTAACGGGAATTTCTGATATATTTTGGAAGCGTGCGGCACAAAAATATATAGTGTTATCATAATAAACTAATCTGTGGTAAAAATGTGGCATGTTGCCTGAAATAGCTTCAGGATACATGGTCACACTGAGAGTATAAATAAAAAATAAAAACTGCAACTATGTAGTTTGTTTTATTCCTATCACCATATCGTTAGCTTAATATAGAAAGGACGTAACTTAATATTTTTTTTGGAAATCGCATTTTGTGCATTTTCTAAAAGCCCACTCCCAAATACACATTTCTGCAAAAATTCGATGTGCTATGATTAAGAATTACTAAGTTATAGTCAATTTAAAAAAGCCTTTTCATACTTCGTGTTTCAGATTTGATTAAGTTTTTTGCTTCTCCTGTAAAATAACAAAAATGCGAGTTACGTCCTTTCTATATTAAGCTATCGATATAATTTTGCAAATGCAAGCAAGACAAGCAAAGAACACGACGACGCCGGTAGCTCAAATGTTGATGGTTTTTTGCTCTCGAGTCGAGGTAGGCGCAGACCGCGCTTTTTTTGGTGGCCCGCGGGCTTGCACTGGCCCGGAACGGGACCGGGCCTCAAAATAGAGTTTCGTGCGGGATCGGGCCTCAGCGAAAAGGCCCGGCCCGGTAAGGCCCGAAAAAGCCCGACCAGAAACCACATACCATTTTTATTAGCTTTTAATTTCTAAATAGTTTTGTATGGAAAAGTGGTTCTAGCAATTTTCAAAAAAGTATAAAAAATACTAACAAAGAGATTTTTGAAAAAAAAATAAATTGTGTAGTCACTATAAAAATTGTTTGCAAAACTATTTGCATCAAAAAACGTTTAAAAATTAGACTTTTACAAATCTTAATTTTCAATGAGTACTTAATGGGTTAAGGTAAGTATTCTATAATTTAAATGGATTTTAAATGACTGTTTCATTGGTACCATACTCCACATGAAGAAAGTTCAAGCTATGAGTAGATTTAACTTTAAGTGTTGTGCAAATACTTATGACCTCCCCTGTAAATAGGAGCAGTTAGGACTTCTATTTATAAAACCACCACTGTTGCAGATTTTTTTTATTAAGTATTGTATTACATACTAAGTAATTAAATAATTTTAAGTTTGTAATTTAAAATAAGTGCATTTCAAAACATATTAATCCATATGTTCAAATGCATATGGTTTTTATATGTACAGTATTAATTTCGGGCCGGGCCGGGCCTCCATGAAAAAAAGCCGTGCCGGGTCGGGTCGGGCCACTTAAGAAAGACTTCGTGTTCGTGCGGGCCCGCTCCCACCTCTACTCTCGACACAGAAGTAAACATTATATATATATTCCTGCCACGAGCGCCAATGTGTACACACTGTATTGAATCGATACTATCGATAAGCAGTTTGGTATTTTTAGCTACGTTGCTGGATACCCAGAAATCACGAAGCTAAACAAATTTTCTGCTACGGTGTTTTTTCTATGAACGATTTTATTCACATGGCTGAATAAGCACAAAAATGTGTTACCACCACGCACGGAGGAGCTCACAATGTCCCGATCAGCAGAGAAAGTCTTTACGGTTCTTACGGTTGTATACTACCAATGTAAGACCTCTAAGGCGTCCATTCTTCGTAGTGGGATTAAGGAGCAACCCACGACGATTGTGTAATGTTTAAACGCAGAGGATACATGAATTTTTAGGAAGGCACTGTAGAGAAAAGTATTTCTAGAGCACAACAGGTAGCCGACCAACAGAACTAATGTTTTAGTTAAGATCCTAGGAATAAAATAACGGTTTTTTTTCCAAATGACGACGTTTCTGTTTTCTAGAAAGTTTATGGCGAGGGGTTTGATGTGCCGGTCTAGGCGCTTAATGTGGGCTTTGTTCAGCCTGGAAATCTTCTGATGAGCCCAAGATAATCTGAGCTCATTGTGCATCTCCACGTTTGAGTGGAGTAGATGCGCCCATATCGGAATCCTAGCCCTGTATATTAGAAGCTTGACAAGCAGGCTCAAGGCAAACCTTTTGCCGACAAGACAGAAATGAAGTCTTTCGTTAAATTGTTTCATATTCTTGATTACGCGAGGTCTTCAGGCTAACCTTCTTTTGTATGGATGCCATGGATGGTTGAGCCATCCAGCTGGACCGGAATAAATGAACTGTGTGTTGGCTGATGGATAATCACTGAAAAAAGGGGAGAGCAATGTATTTCCGCATTAAGCACGAACTTTAAAACAATTCAATTTGATGTTACGGAAGAGGATCATCAATAAACTGTCCATTGGGAAACGGAACCGGACAATGTTAGGTTTTATGGAGTGGAATCGCGTTTCACCTGAATCACTGACTGATTGGTAAACCAACGTACAGCCGCAAACCATAAGAGTTCAAAGGCTGAATTATTTTAAAAAATTCGGTCGGTATAGACAACTTTTGTATAATTGGTGAATTCACGAAAACTGCATACCAATTTTGGATTTGTGGTTTTGTTCTCACCCGAATGTTTGATTTAAAAAACAAAAAGTATTTTACTATTGTGGTGTTTAACAGCTCCGTTTCAGCGTTTCATGTTTCATAGTTGAAACGCTTAATGCTTTCAATGCGTATCACATTTGCGGTGACTGCGCTTCTGCTGCCTGGATTAAGAAAATATGCCATTTCAAAGCTTTAAATATATGTATGTTTGGGAGTCTTGCGCTTCTAAATAGTTGTTGATTTCACAGTTATAAATGAGATAATTAGTGGTATATTTTATCAAACAAAACCAGTTTATATTATTTTTGTTTGCGGCGGCCATTAATCAGATGTTTTCATACTTTTTTGCACAAAAATACACCAAATATACTGAAAAATACTGAACATCGATAGCAAATATCGCTTGAATATCGTGCTCTTCCCATCTTTATTTTCATGCAACATGAAACACTTTTTGTATACATAGGCTGGGGTGTTTCATCATTTCAAGAAATTTTTCTATGTATGTTGTTGTTGCGGGACGTTTCAACTATGAAACATGAAACGATGAAACGAAAAATTTTAAGCATTCACGATTAAATGAAAAACCATTTATGAGGGCATACACTTTATTGGGTAACTCCTTCAGGAACTTATTCATAGTCAAGACATTCATGTGGATTACCTACCTGAATCGATGGGGTACATTATGCGATACCAGTGCAGAGGGTTGCAGCAAATGTAGACGTAATCCAATGCACTGGGGCAGGTTGGAAGGCGTCGCAGCTCGCCGGCATCCCTGAGGTCGGACCAAAAAAAAAGCTGGCAAGTGATCACGTGCTGTAGCTCGTCCATGGGCGAGGTGCACTTGATCAGGATGCACTGCAAGTAGCTTGCAGAGGTTGACACAACGACGTTGCTCCTGGAAGGCGGGTCCACCCGACTTTTCACAGCTTGAAGCAGCTCTGCCACTTGCTTGTTCTTGAGCTTTTTCAACAGCGCATTGAAGATTTGGTTGGGTGTGCGATGACGACTGGCCGCTGACGCTCCAGCTCCAGTTCCAGCTCCAGCTGTCAGCTGAGGATGCATTGGATAGGTGGGATGCACGCTGAGCGTCCGCTGACGGCTCAGTGTGTGGCACCGTCTGTTGTCGGTTGGGTTCGATCTCATAAAGAATCCACTGCTGGAGGAGTCCGTCGAATGTCCTCCGCCGCCGCCGCAACAGTTGCGAAACATATTTGCCGCTGTCATTGCAAACGAGGCTGCATTGGAGCACGCAGGAGCCGTTGCCACTGGAACTGGACAGGGCTCGTTTTCGTCGCTCAATATGTCTGCGCCAGAACTTTCGAAGTTGCGTCCATCTTTGATATAGGAATAGCTGGTTACGCACAAGTCCGCTTCGGCATCTGGGCGAGGACAAACCCATTTCTGGTGTTGACATTGGATTGAGTCTATGGAGCAGGGTATTGAATAGTATGGCCTCGTCAGAGACTGATCCGTGCAACAGCAGCAGCAACTGGCGTACGTCTGAAGGTGGTGTTGATGTTGAGGGAGCGGCGGCGGTGGTTGCTGCGTGGGTATCGGTATCCCATCCGCATCGCACGTAGCCGGATTGTTTCTTGACGCATAACGCCATAGTTCTTTTTTCTTTTCGCTTGGGAATATCATGGAGGGACATCAATTTTGTTGGTAACATCGATCTTATCGTATGTGCATTATTTGAATTGATCAAATTTAGTCCGGCTGGTCAAAGCTGTCTTACTTTGCTGATATGTGCGGTGGGGGGGTGGGAGTGTTCAATGTGACTTCACTCTTGCTCCAATAATAATTAAGTTAATAATATGTATGTATATAGATTCTGACTAGGGCTTCGCACGATTGTCAATTTCCTTTATCGCTCAATAGGCTTTTTTGGCCTTGATATGCTCTTGGTAGTTTTTGTATGTTTTTTTTTTTCTCTGCAAAAGAAAAACAATTAATTAATTACTGCTTATAGTCTCTCATATATAAAATAATATCTCTTAATCATATTCGATAAGTAAAATAAACTCTTCAAAGTTGGGAACTATATTATTTTCTGTTATCGATTTATATCGATAGTCATAGCAACCTATTTTACAATCATTGTGAGTTTGAAATGATTGAAGATTTTCGAACTGGATTCCGATGGTAGAAGAGTATACTGGTTTAGTGTATGTACCGTCAAGCTATCTCTCCGGCCGTATGCGTAATACGCATTGCGTATACGTGCACGTATACAGAGAATGCTGCAAGTTTGGGATTCCTACTACAAACGACTTTAAATTTCCCGCTTGCACCAAAACATAAATTAAAAAAACAAAAATAATAAATAAATAAAAATCAGGGTTTTTGTACTTGGCAGTATCTAAATCAGTTGTATCCAGACAACCTTAATGGGGGCGTACCGGGCAAACTTTATGGGGTAAAAATAAACCAAAAGATCTTAAAATAAAACATAAATAGCCTATGTTGCTTTTGTTTTTGGAAAGGTTCGTTCTTTGCCAACCTTTTATTAACCCGTTTTCCCAACCTTACCAGTCAAGAGTTAAGGATGTCTAACAAAAAAGTATAAGGATTTTTTTTGTATCAAAGTTTGCAAAATTATAACGTCGATTTAATCGACTTTTGGATGAAAATCTTATCCTCAGCTATTCCAAATCGATGGAATTTATATTTTTGTGCTTTTTTACGTTCTAAAAAGAAGATTTTGGCTCTTTTTTTTATACATATCTTTTAAGTGCCGCAACAGTGAAGAAGCAAGGCGCATGAGTAATGGGAGGATCAGAAATGCACACCCGGACGGACTGCGCAGCATCAGCGACTATCGCTGACAGAGAGAAGACGACGCTGCAAGTTAACAAACCAAATACACAAAACTGGGGCCCCCTACGATCATTTTGTTGCTGGCTGACTGGCTCGTTGGCATTTCTTGCGTTCCTTATCGCGACGACAACAGTGGCGCCGCCAACATGACGGCACGACTACACGCTCACTCACATGCATGCCTATTTATGTACATACATCTATATGTATGGATGCACACATGTATGTATATTACCGTACATACATTAAAAAAAAAAAACAAAAAAAAACATACATACTAACAAACGCACACACACGCTTACTTAATTTGCTTGCTTGCGTGCCAGCCCAAAGGCAGGGCAACAACGCGACGCGACGAGACGAGACGAGACGAGACGAGGCGCTGCGAGGCACAGGCGCCACAGTGGGCGCCACTGACGTAAACGTAATAAAAGAAATAATAGTAACGATGTCGGCGGCGGCGGCGGCGTCGTCGCAATGGCGCCACCAATATAAACTTATATCAGACAGACACGAACAAAAACATTGCCAGCGCCAGCTACAGCAATGCTACAACGAAACGATAGACCGACGCGACGGTCGGTTAGTCGTTCGTTCGGTCTTTTTTTCAGCCGGTTTGACAAGTTGAGGAATCAACTATTTGAGGTGAATAACAAAGAGAGAGAGACAGAGAGAGTGCTTAAGCAAGTGCCCAAGAGAGCGGAGCGTGGTGGCAGTGTGAGAATACGAATATATATATATATTCATATATATATATATATATATATATATATATATATATATATATATATGTATATATTATGCATGTGGGCGCTTGTGTGTCAAACGCTGAGAACGAACACATTTCCGAATTCTTCTACAAATTCAACAAGTATAAAATTGTGAATCTGTGATAGAGGGGCATGCACAATGTGGAACAAAGAAAACACGATGATGTACGAGCATATTGCCAAACTCAAAACATTGCAACAAAAATATATCTGTACATACATATAAATATTTATGTGCATGTATTGTACATACTATCATGACTACATACATACATATATTCGCACTTGTCGGCTGTCTTGCACAACACAGCCTATATTTGAATGTCTGTGTGTATTGTATGTGTATGTATTTGAAATTTTCTGGCGCCACTCACACCCACAATAGTAGTGTAATGGCGCCGGCATAATTCCACACATACCAAGACACAATAATAAAAAAAAAAATACTGTGATAGAAAAAAGCCAATGTACATACTGTGTTCAAGAGAATAAATACTTATATGTATGTCCGTTTGAACACACTGAACGTATATAAACAAATTGGAAATCTATTAATCTATTAAGTTCCCAAATTAACACCTTTTTAAATTAAAACTAAATCACCTTAAAGTATTTTCGTTTGGCTTTATCGATTCACTCCGCGGTCAATATTTATGTTTAAAAACCTATTGGGTAATAATTGAAAAAATTAAACATGAACCCAGTTGAATTAATTGTTGTTATCAATATAACAACTAAGCATTGGTGTTTATTGGGTGAAAAACTAAAGCGGTGTTAAAAATACATAGACCGATTGAGCAATCCAACGAATACAATTGATTAATCGTCAGCAACTAATATTATCGATAATAGGAAGTTTTTGTTTTTTCTTCGATATCTCCGCTGTTTTTTAACCGATTTTGATGACAAATGATCATTATTCTGCTTATAGTTTTTAAATCAAGTCTCAAACGTTCTCAAATTTCTAAATTTTATTGCTATCGATATCATAAGTATATTAGAAACTAAAAGAGCTATCGATAATTTCAAATTCAATTCCAAATCTCTCAAATCTGTAGCACGTATACTTGAATAATAATATACAGTGGCTTACAGATCAAGCTAAAAAAAATATTTAAAAAAAACTTTAATTTAGTATTTGGTGTGGAAACCTAGTAAAAGCTTTGGGCTTGTTTTGTATTAAGCCAATATATTTGTTTTAGTTGCTTTTGGCGGTTTTTTTTGCCATTCTTCCAGGATCATAGTTTAAGTTAATTTTTATTGGAATTAGACATTTTTTTAAATTTGAACAATTGATCTGCCCTTCAGGCCGCCCATAGTGTGGTATCGGAAAATAAAAACTTTCCTGTTAATATATCCTTAGTAAATTTACTTATTATCTAAAAGATAGATTGTAAATAAAGATATTTTAAAAGGTTTTACTAGAGATTTTTTGAATCTGAGATACACTGCACCCTAAATTAGCACATATACTTGATTGAAATCTTCGATATCTCTGGACTTTCTCAACCGATTTTGATGAAATTTTTACAGATTTTTATTATTTTGTACTTATTTACTTATCGATGTTTTTTATACTTTGATATCGAAGATAAAGTGTCAAGATTGGGGTGCCACGCCTACTAGGAGGCTGGGAAATCGATAAATTCGATAACTGAAAACCGATATTACAAAATATTCCACACATTCTTACAGCTAGAGTTACCAAATTTTGCACGCAGATAGCTAGTCATGTCCCTGAAAAAACTGCATCAAAAATTTGGATGCCACGCCCACACCTTCCGCCCCCCTACACCCCGCCGTTGTTAAAACGGTTATGCGTGTATCTTCCACATTTTTTGAACTATAGTCACCAAATTTGGTAGGAAGATATATGGTGACATCTACAAAAGATCTGCATCCAAAATTTGGATGACACGCCCACCTCTGCCGCCCACCATTTAAAATCGGAAATTTCGATATCTCTTACAGTTTTTAAGCTAGAGCCCCCAAATTCCGTAGAAAGATAGAAGGCAACACTTACCAAAGATCTGCATCAAAATTTTGGATGCCACGCCCACCCAAGCCACCCGCCTTATAAAATCGGAATCGGCTATATCTTTAACAGTTTTTGAGCTAGAGCCTTTAAAATTGGTAGGAAGATAAATGGTGAGAGTTAAAAACATTTGATTCAAAAATTTGGATGCCACACCCACCTCTGCCGCCCACCTTTTAAATTTGAAAGTTAAGTTATATTCCACAGTTTTTGAGCTAAAGTCACCAAATTTGATAACATGATAGCTGGCGATGTTTTTACCACATGGCCCACTCCCTTCGCCCCTGCATTCCCCCTTATCAGCCGTTCTTTTACTGGTATCAAAGTATTCCGCAGTTTTTTTTTTTTTAAAAACGTTTGTTTTGGGGAAGGAGAGTTTATGTTCCAAATCTAGAGTCTCAAGCTTTGATAGTCTCTGAGATCGACGCGGTAATAAATACAAAAAGACGGACATGGCTATATCGACTCAACTGTTATTGCTGATCAAGAATATATATACTTTATGGGGTCGGAGATGCTTCCTTCTATCTGTTACATCCATTTGCACAAAACCATTATACTCTTTTGACTTTTTTAATGACGGACACGGCTAGATCGTAGCTTTGGGGGTTATTGAAAAGTGTATAAAAATGAATAAATTATAGAAAAAAAATTATACTTACTTTGATCATTAAGTTAATCCAATGTATCCTTAATATCCCGTTGTATTAAATACATCAATCTTTTGGTTAATTTGTATATGTATATTGCAATTTCTGATATGTATTTGCGTATTCAGCACACAATTTATTTTGGATTCACATATTTCTACTTGGAGAACACATAAATATTATTATTAAAATTCACATTGGATCTGCTCGAATGGAGTTCGCAGAAACTGTTTTGATTTAACACACGCGGTGCTGACGCAGATTTATAATTATTTTCAGTTGTTTTTTTCTTTTTTACTACTCAGCACTATTTTTTGGTTTTTGAACTACTTGAAGTACATACACACATACACGCATACGCAATACATTCACATCCATAAATGAACACAACAGTAAAATAAATATAAAAAAAAAATAAAAATACGTCTGCAAGCATAATAAAATGAATGCACAATATTACTTTTTCGGTATTGTGTCTTAATTACAGGAGTGCAATTTTCCATAATATGCCAAAGTTTCAAACTTTCAATTAATTTTTTATATTCCATTCCATACAAGTTTTATACACTTTAACTCAAAAATCAAAGAACAAACAAAATGACATAATCACTCATGAAAGTAAAAGAGCATAAGGAAGTACTACAAACGAAAAATAGATAGAAATTAGCAAAAAAAAAATGAAATAAAAGAAAATGAAAGAAAAAACAAAGAACCAACGTACATTGACAGCCTCAAAATGCAAAAATACAACAAACACTAATACATTATTATGTAAATAAATAATATCTAATTTGTATGCCCAAGTAAAAGTATTGAGTCCACAGAAAATATTACATGATTTGCTAGTGACTTAAACATAAAAATTTAAACGTTTTTATAAAAGTAGCCTTCTTTATTGTGTATGGAAAATATGTTCATTTATACTCAAGTATTATTGCTTGTGTGTATTGATTGATCAACCCACGTATATATATGTAGGTATGCATGCGCGTAAGCATGTATGTATGTGTATGTTCCTAGATGTCGCGATTGAGTCGTTTTTTTTAGAAAAGTGTAAAGCCGCACATTGAAACGCGTAATTCAAATTGCAAGCACTTGTTTTAATTCTTTTAAAATTAAACAAATATCATTTTTCGTGCCGCTTTTCACTTATATTTTATTCACAATTCGGCTTACATTTATGAACAGTGACGGCGGGTCGAAATTGGGTTTGCTCGCCAACTACAAAAATCTTCAACTTTTGCTTCACTTTTTAACTGCACTGAGAATAACTTAATCGGAAATAAAATGTAAAAGCCAGCATGGAAACGCGGATGCCGTGCATGCGCTTGTAGTTGCACTGCGTTTATTGCATTTATTTGTTGGATACGCCCGCGTTTGCAACAAAAAATGTACATTTGGCAATCAAAACCACGTCCGTTCACATTCAGAGTTTCTCGCGTTATGAGAGAGCATGCATGAAATTTTTTATCTTTAGCAGTGTGGTGAGTTTTGACTTGCGCTCTCTCGCATACGGATACACCTCATGGTGAACTAACAAGGTGAGCTTGTTTCGGACACCTCGCTCAATTTGTGGTACCAAGAAGCCCACTCGCTCCGCTGTTTTAAGTGCTCTAAGACCAAGATATACCTAAATATACCTTAAATATCTTGCTTTAAGACAAAAACACATAGCTATGAGGCAACACATATATCTATCGTTTTCGCACTCACAAAGTTACGCGATTCAAGAGCCGAAAAATTTGAATTACAAATTGAGCGAGCTGTCAAAAGCAAACCCACCTTTTTGTATTAACCATGCATACTAATACACTTATACCAAAAACCATGGTGTGCTTGTTGCTTATACGCCAACTCGCTTGATGTTGGATGCACGCAGTTTGTGACTCGCGTGAAGATGGCTGCACGCAATTTCCAACTCTCCTTTGACTTTTGCATTTTGACCGTCAATTAAATTTGTTAAAGAATTTAACGTTCCTTTGAACTCCTTCTTTCAAAGTGCAATTAACAACCTGCGATTGCGAATAAATAAAATCAAAAATTCTGAAATTCGCAACGTTTTTTGTTTTTTTATGTCGAAATTCAACATTCGATTATCAAGTTAAGTACACTTTAAAACACCATTCCATACAGCTTACATTTTTCTTATTCGCACAAAATTAAAAAAAAAAAAACAGCATACCTACATCAAAATTAATATATAAAATGTCTTTTATTTTAATAATTATGATATAGTTGTTCGATTTGGCCAAAGTTTCAGCTCGAAAGCTCTAAACTGAGGGCTTCGTTAACATACCAACAGACGGACAGACGGAAATGGCTATAACAACTCAGCTTGCGAAGCTGATCAAGAAATTATATACTTTATGTGGTCGGAAACTCTTCCTTCTATGCGTTACACATTTCATCACAAAATTATATATTAATACACTTTCCAAGTTTATAAAAATGTTCAGATTCGGGTATATATCATATAGCTGCCATTAACATACAAGACATATGATATATTAATTTTGTTTTCAAGTGTATATAGTTTGCGGATGGTCGTAAGTAGTTCCCTTACTTGTTTTCTTTTAAATAAACAAAAAATTTGTAAATGCAAAAGAAATATACACATTTTGAACATTTAAGCTAATTTTTTAAATTGCTTTCAATACTTAATAAAATACAAACAAAAATCAATTTGCAACATTCATCATGCTCTTACATATTTACATATGTATGTAAGAAAATGCATTCGGCAATACTCCGCAACGGGAACAGAACCGCCAGAAAAAAAAACGAAAGAAGAAAGAACAACAAATATAAAAAAAATATATAAAATACACTAAACCCTATACATTAAGCGTCTAATCTTAGGCAGATCAAATAGTTCATACTCTTTACCAATTATTTTTTTTAATGTATGAAACTGAAAATCTTGTTAATTTGAAAATCAACGGACAGTCATTAACTCGATTGTTGATATTTCTCGAAAAGTTCATATCTCAATTAGTGCACTGCACACTAAAAAAAAAAAAACAATTTAAAATATATTTACCTACTATGGTAAAACAAAAGAGCGAAACAAGTGATGTTGAAGGACCATTCCAAAATATCCCTCAAAATCACAGACCATCAAGGGCATATCAGTTGCAGTTGCTGCGCTTATGACTGTCAGATCCATGGCGCCCATTTACGGACGCACACAAACACACACACACTTAACGATCAAAGTTAGTGATCAAAGAAACATCGGTCAGTCTTTTGGTCAGCTCCAGCAGGGATAATTGTCTTGGTCTGGGACGATTTAAAAACATAAAAGCAAATAGGCAGCTGTCATTACGATAATAACAGGTCGGGACCGCAGGCCCTTGCGACGATGACGATGACGTCCAGCCGACTGTGGGCCACCGATTGAAGACTGACTCACCTCACGACAGGAAATTGCAACTGGATGGACTTTGAATAAGTTGTGTAAGTTTTTCTGAACCACAAAACTGACGTTATGCGAACTCTTTTGTTTTATGTAGATCCATTAACGCCCACCAAAGTATGTACAATGTTAAAAGATGTCAATGACAAGTAAATAGTTGTTACAGAATACGATTAGGAACTTATATTATTTATTATACCTGGTTTAAGTTGGTCTTACGCTTATTGAATAACACAACCAAAATTAAATCGTGACAGTCCGCCGTTGAGTATTCAAACTCTCTTGAGTGTTTGTTGTTGATTGCTGACGACAAGAGAATAAATTACTTGGGTGGTCGGCGATGCATTCTTGCACAATTCCGCATTTTTGAGGAGATGAGCGCAATTTGGAGAGTAAAACTAATAAGATATTATCAGCACAACTTCTACGAATGAAAACTTGTTAAAATGCCATTAAAGAGCAGAGCGACAAAACAGCCAACGAATTTAAAAAACCTGTTTTACCATCACAGCTTCCTCATCAACAACTCATTCCTTTAAGCATTTACTACAGGCTCCCAGTACAACGGCCACGTACCTGTCTCTTGTACATCACGATTGTGAACGCCTTCACCCTGCTCGATTGAGGGTGGAGATCAGGTTGTGTCATGTATTCTTTTACATAAATATGTCATGCCTTTTAGTAGAGAGGTCTGTGGTAAGGACTATTTAAGGAGAAAACAAGCTAAATCTGTATAGTCCATTTTACAGAAACAAGACATTTCGAGTCCTTTTCGCTTATCGAAAGCTTGCCAATAAGAAAACAAATAATTTACTTTTTATATTGGTGAGAGTTTAATTTTTCTAGAATAAGCTTCAAAATTGAATATCAATTTCACTTTTTTCTTAGGAAAAACAATATAAAAAAAACATTAAAAAAAAATGAAAGCCTATATTTAAATAAATTGATCTTTTTTTATTGAAAGTAAAGTGGTTTTTATGGAATTTTCATAAACGTGTTGATCTTTAAAATTGCGCTCACGCTGTGAAAAAACTCGGTTCAAATGAGAAAGATTGGTATCGTTTTCATTTACAAAGATACGCTCATGCTAATAAAATGAGTTTGATGTATTAACATAGTGTATGATAGTTTAACATTATTTGCATCAATTTGAAATGTATTATAATATTAGCTGTCTAGATCACTGATTCCGGAGGTTAAATGCTTTCACGGTATACTCTTAAGATGACTCTCGTACCTTGTTCCGGAGCGTTAACATCGGATTGGGTACCGTAACCTTATTATATGTTTGTTTTTTTTTAAGGTCGTGGTAGTTTTGGATTTTATTGAGAAAAGAATAGATAATATTTTGTAGTTTTTTTTTTAACTCTTAAAATTTCTGCTACTAAATTGGATGTACCTTTGTTTTGCAATTCTAACTAACCCAATTTTGTAATTGTAATTTGCCGATGAAATATATAGTACTCACTTTTTGCATAAGATAAATCTATTTTTAAATACTCAGTTTCCTTCTTGGGCTTCAAGAGAGGCAAGAAACCAGAGAATCGGTCATTCGTAAAAGACTACAATGTAAAAAAAAACCCAATTCTTTGCCTGGATTGTTTAATCTTAGTAATCTTATTTTATTAAAACAATCGAATTGAGGGAGGAAAGAAAAATAATAAGCCTAAGTATTACTAATATACAAAGGCAATTATGTCTGTGAGTGAAAAGATTTTTGTCTTAATTAAATTAATATTTTTAATCACTTCTTTCTTAACTTCTTCACTGCTTTCTTTTCTTTGTTTTTATTTATAAATTTAGTAATATAAAGTTAATTAATAATTTAATTGAAAAACAGTTAAGTTTAGGATTATATCTCATGTAATGACACTTTTGTTTTGACTTACCCACCTTAAAACCGTTTAATTTTTAATATTTAGTTTGTTTAGTTTTGTCACTGTTCTTCTTTTATTGTAACAGACGCTTCAAAAGTTTTGCGCCACTTTTCACTTCGATTACATCCTATAAGCTGCACAATAGTCCGCTGTGTCCTGCCGCATGAATCCTTGTGAACTAAATGCCAGCCGTGTACGCGGCTATCCTTTTATATGCTTCCGCCAGTGCGCACTTGTAACCACTGCGCAGAGCATTCTAAAGACTGACGCAGACGGCGCGCCGTCACAGAAGTGTTGAACAAGGCGCCGTCGCCACAGCCAATCGTCCTGATTTCTGACTCATTGTCACTTATATGTATACAAAAAATAATTTTTATGTATGTCTGACAGTTAAATGTTTAAACATATGCTTATAAGTTCATGTTTGTACATTCATTTGTAATCCTATTGTCCTATTGGCTAAGCTCGAACTTAAAGGTAAGAAAAATATTAGTTATAGTCCATGATTTTGACAGGTGAAGCTGTCGATCAGTATTTCTCATACTTCTTTAGGAGTAAGGAAAAGATTTTGGACACATGAGGTGCATGTTAGGATGGTTTTGTATATTGTTGAAAATATTTTGTGTCACCCAATCAATGCCAATGAGAGTTTAGCCATGTCGGCGACAAAGACGCACAAAATGAATTGAAAACAAAACATGAAAACGTATAAAAATGAAAGACTGTAAAAAACTGAACAGTAATAGTAAATAAATTTCTAGTTGGCGACACTTGGCTTCTAGTCCCCATGGTGTTGAATCTTAAACCTACTCTCCTATCTCTATTTGCGCGCAGTTTCGTTGTCGAATGTTGGCTGCCGGTCTGCCGGGCTGCCGGCTCCAGCAACACTGGCGGCAACCGCGATGGCGACGGTAACGCAGACGGCGACTGGCGGCCGAAGTCAACTAAACAACGCCAGCCATAACAACAGCAACAATAACAGTCATAACGACAACCCTCCCCAACCTTCCCAAATGAAATACCCTCGTCCATCCTTGGCGTCGCATTGGCAAAGAGCCCTTCCAGCAGCCTAATGTGGTCTTGTACTAAGATGCTTGACCTGAGAGACAAAAATATTTTGACTAATTGAACGGCAACTGCAGCCAGTTTTACCAAAGTATAAGGCGTGATTAAGCCTATGCAACGGAAATGTGTAACTAAAAATTAACATATGTACATACATCTTTACGTTATGCACTTTGGTAAATGCGTTGAGAATTTGTCCCCTATCAACAACCCAATTTGATGTTTTGTTTGTCAACTTTAAAACGATTATTCGTCAGATATTACACCTACTTAAAGACTGGCATAACTCAAACAATTAGAGTCTAGACGAGCAAGCTTGACTAGGAGATACCCTGTAGCCATAATGCATGATGACTAGACTTTCAATCTTCAATATCTCTGTTGTTGATTCCGGTGAAAAATCCACGGATTTTCAATGCTGTGTCTAAAAATCAAAAGTAATTTTTTAAAATCGGAAGAATTATCGATAATTCATAATATTGTATAGGAGAGTTTATAGTCGAAATTCCCTAGCTCCTAAAGTCTCTGAGATCGACTCCTTCATTCATACGTATATATATAAAATATTTACCCTACTGATGTAGAATAAGTACATTTTATTTCACATTTGCAAAAACAAGAAAAGCAGTTTGACTAGACTCAGACTCAAGCGTTCTGTCATTGCTTCTATTGCAGAGAAACCCTGCGCTTCTTTCCCATTATACTAAACTTCAGAATTTAAATGACACTCCTACAGAATTTTATTTACGTATAGTGTACAAAACAATTTTAAGTTTTCCAAATTTCTGTGTATCAGTATCAGAAAAGTTATTGTTAATTTTTATTTTTTTGAATTGATCAAGATTCAATGGGCTCAGATGAAAGTCTATGGACCGATCGAAATAAAGTCCAAAAAGGACGATATTAAAATTCATTGTGAATATGTATCTGTGACTTAACTTCAATCTTTGATATCTCGTATCATATGTGCATACAAACAATGATTAACGTGAAGTCATAGTTTAGGGTATCTTCTAGTCGAGCTAATGACTAGAGCCTTCTTACTTGTTTCGATCTTCTATGGCGTAAGTAAAGGCAAGCTTAACTGTTCATAGATATAGCCACCATTTTTGGCGCACAATCAAGAGTAAAAATTCGGAATCCGTTGTCAATAAAAAACGTTGTCACCGCTGGCACGGTTTGAGTTGAATAAGGCGCCAAAGTGCGTAACAAGTGTCGGCATCTTCGGAAGTTGTTTCAAAATACAGCGACCACAAGCACGAGCACAACAGCGGATGCTAGCGCCGGCGACGTCCAGCACGACGACAACTTGTCGGCATCTTATTACTTCTCAATGAAGTGAACCCCACAAACACCAATACACACACAACATACAGACGCCAAAGCTAGATGAGGCTAGCAATTGTGGCGTCGAGTCCCTCGTCGCATTGTCCTAATGTCGCGACAGTGAGGGCGAAAATAGAACGACCTACAGACAGCCCGAATGTACATTCGAATACACATACGTACGTACATACATATGTATGTGTTTATGCAGTACAAAAGGGATGTGGATAGCAATTCGTACGCACAACTTTGATTTCATATAGAAACAGGCAGGGCTTGCGCGAATTGGGCGCCATTATTGCCACCATTGTCGCGACAAATGCCGCTGCTATTTCAATTAGAAGCAAAAACTATAGTTGTGTCGTCGATGAGGCTCTATTATTTGGAGTTCCCGCTGCTTATGACGGTGAGCAAGAAACTTTGATTTTAAAATAAAGGGAAATACCAACATTTGTTTATACCTTTGATTTAATAGTTATCAAATAGCTAGTAGGAAACAAATATTTTAATAGGAGGAAAAACGCTTAAGCCTTCCACAGAAATCCGTACCACAAGACCTTCTTAATGCCGTAATTTTTAGTAAGCTGTATATTTGGAAGCGTATATAAAAATAGTTACTTCTTTCATTCTGGCAGCTTCATCACGCCGAAAATTTTTGCGACTATTAAGCTGACCTGGATTGTTTGCGTCTAAATCTACTGTGCAAAGCCGAATAACCAAATGGTAGTAATATTTTTTTTAGAAACAATAGGCAAAGTAATAATAAAAATCTGTGCAATTTTCATCAAAATACGTTCAGAAACACTAGAGATATCGAAGATTAAAGTTCAGTCACAGTTTTACACAAACAATAACTGTACGCATTATTTCAGGGTATTTTCTAGTCGAGAACTCTCAACATGTCGTTTGTTTTCTGATTGCCACGGATTATAATTATGTATTTGATAAACTTTTTTGATGTTTCTCGATAAAAAGATTTAATATAAAACTTTAATTTAAACAAGGGCAGCAGCAAAATAATTTTATTGAATGTTAAAATAGTTATTTTTAAAATAACCATTGTACAACTCATACAATTTAAACTATTAATTTAAAATACGACTTAATATTATGTCGCCAATATGTAATTATCAAATTGAATATTTTTTTTTTATTAGTCTTATTTGTTTTGCAAAACATGAATTGTGGAAAGTGTCATAATTGCTAAAATAAAAGAAGATACATATATATATTTATATGTAAAAAAAAACTTCTAGCTGTATTGTATTGAATGTATTTTTACGATTTAATTAAATTGTCAAGAAGTTGACTTTCTTGTCTTTTTCTAAAAAATACCAAGGCAAGTTTTTTATCTGAAAAGCATTAACATATTTAAGCTTAAAACGACTAAGACAAACTACAAATCGAAAAGTAATAAAATTCATCCAAACACCTGTTACCAAAATAGCAAGTTATTTTGGTAAGCCGTCAATTAGTACAAGACTATTAAGACATAAAAAAACATAAATATATTATTCAATCGGTTTTTGTTTTTGTTTTCGTTTAGTTTTTCTTTTCTATAAATAGAAATGTGCAAAAAGTACTTTACTTTATCATATGCACTTGTCACTACTTTTTTCCAATTTTTTTTTTTAATACACAAAATGTATCACAAGTTTGAATATTCTTGTTTCAGAGTCATCACTGTTTCCAGTTTTGCATTTAAAAAGTGTGAATGCGATTGATATTTTAATTTCAATTCAATATACCCTCATTTCCCAATTAGATTCGTAGCTTGATATTTACAAACTTTAAATATTGTATGTGGTGTTTGAATATGTGCAAGTTATACATGAATAATAAAAAAAACAAAAATAAGATGTACATGCATTTACATTGATAAGCTTTTCGAAACAAATTAAAAACTGCAATTCCAATAAATTTTCAATTACTCACAAATGTATCTTATTAAGATTAAATATGAAAAGTAAAGAAGTTAAAGAGCATTATGATTGAATAAAAACCTCAATAAAGAATAGTTCTGAACATTTTCTCTATTCAATACAAAATGACATATATACAATGAGCAATATCTTTGATGCAATACCACGTACTTTCATCGCTTACAATGCACATTTATAATAATGAAACGAAAAGTTCTTGCGTTTGATTACATATTTAATTGTCTTACTCTATATTTTTCTGTATCGCGTTCGTTAATGTATTCGCCTTCCTTTTTAAAGACATGGATATATGTTTTCATAAATACATTTAAACATATTTACTTGCGTGTATACATGGAATTGTTTTACAAGTTGTGCGCATGTAATATGTATGTATGTTGAAAATTAAATACACCAACACAAACGTATATGCAGATACATAGTTCATACATATATTAACTGCTGAATAACCCAACATGAATGACATAAATTTTACAATGGAGCTTATAATGACTTCCAAACACACAAATAATTGAAATGAAACAATTCCTCCATTTAATAGATTTGATGTTTGGCTTCTGTTATTAAAGCCAGTAGCGCATCCAGTTTCAAGTCTTTGAAACGCGCAAAATGGTTCATCATTGGCTGAATTGCATCTGACTCAATTGCCGCTGAGATGGTTTGATTTTGTATGGTGCGGTTAAGGCAGGCTGCAACCTGTGCGAGAAACTCACGCCATTTTTGTCTGTTATCCTCGCTAAGCGTCGGATCAATGTTTAACATATAAATTGCTTCTACTCGTAGAATCAATCCGACGAGCGATAAAATGCCAAACTGTAATTACGGAAGGTGCAAAACAATAAAACAGTCCAACGTCATTAAAGCCCTAATGTTACTTACCCGACTACAGAAAATGGCTGCCATCTTTTTGTCATTTAGTGTAAAAGCAGTTGATATATTGATTGTTGTTTCAAAATTGGCTTCGCTTATGTGCTTTCTAAATTCTGGATAGAGCGCATAGAGTATACCCTCTACATCTTCACGATCTTTCTTGATGACATTTTGCAGAGAACAGAAAACTCCAGCCCAAACAGTCCAGCGTATGCTCTGATCAGCAATGAATGGCATAATTCGGCGTAGGAGTATCTATAGTGTATCAATAATAATAAAGGGTTATGCAAGCGTGCCAAACAAAAATTATGAATCATAAAATACCTTGCCCTTGCGCACGCTCATCATGGATACGATCTTGTTAAAAGTAAGTCCAGATTTAAGCTTGCTTACTAAAGCTTCGCGCGACTCAATTTCATAATTAAATTTATTTTTAAGCGCTGGATTCATGGTTTGTGGATTATTTGCTTCAGCGGCACGTTCCTCGGCCGTTTTGTTCGCTAGCTCGAGTTGCTCAACAGCAGCAATACGTTCGCTTTCCTTATTCTTTTTCAAAACGATAGTTGCCATTACCTCGGGACTCTCCAGGTCCTCCAGTTTTAGCAAATACCGATACAGAGTTTCTATGTGCAGCAGAATATGTCGCGATTTTCGCATGCTGCTAGGCACCAAGACAACCTCGCTTGGACCCTCATTGGTCTTGTCCGTATTAGGTACCCCAGCGGATGAGGATGACGACGAAATATCCATTTCGCTCCCCATGATGTCCGCATCAATAATTTTGCGGGGAGCTGTCACACTGCCGTACTGCAACTTGCCCAGTGAGTTCTCGAATTTCAAGGGCGAAAACATATAGCCAGGCAGGACGTTGCTGTTGTTGCAACTATTTGTGATGCCGCTGACGTTACTGCTGCTTGTGTTCTCCGAATTTCGTCTCTCTCGATTCTGTTGGCCGTTGCGTGAGCCATTCTTGTTGCCCAACTGGACCAGTATGAGCTGCGCATGACCCCGTGGCTGAGTAAGTGGATGGTTTAGCTGGTTGTCCTTGTGCGCCTGACTGTGACGAACCTGCCCGTTCTTCCGCTCCCTGTACACCGTGTAGTAGTAGTCGTCAATGTACGGAGTGTCCGTGTTAAGCTGCGATAATTGAATACCAATGAGCCAGTGTTTATCCCGAGTGCTCATAAGATTTGCGTACTCGTCGAACTCCTCCTGCGGCAAGTTGCCGCCATGACGATTAAGTTGTTGCTGCTGCTGTTGTTGTTGCTGCTGCTGTTGCGGCTGTAGCTGTTGTTGCGGCTTTTGGCGATCGCCCGGTCGATTTTGCACCTGCTGACGAGCTACAGCCACGTTCTGCAGCAGCGGGTGGTTCTGCTGGATTTCCTGCACAAGGCGCATATTGAACATGTTATACATAGAGTTGGGCTGCTGGTTGAGCACGTTGTGTGGAGGCAGGCGTGGCGGTGGCACAGGCTGCATGAAGGCTGCCGGATGCATTCCAACGGCGCGCATTGCATTGAAGCTCGGATGCATTGCGAAATTGTTTAGTGCCGTGGGCAAATGTGGGTTTGGCAGTGCTCGGGGAAAGCTGGGGGGCAGAGCAGTGTGCTGCTGTAATAGCGGGTGCTGTGGCAGGTTCGGTACCAGCCCCGTTGGATATATGAATCCAGGAGGGACGCGGTTCCCACTGAGCCCATTCATTTGTTGGTGCTGTTGAGCTTGGGGTGTTGCTATTAGCCCAGGACCTGGACCGGAACCACCCAAAGGATGTGGACCATGAAATCCCATATTTTGCCTTGGTGGCGGTGTTTGTGGGGTTGCCATGAATCCAGGAGGTGCTGAAATCATTATTACCATTTTATTATTAATTTTTTGTTTAAATGATACGTGAAAATACTTAAATTAACCAAATAACAACAGCATGTCAACAATTTCTTCCCTAAAATTTAAGCTGTTAAGGTGAATATTTAATCTATTTTATTTTTAACAAGGCATTAAATACCCCAAGGTTTAGTTGCAGATTGCAAAAGATTGAAAAAATATACCTAAAAAGGCATTCGAGGGAGCTCGACGAGAAGATTATTGCCTGTACCTACATGTCATAGCCTTTAAGGCGTCATCAAAAATTTAATAAACACATTGTAAATGTTCGAATGCGTATAAATGCAAGTATCTGTCTGCACATGTCTGCAGAAACTAGTTGTTTTTTAAACGGTTATACTGCCAGTTAATAAAATATGAGCTGCATAACATAAAAGATATTAATTATATAAATGAACACAAACACAGGCTATAAACACAAATCTCGAATAAGTTTACAGTAGGTGAAATAACTCAATTGATTTTCATTGCACAATTAGATTGATTACTATATGCATGATTAATCACAACAATCCATGAATATGATAAACTTTACCCTTGTGCTGCGGGGGCTTCTGCAGTTGCTGTTGGTGTTGGGTCATTGTTGGCGTTACCACCAGATGCTGCCGATTAGCCAGATTAAAGTCCTGCAGCTGTTGCTTAGGTATCGCCTGCTGAATGATAAGATTACGTTCAATGTCCTCAAGAGTCGAGATTTTCGCCGTTACTGGTGGTGGCATGGGTGGTAGTCCAAAATTGGCATTGGACTCCTGTAGTGGCTTCATTTGTGTGCCTGCGGCAGGCGGCGGTTGAGACTTAAACGCGCTGCGAAAGTTCTCTCGAAAAAGCTGTTGATTATTCTGTAATGGTATGGGCATCGGCTGCGCCGCCCAAACGTTGGAATCCAAGTTGATACGGTTCATGTGGTTTCCATCGCTTTCTCCAAACGAACTTAGGTCAACGTCGTCCAATCTCATTGACGATAGATTAAGCTCCAAATCCGAGTCGTCAATGTTTCCAAACTGAAAACCGCGCAAACTATGTTGATTCTGAAAAGCGCCATTACCACTTGGGCCGCCCGCCCTACTACGATTTTTTTCGCCATTGCCGCCGAGCCGGACCAGCGTTTCGTGGGCTTCCTCCCAGTCGCCGTTTATGGCCGAACCAAAGGTTTCATCATTGAGGGCGTCATATTCTTCTTCCGGCGGCTCTGCAATTTGCCCGTCGATGCCATCTTCATCCTATAAAAGTCAGCAATAATAATGTTTGTCGTTTGAAGAAAATAGTAAAATTAAGTACAAAAAAAAAATGCATAAAGTCAATTGGTGGAAGTTTTCTTTCTCAGACAAATACAATTGTCGCACCTTTGTGCGAATTAGTATTATGAATTTCAATGTATCTTCTCATTACTTTGTTTCTTACCGGTACTCCTGTACTTGTATCAAAGCCGAAAAACGAATCGTCCATTGCGAAAAACTATTTGTTTTATAAAAAATTATCATGACTTGTCAGTCACCATGAATGGTTAAGTTGAGAAGAAGAAGCCGAATAGGTTCTACATTATCCACAGGCCACATCCACATGAAATAGTGATGTTTAAACTATCGGCATATCGCATATAAACATTGTAAAGCGCAGTTCCGTCTGATGCAGCTTGAATGTTATTTTCTTTTATTTATAACTTAGTTTTTAACAAAAGTTGTTTTCGGTAATAAAATAGGAATACAGAAAAAGTTGTATGTTTACAGTGCCAAACGAGTACACACGTTTTACAACGCAATGTTGGTCTATCAGAACTAGTTCACAAAAATATTATTTTTAATAATTGTTTGCTAGAATTTGGTTTTAAAAGCATTTAAAAATTTTTGCGATTCTTTCAGTTCTATTACTCCGTTTCAGTTCATTTTATCGGTCAGTTACAAAAGCTGTTTCCATTGCTCCGTCACTAAGGCCTCCGTCAATTAATCAGCTGTTCGGTATGTTTTTGTTTGTGTTGTCTGTGATCTGTGAGAAAAATAAACCGAAATTTTACATTGCAAATAACGATAGCTTATTGCCAATTATTTTCAATGCCTACATGGCGTATTGCTTGTAGTGCAGACGCAATAGTCAATTTTTGCATATACGTGGGAGTTTCATTGCTCTGCCCTAAGTGCAACAAAATCCAAAATTCCAATCCAAGCTTCAAAGCTTGGCTCCCAATGCAAATGTTTCTTACGACAATTCATCTAAATACAAAATTTTTAATTATTTTCTGTATATTTCTAAATATTGCGCCTTCCTATTTACAATTTCTGCTATTCACAATCTTCTGTTTTGTAACTTTAACATTAACAAAGCCCATTAACAGCGATGTTTTATCGAACAATTGTTCAAGTGAACCAGTTCCTCTTCAGTTATTCTTCAGTTAATATTTACGGTCAGTTTTACTTCAGTTAATTCCTTATGGGAGAATACATGCAAACTGAACCTCAGTTACTGTTAACTAACATAACTGAGAATAACTGAGCAGTGGAAATACGCTATAAGAAAAAATATCGTAGACAGTGACCAGGGCGCCACGCCCTGTGGACGAAAAAACATTAGTGGATGGATTTGGTTCTCCTTGCGACAACACGGTGATTCAGGCATCAACAAACCAGTAAGATGGTGAAAGCAAAGCAACTGGAGCACCGACTTGCCGAACCGTGTAACTACAGTGCAAAAGGGACATCGAATTCTTTAATGCAAGACGACGACGCGCCATCGCGGATATCACAGCGTTCTGGTAAAAGAGTGCAACAACTTCTATGTGAAATTCAATTTTTAAAGGAGCAACAACAGCTCCAAGAACAACGTGCAGCGCTGGAATTTAAGGAGCAACAGTTAAATCTGCAAAGGCAACTGGCACAAGCACAACTGGAAGATGAGTTTAATCCGGATGACGACTATGGACAACACGAGCCCGAGGAAAAGTTCAAGGCGGCCCTCACGCGACAAGGAAAAGGAGAAGCCATATTTTGCAGATGAAGTTCGCGAACGAAACCGATTGAGAAATCTCAGAAAACATAGTTCGGAACGCACACCAACGCCACCGTTGAGATCCTGCTCGCACTCCACTGAGAAAAGCTATCGTGATCGAAGGAGTTCAAGGAGTGATGAGCGTCTTTATTCACGCGTCGTCGGCGCAGCCGGAGCCGAAGTCGCTCGCGAACACCACGCATTATAACGGTGCCCGTTCCAGTGCCAACAGCTGATTATCCTTATGCCACCGCATTAATTCCATGTATGGGCCGATGACGTATGCAATGAATCCACTTCCACCAAATCCCTATTTGCGGCATATCCAATGCCCCGACCACCGGCCTCGTTTAGGTGTAGATATCCGCCAGCGTTTCGGCCGCGTTCAAGATATAGCTATACTAGAAGTGATCGGCAGCAGCCGCCAGCTCCAAAATGAACTTGACATCTTTTACATAATTACAAATTTATTTACTCAACTGCTATATACAAGTGTGTTTGTACATTAAAAAAAACGGAATCGAAATGGATTCTCATTTCTTGTTTATTTAAATAAGCTATTTTACTCATAAATCTTCCTAATCTTTCTGATCGGAGAACAATGGTTGGTGTAGTCTTTTTACATAAACTAATAAATGGTGAAATTGATTCCTCTGAATTAATCAGCCAAATTAGTTTTGCTGTTCCGATCAGAAGAACAAGAAATATTTTACCCATTGCTCTTCAAGCTTGTTACTCTAACTATGCTATTCATAATCCTTTCCGTATTTTATGTTCAAACTTAACTTCGTTAGTACATCTACGTCCAATAATAACAATACCGGCAGCAATTATATTAGCGACAAGAGAAAGAGAACGTCTAGCTAAATTAAAAGCTAGACGCATTTATCGGCTGATACGAGCCCAAGAAAGCACCAACTTTATGGTGGACTCTAAGAAAGTTATTTTCATGTTTAACCCATTTTATTTAAAATTTATAGATTTCAAGAGTCGTTTCGGGTGAATAAAGAAACATTTAAAATGCTAATGGTTTTCCCTCATGAAATTCATTAATATATTTTTCTGCTCTTCGTTTCGTTTTTTGTCCCTAAAAACGCAAACAATCTAATTAAATGTACACAAATAATTTTCGTTTACTTACATTTTAAATATATGGTTGAGATCAGCTGTTTACCGCAACGATAACTCATAAATATTAGGGCTGCCCTTACACAGCACAGGTATTTTTAGTTTACTTATATTTGTGTAATTACTCGTTTTTGCTAAAGTTAAACTTGTCTCCTATATAGGAATCAAGTTTTTATAGTTATTTAAAAAAAAAATCTTGTGTAAATAACAACAAAAATAAACAACAATTTTAACAAAAAAAAACCAACTTCAAAATAACTAAAATGCCCTAAAAAGTAAAAAAAAATAATTGCGTTTTCTTCTACAAATAGTAAGAACTATTGTTATTTTTGGAGTCGGTGTCAGCTAAGGTAGGTTAGTACCTGGGCTGCCCCCGTTATGGCAGAACTTTATTAATTCTGCATAGTTTAAGACTCATTCCTCGCGGTTCAGTAGAACTGGCAAACTCAAATTCACAGTTTCGCAAAACGTAGTTTCAAGAAAAACGCGTTTAAAGTTCCAATTTCAGTCATTTACGCATCGGATTTTCTCTTAAAACAGAATGGCTATCTATCAATCTATTCGATATTTTGAATACCTTAGCTGACACCGACTTCAAAATTAACAATAGCTGTTCTTTTTTTTTTTTTGTTAAAATTGTTGTTTATTTGTTAATTTTTAGTGATTTTGAAGGGTGGGCGTGGCATCCAAGTTTTTGATGCAGATCTTTAGGGGAAGTCATCATCTAACTTTCCAACAAATCTGGGATGATGTCGTCAGCTGTCTTCCTACCAAATTTTGTGACGCCAGCTCAAAGACTGTAAAATATTACTAAATTCTCGTTTTTAAAAGGTGGGCGGCAGTGGTGAGTGTGGCAACCAAATTTTTGATGCAGATCTTTGGTAGATGTCACCGTCTATCTTCCTACCTAATTTGGTGACTCTAGCTCAAGAACTGTTAAAGATATAGCCGTTTCCGATTTAAAAAAATGGGTGGCAATGGTGGGCGTGGCATCCAAACTTTTGATGCAGATCTTTAGGGGACGTTATCACCTAACTTCTCAACTAATCTGGCGACTCCAGCTTAAAAACTTATGCTAAAAATTATGCAATACATATGCAAATTTAAGAGTTATGCGCTTTTCTCATTGAAGCCATTGCCAGAACTGGACCAAAAAAAAATGGGACCACACTGGAAGCACCAGCTTTCAAATATAAAAAGAATCATCAAAATCGGTTTACCCAGTTGCAAGTTCTGAGGTAACAACGCCAAAAAAAAATACAGACGAATTGATAACCTCCTTCTTTTTTGAAGTCGGTTAAAAACATATCTTATTCTTTGATTAAACATGACAGCTCAACATTTTGTATATAGAATATTAATTAAGTAAAAAATAGTTTCAGGTTTTAAAAACAAACCTTAGTTGCTTTATAAGCACAATCGTTTTCATTTCGAGTGCTTATTGTCACTCGTTTTCAAAACGATCCAGTTGTGCTCGGAATCGAAATGTAGAACAGGCCTGAATAAACTTGGTTTTAAGGAAACATCAATTTAGCAGACGACAAGAACAACTTATACATAACGGATGAACAACATGATATATGGACAAAATCTTGTAACAATTTACAAAAGCTCAATTATTTTAAAATTCCACGACAAATGACTGACATGTCGATCGACAACTGAAATATACAGCTTCATATATTTTCTAATGCATCCAGGTTAGCCTATGCTTCTTGTGCTTACATGAGATTTGGCAATGGAAACAAAGCAAATTAGCAAAATCGAGAGTTGCACCTATTAAGCCAATGTCAATACCGAGACTAGAATTGCAGGGCGCTTTACTTTCTGCACGTCTGAGTAAAGCAATAAAGAAAACGCTTAAAGTAAATATTGACAAGACGTATTTCTGGACTGACGCTAAAACAGTTCTGTACTGGCTTAAGTCGAGTAGCAAACGTTTTAAAGTCTTTGTGGCACAGCGATTGGGTGAGATTCAGGAATTGAAGTAAATCCAGCTGACGACGCAACCAAAATTAAAGACATTGACTTTTCAACGAAAAGTATTTGATTAAAAGGTCCACAATTTCTTAGTAAAGATAGTGCTGAATGGCCCAAATGCAAATTGTTTGAGCAAACAGCTAATGAAAGTGTGAAAGTAGAATTTGTAAACACTTCTACAGACGTTGAAAATGGGATAGTATTACCTGATCCCAAGAGATTTTCTAACTGGATAAGTTTTCTTAGAACAGCTGCTTGGGTCCTGCGGTATTTTGAATGACTAAAGAGACCAAAAGACATTTAACAGAACCCCGAATTGTTACTTCATAACCTTGCTAACGCCGGAAAACTAATTTTCAAGGCAATTCAAAGAAATTGCTATAGTCGGGAAATGAAGTGTTTGACGAAACACATTCCCATTGACAAAAAAAAGTCATTAAAAATCACTTCCTATATAAATATCAGAAGATGGATTGTTGCAATTAAAGTGACGACTAGACAATATTGACGATGACTAATTTGACTACCTAAAGATCACTTAATTACAGGCTTGATTGTTAAGTACTTTCATGAAAAAAATTATCACTTGGGCACTTAAAGAAATATATTCTTATAATGGAACGAATTTTCAAAAAGCAAGTATGGACATCATAGCTGTAATAAGACAATGGCATCAAAAGAGTTGACACAATACCTGACCACAAAGAAATTTAAATTGATTTTCAATCCACCATTGAGTCCTCGTAAGGGTGGAGCGTGGGAAAGACTCATTCAGTCAGTTAAGAATTTTTTGTCCCATATGTTAAAGGAGCGATATCCAAAAGAGTACGTGTTAAGAACATTATTTTGTGAGATTTAGTTTATGATGAATAGCAGACCGCTTTTATATGTTCCCTCAAATGCATTAGAGTTCGAGCCATTGACACCGAACGACATTTTAATCGGTCTAAACTTTAGAGATTCATTTTATGCAAATAGTTCTTATAAAGATTTAATTTACCTAAATAAATGGAGATCTTCCCAAAGATTAGCGGATATTTTTAGGCGTTAAGACAAAAACTGGTATATATAAGAGACCAGTTGCTAATTTAATAAAACTTTAAATAAAATAATGTGAAAATGTTGATGAAGATATTGTATGTACATATTTAAGTTTTATTATAATTTGTAATCGATGATCACATTTAATCAAAATCGGTTTAGAAACATAAAGATATTTTGTAGATTAAAGTTTGGTAAAAGACATACACAAACAATGACTGTGGGCGTTAGATTAGGGTTAGGTATCTCCTAGTGCAAATTTCTTGATTCCTGCTTTTTAGGTGCTTTGTTTATGGTGAGTTTATTATTATAAACGTTTCGAACGGTGGGATTGAAGGCAAGTCGGTACATTTTAAATTTAAATATCGCTTGATGTGTTACATTTAAATACATAAACAAATCCAATGAGGCTGTTGAAGATGATCAAATTTAAAAAAAAATAACAGTTTAAACCAAGTAACATATTTTTAAGAGAAAAAAATAGGGCACTTACTGTATCCTGTTCCTTTGTCAGAGAACTAGTCAGATTCACTAAGATGCTGCACCCTTCAAGTTTTTAGCTTCTACGTGTATGTACACAGAGTTTATTTTACTAAATTGACTGCATTTAAAATTTTTTTTTGAAAGACACGTAATGTAAGGTTAATAACTAGTTAAAAGTATGCGTAAGCTACAAGTTATTTAAGTTTTTTTTTTCTAGTTACATATAATTAAATAAATCGATAACTCTAATAAACTTTAAACATCCCGTCATTTAAGGGACAACTTCCGTTGCTCAATTTCTAAAAGTTTTTTTTTTATTTCTATTTTTTCCGACAATAATTGTTCAATGACCGAGTGATGCCTTTTGTCCTCGACTAACTTTTGTTTATAAAGCGCACAAAACTCTTTAAGCGCTACTTGCGTACTACCTGAGACATCGCTAACTGAGTTAATTGTCTTACTTATTGTCTCAATTTCATTTGGAATAGCCTTTGCTTCACGTTTTAACCTTTTATAGCTCTGCAAATAAAGAGGATCACTATCAGTCTCAGCCTTAGAATCTTCAGGTTCATAAGCAAAACTGGAGGCATCTTGCAGCGCGCTGTGGTCGTCTTCCTCGGGCACAACGTCTTCCACGTCTTCCATATCAAATGTAGCATTTGAAGTGTCCTGTAAATCGTCATCCGACGCATTCATTATTATTTGATTGACATCATCGTTTAACCGACACAAGCTAGCAATAGTTTCCTCTGCAGAAGTTAAACCGGTTGCTAAGGGTATATTGTGCATTTCATTTTTTTCCACTTTCTTGATTATGAATCTTTTCCAGTCTTTCAATGCCTACACACAGAAAACATAAGTGTTTTTATGAGTGAAACCAACAATTTATGTGTCACTTTACCTTTTTCCAAGTTCCCACGTCTTTTTGTGGCGGACCACTATTATTCAATTCGGATGTGAGTTGGTCCCAAAGTGTCTCGTATGAGTTTCGTGTTTCCCATGTGGGATTTTGCAACAATCCGGGCTGCGTCTTAATAAAATTAAGTAATATTTGTTCCTGTGCAGGGTTCCGCGGTTTACCTCTATGGCGATCAATCGACTGTGTTAAAGTTTTATATTTGCGGTTTTGTGCTAATCCCGATCCGTTTGCATTGGGATGCTTTCTGTTCATGTGTTTACTTAAATTTGTGGTTGTAGTTTTATACGACAGCTTGGCCTTGCATATGTTGCAGAGAGCAAATGTGTCATCGACTGCCCGAAAGAAGCACCAAATTTCACTTGTTTTCCTCTTCATTTTTGTTATTGTTTAATAGATTGCAATACCGTATACAATTTTATTTTTTTAATAATGCTTACAGTGTTAGCAACGACCGAATTTAAAGAGCTGCCAGATAGTTAACAGAATATGTTATGGGTATTCTTCAGCACAGTAACACAGCTTGGAACTGGATTATTTGAATTTTGAACTACCGGTAACAGCAGCTACAAACATTAACTTAACGAATAATTAATTTTTAAATTGGTAATGGTCATTATTATAAACTTAGCATCCAAATAATTTTGAATAATTGAGAAACAGCCATACGGTTGTTAAGCTGTTGTTGGTTAACATACCAATTGCTTATTTTTTTTTTTACTATTAAGTTGTGTGTTCTTTTAATTATTAACTAAGAAACCAATTTCTATACAAGTATTTCTCATCAATGCTGCATTCGATTAATGCAGGTGATTCCACTTACTTAACTGCATCTGTAACCCACATGCCTTATGTTATCTTCTCATTCATAATATTTTCCTACAATCTTATAATAATACTATATTTATTAATTTTTTTTGACAATAAAAATTGCTCTTACCCTTAAGGGTGGCATAAAAAAGTTGATTTAATGTTTTATTAAATGTATTTGTTTCCCTAATTATATCAAACACAATATATATATATATTTTTTTAAACATTTTTGTTGTTTTTGTTCTTTTAAGAATTTTTGAAGACCAAATAGCTTATTACCATTACGCGTTTTCCTGAAGAAATGAAGCATTTTTCCGTAGTAAGAAGTAGCCTATGTTCTTCAGGGATAATTTCGGCTTCTACTGGTAAAATAAATTTTCAAATCGGTCCAGTAGTTTCGGAGCCTTTTCAATCCAAACAAATCTTTCCTCTTTATATATTATATAGATATATATATAGATATAGATTAATGTCACCGGCAAATGTCAAGAATATGATAAAATAACAACAAAAAAAAATTGTGCCCTCTTTGCAACACGATGTAAATAGCACACTTGTTTTTTTGGAAATTCAGTTAAAGTCCATGGGCGACAAGTAACAATCGGTACTAGCAAAGCTGCAATATATCGATAAAAGTATCGATGGATCCTATTTTGTTGTTACCCAACACATTTCTTAACAAAAACTTAAGCGCCATCTGTTATTCATTTGTCGGTAGATATATTTTTTTTTAATAACACATTTTTGCAATCAAACTAAAGCGCCATCTGTTATCAGTTCGTCGGTAGATATTATTTTTATGTTTCATAAATATTCACTTTTTTCACAAAATCAAAAGCGCCACCTATTAATTAATAAGTGGATCCTTTTTTATTGTAATTGTTGAAAAATAAAAAGCGCCATCTGACTTTTAACTTACTCTGCACCAAGATAAATT
Source organism: Scaptomyza hsui (assembly GCA_018152825.1). Taxonomy (NCBI): domain Eukaryota; kingdom Metazoa; phylum Arthropoda; class Insecta; order Diptera; family Drosophilidae; genus Scaptomyza; species Scaptomyza hsui. The sequence continues at coordinate 563,242 of JAECXO010000073.1, forward strand.
TTGCTATCTGAAATTTATATTAAAGCCCATATTTACTATCTCACCACTGCAGTGGTGTCAACTTTTGGGGACGAAGAAAAGCTGTTTTTGGTTTTATTTTAGACCAAAAAAAGCGGAAAAAATTCGAAAAAAAGCTGATGGTTTTTTAATCATTTACTCAATATCTTCGTCAAAAATATCATAAATTTCATTAAAATCAATGGATTCTTCATTTATGTAAGAATTCATAGCAGTGTTGTGAACTTTTGATGACGATGAAAAGTTGTTCTTTGCTGTAAATGAAAACCAAAACAAGAGCAAATAATTGGAAAAAAAGCGTAAAAAAAGCTGACGGTTTTTTTTTTTAAAATAATTTCTTCAGTGTTTTCTTTAAATATATCATAAATATTATTGAGTTCAATGTATTTTTCATTTATGGGGTTTTACGAACCTATAGTACTAATTTTGTATTTAGATTTTTGGGAATTTAAAAATTGGCACTTTTAAGCAAATAAGATTTAGCAACAAAAATGTACGGGTTCAATATAATAAATAATAAGCAAAACTTCGACCCACTCGTTTGTTTTGATTTATGATTTCTTTAAACATCGCCCATATTAAAAACGATAAGTAACGATGCAGTGGACAAAATGCGTATAAACTTGGTATAAAAAATCCAGAAGAAGCTGATCTTTCAACAAAAAAAAAAACAGGTTTCCCGCTTCCCGCAATTTGCTATTTTTTCAAGCAATTCGGTTTGCAAGAAAGTCAGATTTTACGGGGAAAAAGCTGATTTGCCAGAGGGACATGGCTATATCAACTCAGCTTGCGAAGCTGATCAAGAATATATATACTTTATGGGGTCGGACTGCTTCCTTCTATGCGTTACACATTTCTTCACAAACAAATATACATTTTTCAAGTGTAACAAGTAAGAAGGCTCTCGTCGAGATAGGAGATACCCCGAACCCTATACTTAACGCGTACAGTCATTGTCTGTATGCATCTGTGATCTAAACTACAATCTTCAATATCTCTGGTGTTTCTCAACCGATGAAATTTTCAGAAAAGTTCTATCGTTACCCATTATTTTAACCTCCATTTTTACATTTTCCAAATTCGAGATTTTTTTGTAATCGCTTCCATGTGTATATCGGAAACCAGAAAAGTTATCGATAATTTGAAGCAAAGTTGTTCTGCTTATGGTATATATTATATTCAAAATCTGAAGTCTTTAGCTCAGACGGACGGAGAGACGGACGGACATGGCTATATCGACTCGGCTGTTGATGCTGATCAAGAATATATACACATTATGGGGTCGGAGATACTTCTTTCTGCCTGTTACATACATTTGCACAAAACCATTATACCCCTTTTACACATTTTATGGGATTGGGGTATAAAAACAGAGTTGAACTAAGAATTTGATTACTCGTAGTAAAAATTAACTGAGCGAAATATTTATGAAAGCTGATTTTCTTTTATTTATTTTTATTTATTTTTAATTTTTAAGCATTCCTAACGCGACATCATTTCTGCTTTAATATTGACGCGTTTTTTTATAAAAGTATTCGTATATCCCGCGCAGTACAAGTTGCTTTGAATTTTCGATAACTCTTCCAGTTTCCGACATACACATGTAATCGATAGCAATAAAGTCTAGAAAATGAAAATTGTTTTTTCACTTGTTAAACTTGAAAATGTCTATATATTCCATAGTGCTAGAGCGAACAATTTTTTGAAGGGCGTCAAACACTGCCGCCCCCATACCCGCACACTGTCGAGTATTCCCACGCTACGTTCCACTGCAACGTTAAACTTGCTAAAATGTATTTTATTTTATTTTTTGAGGTTTCTTTAAAAGTGCGATTTTTAATTTAGCGGTTTTGGATTGTTACTTGTCGCATTGTCTCATTGAGTAGAAAAACCATAAGCAACTGTTAACTGCCGGAACATAATGGCATAATCTTTTATACTGAATATTCAAAATGTTCATTACTATAATCTTGGCCATCAAACGAAGAATTCAGCACGTGCGTATTTTAAAATGCGGAAAATGCCATTCTGTGAAGTCACGACTGATAACGCTTGACGATCGTGCAAAACTGCAAAACATCAGTCCATGAATTCTCCGTATATATGCAGCAGCACCGGTGAAAGTGCATCATAATCTGTCAAGTGTGGTTACAATGAGAATATTATTTGCGATTAGTGGAGTGTTTCTGTTGGCGTTCGGCGCCACAAGAGCAGAGGATCAGCCGGCTGTCTGCCCATTTCGCCACTTAGATGCTTTAGACTTGGATACTTCGCACGCACATTTTGGAGCAGCTGATAGGCAAAAGAGAAATAGCCGCCCGTACGATGGCGATTACAATCTCGACGATCTGCTAAAGAACATTTTGCCCAAGAATAGCATTAATTCAGGACCCGGCAGTTGGATGCACATTGGTGGAGATGAAAACCGACCCGTAGAACGTATCAGGTGCGGCATACCGCCGTCGAACTGTTTAAACAACACAAACAATTTATACTATCGAAGTGTAGATGGCGCCTGTAATAACTTGCTCTACCCAGAGTTTGGCATCGCAACCTCAAGATATAAGCGCCTTTTGCGCCCCAGCTATGTAGCGCAAGGCCAAACTGTTCCCAATGCACGGTTTGTGTCGCTGTCACTGTACGGCGAGAAAACATTGATGGACGACTTCCGCACAGTAGCTTCAATGCAGTGGGGTCAGTTTGTCGCTCATGATATGAGCCTGCTGACTACAAAAGGAGCACCTAAGGACTGCTGCGCTGAATCACACCATCCACAGTGCCAGCCCATCACATTAGCGGCTGGTGGACCCATAACGTATAATACGGGAAAGACATGTCTTAGCTTTGCTCGCAGCGTATCCGATGCAGAGGCTATTTGTCCCAAGAGCGGACTTCCCCATAGCGAGAAGCTGTCTGTGGTCACAGCCTATCTGGACCTGTCTTCCCTCTATGGTAATACGCACGCCCAGAACCGAAAGGTGCGTCTCTTCAAAGGAGGCCAGCTGCGCACCAGCTATGCAAACGGCCAACAATGGCTGCCCGTGAGTCACGATCAAGGCGGTGAATGCGGCACCAACAACGAGTGCTACTCCATGCCGGACAAGCGCAATCGTTTTACGCCAACTATTGCTGTGCTGCATACGGTGCTGCTTCGTGAGCATAACCGTTTGGCAGAGCAGCTTGCCATGCTTAACCCTCATTACAACGATGAACGTTTGTACCAGGAAGCCCGAAAGATCAACATTGCCCAGTACCAGAAGATCACTTACTATGATTATCTGGTAGCTGTTTTGGGTGACGCATACACTCATCTCAATGGCCTTACGTACCCCTGCGCGGAAGATTCAACTGAATATGTTAATGACTACGACGAGAGTGTCAGCCCCAATCCCTATGCGGAATTTTCTGCGGCTGCCTTCCGCTATTCACACACCCAGATTCCTGGCTGGTTCTCGTAAGTGTCCTTGTTTAATACCCTTTGGTCCTAGGATATAATTTTGTTTTCCCTATCTACAGACTAGTTGCGCCCAACCGCTACTCAAACCAAACGCTACGTCTTAGCGACTATTTTGAGCGTCCTCAGACAATCAGTCTTTTGTCTTCCAACTTTCATCTTGCCGATATTGTCCGAGGCATGGTGACCCAGCTGCAAAAACGCGCCGACGCTAATATAGACCGTGAGATTAAACACTACTTCAATAGAAAAGAGTTCCAGGAGTATGGGTCCGATCTCAAGTCGTTGGATATTCAACGTGCTCGCGACTTTGGGCTGGCTTCCTACAATGATGTCCGTGAGTTCTGCGGCTTACGTCGTGCGAATGAATGGTCAGATTTCGCTTCTGAAATACCAAACGAGGTAGGAAAACCTAAATATTCCTCGCTTTTTATAAGCTAACAATATAGTTTTTTTTGTTATAGAAAATATCTTTATTACGCAAACTGTATGCCTCTCCTAATGATGTTGAGCTGAGCGTGGGCGGTTCCCTTGAATTCCATGCTCCTGACGCACTATTTGGACCCACTTTGTTGTGCATTGTTGGAAAACAGTTTCTTAACACGCGACGAGGTGATCGCTTTTTCTTCGAGCGAGAGAATCATCTAAGTGGTTTTTCACGCCGTAAGTATATAATTACTATAAAATTTGGGCTATTTTTCCTTAATATCACAAATCATTCGTGCAGCTCAACTGGCCGAAATCCGTAAGGTTAGTTTGGCTTCTCTTTTCTGCAGCAACGTGCAAGGTTTGCATTACATGCAGCCAAATGTGTTCGTGTTCCCTAATACTCAGTAAGTTTGCATACGCCCAAACAAGTTTGGCATGTTTTAATAAATAATTGAATGTTTTTTTTTCTTTTTCTTTACACAGCAATGCTTTGCTTAACTGCAACGACTTTCCTCAGCTAGACCTCAGCAAATGGCAGGACTTAAGTCCTCAACTTGTTAACTAATATTTGATAAATCAAATCAAAGGAAAAACTACAATTATTGTTTTCGACAGAGCCATCAAAAAATAGTCTTAAGTTTCAACGCATTTTAATTGTCAAATAAATTATTTATCAAACCAATACTTCAAATATTCTTTGTGTGTTAAAGGGCTTGACTTAACGGCTTATACATTCCTTGCCAGCTTTTTGAAATTCTCTAAACTTCGAGATATTCATTTAAATAATTTATTTTAATAATCATACGAATTCGTTGCAATAAAATTTTTGACAATCACTTACGCATTACCGTGTACTCATATTTGGGGATTTTGGAAATCGTAGACTCTAAAAAGTTGAATAAACGTCCGAAATCTAGCTTTTTGTTCGGAAATTACCTGAACTCAAAATACAATTTTGATCAAAATCGGTAGGAATTTAAAATCTAGGGCTCAGGTTTTCTTGTCGAACTTTCAAGACTTGTTTGCTACAGGCTTTTGATGTTCTATTCTTTATGCTATCGTTCTGGCTTAGAGCTTTCGATTTCAAAATCATCGATGCCAAATGTTGAATTTTTCTGTTCCCAGTGTGGTTCACAGCTATAATTACAATGCCTCATTAAATGGGGTCAGTGATGTTGAAACTCTTATGTAACTACAAAAACAGTTAACCTTTAACTTCAGTTTTGACCTTGTGGCTCAGGTATAACCAGCCAGTATTTTTTAGAAGTTTGTGAATGTGGGCTAATTATATTCTAAGCGTGGACATTTTTGTGAGTTTCTTCAACAGTTCAACACCGATCGTAATGGCATGACGAAAACAAAATTTGAAAAACGATAGATGTGACCACTTTTATTATGCAGAGCCAATGAGATATTTATTCAAAAATGTATTTGATGGAAAGAAATAAAGAAAATTTCATAAAAGATAGATTTCTCAGTGGTGTGACGGATGTAACGGTCCTATAGAATCTGGATTATTGAAAGTAAGTTATTTTTTTCAATTCAATTCTTTTGTTAACTATCTGCACAAAAGTATAAAAGTGTTCGATTCTTTGGCAGACGGCAGCATTTGCTTTTGAACCATGAAATTGGTGATACTAATCGTTTGCTTTGGTAAGTTGCAATAATGGATTTTTGACAATGGAACTGAAACACTTAAATAAATATTTTTCTTATTATTATTATTTAAGGCTTGTCCATTGTCGCTTTGGTTGGTGGGACCAAAAGTGACAAAGAAACTGGACGATTTGTAGTCCATTCTCCGATGTCAGCGCCAGCTCCAGCTCCTGCGCCAAATGTGGTTTACAAAATACCTTCACCACATTATCCGCATCCACCGCATCCACACCCACCACAGCAATGCTTTTGTCCCCCTGCACCGCCAGGTCCGCCGGGGTTCCCAGGTCCGCCGGGTCCTCCAGGTTCGTGTTGTGATTTGAAATAAGAACCAAAAACTAATTATACCTGTTTAGGTTTACCGGGAAAACCTGGGCATCATGGTCAGAAGGGTGATAAAGGCGACAAAGGAGATAAAGGTCATTTCGGATCTCCTGGCATCCAAGGACCTCAGGGCCCTCCAGGCTACCCAGGTGGCAAAGGTTGGCCGGCGCCTCCACCAATGTATCCCCATCCGCCTCCTATTATAATACCGATTCCCATTCCATCGACAAAAAAAGGACACTACCATAAAGGTAATAAAGGCCATAAGGGACACCCGGGATATCCGGGATATCCAGGGTATCCAGGACATCCGGGCTATCCAGGGCATCATCACCCCGGGTATCCAGGATACCCACACCCAGGATACCCTCACCCAGGATATCCTGGACATCCACATCCGGGGTATCCAGGAAGTCCATGGAATCAATGGGGTCCCCCGCGATTACATCAAGCACAGATCGACAGCGCCATGGAAGCATTCGAAAATCTTAATGATGATAATGCTTTGGATCAAAACTACATAAAAGAGTCAACAGAGTCTTACCCTAGTGAAACTTTGTTTGACGACGTTGAATCGGGTGAAAATCAGACTGATAATGAGAACATGAGTAACGAAGAAGGTTCAGAGTTAAACAACACAGCTGACGATGAACAAACCTTTCAAACAAAGCCGTATAGCACCGAATATATGAACGATAGCCACTTAACTGAAAATAATGCTATAGAAGAACGAAGCAGCAAGGGACCAATTATCCTAGCGATTAGCACGCCTCGGAACCCATTTAAAATATATTCCTATGATAAAAGTCAATAAAAAATATACACCAAAATTAAAAAAGGAGTTATGCTTTAGTCAATGAATCTGGATTTGCTGATTACCCTTTGCTATTTGAACAAAAAAACAAGTAAGAAAGCTCTTGTTATGACAAGAAGGTAGCCTGACCCGTAAACTTAATGCAATGACTAAGTTTCTGCATGTCTGTGACTAAACTTCAATCTTTAATTTCTTTGGTGTTTCTAAACTGATTTCTATTTGTTTCTAACACATTTTTCACAATAGCCAAACGGAAAAAGTTAAAGCTAATTTGAAACAAACTTGTTCTGCCTATATTATATCGACTCGGCGGTTGATGCTGATCAGGAATGTCTATACTTTCTGGGGTCACAATTGCTCTCTTTTGCCTGTTACATACTTTGGCAAGAAACCATTATACCCCCCTTTCATGGATTCATGGTATAAATATATACACGAAAATAGTATTCAGCTAATCTTTTTTATTACGATTTATTTTATTAATTTATTATTCCATAAACTGGTTTAAATTAATTCGTACCTAACACACAATTTTTGACGAATGTTGCTGAATATTACAAACAGCTGGAATACTGTTTTCCGAGGTTTCAATTTTTTATATAGCTGATTTGAAATGAAGTTTTAACCCAAACATAAAGTTACCTTATAGTTCTAATTATGGACATAAAAGGAATACACTTTAAAAACTGAAAATTTTTAGTTTTTATGGTTCGGACTGTGGACAACATACAATTTATAGAGAACGGACCGAAGGCGTCTCGACAGATTGACATTGCCAAAGACTAATTTACTATCTTCCGCTCTCACAACACTATTGAAGAAGACAAACGAATTTCTCAATAGATATTTATTCACGTCTATTCAAATGAATACATGTAATCGTTTTGTTATCACTTTCTGTTATTCTGTTTTGTTTTGACCATTCTTTGTGATTTGACTATTCGTATATGGTTATTGTATGTAAATAATCAAAACTAGATACCATTCGAAAGACAATCAATAAAGAGAGAAAAGTCTTATAAATTGAATAATAAAAACATTTAAGAGTCTGCCATTCAAAAGCAAAAGAATACTGCAAAGGAAAGAGCACAAAACTATCACTCTCATGTTAATGCCATTGTTCTTCACAAATCTTTATAAATTTTATTAACTTTTACTTATACTTGCTATAATAAATATCAGCTTTAATCTCTGAATACATTTAAAATGTGACATGGGTTTTAAAATGATTTGCCAATGTATATAACAGACCACTTTGTAAGGTGGATAAGAAGATATCTGCTGACGTTTCTAAGCTATGCAATAAAAAATTTTAATGACACACTTACCCTTGTCGTTTCAGAACCTTGCCTTTAAAAATTTGCATTGCTAGATCTACTACAGTTTTTGAGCTGTAGCTACCAAGTTTGAAAGGAAAAATTTAACATAAATATTATGGTGAAACAAAATTTGCCAAGCCATAAAATTAAAATTTAAAACTTTTTTAAGGAGTCATTAATTCATATTATTCTTTAATCCCTTCTTGTGTTGTTGGGCGTAAAAATCACTTTAGTTATTTCCCCTCGTACTTTGCCCACATTTTACGGCACTACAATATTGACTTCATACTAGCCATAAAAAAGAGTAATTTTTATATACTGATATGATTTATATATGTACATTAAATGGGGGAATTTTAATACATGGAGTTTGATTTTACAATCTTTAAATTGATTAAACTAATTTTTATTATATTTTGAACTAGTTAATGACAGATCTAAGTGCAAAACATTCAAATGTTCATTTCTTTCCAAAGAGACTGGAGTGATCTGTAGAGGCATGCACATTTTGGTCAATCCATTTCGTTAGGTCAACTTGCGGAATATTAGAGCATGGCACAATAGGGTTACTAGTAAACAAAAACACAATAATATTAATGATAGCCTGAAAAATTGTTTCATTACACTTACGCTCCCGAAACAGTCTTGAAAGCAGCAGGCTGCATCGAAGCAATATTGTTACCATTGTCGCAGAGCAATCGCGCCATGCTTGCCTTACGCAGCTCCACCAATTGATCTAATGCGGATGTTATAATTAATATCAATACGGGTAATACAGTGCTGTAAAATACCTGGAGTGAAGCCGGTGGTCTTGTCACCATTTTCAAAGAAGAATCGATCGCCCACACGAGTTCTATAGAACTGTTCAGTCAGGATGCAAAGGAAAGTGGGACCGGCCAATGCCCCAGCAACATGCGACTCTAATGAAGCACCCACCGTCAAGTCCACATCCTCGTGACTATCATAAAGCGACCGTAGTGAATTTATTATCTGTGGACTTAGCAGATCGCCAAAGTCCTCCCAGGCATGGGCTCGCTTAAGACCACAAAATTCTCTCAAATCATTATACGATGCAAGTCCATGATCACGATTCCGCTGAATATCCAATGATCGCAAATCGGAGCCGAAGGGCATATTACGTCTAAACAAGAAATGTTTTATCTAGGAAATACAAAATTAAATATAAATAATCCAATAAACTAGATCAATAAATACCTGCTTGTCAAAGTTAATGTCCGTTAGCTCTTCTGGCTGTGTGGCATGACCTCTGGTCAGGGAATCAAAGTTGTCACCAACCTCAAGAATGCCAGGACGATTGAACCAATCGCTAAGCGTAAGTGAGCCAAGAACTGAGCGCAGCTCGGACAGAAGACTACACGAAGATAATAGGTTTAAATTAAAGGAGATGATTGAAGTCACATGATATATATTCAAAAATGTACTTACTCCAGTCTACCCTCGATTTGGGAATGGAAATATCTGAAAGCCGCTGTGGCATGCTCATTCAAAACGCTGGGATCGATGCTAGGATCGAAGTCATTTACATAGCTTCCACCAGGAGCTTTGAAAATCAAACGATTTTTCAACATATTTTCGTCTCCAAGGAAAATGGGTAGCCACTCGTAGTAGCTTATTTGTTGGTACTGGGCAATGTTGATCTTGCGAGCTTCCTGGAACAGCGTGCGATCGTCAAAGTGTGGATTCAGAGCAGCCAGAATATCGGCAATGCGATTGTGCTCTCGAAGCAGAACGGTCTGTAGGATTGCGAGTCCCGGGTTTTGGTTGACTCGTACATCGCCCGCTCTGTAGCAGACTTCACTTGGATCAACCGCATCGCAGTCTCCGGTGACGTTACGTGACAGTGGCAAATATTTACCGCCATTGCGCTCCTCGACGGTCATACGTCCGCCCTGGAACTCACGTATGTCGCTATTTTGTTGCATAGAGTTGCCATAGACAAGGGACAGATCCAGGTAGGACGTGACAACCGTCAGCTGTTCGGCCGGTCCGCCAGCATACTGACAGTTGGAGTCTCGATCTGTCAGTGTGCGAACAAAGTTGAGACATTCCGTACCGACTTGTGAGTAGGCCGGGTCATGGGGAGGCACGATGATCGCAAAGCAGGTTTTATGGGCTGTGTCTAAACCTATCAAACGTCCGTCATCTGTGCAACAGCGCGTCGGATGTTTCTCTGTGGGAGTACAGTGGAGTACAGTGGAAATTATCCACCATTAACAAGGATAAATGATCGACATACTGGATTGTGTGCCACCCGCTTGCATGCTCATGTCATGTGTCATTATTTGTCCCCACTGCATGTTGTGGAGCGTAAACTGTGGATCCGGTACTTCCTGCTCACCAAATATTACAAGCGATATCAGCCGAGCACTGGGAAGCTCATTGCCAGTCACGGAACGCGTTGGCGCCGAAATTCCATCGGCGTACTTGGGTGTTACAAGACGCCCATATCTAAATGCCATGCGTTAGAAGTATGATATAGTCAATGTGTTGTTTATTACCTAGTATTGGGAATTCCAAGTCCTGGGTTTTCCAGGTGATTACATGATCCATCCATCGTGCGGTAGGCTGACTTCTCACAAACCGCCGGAGGATTGGCACACGTGACCCTCCCCGGCATAGGTGGTGCTGGTCGAGGACTTGATAGAGTAAGGAACGGATTCAGCGGTGCCGGCGAAGTTCCCGGTGCAGAGGTCAATGCATTTCTACGGGTAAAATACTTAAGAGTCACACAGTCATAGAAAGAGAGAGAGAGAGCAGCCAAAGCTTACCCTATTAAATACTGGTCTGCACCTTGAAGATATCTGAACCCATGAAGGTTTGGTCCATGGGAGTGTGGATGTTCATTGTGTACGATGTGATAGCCGGTAGATACTTTAAGTCCTGTTGTTATAGAGACTAGTATCAAAATGCACAGAAACAGCATATATCGCTTATAGCGCATCTGAAATTAAGTATTCAAATTTGATCACAATAAAAATCTTCACAGCTTAAACATAAAAATCTCTTTGAATCGAATTGGCAACAAATAAGTCAAACTCCATACCAAAACAGAAACTTCTTGACAGCAAAACTATCATGTTTGTAGTATGTTAATTTTATTTATGCTGTTTTTTTGTACTTGTTGGCCAGTCTAACTGGCAGTAGACACGACCTAAATGTGAGCCATTTTGCATGCTGCCCGACTAACCGACCAGTTGTGGAACACTTGGCCATAACAATCGGCAGTCGATCTCAGCGCCTGTGTGTCACAGGCTCCTTCATTTATGGTCACAACTGGTTCCTTTACCTATTTAGTATGTATTGGTTGTTATTCATTTTCATTGCGACATTTAAACCAACACATTTTCATTGCACAGGCAAACAATTTGCTGCTGTTATTTGCTATAAAAAAAAAACATGTTCATTCATACATATGTAAGTATGTATGTACAAAAATATGTATCAGCACAATGAATAATGTACTACATATATGTTTAATGTGAACTGTGCTGGTCTCATAATTATTTTTTAATTTTGTTTGTTTACTTTTTTTGTCTAAAACAATTTTTACACCACAGACTAAAATGTCGATATGTAAGAAATGTCTTTATATAATGCATTTTTTCCAAGCTCACTGGCCTCGAGCTTAGACCTATGTAGACCCATTCATCTACCAACGTTGCCACAACCGCGACTTCCAATTGTTGGTGAGAGACCTTTGTGCAAATGCCAGTTGCATGCAAATGCACAACTATTGGTGGCTTATCCGTTCCAGCTGCCGTGACAGAAATATACTTGCCTTTTAATTGCATGACAAAATAGAACAATAGCCCAGACAATGCGATCGGACTGCTTTGGTTACTTTTAAATCTGCAATAAGTCGCAAATATGCCAACAGGCTTTGAATTGGGCGCCAATTGTTTTAGTTAATGCTTTAGTCTCGGTTGTATTTAATCGAGTAATTTAACGATTTTGAATTTTAGATTAAGCTCGATCAACAAGGCGTTTGCCAATCACAATGCAAGCAAAGCGATTGGTCAGGGTCAGATCGGTCACGGTCATTAATAAATGCGACAGTTTACCATACAGATGTACATATATATTTATGTTAATCAACTATGATTCCAGATCGTTACACGTGCACACATATGTTGCAAAAGTTCTTATTTAAATGTGTAACATTCATGGGAATCAGGAAGTTTAAATAAAAGTGAAAGTTTTAAAAGATAATCCAATTAAATCTCGTTCGACACTATTTAACTTCCATCTTGAATCAGCAAGCCAACAAAGAAATTATCCCTGAGGCCCATGCAGATATGTTTGTTAACATAAGCATAACTTTGTCCATTAAAAGCAGCTTAGTCTTCTAACTTTCATAAGGCAGATGGGATGGAACTGCATGAAAGAAATTAAGTTTAAATGAAATAATATTGATATCTCAATTACTCAAAGCTAAAACATTTTATGCTTGTTGGTTATAATTCCATTTAAAAGGCAATTCGCACAAAAGCAAAACAAATATGTACACAAAAAATTGTACAGTATTGGTTACTCCAAATTTGGTAAATGCGAGCAATTTTTTGTTTTACAACTTTAACGACTTCTAATTAAAATCGAACTCAAATCACCAAAGACATTTGGTGATCATTAAAGTGTAAAATAGCTCAGTGCAACACAGCAAAGAATTTCACCACAAAATGATTGATTTATTGATGGCTTTGCAGACAAGTCGCTGCCATTGAGAGCCTTATAGAGTGCAACAAAGTTGCACCTGTGCCATTATGGATTCAGATGTACATATCAGTCAAAATTTTTCTTGAAATCCGTCGGGAGGCGTTTTGGCACAGGCATATCAAAATCCCCTATACGCCGACTTGATGTACAAACAAATCGAACACATTCCGATTGCTCTGGGTAACAAGCGATAGAGGAACAGGCACTAATTGAAATTGCCATTTAAAGTGAAAGTGTCCAAAGCACGGAGTACCCCAGCACCTTAAAGTGCAGGTTGGAAAGCCGCGAGATAATACGATCGATTGCCCGTTGCTCCAGTATGTGAACGTTGGCTTTAAGTTGTGTAAGATGTTGCAACTTCTGAGATCTGCCAGTAAGTTGCAAAATGTGTATTTATATAGTAGTTTTTTTTATAGTTTTTTTTGTTGACATCGAAATCAAGGTGCACAATTTACGCAACGACAAGACAGCTTTCTGTATAATTGATGCCAATAAGTAGACCGGCACTCAGTGCCGTCAAACATAACTATGCGTTCACATGTTACATACATATGTACATACATAAATTAATATCCACACACACACATGCACACATGTTTGCATTCATAAAGTCATGTGACAAACGCGCAAGAGTTGCGGCAAACAAAACTGTAATTCAGCTTAGCAGCTTAGCTGCAGCCAGCCAAAAGTCACATGAGCGAATAACTAACTACACTCACGCAGAGTCGATTGATCAGCACTTTATGAACTCGTTGGGCAGGACTGGTCGCATTTTGGTGCGCGAATTTATTACAACTCAACAGCAACAGCGGCGGTATTTTCATTAATTGCGCGCGCAATTTGCTATCGCCTTTACAGTCGCAAAATTGGATGCTCCACACTAATTGATTCTTAACAGTGTTGCGCCGATTTTGTCAAGTCATTTGGAACTGGTTCCAAAGGAAATTGTAATACGGTCAATTTAGGCAGCACATAACCTTTAAGTTTTAAATGATTGTAAATTAACATTTTACGTAAAATCCAAGTACCATATTTTTCGAATTACTTCAGCTGATTTTTGTTGAGATTTTGAAATTACCAATCATAATACTTTGTGAGCTTTTGCTTATTCAAAGCTGTAAGTGTGTCATGTGTTAAGTGAATTTATTATCTTGATTTGAGCTGCAAACCCTACAGGTTTGGTACAAATCAATTTTCTATGGCCCGAGTATCAGCTAAGGCATCTGGAAACCCTAAAGTCACACTGTATACAAACAAACAAGAAAAGTTTACTTTGGCTGCTACTCGGGACTAGTTTAACCTCAGTTTACAAATATGCAGGAGTGCATGACTAAAAAATGTCCTGCACATATTCAATCGATTAACGGATGGTATTATTGCCATAATTAACCTTAAAAGGTCTTGTAAATTTTGCTCCTATTGGTAAACAAAACGTCCTTTGTTTTTTTTTTTTGTTATTCAAACAGATAGACAGTCATGGCAAGATTGAACCAATTGTTGCATCAAAATAAAGCCAAGGTTTGATTCTTTATTTTCTTGATGCCATAAAATAGGCTTGCTATAAATTGGGCATACGAGTTTTCGTTAATTTAGTTTCTATGTTGAAGTTTTCATTAGTTTATGACACCTTTTCAAACGTTTAAAATAGGTAGAGAACATAGCAAGAGAGCGTTAAAATAAAGCAACAACGTACGCACAAAATCAAACCTAATAACTAAAATCATAAATAAACATCAAAGAGCACGCTTAGGTAACATTTGGACATGATAAAATGCATATTCGTGAACACATTCGCAGTTTTCTCAGGTCCTCAGTTGCTGCGGTTCGGCGATTACATTTTTATTTAGTTTTTGCCAACATACAGATAGCGATCACCAGAATTGGTCGCTTTGTCAAAGCTATGTTATGTAATTAAAAGTATAGCAAACGTATTTGCCATGGGCCAGCAGTAGAGTTGGAATCGTGATATGTCATTCTGAATGGCGAAAGGCATTTGAAGCTAAGCATAACCTTGGACCTGGACCTAAACCGTCAACTCCTACTTTGTCTGCTGCCGCTGACTTTAAAACACGAGTCTAATTCGGAATAGTCTAAAAAACATTCAAAACACTTCGAATAGCCGTAGGAATTAAGGGTGTGTGCGGATGTACTAACCTTTAACATCTACGCCAAAAAAAAAAGTTTGTCCTCATTAATTTCGAATGCATTAAAATTGGTCTAGGAGCAAGGTTATAAGCAACAGCTAACTTTAAGTTTAATTTGCGAAGTTAACACATATTAGTTCAAATGATTTTAAATTTGTACATCCAATTCGTCATTTTGCTGTATGTTCATATGTACGTTTCATAGTGCAATTAAAAACAAGGTAATTATGATGCTCTCACCGCAATTGCCACGTCCGGCCCGCGGCCCGGTTCCGGCCGCACGACGAGCTCATTGGCAATGCCAACCAGAGCAAATCCAACAGCGTTGTCTTTGAAAACGGAAGCGAGCGAAGACATTGTCAGGCAGAAATGTCAACGAACACGCGAAACAAAAAACCCAGCTTGACGATTACAACAGCGTAAATAAGTTTGTACTACTGGTATCTGGGCTGTATTTCAAAACCTTTGAATTTCAAATCTTTCTATATAAACATAAACACATACTTTAACATGCAATGCACGAACGTGCAACAGGTAACATTAAGTGCAATTTATTATTTATCGTTAATTGGATTATTATCTATTAATAAGTTTCAAAAAACCTTGATAAAAGAATATTGTTTTCTTTTAAAGAGGGTAAAAACAGTCTGTCAAATTGCATTACAATTGGAGTAAAACAGAATCCACTGGGCAACAGAAAAACCTTTCCGTTCCGTTCCGAAGTTGTAGTATGAGACGAGCAGTATGATGGGAATGCCAAACAAAGTATTTAGTTGTGCAAATGTGATGCCACCCTGTTTAAATTTATGATTCTTTAAAACAGAATAAGAAAACACTTTTTAAAAAGCGTCGTTTTTGAAAATCATAAAAGGGTTTGATGAGCTGCAATCCCCGTAATACTTAAGAATAATAGAGACAGTTTATTAAAAAAGGTCTTTAAATTGACATTTGTAATATGTTATAGCATTATAAATAGTGTATAAATAAATGGGAAACCGGGTATATCTAAGGCGATGTCTATCGCTCTAACTTGTTGTACGCTGTACAAAGTCGCACGGCAGTCATTATTTTGTCCCCGCTGGCAAGTTTAATTTAATGACTAACTAACGGTCCCGACACATTAAACATATATGAGTGCAACGTGTGTGTAATTATGTAGTACAAGCATCGCAGTGGAGAGTGTGCGAATTTGTGCGTGAATTTCTTCAACTCTATTCAAATGTCTCACGCGATTTGTCTGGTGCTTGTGCCAACCGCCCGTTAAGGCGCTGTCAACGGTTAGATAGAGTTGTAATCGTTTCAATTTATGGCCAGATGCTGCTGGGGTTGGCCCGTACCCATTAGCCGGTAGCCGGTTGTTACTATTAGCCGGTAGTCGCTACGTCTGCCGGTGAGTCAAGCAGTTGATCTGTTGTTGTTGTTGTCCAAGACCTTGACTTTGAAAACGTACAAGTTGCTTGAGCAAGTTGCATCATCGGCAAGAGCCGGCAAGAAACGTAATCGAAATCGAAAGCGAAACTTGTTAAAGTTTACGTTCGCTTTCTTCAGTTGATAATTTATCTTATTTCATTTTAGTAGTTAGAGGCCACTAGCCACAATTTTAGCTCTGCATGCCATTTAAATTACTTAATGATTTAATGCAGATCGTATTGTCATTACAATCAAAAACACCAGATTTAAAGATTTTAATTTTTCACGTATAAGCTTTCTTTTCAATTGCACAACCCAAAACGTGCATTACTGCAAGTGCTTATGTATTTGGAGATGTCAGAGTGTACCTGTGAACTCATATATTTCACTTGGTGGCAATAAAATGAGTTTAATAAATTCTTTTAATTATTAAATACATACATGTACATGTGTCGATAAGAAGAAACTAAATATATATGAACATGGTAAACGTGACCTAGCTTAAAAAAAAAGAATAAGTGTTGGTTAACATGTTTGTTTACTTATCTAATTTATGTGTTGTTTGTATGGACATATTTCAAAAGTTTTTCTTTAAACACATTCTTTTAGCTGTTGTAGCCGTCAAAATCGCATTCCGCAAACCACTTAGCTAATTAGTGTTGTAATTAATTTATTTGTTTAACTTAATCCATGAAATGGGAGCACGGTTGAATTGGTTCTCAACTCCAATTACTAGAGCGTAATTTATCGAAACGCCTTTAATTTTTTATAGAGTAGCTCACATGCCAGGTGCATGTGCAATTTACATTTTTTGTTTTTAGTAAAGTGATTTTGCCGATACATTCGGCGGGTATCATGAGTGAATTACTTTTATGAAGTATGAACATTGCTAAATATTTGCAAGCGAGAAGTACAACGTTTTCGAAACCAAATGTGATCTTTCGGATGATCTCCATGGTATTGTTTTCTAAAAACGAAGCTATGCCATTGTTTTGTACGCCCTGCTGATGTAATTTAAAAAAAAAAAAAAAAAAACTAACTCCAATTACATGCAATATTTATGTTTTCAACATACATATGTATGTATATGAAATGAAATAATGCATCCCTATTATTTATGACAATTAGGTATGCAGAAAAATACCTATTTACCTAACATAAGTTACACATAAACAGATTAATTCCTATATACATATGCTCTATTTATTTATGGAATATATATTTATAAGTATATATTTGCATATTTGACTTCTGGGTTTTCAAGTTTCTAATAACCGTACCTGAAATTAATAACCATCGTCAAGTGAATGGTAAAGTCGTTAAATTGTTTTCATACTTGTTCCAGTATACTAATATACATACATATGTATGTATGTGTGAGTAAGTGTGTACAATCACTCGGGCATAGTGGCTTTTGTACACGCAAAAGTTCGTTAAAATTAAACACATTGCGTAACTGGCTCGAGATTTATGATAAAAAGAAAGAGAGAAAGTATCCTAAGTCCATTAGCTGTCTTACCATTTGAGTAATTCACTGTACAAGTTCATAGAAAGCTTAAAAGCAACCGCATTCACACCGATGTTCTATTGTGTGTTTATAAAAGCCGCTGCCATGGAATGTACCGCCCCAGCCCAGGTAATTACCACCGCTTGAACTTAAACGGAACGAATTGAACCCACTTGAAAAATGTAAATATGAGCTTATGAACGTGTGTATAAAAATAATGAATTATGTTCACTTTATGGTTGCAGCTGTGAGCGCTGATTACAATCACAGCTTGGCTCGATCAGAATCGATACTGAAAACAGAGGGCGTATCCAATTGGATGGCGTAAATTGCTGACCATGTGCAGCTTTCAAATAGGCGCATAACACGGTCAGATGTCTAAGGCACAGAAAGAAATTGTAGGAGTTACATTTAGTGCGTGTAGTTGATTCAAAGTCATGTTCACTAGCCCTTTACTTACATATGTGGATCAGCAATTTGTGGTGTAGACAACAATAGCACAGCCAAAAGTTAAAAAAAATTCAACGATGAAGGTCGCTCGTTTGGTGTCTTAAATTAATTACCTTACTTTTATTAAAAACAAATGCAATTTGCAACACTATTATTATGCCACTCACAAACTTCTGTTCGTATAGCTACAAGTGTTGTCAGCAAGAGCTGGTCTTCTACTATAAACAATGGTCGGTAATAGTTTTTTAAATATGCCATTAAAGGCAGTCAGCAGAAACTGGTATGCTGGATTAGGTCGTTTTGGCTAAGGTCGCAAAAAAAAAAAAAAAGCCCTAAATTTAATGGTTTTTATAGTCTTACAATGAGTGTGTTTTTTCTCACGACTATGTAATGACTTTATTGTACATAATGTACACTAATGAACTGGATAAAAATGATTAAATTTTATATGGTAATCACAAAGATTATTATTTTGGATGTAGGAACGAGCATTGCAACAATTTAAGCCACATTTCACGTTTTCAAAACAAGTATTTAAAAAAAATATATATGTATTTACTCATTCAGATTTACGTTTTATGTTTGATGCTTGACGTCATAGTAGCAACTTAAAATCCTTTTGATATTTTTGGGTTTTTACTTTACGCTTTATCGAGCGTACACTGTAGTTTTAACTAGAATCAATCATTTTAATTGGAGTTGTGCAAATTAAATCGTTAGTGCTTAACTTTCACGTTTTCTAATATCAATGATTTTCAATATGTTCAAAATGTTCAGCTTTGAAAATTCAAAAAAAAAAAACCTCTATATACAAAATCTACACTTTAAAGATGGCTCGCAAAAATCGATTTTAATATGACACATTAAAATTAAACTGTGCTAGCATTAAGACTTAACCTTTAGCGCTTACCATGCTGAAGCGTTGCTTGTTGAATTAAACTTGCGCGAACTTTGGTTAATCTTTCACTTTTAATTGCACACTAGAGTCAACAAGCACAGTATTTACAAGCGAACAGTTACCAAATCGAAATCGCGAATTCCACGCTAGGTTGAGCAAACAATATTACTGTGTATTATATCGAACTAAGCAATATTGATTTGCTTGTATTTAAAATTGCAGCTTAATTAGCTACTCATTCACAACTCGACACCTGCTCATCGATCCAGTGCTGGATTTTATGACGGCTCGCTGATCGCTCAATCGTTGATAAAACTCCTTCGAGGCAAGGCCCCAAGATACTGTTGTTGGCAAACTAACTGGGCAGCTATTGGATTTGGTGCTTTTATAACGAATCGCTAAGACTTCGGCACTCGCTGCGACTGCACAACGCCAGCGCCAAAGCCGAACCTAACGAGCCTGCTCTGCGCTCAAGTCAGCTTGAAGCCAGTTTAGCTTTAGCTGTGTGTTGCAGGCCAGCAACAACAGCAGCAGCAGCAGCAACAGGCACAAAAGGCGCTGAAGTTGACGCTGGCGTCAACTGCGAGCCGAGCGTGTAGTAAATCAAAGAAGCTTGCTTATTTTTTCGCTGTGCTCTAATTTATGCTCATAGCAGCGGTCGTTTGGAAAGGGATGGGGTTATGGGAGGGGGGCATGTTGTGGCTACTACTGAATAAGATCAATTTATATTAATGTATGTATGTGTATATTGTATATAGATTTTTTTCTTAAATGTTTTTCGCTTACAATGTGTAGAACACGAGTCTATTGGCTAGAGCCCGCAGACCGCAGAGTAATGCTTAAGAAACTGTGCCATAAACCATTTGTATAACATTAAGGTAAACGAAAACAAACAAAACATACTTCATATGGACAAACACATACTTAACCCCGTCGACCTTTACGGAGTGCTGCCTTTGGTTCCACAAACATAGTAAAAAAAATTACGTTTGTGACCTAGAAAGCTTTTCTTTCGAAAATGTTACGAATGTTGTAGTTGCGTCTGCCTGACATTGTTATGGGCAAATGTTTTGACTAATTAAGCAATTTGACATTTTTGACAAGTATGTGTAAAATGTGTCACATTGTAATTATAGTTGCACTACTTTGGAGAAATAAATAAACATTAATAAGAATTTAAGATAAGATATATTAAATTTACTTACAAAAATACAAATGAAAGAAGCTTGTTCGCTTTTATAATCCACATTTTGCTTATGACAACAAAAACAATTGTTGAAAATTGCAGTATTGGAAATTGTGTCTTAACTTAGAGGGAGAGACTTGGGGGTTTGGAATCGAGGTAAATTATGTTCCTTAAGACCATAGTGTGACTTTCGTTCCACAGTCGATTTTTAATGGATAAAATTCCACCGATTGATCAATTTGATTCTTCAAAAAAAATATTCTAAAGTAAAGTCTCTAGCTTTAATATTATCTTCATCGACGTATTCATACATTTGATGGTCAATAATATAAAAACTTTCCTCCATCACATACATTTTACATATCGGCATTTCCACAGAAAGGTCAACCACAGCAAACAAATTTAAAGTCTCTGTAAGTTTGTTTTTTTACCATATACGTACAGGGAATCGATTAAATTTAACTAGAATTAACAAACATTTCATTCGAATGCAAAGTCGATAAAATGCCAAATTTATGTTCTTTTGCTCGATTTTTTATGATAAATGTTCGTAATGCAAATCTTTAGTTAATGTCACCATCTATCTTCCTACAAAATTTTGTGACTCTAGCTCAAAAACTGTAAGAGATAAATTAGTTTTCAATTTGATGGAAAAAATGTCACGAACGTTACTTAACGACCGTACCTGGATTAAATTGAATTAAAAAAAAGGACAAATCGTCTTCGGGTAAAATTATAGCTATTTTAAAGGGTATTTAATGCACAACATTTATCATTTAACCGCATCAAAATACAGCTTTTACATTTGCTGAAATCTGAGTTTGAATTGCTCGTCGCGAAAACCACTTCTGTTTTTGTCACGTTCGTACGCTTCGGTTTTTTTCAAAAATCTCGAAAACTAATTGTTACCTAAAATCAACCTTAGCACCAATTGTAGGGCTAATCAAGAGCAACAATACAGTGAAAAAGGAATTTTGAAAATCCGTCTTATTTTGGCCTTTTTACCACTTGCAATGCGTACGACCGTCACGATCGACACCAGAGAAATGCCCATATATGTTAAAAAAAAATTACCTTGTTGCTGTACTAAAATTTAAATGCTTAATGCTGTTAATGAGCGGAAATTAATATTTGAATATTCTTCAAATATCTTAGTCTATCGGCACGACAGAGTGAATATAGGGGAGCTGGGGAGAACTCTCAGAAAGTTTTCAGGCTTGTTGTACTAAAATTTGTGTAGTCTGCATTTTTATACTTTGATACCGAAGGTCTCATAGTATATTGGTTTTGTGCAATGTCCGTCATGGTGTCTGTCCGTCTGTCCGAATAAACGCAACTTTTTTCGACACCCGTAAAGCTAGAGACTTGAAACTTTGCAATTATGTTTGTCTATAGGCGAGACAGATAAAGTGTCAAGATTGGGGTGCCACGCCTACTAGGAGGCTGGGAAATCGATAAATTCGATAACAGAAAACCGATAAAACCAAATATTTCTCACATTCTTACAGCTAGAGTTACCAAATTTTGCACGCAGATAGCTAGTAATGTCCCTGAAAAAACTGCATCAAAATTTTGGATGCCACGCCCACTCCTTCCGCCCCCATCATCCCTGCTCCTTGAAATTGGAAACGCCTATAGTTTTCACATTTTTTGGGCTAGAGCCACCAAATTTTGTGTCAAGATAGGTATTGGCGTTCCCCACCATAAACTATGAAATTGGAGCCACGCCCCTAGTTTTCCGCCCCCATCCCCCTTCTTCTTGAAATTGGAAACGCCTATAGTTTTCACATCTTTTTGAAAGAAAGCCTTAGTGTCACCAAATTTTGGATGCCACGCCCCTCCCCATCCTTTATAGGAATTGATATATGGTGACATCTACCAAAGATCTGCATCAAAATTTTGGATGCCACGCCCACCTAAGCCACCCGCCTTATAAAATCGGAATCGGCTATATCTTTAACAGTTTTTGAGCTAGAGCCACCAAACTTGGTAGGCAGATATATAATGACAGTTAAAAACATTTGATTCAAAAATTTGGATGCCACGCCTACCTCTGTCGCCCACCTTTTAAATTTGGGAGTTAAGTTATCTTCTACAGTTTTTGAGCTAAAGTCACAAAATTTGGTAACATGATAGCTGGTGATGTTTACCACATGGGCCACTCCCTTCGCCCCTGCATTCCCCCTTATCAACCGTTCTTTTACTGGTATCAAAGTATTCCGCAGTCGGTTGCGTCCGACTGCATCGTTTTTACTTGTTGGGCTTAAGTTTATAAAAAAAAACAAGAAAATTCTGTTTTTTATTTGTATTTACATTTGTTTGGCATGTATGGGCATATTTTAAAATAAATGAACGAAAACATTACAAATAAATAATTGACAAAACTTAAATGGTTATATTCCACAGATGTTTTGTTAGTAAAGTGTAAGCACTCATATCAATATAGTACAATGAAATTGCGTTTGGATAAAAAGGCTGCCCTCAAAGTAGTAGATTCAAAGGAAATATGGAACTGCCTAAAATACCTCGTCAGCAGTTGATTGATCTGCCTTTTGTCTAGCACGAGCTAATTTAGCGGAAAGCTCTGACGACCGAATGGTTTTGTACTGCAACAAATAGATATTAGTTAAATAGTTATGCCTTCAAATGTCACATTTGTTAACTTTACCTCACAGAAGTTTTTCTGTAGCACAATTTGTGAAATAAGACGACGGCTCTCCCGCTGGCCAAAGTAACTCTCGATGGTGTGTGCCGAAAGCCCAAAGATTTCCTCGCCGCTAAGCGTGTGCAGTCGCTTAATGATGTTGTCAGAGAAGCCCTTGCCACGCAGCCATTCCTCCACCTCCCTTGGCTTGGAGTTCTGGTTGATGTAGATTTCGGGCGTTTTAAGTATTTCGAGGTCCCTGCGCTGCTGGCGCTGCTGCAGCATGACTTGCAGCTCATCGTTAACAACACCCTGCATAAGATAGGCCTCGTCATCCGCATCGCAGTCATTGCGGGCACGCATAGCTACAGAAAGGAAGAGCTTTGGGTACTTTGGGTATGCAATGGCAATATTGCCTACCTGCAAGGGCTCCAGCGGCGGCCATGTTTCGCTTCAATGTGCCACTCGGGGTAGGTGTTTGGCTCTCACTCGGCGGCATCGGCGGTGGGATGGGCACATTTGGCATTGAGTAGGCCCGTTGCATGTTTTTGGAGGCAGCCACCGGTTGCTGAGACTCACGATCCGCTGGCGGCACATACATTGCCATTGTATTGCGGTAGAGCGGATTGTTGGCCTCGCCCTCGCCGTTGCCGTTGTCCATCGATACAGAAGCCAAAGAATCGGAGTCACGCCCATTTCGATTCATGCCGTGCTCAAAATTGTAGGGAACTAGCACGGTGTGTGGCACGTAGCCAATGTTTCCAAAAGAGTTTCGTGCCTTCCACCACTTTTTGGAGTCGTCAATAATCTGTTTGAGATAAAAAAAAAACATTTTAAAAGGATGTAATACCACGATTCCAGGATGCACGGATGTAATTGGAACTCGGTAATGCAGCATCTATTTGAATCATATTCAATTTCGCTCAGTTGGAATCGACATCTCCTAGTTAATCAATTTTATACAGACTTTGGCTGTTACGAAGATGCTCATATTTCATAAAGAGGAGCTTAACAGCACTGTAGCCAACAAAAATACCAAATTTCTTATCGATATTTGGTAATGAACAGTGCCAAATTCAGTATAATTAAAATGTTACGCAGTTTCAGTTGGATTGATAGTGGAATGACCTGCATTACCGACTTCGCTGTTATGGTAAATGAAGCCTAGTGGAATCGGGGCATAAGATTAGGAAATGTTTGTTGTATGCACCTCTAAGTATTCGCCCTTCGTGACATTCAGTTCCTTATCATTGGTGGCCGACTTGTTGTAAGCAACCTCTGCGATATTTACATTACGGCTCTGCAGTCGACTGAGCCAGGTGCGGTTGCTTCCTGGACTGGGCGGCATCGGCGTGTACGAGGGTGATTGGGTTTTTTTCAGTGCCGGTGCCAAGTACTGAACCTCCTCGTCGACAACCCAGTCTGGTGACCAATCGTCATAGAAAATGGGATGGTACGAGCCCTTGTGATCCTTGAATTGATCCTTTGGCACGGTCCAGTTGGGGCCCAGACTAGCCCACAGGTCCTTCTCATTGGAATCCAGCGTACCATTCAAAAAGCCAACTGTTTCTCGTCGCAACAGAGGATTGACAACGCTCTCCGGTATACGGGCGCTAGCGTAAACATCGTTACAAACATTCACAATCGTTTGCAGGGATATGAAGACATTGTGCACTGGATCGGTGCTTTTGTTAAAATGGTTCTGCAACTTAACCGCATAGTTGAGCGCCAGTTTGATTTTAGCTAAAATGTCGTAGAACTCGCTCTCTATTGGTGGACGCGATCTTAATACCAGCAGGCCTTCTCCATGGGGGTTATGTTGATTCTTTCGGGACTCTAGCTCATGCAATGCTTCAGCTGCGTAGTGCAATCTAGCAATGAATCGTTCCACATCCTCGCTACGATAAGTGAGTTCAGGAACAATTGAGAATCGAAAATGTATCAGATATCAAGATGAATTTAAAATTACTAAAAACAAGCATTGCGTTTCTTTTTAAGCTCTACGATTTAAAGTATTAGTTTTAATTATGTGATAATTGGACATTATTTAACAATAACAACATTCAATAAGTAAAAACCGCAATAAGTTGGCTACAAAAAATTTCTTAATTTTTCAGCTCTATAGCTAATTTTCACCAAATATATCAACCTTAATCGTTAATCGTATCTGTCCATTAAGTATTGCTTTATGCTTAACCTGACTAACAAAGACTTAGTTTTGCAAATATTATGCGTTCGTTTTGTGTGGAATTAAAAAAAGAATTTAATTTCAGTCCTTAAAGGACCTCATGACAAGAAACTACCATATATATTTCTGACACACCCAGAAAAAAACGCCTCGAGAATCCACTACGAAAATAGGAAATTTCGCTATGCGGGCTTTAACTATGAAAAGTTGTCATTTTGTTTCCGCACCAAAGCTTTTCCGTTTAAAGTCAAAACTAACTGCAAACGAAATGTGCTCGGCAACAGCGCAATGGTGAAGGCATCGAATCCCGTCGCAGGCCATCATATTTCGTATTCGGTGAGTTTTGATATAAACTAATTTTCATCTTTCTAGCATTTTTAATAATTTAAATTAAATTTCCCGAGATGTTAAAATGAAAAATTCCATATTCAAATTTAATACATATGAACAATATTCGAATATTATACTTTTGTGCATCAATATTTACAAATCAACACCTTAATTTAACTATGAAAAATGTTAATTTTACTATTTCATAGTTATTCTTGATTTACCATTTTCACTAGTCAAGTTTACCATATTCATGATTAATGAAATTATACCCGAATATATGGTAGTTAAATTTACCATGAATGTGATTATATGTACTACGTTTTTTTCTAGGTGCATGTATTAGTTTTATTTTCAGAGTATTTGCTGACTTGTATCAGTTAAATCGAAGTCGAATAAAAAGTGCCGGAAACGATCTGCTTGCAAAATGGGAAGTACAACATTTACAACCAGTCAATAGACAAAGATATTGGAGGTCGAAAAAATGGACGTATACAAACGGACAGACACTGCACAAAAGACACATATAGTCTTTATCTTTGGTATAAGAGTATGAAAAGTAATAAACTTACAAGCAGTGGTTAAGCACCTGAACATCTCGATCGGTTTGATCGCGATCCTGTGCGTTCTTCTCAGCGGCAATTCCCGCGACAGCCGCTGCAATTCCATATTGATCCTTGGCCTGATGATTGACCGGACGTTCCGGCTTGGGCAAGCGAATGGGCGTCTTGTTACGGTCCACTGTGACTGGCGAGCCGCTGCTCAGGAGACGCAGGTCTTCTACCAAATGCACCGAGTTAACATCACTGACCTAACAAAAAAAAGAGGAGGGTTCGCAGAGTTTGCTTGGTAACGAAAAAATCAAAAATTACTCACTTGAAAAATATGCATTTCAGTGTTGCCCAAGGAGATTCCGGGCACAGAGAAAATTAAAATGTTATTATAAGTCTCCAGTGGATCATCACTAATAAATGCCGTTGGCTCCGTTATCAGACTACCCGGAAAGTTTTCAATCTCTTTCATATCCTTATCAAGCATGACAAGCCATTGGCCATTGAAGCACATGTACATTTTATGTGGCCAAATGCCGCCTGTTTTATCTAGCTCAATGAGCAGTTTCATTTTTTCTTTCGGCTGTTTTGTCTCAGCCTCATTTTTCAGTTTAAAGGTGGCCAAGTGATCCAGTGCATACGTAGGCTTATGGATATCGTTCTCATCGTACTTATCAATAGAACTCGGTCCATTTTCATAGCCGTTTCGAAGCATGCTATAAGAAAATAAAAAAATAGCATTAACATATTTTAAGGATTACACACTCTTGAAGACCGATGATTGCATAGTCACATCCAAAATAAATTAATAATTTAAATGTTTACTTCAGAGCGACAATGACAGTAAAATTTTGTCTCCACTTTGGTCCGCATATCATTATCCGATTTTAATAATATTTTTACCGAAGGAATGAAGCATTTATATATTAATTAATAGGTAAAAACAAAATTATATTTATACAATTTTTTTCGATGATTGCTAAGCATAAGTATTGATTTATTTGTCAGCTTTAAAATTAATGTGTTAATGGTTTTATGTGTCATTAAACTTAAAATTTATAAAATTTTAATTAAAAGTAAGTTCAAAACTCGTTTGATTTTGTTTATCCAAAACCTACTGAAATGCAGCTGTGTAATCTCACTTTCTTTTGGTTTTAAATTAACAAGTTTTAAAAGCAAATAATATGATTGCCAAAAAGCACTTTGATTGATTTGCACATGCTTCATCTTTTTTTGTGTAGTTAAAAAAAATATTTGAATTTTTGTGAAGAATTTATATCAATTAACATATTTGTCTTATCGCTTAGTTCACCTTCGCGTCACCATAACGGATCGAAAGTATTTTAGAGTACGGTAGCTCGGTTTCACCATTACAAAGCGATTAAAGAATTCTTTGGTATTTCAAGTGCGTTTCACTCATGTCGAACAACTTCATTTAAAATGAATTAAATGTCTTTCACAAAAATCAATTAAATCTATAGAATTGTAGTACCATAAATGAAAGCTCGTCTGTATATATAAATACATTATTGTGTGTGTGGTAGTTTGTGTAACACACCGGCGAGATTGTAAATGTGGTGACTTTTGTGCTGATTAGATAAACAAAATTCAGCGCCTGCTTTTGGTTTTGCACCTTGCTATGAATGCCACAGTTTTTCCGTTATCGCAATTTTGGTTGGAAATTCTTGGCAAATGAAGCAATCTATATTAAATGCGCATTACATAAGCCCTTAACTAAGGTAAATCAGCATATCTTTCTTTGACCATGATTAAAGTTCACCACATTTTATTGTTTTCAAAGATTTATTGAAGGAATGACATCATATTCACTATCATCTTTGCGATAATATATCGTCCATGTACTCATGCATTCTGTTCTCAGCGGAGTAGCGTCTTTATCTTTCAGATCTTGATTTATTTAGTGTTTTTCGTTTTTTTTGCCGTGTTATCAAGCGTTCATAAATAGAAGCTTAGAACACTTATACACGTACACGGGATGAGCAATGCATTACCTTAGACGATCTATTAGCTCACTTTGCTGCTCTTGCAAAAACTTCCACTCTCGACACGACGCGTTTTCAATTTGAACTAACTGCCAATGGCACAATGAGAAATGGAGCGTTATCAGCTCAGGCTTCTCTGCTCTCTGCGCACCGACTATTAATTGATTGCTCGAAATTGTTTCGGGTAAATCTTATCGGAGCTCTATATGAAAAAGACTTTTATTTATCAACATTTTTGTTTTTGTTTTCATTGCCAGTATTGTTTTTTTTTTTTTTATATATTTGTTCCTTGGTTCTGGTGCTTAATGGCAGTACATTCTTACTATATATTCTCAATCACACGATAGTTCGCTTCAATTAACATACTTATGTACGTATACATATATCTCAAGTTGATACATACATACTTACCAAAAACAAGTGAAAATATTGCAGCCAGACCCAACCGACTACGGAATACTCTCATACAAGTATAAAAGATGGTGGTTAGGAGTCTGCTTGCACAACTTTGGGAGACATGGCCAGCTAACTTGCTACCAAATTTGGTGCTTCCAGCTTTAAAAGAGTTTAAAGTAGATTTCAATTTAAAAGTGCAGAGTGATAGGACCATAAGGGTGGTAACTCTAGCTGTAAGAGTCTAGCCAATATATAGTTTAATCGGTTTGTTTCCCAGTAACTAGCCATAGGTGCATAAGCTTACATTTTGGTGAAAGGACTCGTTCTCTTTGCATTACTTAAGTGTACCAAATATTAATGATACTGAAAATTATCACTTTCTTCAAAGGTTGATACACAAACTTTTCCGAAACTCATAAATCCCTTTAGGGTTCCTTTTAGCACAACCGCTTTGAAAATTGTGAACTTCCATTTTTTGCAATCTATTTGATGCTAATTGTAGCTTTATCTCTTTTGACAAGTACAAAACTGTTCAAATATTGACACAAGTTTTAATATCAAATTTTTAACAGTCGGTATTGCTTTTCCAGCAATTCCAACCCGTCTGTTGAGCTGGTAAAGAACTTATACATTTATTTGGTGAGCATTGGATCCATCCATTCTTTTTCGCATTTTTGCCCTGGTTTATAATCCCCTCTTAATATAGCCATTAAGTATACACATTACACAAGCTATAGCCCAGTTTTCAATTTAGTCTCAACACCTGTTTTGAACAGGCCTTAGCATGACTAAGTACTTGTTAATTAGTACGTTAGTATCTACAATTCTTAAGACGGGGCTGAATTGGTCATAAGCACAAGTCTGTTATGGTCACAATCAGCATTAATTTTAAAACCAATTTAAATTTATATTCATGAGTTCCTAACTGTGTATCGAGCCAGTTTTAATTCATGTATAAATTTATCTTTTCTGCTTAAAAAATATGTACAACCTTAAAGCTTACGAAACATTCTTACCATGATTGAACAATTTTTTTAAGAACCAGTTTTATTCCACTTTCAAATAAAATAACCGTTATTTTCTGTTAACATTTAATGAAGAATTATGTAAAAAATACGCATGACCTTTATATGCATACATAGATAAATGTAGACACACTGAGAGAAAAACAGCAAGACAAACTTTTGGATACATTGTTCTGCTTTCTTATGAATATTTTAAAAGCGTTTATTGGCAACATACTTTCAGCGAAACGAAAGTTTGAAAAATCAATAAAAGAAAAATTGCCTCATCATTAATTTTTTCTTGTTAGAAATTACTCGACAGAATCGACTTAAATATACCCTGGGCCCTACTACTTAACTTCAAACCGTTTCAAAACGATCTCACCCAAAACTTTACCGATTCTGATCAAGAATATAATTTAATTCGTAAAGGGTATAAAAGTAATTAACACCTCTTTGTTTTCCTTTTGTTGCTGGATTTGTGCCTTAATTCCAGAGCCGGCTACTTTCTTGATTTATGTTTTGTGTCCGCCTTTTTAATACATTTGCACAACTTTATTATACCAATTTTACCCATTTCAAATGGGTATAAAATTATAAATTATATAACACCAATTTTTAAAGGTGATGGGAAATGTTTTTAAAATCAACTAATATAAATTTAACCAGATAGCACCAGTAGATTTTTTAAATACATACATAAACATTTTTTTTTATGACTTTTATTTGGTATTATATTTGTTTGGTAGACAACTGGTATTTCAAAGGAAGTTAGATCACCTAAATTCGTCTTTGAAGGGGTTGATGGTTTTTCCTTTAAGTTATTCCACATCTTTGCAATTTACCAGGGGATTGCTATTAACGAAAGTACAAAATCAATCAATGTACATAAGCATATATATGAGTATGTATAGTAAATAACGTTGGGCCCGCTTATCACATGGCTTCTTGAACTAATAACAAAACAGAACACTGCAGTGTGAATCACTGCCACCTGTCTGATTGATAGCAATTGCTTTTTGACACGTGAGCTGCAATTTGCGATCGAAAAGGGCCCCACTCACCTGTTGGATTGCAATCGGAAGATATTCGCTGGCACTGCCAACATGTCAGAGTTCAAGCACAGGAGCTTTGTTCCGTTCATGTGGCTGTAAGCCTTTAGGAGTGCAGCGTGTCCTGGGGACTGCTGCTCCTGATGGCGTTGATGAATTTTTGAGAATTGCTCAGCTAAATTGGATATTGCAATGGGTTAAAAGTACGTTATTATACTAAGTTATCTTACCCATTATACACGCAAATGTTGGTCCTACAGTTCCGTTGAAAGTCTGCTCTGAAATACCTCCAACTACAAGGTCCACATCGGTCCAGTTGTTGTAAACTTCCTTTAGTTTTTCCACAAGCTGGAATGGTAAACAATAAAACCAAGTAAGATCAATATTCTACAACCGTAAAAAGTTACTTACATCCTTTGGTATAAAAGGCTCAAAACTGCTCCAACCAGTAACTTTTTTGTTGGCATCACACATCTCCAGGTATTTGTAATAGGGCTGTAGACCATGGTCACGTCCTCGTTGTATGTCAAAGGCCAGGACATCGGCATGTGCTGGCTTTGTCTGTTCGTGCCACACAACCTGCAACGAAAAGTGTTGCAAATGAATGATGTGGTGAATGTTGAAGTACTCACTGCTCCCACATAGGAGGCATCCATTTTCATGGCGCGTTCGTGCAGCAGACTCTGCAAAATATCGGTCAGTTTCCTGGATGTATACTGTAGTCGGGGCTTGTATATTTCGTTCTTGAGCTCAAACAGGTTTGTCAGTGGCAGGACATTGCTGCAATCGATAAACAAATTGTTAGTAAATAGTTTGATGCAGTGTGAAGAATCTTACTTATTCGCCGCGCTTGAGCCAAGTTCGTTGTCAGTAGCTAGATTGTGCAGCACATTTGGTAGCATTGAGAAATAGAAACGAATGGCAGCCACACCAAATTCATTCGACACCTCAGACAATTGTTGGCCAACAGTTGCTGGCGGTGCACTCAGCACCTTTGAGGCGCTGCTCTCACCCAGCACCTCGGGCAGCCACTCTTTGGTTATCACTCGCCGATAGATATCAACATTGATGGCCTTGGCCGCCTGGAACAGCTGCTCATCGGTCCAGTCCTTGTTGCGTGCCAACAGCTCAGCAGCAATACGATTGTGGTTGCGCATAAAGATCGTGTACACCACAATCGAGAAGGGACTTTTATTGACACGTGAGTCACCTGCTGCAAAACAAGTGGTTGCATTTACATTGCTGCCCCATGCACAGAAGGTGTGTCCGTCCTTGTCTGAGCTCATGGATAGTAACTGTCCGTTCGAGCTGGATTTCAATGCACCGTTGGACATAGTGCGCATTTTGCGCTCGGCCGTGTCCGTGAAGCCATAAAGCTGCGACAGATCCAAGATACCAGTAGCTTGATTGAGCTGTAGTTGAAATTATCCAATTGGTTATTTCTTGAAATGATTCCTTTTATACCCCGATTCCACTAGAGCCGGATGCACGGATGTAATTGGAACTCGGTAATGCAGTATCTATTTGAATTTGAATCAAATTCAATTTGGCTCAGGTGGAATCGACATCTCCTAGTTGATAAATTATTTACGGACTTTGGCTGTTACAAAGATGTTCACCTTTCCTTAACAGAGGAGCTTAACAGCGCTGTAGCCAACAAAAATACCAAATTTCTTACCGATATTACCGAGTTCCAATTACATCCGTGCATCCGGCTCTAGTGGAATCGGGGTATTAGATCGAACTCACCTGCTCTGCAGCGCCAAAGTTGCAATTCTGGCCCACTGCAAGAGCGCTTCTCACATAGTTGAGGCAGTTTGGCCAACCATGCTGCTCCTTGGACAGAATTGGAGCGCACTGCGGATGATGAAAGCGGGGCTGTAGATTATTTTGATTGCGGTTACAGCACTCAATAGGAGCTCCATTGCCTAAAAAAAGAGAGAGTGGGTCAAGGAATGTTTATCATGGGGCAAAAAGGCGAGTCATACTCATTGATTGGGCTACGGTCTTGCTCAAATCATGCTCAACAAACTGTGCAAACTGAACAAGCACTAGATTAAGGTTTTGATCATCTTTGTGGTTGCTTGATCTCAACGTGGATTTCTGCGCGGCATCCTCATGATCATACAAAGCCATACTTATGGACCAAGCGGCGGGCAAGTCATCCTCGGCAAACATCTGGAAAGAATGCAAGATACTTTAAAATAGGTAAAACCTCAGGCGTTATCTTTGCTGGTCACCTCGTGGAAGCCATTCCTGTAGTGACGCGAGAGCAGTCTCCGAAAGGGATGGTGGCCGCTTCGAGGGCTGTGCAATAATCTTTCGCAATCAGCTTGTAGGGTGCTGCCTTTGGGCAGTGACTTTGTCTCCAGGAAGGAGCGGCAGTCATCCGCACTAATCCCGTGTGAAACGCACTTGCTGTTGTACATGAAGAGACTCGCCTTCAGGATCTTCAGGGCAATGTCACTATCCAGCTTTGACTTCTCATTCGCTAGTGTATCCAGCAGCTGAGCGTGCGAGATGCTGCCATTGAGGACTGTGATCTCAGAGCTTAACAGATTGTCCTCAAGCCTAAAAATATGTACATTTTAAGTTAAATAAATCAAATTAATTGAAATGAAATGAGTAGAAAGAAATAATTTTCTCTCTTTTCTCTCATTTTGTAATATTTTTTTGTTTCTGCAATTGGAGAGTTTTATATATGAAAATAAGCAACCTTTTTTGACGATTAATTGAATCGATCCCTGAGTCTACAAATTCCATCCATTGAGCCGGCGATATTTCGTTCAAATATGCTCTTACATCTTTGTTTAATGGGGAACGAGCTGTAAAATAAAAGAGATTTTAGTTTACCGAACACATGTCGATGTTTTTGCTTTTACTTGTCTAAAATTGTATGTATTTAAGGTTTTGACTGATTGGTGACTTATTAGCAATGCCGTAGTCCAAACGGTAGCGAATTGTTTGTATGTTAGCTAAATTACCTATTTTTATATACGAACATTTGTTAGTGCACAACAAAGCGAATGTTTTACTGGTAAAAATAAATATAAAAACATCTAAAGAGAATTTAAAAAAAAAAAAAAAATTTCTTCCTGATATGAACATGCTCAATTGCGAAAAATTCCATTAATGAACAACAAAAAAAAAAAAAAAAAATTAAATAAATTCTGCACATTCATAATAACATCAGTATTCTTGTCTTGAGAATGAATGCGCGTGACATAAAGAAATAAGTATATGTTCACAATTGTAATGTAATGTGTTATGAGTTTAGTCAACAACAAAAAACACATTAACTTCGCAAAATAAACACTTTGCTAATTTTAAAATGGCACTTACATTGTCGAAATTGGGGAATATTCGCACTTGTACAGGGCTCGGTTGCTGACGCCACTAGTATTACGAGAGCCGAGAGCCAGAGGTGAGCACTTTGTTTCATTATAAATTTCTTAGTGTCTCAATATTGGGTATTTCTTAATGTGATTTACAGAAAGTAAATACGAAAACAAGCTTTAATCTATTAGCACTGCCACAAGTTGATAGACAATTGAAACCACTTTGCAGGCTATTGATAAGAAATTCAATTGCGCTTCAACAAAGCTAACCTCAACTCAAGCCGCTTCGCCCCAACTCGCGGATGATTCGTTTACTACTGAGCGACTTGCAAATCCACAACACAGTACGCTGCTGAGCTGCGTTCTGTTATTATCAGCTGAATGAGCACAGTTACACAGTTACTCAGTGCAGCGGATTCTCCAGAGAGAACAAAGATTCTGTTGATAGATTGACTTTGCAATACCCTTTGTTCATCTCGAACAGCCTTATAAAGCGTTTGAAATTCTAGTTCATTAAATTTAAAATTACCACTTTACGTTATTTTTAAATGTGTAAAGTGTTTTAGTACCCTGGTAGCGAAGGTAAGAAGTAAATGTTAGAAATTATTTGCTTATTAATGTGATTTGTTTAGTGACTAGTGCATTAATTTAAAAGTGTGTAACATGTAGCACTAGGAGTATTTTAATAAATACAAAATACAAAATGTCTAAAGCCTTAAGCTAAAGTTGAAATATATACCCCGAGGTGCAAATCGTTAAAGCACATTTATTTACCATATTGAAACAGACTCAACAAATTTAGTAGGAAGGAAGAAAGACGCTTAAAAAAGTTATAGAAGGCCGCATCTTCATCGGGTTTTTTAACTGAGCGGTATATACATACATATGTAAAATTATGACAACTTTTGTTAAGGATTAAGCCATTAAAAAGTCTTTTCATCCATCTGTTTTCAGCTAATATTTCTACGATATCAGAGTATGAAGCAGTCGACTCAGCCCACCGTATTTATTTATTTGTTTTGACCATACAAACAAACGTATGTCCAATTTAAAGACAAGTGTCTGTCTGTACAAACGCAATACATGTACATGTATATGTGATTTACATGCTCAAACAAAGGCAATATGTGTGTGTTTACATATCTACATAAAAATAAAGACATAAACACAAATAAGCTAAATTTTTGTGCAAAGCAGGTTTACAATTGCCACCTACAACAAACGAGGGTCGGTTGGTAAGTCAGGCCAATTAAAAAACCTGCGATTTTTTAATGAAAATATATGTAAATTTTACTAATATGAACTCTAATGATCGGTACTCATACTTTTTTTTAGCCTTTGGTGAAATCAATTTGCTTTACATTGATATTTCTCATAATAGCTAAGTTTTACAAATAGAAAATACCCATTTATTTTTGACTTCTGCGATCGATGTATGTACAGTATATGTTTTGAAAACAGGAATCTAATGACCTCACGTTATTGCAATATTAAAGTTGTAAATCGGTACAATCCTACACAACAATCATCGTGTGAAGAAGACTTAGCCACAAACCTTGATCTTAATCATTTGCCGATGACCCGTATGTAGAGTTGTCTTTTTATACTGGGTTCAGTAAATTAGTTCAGTACGACACGATCAAAAGAGATTGAGAGTTAAACTATACTTAAGGAGTTCGTTCAGTCGCTTTATTTACGTATGATGTGCAATCAAATATAGTCCGAACTATCCGTACAATCTACTTATCAGCCAACCCTCGTACAATTCACAACGAAACACACCTTCTTCAAAGCATGCGTAATACAAACCGATTTTAAAACATAATACGGAAGTTATTTTAAATGACTTTACCGGTATTCAAATAAAACACTTGATTCTGTTTACACACATCCTTCTACTTTTTGATTTCTTTTTAGACTATTTTCTAACACATAACCATTTACAGAAAATAGGTTTTGCTATTTGTGACTTAATTGCAATTAAAATATTATTAAGGCCCAATTTCTCAATGTCCAGTTAAACTTGGAATAAGTTAACTTCGGAACAACTAAGTTGCTTGAGCTATCCGAGAGTTTAGCAATTTGATTTTTTCAAAGACCAAGTTATATATTATCACGGAATGGTGCTGCCAAACTTAACGGGGATTCAGCTGTTCTTTTGGTTTTGTTTCTGCCTGTGACTCCTAAACTGCTGCATATTGCACATCAAAATGTATATAAAATAACTTTCTATGAGCCCTGTTGTAAACGGCAACGAGGGAAAAACTTTTTAGTTGTTGAGAAGCGTGTGTTTGTGGACCTAGAAGACTCAAATAAGCATTTTGAAAATTTGATTCATAAAAAAAAAATAAACAATGCAAGTGTCAGCTGTTCGCCTTACGATGATTGTATTGATATTTATATATCGTTACTTAGCATCGGTATAAGTAGTAACCGGACCTCCATGCATCGGATAAGTAAGTGCTAACCGAACATTGAGAAACTCAAATTCGGCTAAGCTACCGC
This sequence comes from Scaptomyza hsui, assembly GCA_018152825.1. NCBI lineage: Eukaryota > Metazoa > Arthropoda > Insecta > Diptera > Drosophilidae > Scaptomyza > Scaptomyza hsui. The sequence goes on from JAECXO010000073.1 coordinate 599,596, forward strand.
ACATTGAGAAATTGGGCCTAAGTCATTTTAATTGACAACCTGAAAAGAACAGCTTAAAGCTGACTGCGCAATATTCTGATCCAATAAAATAACCCAATAAAAAAAAAACTGTTTTACGATCTATTGTGTTATTTTCAAATTTTGAAGCAATTGACAATTGAACTTGTGATAAAAACATGTTGCACTTTAACGGCATTACAATATCCAACCTCAAGTTTAATTTAAACGAATAGATTTAAAAAAAAATAAATAGCTTTTTCGGCTTAAGTTTGATGGTATCTACTTTTAAAAATTTCGAATTGCAGGATACTGTTCTTCTTTTACCAACAATATCCCAGAATATACAGGTGGCCTAACCTTTTAATAAAGTCGTCAGTAACTAATCACCCTAGTAGAAAACTTTTT